>JAWNOM010000341.1:2997500-3597500 GCA_035045965.1 Drosophila aldrichi | reverse complement strand
GCTAAACTCATCATCTCTAAGGCTTGAGTTTGTCAGGGGAATATTTTGTATTTATATCTACATATATCTCATATACAGTTTCTCTTAATCTCTAGCCACGATTATATTACTAAGTTCACCTGGAAAGAGTACAAGATATTCTGGTATTACTTAGTGATTTCTAATTCCTGTTCGCATCGAAAGCTCGCAGCGAGGGGTCATCTCTGTAGGGAATGGCCGCACACAGTTGGCCAGCTAATGCCAAAGATGGGTTTTATATTCATGCAATTTTGCTTTCATTAGGCTACTCAATGGCTGCACAGGGCCATAAAAAGCTAATGGCTTAAAGCTTATATTTGGGCCAAAGACATTGATGCTGCTGTGAAATTAATATGGAAATATTTTGTAGAGCTTGTCTCTCTGGACTGTTTTTTGCCTTTGTTTGATTGTTGTTTAGTTAACTGAGCATAATTTGTGGCTGCAGTCACAACATTTGCTTTCTGATTCGTGCTGCCCACACATTGTTTGACATCTTTCATTAATTCAACAAATATATGTATGTATGTATGTTGTTTTGTGGGGTCCACACATTGCATTTCTTTTCTGCGTTTTGATGACAAATTGTCACGAGTGCATTGATGCAAAAAACTTAAATGAAGCGACATGCTGTTGAAATGTCTACAACGCCCTAATTCAGAACCGCCCTCAACAGCCACGCCTCTGCTGCTGGCCCTTGCCCAGCAGTTGTTGTTGCTGTTGCTGTATTACGACTACTTTCCACAGCTCGTTGCATGCTTATAGAAGATACAAAACAAAGTACATTGCGTGCACTTGCAGATACTTGAGCGTCGACGTCCATTGTCAATTTTTGGGCTTGTCTTTTGCAGCCGTTTCAGCTTGTTGTTGTGGTTGTTGTTGTTGCTGTTGTTGCTTTCGTGTTCGGTGGCTCATCATAATGAACAATGTGAATGTACAACTTGAAAACTAATATGCCGGGCCATGAAAGGAGCAAACAGCAGCAGGCCAAGTAACGAGCAAAGAGTACCAAGTGACTAAGCCCGCAGTTCCAAAAACCCAGACCCAGGCCCAGACTGAGAACCCAAACTCAGCCCAGCCCCAAATAATAAAAAAACGACAATGCTTGGGTTATCTGGCTACCTCTTTAAATTGTTGTTGTTGTTGCTGTTGCGCCTGCTCTCGGATTACAGCCAAAAACAACAAAGAGCAACAACAAGAACATACGAGCGACGCTGTTGCAATTGAAAACCGAGCTTGACATTTCTTCTTGTTGTTGTTGTTGTTGTTGCTATTGTTTTCGTGCTGTTTTGCTGGTTTTATGGATTGCCAAAAAAGCAAAAACAAAAACAACTATAACAACAAAAAATTGAACTTGGACTGGGGTTCTGGTCTGGTTTGAACAGGCCTTAGCTGGTTACCGTTAGAAGGCGGCATATATCCTAAGTTCTGTCTCACTTTCACAGTTTCTTCTGGAGTCTCTGGCATTTTTATGTTTTCCTGGAAGCGTAAGCAATATGTCCCTGCGGGTGCGGAATTCCCATTTCGGATCGAAGGGATAGACCGTGCGAGCGAGAGAGAGAGAGAGAGCATGTCGAAAGAGTTGGCAATTAAATAAGCTGTTGTTTGTAACACAAGTAAACAAAATGAAAACGAAACGAAACGAAATGAAAGCAAGCGAACGAACGAAGCGAGTGGCCTGGCAGCAATAATTCAATTAGCACTGTTTCGTTTCATAAAAGTATTAGTTGATTTTTTTAAATTAATGTGCAGTTATCATGCAATCCGATTAAGAGGCGACTCCACTCGCCTTGCCTTGCCTCAGACTCAGACTCAACTCGACTCGATTCGACTCGACTCCAGCCATTCGTAATTGCAAACTGTTTGTTATTTGTAGTCCAAGCGGGCAGAGTGTCGTTGTTGTTGTTGTTGCAGTTGCATTTCTTGTTATCTGCCAAGAATGCTAATTATAAGATTAGTGGAAAGAGAGAAAGAGAGAGAGAGAGATACACTGAACTGTGATGTAGTCTCATATCTCGGCATCTGCAACTGGGTAGCTGATAGCGCGCACGCACGGCACAATGGTTGACAACAATGTTGAGACTTTGCCTGCCTGTCAGCAGCAACAGATACAGCTATAGATACAGCTATAGATACTGCTATAGATACAGCTACAGACACGAAAATTGCCAAATCGTTTTCCCTCTTAGCTTAGCTTGCAATATTTAGTTCGCTTTCGCTTATGCTAGTTGGCCAAATGCAATGTGCATTTCAGAAATATTTATGTGCGCAACGTATTGAATAATATGTTTGCTAACACGCTCCACACAGAGTCACACACATATGTGTCTCTCTCTGTGTGTGTGTGTGTATGGGCTTGTGGTTGCCAACCAGCATTGATTTATAGACTTTGCACATTTCGGGGCTTAGACAGCGAATCAATAGAACAAACACAGCATGGAATTACACTGAAAATAACTATGCGATATGCTAGCTCTTGTTGAACCAAATGCAATCTTTAGGATTTTAGAAGGAAAATAGAGCGAAAGGAAGGGAGGGAGAGAGAGAGAGAGAAAGAGAGAGAGAGAGAGAGAGAGAGAGAGAGAGAGAGAGAGAGAGAGAGGTTGCTAAAGCCATCAATAGATGGATAATAATATATGCGAACTCTTGTTGAACTAAATGCAGCAAATACTACTTTAGACTTTTATAGGAAGAAGAGAGATAAACCATCAGGAATCCATGGGTAGATGGATAATAATCAATGGATTTTGCCTGCTGATAGCTGAAGCTACTTTTGTAAATTAACTGTACTGGAAAGTCATTTTCGATGGTCGAATTGATGATATACATATAAATCATTGGGAGTTATCGATCATTTCTGTATTTTTGCTGGTTCGAAAGTGAGAAATTTATCTTTTATTTTTCAATATTTATTGAATTTGATGAGTTTGAAGATTTTTCATAAGTTGTTAAATTGATCGCTGGAACTTGTCGATGTTCAAAACCATTCGAGAAAAATCATCAATCGGTCCCACTATTGCAATATATCAATATATTGATGGCTTTTGCAGCTCTAAATATTCATAGTGGATCATCATATATGTATTTGAATTGATAAAAGCTTTTACATCTTACTGCTGTTGCCATACATTTGGCTTTTGTTCCCACTTATCAGTAACTTGTTTTTGTGTCTGTCGATTATTTGGCATCAACTGCAATTCTACTTTAAATATATATGTATATTTGATGTTTTTGAGTGCTGCAACACGAAATACAAGAAGAAGAAGAAGCAAACGCATCAGCAGCGGCAACAGCATTGGCGTGAGCATCATCAACCGCAGCAGCCGCAACTACAACAACAACAACAAAAACAACAACAACAACAAGTTGTAGTACGTCACCCAGTGCAGCATGCATACATACATGCATGCATCTGTGGCTATTTGTGTGTCTGCCCCAACTGCCACGCCTCTATATAAAACATCATATATGCTTTTCTGTTCTCTCTCTCTCTCTCTCTCTCTCTCTCTCTCTCTCTCTCTCTCTGCGGTATCTGTCGTGTGCATCTCTTGAACTATCAATTTAAATGTCAGTTTAAATTGTTGAATTTTTCATTTCGTGGACTTCGTGCATGAAAACTATAAAATGCTTTTTATTGTTTTACGTTGTTTTCTCTCTCTTTCTGTCTTTGTTGTTGTTTTTGTTTTTAATCTTTAAAAACTTTGCTTAGAGAGCGAGGCAAGGCTATAAGAATGTGGCCATATGTACAGACATACATATGTACGATTGTATATATGTACGTACGTATGTCTGTCTCTATGTATGTATAGAGATGTTCGCTGATATGCGACGGATGAGGGACTTTGGGGCACTTTAGGCCATGGCTGACTCCGGCTTGTTTTGGATTTCTATATGGCGTATGGCGTATGGCGTATGGGGCTGGCTGGTTTTCAACATTTGACAGCAGCTGTCAAAAAAAAAAACTTGAAAGAGTTTCGCCGAGACATAGACTCGACTCTCCAAGACGGGGCGGCCCAGTTGCCCCAGAGCCCAAGTAAAAGTTGCAATGTATTTGTTCTCATTGTTATTGCCACTTGGGGCACTTGGGGGCCCTTTCAGTTTTTGTTGTTGCTCTTTTGTTTTTGTTTTTGTTTTTTTGGCAAGTTACCAAGTTGTAGTTTTGCTTACCTTTGCCAGAGAACCGAACCAGTCACTCTGAAATCAAAGCAAAAGCAAAAAGAAAAGGAATTTCGTTAAAATACAAGAATTTCGAAAATTATTATTTAATATTTTATTCAAATGGATATTTTGGTTTCTGTCTGGCTTTTAAACATCCATGAAATGTTAGACAAATCGATTTCATTAGCAAACCAGACGTGGGCTATTAATTTGTATGCTGTGATAAAGTTTGGGAACAGCTTTTACAGTTTCGTAAAGACAAACGCAACCAGAGCTAGACAGATTTTTGTGAAGTCTCAATATGGTTTTGAGAAAGCTTAATTGTTTCTCAAGTAGATGCTCAGTGCAGCTGAAAGGCGTCCGATGTGTGTCCGTTGTGTGCTTGAAAGAGATTTATGATCTGCATGGTGTTAAGGCCAGAGTTATTTTTGGCTTAATGCTACGGTCTTTAATCTTCGCTGCTTGTCTCGGGGCGCTTCGTCTATGCATCAGCCGATAATTTGTACAGTTCTTTTGTCTGGCCATTAAATGCCAGCCAGCCAGAGACGGCCAGACGATAATTGATGCCACCGTGCAGATGATTCAATGTGGCATAACAAAACCACATTTTTGGCAACTGTGTTGGCCATCGAGTCGGCGAGTCAACAAGTTGTTTGCCAAATTTGGCATTGATTGGAATCGGTTTTGACTGCCGGCACAAAAATAAACACAATCAAATTAATTAACTTGTTGTGCGCAATTAAAATGTCATTAGGCTATTATCGGCTTGGCATTATGAAAGGTTTTTGTTGCTGTTGTTGTTATTATTGTTGCCAAAATGCAAGGCGCCCTTGACATAAACCGATATGGTTTTCGCGCGCCGAGGGTAACCAGCGGAGAGACGGTAGAGGGGACAGAGGGCAATGTGCCAAAGTCAAAGGAGTCAAATGCAACCCCGGGCTCAGCTCTTTGTCTACTGTTTGCCATTTGTCTCCTGTTGTTGATGTTGCCCTTTCAAATTGCCAATTATCGATGAATTTGCAAAAATACAAACAGACAGCAGTGAAGGGGCGCGGCTTAAGCGGCTACAGGACCCTCTCTCTCTCTATCTCTCTTTCCCACTGTGTGTGTGTGTGTAAAGGACGCTTGCCGTGTCCTGGCTGTCAATATATTGCAATTCGGCTGTTGGGCTTGGCTCAGCAGGGTTACGTATCCTGCCGCTGGCAGGGCGCTCTGTCTGCTAGAATTATGCAAATCAAATGGCACATATCGATGTCAGTTGCAATATTATTGCTGCAATTGAGTATTTTGCATTGCCAGCAATCAACGCCAGCCAGTCAGCAGTCAGCAGGAGCAGGAGGAGGAGGAGGGACTTGGGCGTTGTCTGCATGCGGACAATCCTTCAAAGCATAAATTGATTCTTTTGACAGGACTGCAAATAGCCAAGCGCCAGCTTAAACGTTTTCATGTCAGTTAGAAACTGCTTTACAAAATATTAACTGAAATTCGAGCTAGGAAGCAGCTGCTACAGCTGCCTTTCCTTACAGCCACACCCTTTTTCGTCTCTCTACTCCTTTATTTTTTTTTATCATTTTTACATATGACTGCGTCTGTCAAAAACTTTTAAGAAAACGCATAAAAGAATGAGAGAAAAAAAAACTTTAAGGAAAAGAAAATAAAAAGGGTTCGTTTTTAATAGAGAAACCTAAGCAAACAGCAGAGAATGAAAGAGTTCAGCTCGGTCCTGCGGCTGCGATTTTGCTTTCAAATCGATGCACAGAAAATGGAAAAGAAATGAAAATACAAGTTGAAATTAATTCAGCAGTAAATACAATTTACAGCCATAAGCGGGGCAGCAACGACTTTTGCTGCTGCTGCTGCTGCTGCTATTTAAAATTCAAATTACAAATCCTTTGGCTGAGCCCAGGCTCGCCGTGCAACCCTTTCCTTGGCTGCTGTATGGGTCTTAGTTAAAATTCCGCGCACCGACACAAATCGAACCCCTGTAAGCTCGCTCGTTGACTTTCTTCGCTCGAGCGACGAACCCCTCGAATCGAGTTGATGTCATTGTACGAGTCCTGGCCGGGATGACGGCGCATCTCGTAGCTCGCATCTCGGATCTCATTTGAATATGCGGCTGCGTGAGAAAATTGTCAGCATATTGATTCAATGATTATTAACAGTTATGCGCATATTTAATTGCTGTCTCTGTCACGGGCTCAACTCAGTTGCAACTCACGGCTTTAGCCGAACTGCAAATAGCCAAACTGCCGCAGAAATCGACAAATATTTGCACAGCACCCAAAACTGATTGACAGCCCAACTGTCTATTGGAAGAGCATTTATGAAGTGAAGTGAGGCACAGCTGCTGCTACAACTTTTTGTTCTCTCTCTCGCTATCTCTATCTCTGTGTGCCTCTACCTCGCCATAGTCCAACAGCAACTTCATTTACATGACGCGCAGCTGACCCTTGTCTCTTGGCCGCTTCCACTGGAGTCGGGGTCAACACGGCTGCTGATTAGCCCAAAATAGAGGCGTAATTAGGCGACGTTTGTAGCACGGAAAAAAGGTCGACAGACGCACAAAGCGACACGAGCGACAGAGAGAGAAGGAGTGGGAGAGAGAGAGAGAGAGTGGCGGTGCCGGCGCGCACAAAGGATCAAATGGTTTTTATAGGTACTACGCTGCGCTCTACTATCTAATTTAGCCTTGCCGCCTTTTATATGCTCTTCAGCCCTATGCCCATTACAATGCCCATTCCCATACCCAATTCCAGTCTATGGCTGCGTGTAGAGCTGGGAGCGCGTCTTGTTTTGCATGTGGCAGGCATTTTGTGGAGGCCGACGTTGATGAATGCGCCGCCATGGCAGAGAGCGCAACTACAACGCACTTGCAAGAGCCAGAGCCAGAACCAGAGGTAGTACTAAAACTAGAAACCTAAAAACCAAACCAAAAACCCTTTGCGCTGCTTAAATTCCTAACCATCAAAGTTGTTGTTGCTGCTGTTGCTGCTGCTTCTGCTGCTGTTGGTGTTGCATGTGGCATATTTGCTTGTTGGCTCTTCGGCTGGCGCATTAATCAGTTGCCGGGAATGGGTTGGGGTTGCGCCCTGCCTGTCTGGCTGCCAAACTATGCGCCATGCCCACGAGCAGCTAGCTATGTAGCTAGCTCCCATCTATCTCTCTGCGGCTGCTGCTGTTGTTGCCTTATTATTCCACTGTAATTAATAAAGATTAAGCGTTGTGACACAGCCAGCAGCAGACGACGGCCAGACGGGCAGACAAGTCAACAAAGTTTAAGCAGACGAGTGAGTTAGAGAGAGAGAGCGAGAGAGTATGAGAAACTTGCTTGCATTTCGGGTTAAGCGCTTAAAACATTTTTAGTTGGCCTGTAATTTTGGCTGGTGTCTGCTTTTGGCCAGATGATTATGCACTTGACAGTTTCAATATTTTTAGCATAACAAGCAAGCAACAAGAGCGAACTCTCAAGATTAATGAAGCAAAGTTTTTAGAAACAGCCTCACTTGCAGACAGCAGCAGAGAAAGGGAAAGCAACATATTTATTTAACTTCAGTAAGATCAAGTGGGGAAAACTGAATTTTGATATTTATCGTATGATAATACTTGGCTCAATTTCAGACTGGTCTCGTTTTACGACTGAACTCTCTCAATGCTAAGACTCGGCAGCATTTTATGGAGTTGCACACTAAATTTTTAGGCCATTTGCATTAGGATCAGGCGCGCGTATCTCTTATAAATTGACTTGTAAATGCAAGAGCATTTTATAAAATAGTCATAAAATCGTATATAGCCCACATAAATTGTTGTTTTAATAAGGTCTCATGTTGCACGTTTTGCATACAATTCGATACCCATACACACACACGGCCATAACATATGGCAATAAACATAAACTAAGATTAATGCATTCATATATCACTCAATATAAGACGAAATGAACCATTAAAAGCGAGAGAAAAAAAAGAGCTCTGAATGCCTAACAAGTGATGGAAAAACAAAATTCGCCTTAATAACTGCGAGAAACTGATGAAAAATTCAAATTGGGTCACAAAGTGCAGCGTAGCGTGTGTGTGTGTGTGTGTGTATCTATAAGATACAGTATCTATGTAGTTGTAGATACTGAAACCCAAATCGAAATCGAGGCGTCGTCTTCTCTGTATTGTGTGTATGTGTGTGTGTGCGTTGGTGTACTTATAGTTAATTGCACTGGTAATTAATAATGTTATTTATTAGACCCACACACACACACTCACACACACATACATACATAGATACATGACTTTATAGAACAACAACGATGACCTCACCCAAATGTGCGCCGACTCGTGCCCATCTTTTCGCTGAGCTCTGCCCCGCTCAGAGCTCTGCTCTGTATGTGTGTCATTAAGTAAATTAAGTAAATAAACATATGCCAGCCAGTGAGTGGCCCAGCCAACACTGAGCCATAATTAATTGCCAGTCAGCCGGTGCTCGTTTTAGGTGCTGCCTCGCAATCGCTGCGACTGCGACTGCGACTGCGACTTACCCCCAGCAAAGCTGCAGAGCAGACAGCAGCTGCCCCTTCACTCGCGCTCATCTCGGAGACTGAAGCGCGTTAGTTGTTGCGCCCTTTAAGCAGGCGCAAAACGCCTCTCCACATTTAGGGCTCGGCCCGAACCGCACTGAGCTCCGTATCTGGCTGCGTTGTCTTGTTGCATGCGCATTTCAACGCCTTCATTTGCATGCGTTTTATGGCTTAATAGGCGCAGGACGCGGCTAACAAGAGAAAGGCCGCCCTCTTATCTGCTCAACGTTTTTGGCCAATAGATTATTGATAAGCAGCCAAACAGCGGCACCAACAGCAGCAGCAGCAGCAGCAACAAGACAGCCAGGCAAAACATTTGCATTTCATTGACGCCCGAGTCAGGGTAACCCTCGAGGCTGCTTGACCGGCTAAATGTGGAAAGTTGCCATCAATTTTTTTGGTTTCTTCTTTGCCCAAATGATGATGCCCTAACAGAGAGTTGTATTTATATGTGAAGGAATATGCATCATATTTAATAGGAGGAGTTAATAATATCTGATATCTGTTGATAGCCTTAAGTATGGATGTTTTAAAGAGCAAATATATGTATGTATATAGAATTTATTTAATTCAAAAAAATAGCATGAAAGTTGTGTGTAGATGATGGAGCTAATCATAGAAACATAGATGATGCATATAATAATAAAGTCATAGATGATTCAGATAGTTATAGAAACACAGAAGATAAGATAAGAAGATTTATGATACTTATATTTTAATGATCACTTTGAATATTAAGACGGAACAAAATTGAAATGAAGTATAGCTAATGGATATTTGGGAATTAAATATAAAATTATTAAAAGAACTTTGATGCCTTTATGCAGATAGTTATAGAATCATAGATGATGTAGATAATCATAGAAACACAGAAGATTCAAATAAGATTAGCAGATTTATGATTCTTATCTTATTTGCATCTTTTGTGTTTCTATGATTATCTGTATCATCTCTGGTTCTATAATAGTTATAGCATAAAGGCATCAAAGTTCTTTTAATAATCATATATTGTATTAAACGCAAAAATCTCCATTAGCTATACTTCATTTCAATTTTGTTCCGACTTGATATTCCAGATGGAGAATAGAACGAATCATATTTGAGATAATCGACTAATGAGTTTTTCTTTAATAACAATTTAATTCAGAATAATTTATACATGACCAAATATATATTTGAATGTGACTTGAATATAAGTTGTCATAGTTATCATAGCTAGTTTATTGCCTGCATTTGCTAAACTCCCCCTAAGACATCTCTATAAAGTGGTTTTTCAACTAGAGTAAGTATTTTATTATACTTCAAATTTATTAAAAATTTAAGTTAAAGAGCATTAAATTGTCGTCTTATTCAAGATTAGTAATCCTGTTTTTTTTTTAGTTTTATTTTTAATTCCTTTTTTTTTCTTTTGTTTTTTCTTCCACGTAATTGCGTGAAGCGCTGCAAGTCGTTGTTGTTGTTTTTGTTTTCTGTGCCACATTTGCGCAGTCGACTTACGCATATTGCGGCACGTCATCAGATCTGGCCACAGGCCACTGGCAACAGGCCGGCTGCAGCTGAGCTAAAAGTGGAACTGGAATTGGAACTGGAACTGCAACTGGCAGTGGAACCATTCACTGGCCGCCTTTAGCCGGCGTGGCAAATTGAGACACAACTCGACAGGAGCGCAGCAAGCAAAGCATTTAATTTACTTTTATTGTACTTGCACGATTTATTGAAATTGCTTATCGATTGTTGTTCCTTTTGGCCAGTGCGTTGCATACATACCCTGTATTGTTATGCAAATGTATGGAAAGCAGGCACTCAAGATCTGATTTGTTTTCAGACAGATTGAAATTCCAGCTGAATATTTAGCTGGGGAAGCCTTTTTATGATCACTTTGCATTTGGAATTATTGTTTTGACTTATTATTGCTCTCCATGCGCTTGTGCGCTGATAACCTTTACTTGAGTTGATTTTATGGCTCGGCTGGCATTTGAATCTCATCTCCAATTATGCTAATTGAAAGACGATGCGAAGTGCTCGACCTGCTATTTAGTCAGACACGTCAGCACATTTGTCAACTCGTGCTGTTTGTTGGCCATGCTCCAGCCACATAAAACCGTATATCAATGGCCGATATCGGCGATATCTGTGCGGATCGGGGCAATGCATTGGCCGTTTGCAATCTGAACTATTTGCATATTTATAAGTGTAACCGCCTCTGTCTGTCTGTCTGTCTGTCCGTTTGTCCAATTTATGTTAATTGCATAGAGCTATGAAATTAATACTTTTTATCGCTTGCTCAATCGCCGCGAACTTGTAGCTCACATGTTAGCTGTAAATTAAGTTGACAACTTGGCGCTGCCGCTGACACAGCTGAGATCAGGTTGATGGAGTTCGTACGGTACGGTTTAGATTCTGGTTTGGCTTACAATTGAAATTAGATTGTTGCACAGATAAATCAGTTAGCCGGGCTGCAATTATGATTAGTTGTGCTAAGTAAGGCCCAGCTCTTGGCCGAGAACGCCTCATTGACATTCTCAAAGCTCATATCAATGGCTCATGGCAAACAAAAGGTATTCAAGTGTCTGTGACCGACACAAACACACACACGCACACAAAAGTAAACTCTCGTAGCTGTCTCTCTGTCAGCTGTACGGCACCAACTGTCCGCTGATGATGACGACAACGCCGACGACTTCAATTGACGTGCCACAAAGTGAGTGTGTGTGTGTGTGTGTGTGTGTGACTATTTGACAAGCATTCATTGAGCTGGGATCTCAGTTTGTCTGTTCGTCATTTCGTCAGTTGGGTACACTTTAGTACGCAAATAGTAGCCGCTATTTAAACGGCAAAGCCAAAAGCCAAAAACAACTGCCATTAGCTGTGAGCTATGAGCTGGGCCTACGCAACGTCTACGCTTGGCTGCCTTGGCAGTTGGCTTGTCTTTTCTATTATTTAGCAAATATTTAGAATATTTGAGCGCTGGCTCCGGCACTTGGCTACCGCGCGCGCTTGGGCAAACAAATCATGTGCCTATGGAGGGAGGAGCGAGCTGAAGAATTGAACGTCAAAGTTTTTTCATTTATTACTTCATATTTATTGTTTAAATATTTAAGAGGCAGCACTGGCAAAACTAAGCTGGCAAGAGTAAAACTTTCTATAAACATGGCTAAAAGCCACCTGCTGGCTGGCTGCCGTATTGGCCTTTAACCTCTGCGAACTGGTCAGGCGCAGGCTTGTTGTGTGCGCACAGTGAGCTGCTAAGTATTTTTTTTTTTTTTTTTTTTTATACATATCTGCATCTGCATATTGGCTCGACGACGTTGTTAACAAGCTTGTTAATAAATTACAAACAAAATGGCCATAAAAAGTGCCAGGCATAAATCAATGACGCCTCCTCTTTCTCGCTCTCTCTCTCACTCTCTCACTTTCTTGTCCTTCCGCACCGTCATCTCCCTTTTGCTTATGAGCTGCTTAACTGTCAGCTCGCAGCAGTCTTAACGGCCAACAACTATCGGCTAGCAACGACTGCGACTGCGACTACTAACTGGCCACGGCTCCGAGTGGCCGACTGGCCATGCATAAATAAATAAATAATGGCGAGTGTGGACACAAAACAGACAACGAACAACCCAGTCGCAACTTATGTATAATGTGCTATTATTAAAATTGATATAGCGAAAACTGAAAATTATGCTGCGCCAACAGATATCGCAGCCAAATAAATTCAAATTAATCAATTGACAGCGGCCACAAAAACAACTCAGGGAAAATACTTCATTAAAATGCGCGACATGCATAAATCAATTCAATTAGTTGGCATTATATCTGGACTTTATCTTTATCTATTTCTCTGGGCTTTTAATTTCGCTTTTTTTCGATTCTTGTTCTTCTATTTCATTTATTGATAAAAGTCTCCACTAGGAAGTGATTATACAGTTCCCAAACGTTACTCAACAGAGTTAGGCGCAATAATTTATGCTCTTTAGAGGGTATTGACATCGCAGCAGACTCGACAATTGTAGGTCTTTATAAGGAATTCCATGTGAACTAGTCTCTGACAAGAGTGAGCCTGTTGGAATTGAAATATTTTATCAGGAAATATCTGTCAGAGTAAACTCATATTGGATTCTCAGCTTAATGAAGTTTTAAATATTTTGAATAAGAATTATCTATGTATGGGATAATATTTTTCAAAGTAAACTATTCTTTTCCATCTACTTGTTGGCTCTTTAGCTTTAACTATATCTAGTCTTCCATCTCTTATCTTTTCAGGCAATACTTGTAAAAGTAAACCATTCCTTTCCATCTACTTTCCATCTCTGAAATACCTTGAATTGGTATTATCTATCGAGCAATACTTGTCAAAGTAAAATTATTAACTATTAGATTCCATCTCCTTGTTAGCTTCTCAGGTTAATGTAACTTTAAGTATTTATTTTTTTATGATTTGAACTCGTGCATTTGCTGACGTATGTTGCATATGGGCATGCCGTTTGTTTTTAATGACATATGTATGTAGATTCCCATTGCAGTTCACTGTCCGACAGTTATTGCATATGAAATGCAAATGCCATTTAGTGAATTCAACAGGCCGGCAGGCACATCGTTCGTTATATTGCTCACTCGGCTCAATTTTATGGCTCTGCTCATTTCGTGTCATAAAAAAACATTTTCAACACATATTTTTTTTTTTAACGACAAGTGACTATAAAAGTGCCTGGCAACAACAACAACAACAGAGAGAGAGAGAGAGAGAGAGAGAGAGAGACAAAAATAATAGCAACATGAAGACAACAATAATGAAAACTTACCCAGCATTTGCAGCTTGTGGCCCAAAGGCGTTGGCGTTGCTTTTGTGCTGGCGACTGCAATAAACAGAGTGGAGAACACAATGTACAAATTATAATAATGATGCATATGTATAAGTGAGTAAAATATATATATATTAGCTGTATAGGTAGCATGTGAAATATATGTATGTAGCACAGTAGAAGTCTTCCCTCAGTTAGCTCTGCATTAAATTAGCTAAAATTACTATGAATTTATAAAGCTAACACACACACAATGAAAAGAGACGCCATGTCATGTCAGATCATTAAGAAAATATGGTCAAAAATGTTTCAATTAAAAAACCAAACTAGACGAAGGCATTAAAACGAACAAACACAAACACAAACGCACAACAGCAACTCGCATAGAACTGAATGAAAACTGATTGTAGGCGGACAAGTTTGCCATAAATTGTGTAGGCCACTTTACTGTCAAGTCATTAACAGCAACAACAACAATGGCAGCAACAGTGTGGCAAGTGAATCATTAACGGCAAAGGTAAGCCAAATATCGAAAGACTGCTTTCTGTTTTATCTGCCGCAGCTTCAATACAGCAGAGACGACTCTATTCGTGTTGCCGCACATGGAATACCCTATTTGAATAAAATATGTTTATTCCTCTGATTTCGATTTGCATATTTCAACTATATACATAGAACTTTAAGTTTACCTAAGTTTAAGATTGAATAAGTTAAGAGCTTTCCTCATTTACGGTTTTTGCTTTGTTAAATTATTCATATGCTACCAAATGTTCAACTTAAAGCATAAATGAAAATTTAAATTTTGATTTGTATTTTTTATTGTAGGCATGCGATAGTTATAGTGATTCAGTTTTATAAATTAAAAATAAACGATTTTCCTTTTAATATTGTTTCTAGTCTTTAATTAAATACTTAACATATTATTTGTTTTTGTTATTGCTTGAAAAAAGTTAGTTTAAATAATCACAAGTATATGCTTTAATCCATATACTAATACATACAATATATCGAAGTATTTAATATAATATATTTAAAATATAAATTTATATTTTATAATATGTTAACTTTATGCTAATCAATTCTTCAATTTTTATCTACCTCTAGTCAATAAATATTTTTTCTATAATATTAAATATATTATATATATTTATATTGTTTGCCATGGCCTTCACATGAAAATAGTTCAAATTCTGATTAAAAAAATGAATTTCTGCTTGCATTTGGCAGACCCTAATACATTTTTTACATAGATATAACGCTGATTTATTTAATTCTGCTTCATGGCAGAAAGAGTTGTATATTATGTTAAATTCTTGACATTTGAATCCATTTGCTCATTCATTCGAATTTGTTTCGATTTTAATTTTTTTCTCTCAACTTTTATTCGAGCGAATCTGCTGTGCAGTCAGTGACACGTGCCTCGACAGTTTATGCAAATTATTTGATGGTCCATAACATTTTGTAGCGCATTTGAATTAAAAAGTGGTTTTATATCTTTTGGCCAGTCATAAAAACGCATACACACACTCGGCTTAACTTTTTTATTTTGTTATTTATTTATTTCTTTTTTTCTTTTTTTTTTGGCAGGTGCAATAAACTGTTGCGGAT
Source organism: Drosophila aldrichi (assembly GCA_035045965.1). Taxonomy (NCBI): domain Eukaryota; kingdom Metazoa; phylum Arthropoda; class Insecta; order Diptera; family Drosophilidae; genus Drosophila; species Drosophila aldrichi. Next base: position 3,582,356 of record JAWNOM010000341.1, on the reverse strand, counting down.
TTGTGTGTGATCTGGGCTAGTCAATTTCTCAGTTTGTCAGTTTTGTATTTTTATAGGTGGCCAGTCGACGTTAGCCAATTTATGCATTGGCCACAGGCCCAAATAAAACTAAAACCTAATAGACACGAAAAGCCAGCCACCAGCATTCGCTGCGCTGAATAAAACGCAGCAAAAACGCGTGCAAAACGCTTAGAAATTGAGCCTTAAAGTGCTGAGACTAAATGAAAAACGAGGCAACATCATATGGAATATATATAAAACTAGCTGTAAGATTATATATAAATATATATTCAGATATATGTAGGTATATATAAATATATTAAAATATATTAAATAAATTAATTTTAATTTTAATATTTTTATTAATATATTAAATAATATAATTTTAATTTTAATATTTTAATTAATATATTAAATATATAATTTTAATTGTATTATTTTAATTAATATACTTTAATATATAAATTATACTACATAAATTAAATTTAATTTTAATGTTTTAATTAATATATTAAATTTTTAAATATTCCAATATTTTAATTAAGTACTCTAAATAAATACAACAATTCATAATTACATAATTAAATATATTTTAATGTATTAATAAATTAATTATATTAAATAAATAAATTTTAATTTTTATGTTTTAATTAATATACTTTTATACATTATTTTTAATTTTAATGTTTTAACTAATATATTAAATTGTTTAATATTTCAATATGTTAATTAAGTACACTAAATAAATACAACAACTCATAATTACATAATTAAAACAATATATAGAATAATATTCCACTTTAATTTCTCTATCTCCGTTTATTTTATATCCAAACTAATACGATAAATAGTCTTCATCTAGAACCCAAAATATTCTTAGAAATAAATTTTTTTATTTATAGGCTTCACATTTATTAACTCTAATGAAAGTTAATATATTTAACACTTGTTCTCTTCAAGCTGCTGGCTTTTCTTTACACAAAACTTGAAAATCATCTGAGTAGAATATAAGAAAGCCACACTTTCTGTAAAGGTTTTTTTTTAGCGTTGTTTATTTATTTATTATTTTTTTCTTTGCTTTTTTTTGTGCTCGTCATGGCCCCATGGCTTGTGTCAAGGCACCGACACCCACAATGCTGTTCGATGTCGGCATACTATAATGGAAAAATAAATCTTCAGCATGGTAAAAAGCAACAACAACAACAGCAACTACAGCACAAAAGCTAAGAGCCATGTAGCTAACAAAATTTTGAAAAGGCGTTAGATTCGATCCGGGCTCGCGAGTCGCGCGTCTCGCGCGCGTTTTTCAGTTGCGCACATCAAAGCGTCAAATGCCGCTAAACAAAATGCCCACACTTGGCAGCGAGTGTGTGTGTGTGTGAGTGTGTGCTGTGTGTGTATATGTGTTGTGCAACAACAATTCAACAAATGCCTAATTGTCTTGGCGGCACTCGTAAAACCTACAAAATTATTACGGCCGCAAAGGAAAAGAAAAACAACAACAACAACAAAAAAATAAAATAAAATAAATATATAAAAAGAAAGAAAACACGAAAAAACGCGCCACTTCACATGTTGAGATCGTTTGGATCGGGTTCGCAACTCTGAGGGCAACGGGGCGACAAAAGTGCCAAAGGGTAAACTAATGACAGTTTAATTTACTCCCATTGCGATGAAGTGTAACGACTCTCAAAACTCAATTAGACCCGGCCGGGCAGGTAGCTCAGCCAGCGTTGGCTCAAATTGCCGCTTTTGGCCAAATGCGGCTCTAATGCGATGGCAACGGCAACGGCAACGGCGACGGCGACTGCAGCTGCAGGTGCAACATGCGAACCAAAAAAAAAAAAAAAAAAAAGAGAAAAATGCATAATTTGTACATTTTATGAGCGGCTCTAGCAAGGGCAATGCGGGGGGAATGCGGGGGGACTGCAGCTTAGTTTGCCGCGGCCTCAGCTCAATTAATTCGCCTAGTTTATGTTTATGGCCCTGTTTGACGCATATTTCTGGGCCATAAGTTTCGATAAGAACGGCAACTCCTTTTACATAATGAACTTTTACGCAATGCGTATCTCATAGATACAAAGCAGTCGAGTTCGCCAAAGAGTGGGCAACCACCAACTCCATCTCTCTCTCTCTCCCTCTCTCTCTCTCTCTCTCTCTCTTACTGTGTGTGCGACCCGTCTGTGAAATTTATGTTATTGAGGTCGTAATTTTGTACAATATTATTGCATTTATACATCGTAGGCGATGCCCCTAATGAGTTTTTCAGTTCGTCTCCTTCAGCGATCTGCGAGCGAGCCCACAAATTTATGCATTGCCATTGTCTATAAGGCCCCAACGGTGGGCGGCTGTGTTTTCAGTTGCCCATTTGCCAGTTGTTGTTGTTGTTGTGTTTTAAGCCATTCAGCTGTGAGATGTGTTTTTGAACTGCTTAGGGTTTTAAACATTTTTATAGCAATGCCGCAACATGTTGTTATTGTTATTGCCGTTGTCGCTTTTGTGGCTGCAGCAACGCCCATGCTCTGGCTCTGGCTCTGACTCTGGCTCTTCCTCTTTCTGCTAATGCGCATTGTGTGTAGGCGTTGAGCTGTGAAGGATCTGGGCATTGAGACGGGCATTTAACATGCAAGGCAATCTCATCAGCTCTCGACTAATTGGCAGAGTTAAGCTCTGTGGTTACTTCATCTAATAGATATAAAACTCAATGCATATAGAAAGTATAAACTGAACTGACTCAGAGTATCACAGCGAGCGAGAGAGAGAGAGGTGAGGTCACGCCCCGCATATCGCAGCAATCAACAGCCATCAAAAGTCAGCCACAGAGCAACACCCATCCATCAACAGCCGAATAAACTCGAACAGCACTGGAGAGTAGCTGTCATGCTCCAATTTTGAATGCTTTTCACTGGCTGCTTAGATTGCACTTTGATGCCACAAGGTGTTGCTGCCGGTTGCTGCACTTATCCTTATCGCTGGCTTTCACAGCACGTCGCAGGCCCAGCGAATTCAATTAGACAATACAAAAGAAATAAAGACTCAAAAGAGTCAGCGAGACGGACGGACAGACAATGAGGCATTCTAACTAAATGGCATTCACCTGTCCGGCTACATACACACACACACACACACACACAGAGTCGCGCTCAGGTGTACAGCTGTCAATATGTTGGCGCCAAACGAGAATTTTGTTCGAGTCAAAGATCCATGGCCATCCATTAAATGCCTACCGTCAAATCATAATTCATTTTTTATACCCTCTGCCGCTTCCTCTTCCTCTGCCACAGACCGAACAACAACAACAACAACAACAACAAGTGCTGGCTCTGCTATGCCGTGTGCTCTTCAGCTATTAGGTGCAGCCAGGCCTAGCCAGGCAGCTGGGCAGCTGTGGGCACAGGTAGGGCCCATCTATGCAGCCAGTTTGCACCTTGCGCAACTAAGAGAGAAAAGATACTGCACCGAAGGCAGCAACGACAAACGATCCTCACTTATTCGGTTGCATTGCCTGCGGCGTAGCGAAGGTTCATTGATACTTTGTAGCAGCAGCAGCAGCAGCATCATCATCTCAGGTGCTCAATCAAAAGTAATTAATGTGCAGTCGGAATGCCATAAAGAGCCAAAGGATGCTGCAGAGATGCAGAGATGCAGATGCGGGCCTAGTAAGTGGTCTAGTCGAGAGCAGCAATTCGCTATTGAAATGTCAGTTTCTCATATGAGTTTTTGTGCCTTGGTTAATTTGCCGTATAGACTCGCAATTTGCAGAAACAGATACAGACGCAGACGCAGATGCAGATGCAGATACAGCTGATCAGTAGCCGCATTATGCATTAGCCAACTTTGTTGCCCCGTTAGCCGAAAACGTGCCAAATCAAAAGCAAAAAGGCGACACGAAACTTTATTAGCCCGTTGACGCAAATTAACGTTGACCGCTTCCATTTCGCATTTCGCATTTCGCTTTTCGCATTTCAAAGCGTCAAACGGCCCCAACTGCTGCCAATGGGTTGCCAGCAACGGCAAGTGGGGCAGCTGGCTGCACCACCATATAACCGGCACCCCACGGCTGCTGCCAGCAAAATAATTTGTAAATGTCAGTGCATTTTGACAGTTTGTGGTGATGTTTTTCAAATTACAACTTACAACGGCAGCAGCAGCAGCGGCAGCAAAGAAAAACTCAAACATAAATGAAAACAATTTTCGCAGAATGTAAAATGCAAAAATATCAGCAAAAAAAAAAAAAAAAGAAAAAAAAAACACAATTTTTAATTTCAGTTTTTATTAATACTTCGAGTATTTTTCTGTCACTGCGCGGCTCTATCAAAAATATTTAACATTCGCTTGGCAAATGGATTTGCCGAATGGAAATGGACATGTGACAAGATTTCGACAAGAGGCCCATGAGCTGTGCTATGAAAGCATTGCGCTTATAGATGATATATTTACATACATATACATAAGCAAAGTGTGGCAGCTCTTTTTACGTATAATGATAAAGTATTTTATTATACTAAATATAAGAAGAGCAACAGCAATAACAACAGTAATATTGATTGTATTAGAGATTGCTACTATTACTAATATTACTAATATATTATTATTGTATTAGAGATAGCTTGAATGTATATATAATATATTTAATAAATTTATATGTCAAATATATTTCAATTATAAATTAATTTTGATTCGAGGTATAAATACATTATAAGAGAAAACACTCTGATGAGAACTCAAAATAATTGTTGGCTTTTGGATTTATTTTTTTAAATAGGCTTTTTAAGAATTAACTTTTATTTATTTTATTTATCTAATAAAAAATATGAGACATAAATTTAATAAAATCTGCTATCTGCATTTTTAGATTGTGTTATGATTAATTTAAATAAATGCACTCCATTCTATTAAGAAAAAATTCTTCTTAAAAGAGTAATATTATACCTAAACTATTTCCCCATTTTAAATTCAATTTTTTTAAAACAAAAGTAAATTTTTACTTGCATATGTTTTAATAGTTTAAAAATATATTTTAAAAAAATTTAATATTTATTTAAAAATAAATATTAAATATATTTGCAAAAAATCTGTAATCTAAGTTAATAATTTCTATTTAAAAAATATTTGAATTTTTAAGAGAAACATCTCTTGAGAATAGTATGAATATTATGCTAACTATTATGAGTGAATAATGAAGTAACTATTGCTTATTCATGATGCTTTCTTTAAGTATTGAATGAATAAAACAGGACTTTTTTTCATTATATGCGAATATTTGGAGTTGCTTTTTACGAAACTTCTTTACATTTTCATTTGAAATATAGAAATTCTGTTGCATTAAAAATGTAAGCGCTGCTAAGAGTACCAAAAATAATACATCAAATAAACTTTTTAATGAATAAAATATTGTTTCGACTTGAATATGTTTTCATTAGATGTCAAATGTTGTGAGAATAAGTTTATAAATTTATATTTTAACAACTAAATTCAACTCTGTTGGGCAGTTTGTGTTTGTTTGGGCAGCTCTTGGGTCAAGGCAAGACTTTAGACTGGTTGGCTTAATGCAATTAGGTAAAGAGCGCCACAGATTGGCTAATAAACTGTTAGACATTGAGTTAGATGAAGCGAGAAAGAGAGAGAGAGAAACAGAGAGAGAGAGAGAGAATGGCAGAACAATAAAATGTGTAAATAAACTTTTGTAGTTGGGCTATGCAATTGAGACCGAGTCTGGCTGGAGCTTGGAAAAGCTTACAAGGCACGCGGGAAATTAAGTTCAAGTTATTTTAGAGCGGATTACGAGAAGCAAGGCTCTAGAAGGGGGACGGCGTAGGGGCCGAATGCCAAACAAATGCGATAATAGTTGGCAAAGTCAATGGCTAGACAGTAAAACCAACAGCAACAAACAGCAACAACAACAAACAAACAACAACAACAAACAAACAACAACAATGAAATTGAAGAAAATTATACTAAATTGGCTTCAATTATTGTATTAATTTGGGTTCCGTGTTGCTTTCCGGCTTATCCCTTTTTTTCTCCACATTGTTGTTGTTGTTGTTGTTGTTGTTGTTGTTGTTTGTGATGTTGTCTTGTTGGTTTGGTTTGGTTTGCTTTGCTCTGTCTGACTGAGACGACCGCCTGGCGACTGGCAACTGGCAACTGGCAACTGGGATTGCAATTATTTTGTTGTTTTCTAACTTGGTTTTGGCATTTCGTTGGCCCAGCCACTTGGACAAGTCTGGCTGCGGAGCGCTGCTTAGTTGAGTTATTTCAAAATTATATTAGACAGCAGCAGCCTGCATGAGGAGATGCCAACTGCAGCTGCATAGCTCTAGCATTAGTTATTATTGCTGTTGTTGTTGTTGTTGTTATTGTTGTTGTTCTCTTGGCCTCAGTGTCGTGCAGGAAACAGCGCCATGGCGCTGACCAAAAGGAAGTTGACGATTATGGCTCGTATGAGCTATGTAGCCAACATATGTATGTGATTACAGGTTTTTGTTGACTTGAATCTGACTCTGCCTCTGCCTCTGTCTCTGGGTCTGGGTCTGGGTCTGGGTCGTGGTCAATAGTCCGTCAAGTTATCTCAGCCATAAGACATATCCAAACGTGAGACTCTGCTCGCTTGAAACTGATTCTTAGACAAGCAGCGAACAACTTTTGGCATTGAAGCGTACACAAAACATATTTCGACAACTTTCAGTTAAACTAGATAAATTACAATAAAAGCTAAAATAATATTATTTATTATTACTCTAATGAGTTTTCCCATTATTCTTCATTTTGTGTTTAATAAATGAGCACACATTTTGCGTCTGTTTCACATTTAAGCCAAACCCAAACTCACCAACTGAAAGTTTTTGCAAAATGTTTGCCGTAGACACACAAAATACAAAATGCAATTTCCTCTCGAAACATTTTCGTAAACGGGTCACAAAACTTTTGCCGTCGCAACACGAATGCAACATTTTCAGCAGTTTTTTGTTTATGCTTTTTTTTTTTTTGTTCGCAGTTCTCTGTTGGCAGTTCTCAATTGTTTAATAGTTAAGCACACACACGGCACTTGGTGGCACAGCAGATGGTTAAGGAGGCGCGTTAGGATACGCTTTAAACGGTAGCGCGAGTGCAAAACAAAAAGTTCTGTAGGGAATTCTCTGGGTTTTTGGCTGCCGCGCGGCACGAAAGCCAAAAAGCGAATGCGGCTTGCTAAAAAAAGCGACTCCGACTCGCAATCGCAATCGGCATCGGAATCGACGTCAAACGGCAACAGCTACGCCAGCTTTGGCCTTATAGGCCGGGCGGCACAGTTTGCAGTTGTTGCTGCTGCTGCTGCTGCCGCCGACTGCTGCTGTTGCTGCTGCTGCTGACGTCGTCAAGCGAGTCGAGACCAATACAAGCTCCCCTCTGTGCTTGTGTGCGTATTTGTGAAATTGCATTTCAGCTACAGCAACAGCAACCAGCAACGGCAACCAGCAACTGCAACATGTTGCCTGAACTTTTGTCGCCTTGCAGCTTTGTCGCTCGCAGAACTCACCACAGCGACTGTTGTTGCTGTTGCTGTTGGCGTCGTTGCACGTGTTTCGGCTCAGGATTAGCCCTAGAATACAGAAAGACAACAGTTGCTGTTGTTGTTTGTGGGCTTGTCGCCTGACTGACATTTCCTTTTGTCTTGAGTGCACCTACGTGTGGCAGAGGCAGAGGCAGCAGCAACAGCGGCAGCGGCAGCGGCAGCAATGGGGCGGGCTGGTTTCACTCGCTGCTGATCGAAGGTGACATTTGTCAGGCGCTCAAAGCTCAACAACTGTCAGAGTAAGAGAGCCTCGTCAGCGACTCGACATGCGCATGACGGCCCAGAAAAGAGGGGAAAAACTCTGCTCGAGTGACTCGACTCGCCTGAGCTGACTGAGTGAGTCTCGTCGCATCACTCAGCAATGGGCAATTGCATTTGCGTTGTTTTAAGTGAGCGACACCCACACAGACACAGAAACAGAAACAGCAACAGCAACAGCTGCAATTAAAATGGGTAGGTGTTGCAGCTATTTGATAGAGTTGCATGCAAATCATAAAGAATTTCCATTCCAGATTGATGTGAGAATGCGAATTAAGAATTCAGCCAAGGGCAACGGCATAGTGCTCAATAGATATTTGATTAATGCTGCACTTAAAGCTGAATAGATTATTTATTAAGTAAATGCAGCACACCTTGCATTCATATTCAATTTATGTTCACTTCAAGCGAACATCAATCAAATTGCCATATGCTCATCTGCAGCAACAACAGCAACAGCAACAACAACAACTTTCGTTTGTGTCAGCCAACGGGGCGTATGCGTTGCCGCCCTAAACAAAAAACTTTCTGTGCGCTTGTCACAATTTGTGCGGTTATTTGTTTGCACTGTTTGGGTTGCCTGATAGCAACACCAACAATTTTGTGGTCTACTTTTACAACCCACACACATTCACACGGGGCAAAGTTTTGCAGCCAGCAACCATTAGAATTTACGTTAGCTCTCGGCAAGCAACAAAAAAGGATTTCAACAACAGGCTGATTAACCGCAAGCCAACTGAATGAAGTTCTGTGTGTGTGTGTATGTGTTTGTGTGTGTGGCTGAGCTGGCCACATTTCGTTGGCTAATTACAAGAGACACGCCCAGTTGCAGTTGCAGTTGCAGTTGTTGTTGTTGTTATTGCTCTTAACGCATCTGAATTACATAATCTCTGTGGGGCGCCGTCTGTCGTTGGCTGACCACAAAATAGACAAGAATTTATTTGCTTGCCAATCAACAGATTCTCAACATGTATTTATGGCATTTCCCTTCGGCAGCAGCAAACACATGTTCTCATTTTCACATGCCACAGACAGAGACACGAACTGAGATCTGAGAATGAGACTGTGACTGGTGCTGGTGCTGGGACAGGGATAGCGATCTGCAGCAGACAAAGGGTCGCATATTTATTACATCACAAGAAGCCAAAAAGGAAGCGCAATCACAGACGCAGACGGCTAAACCCACGCTACGCTGAAAACCGAAAGTGCCTCGGTAGCCTATAGACCTACTTACAGCCGAAGACAGTTGGCTGCTTGGCTCGAGAACAAGGGCTCGTTTCTGGTTCCTGGTGCCGACTGCTGCTGCCGTGGCCCAGGCATTGTTTCGCTTTCATTGCCTTGGCAGCGGCAAGGGGCAGCGACAATAAATCAAAGACATTAAGTTGAATGCACCAGCGAGTGAAGCGGATGCAAAAGTCGACGCTTGGGAACCTGAAGCTGTAGCTGGTTCAAGTTGGTTCTCTGCGGATGTGTTAACCCTTGCCTACCTCAATGCCGGATTCAAGTCCGAATCGGAGGCAAATCTGAGTCGCAGTTGGAAAAACATGACTACAAAAAAAAAACAAAATTAAAGACTGAGAAGAACAAGGGAAACAAAGAAGCAAGCAGGCAGGCAAGCTGGCAGGCTAGCAGGCTGTGAAGCAGTTGTCGCTTGAGAAACGTCAGCTGAGCGATGGCAGTGGCCACAAAGGGTTCAACAGGAGCGAGGAAAAGCCAGAGTCGAGAGAGAGAGAGAGACAGAGAGAGCGAGCCAACAAGATGAAATGATGATAATCCCCCTTTAATTTGGTTTGACTGCGTGTGTCTGTGCTGCAAGGACGAAAGGGTCTTCAGTTGAGATATCGGAGTTGGAGTTGGAGTTGCCATTCGAATAGATGCTGCTTTGCATTTAGAGATAAATTCTTTGAGCGCAACGAATCTGTTGGCCAAAGGAAAAGCATTTGCGCGATTAAAACCAAGTACACATTGCCCAAAAAGGGTTCGGCTGGGCTGGGCTGGCGTCTGAGAGCAAAAAATGGCATAATTTGCTTAAGAAAACTTTTCCAATTTATAAATGACAAACAAAACGACAGAAAAACTCAGCATAATGAGTAAAACTTGGCGACAACTTCCAGAGGGGAGTAGCCAAATGAACGGCATTTTTCTCTTGCTCTGCCCTCGCCAGGGACCATCCGCAGTTTTTTTTCTTTCTAATTAAAGAGCCGACCATTTGCATAAAGCAGACAAGCATCGACAAAAAGGAGCAGTCGCTTAGGCATTAATCAAAAGATCAGCTGCAAATTAAAAGCGTAGCTGCTCAGAGCGAACGCTAATGGAAAAGACGTGGAAGAAAATTCGCTGAAGCAGAACGGCAAGTGTAAAAGGAGTGCCAAAGGATTGCTCCATAAGGCGTGGGTGGAAAGGAGCAGAGCCCGGCAGGCAGGGGACAGATTGATTGATTGAGTCTGGACACAATGAAATCAATTTAGCTGAAGTTGCTTAAAAGTGAATTTCTAATTATTTTCCTGCTAAAAGATTTTGAAAAATACACGATTTTGCAAATTGTAATTAAAATGGAGAAAGAAATAAAAATAAAAATAAAAATAAAAATATGCAAATAAAAAATAAAATTAAATTAAAAAATACAAAAAAAATACATAAATAAAAAAAAAATAAATAAAAATAAAAATAAAAAAATACAAATAAAAATATATAAATAAAAATAAAAAAATTAAGACGGATTAAAATATATAGAACTATACAGCTTGAGGTTAGCTAAAGCACGAGCATAATATATAGATATATCTAAAATATATTCAGATTAATAATAATAGTTAATAATAATACATATAAATAAAAGGATTACTCAATGAGAAGTGAATGGAAATGAGGGAAGTCCTGTAGGCTGTAAATAATTTGATTAATTAGGCCTGAGCACAATGAAATCAATTTAGCTGAAATAACATGAAAATGAATGAATGAATGAAAATTATTGAAAAATAATGATATGAATAAAAAAAAAAACAAATATCACATTTTAAGTACAATAATATAATATAAAAATAAGAAGCTGCTCGAAATAAACTGAAGCACGAACATAAAACATCAAATTTAGTCAACTTAAAGACTTTAACTTCAACTTTAGATTCTCAAATCTTATTCAGTTAATATTTGCGATTAAACGATATCTTTTCTATATGTAAAATATTTAAAGAAAATAATTATTAAAAGTAATTTCTCTGCAAGAATTCACAGAAGAAGTTCATTTTGTATTTATTCAACATTTTCAATAAGTATAAAATATATCAAATATCTTTACATGTATATACATATATAAATATGTATATACATATATATATGTTTAATATTTGCTCGAAATGAAACGGGGCCAGCTTTCCTGAATGCATATGCATTTCAATTTTAATATACGAACATGCAGAGTAATATCAGCATCAGTACGCAAGAGTGAGAGAGATAGAGAGAGAGAGAGAAAGACCCATTACCATTATCATCATCATCATCTTCGGCGTCATCATCGTAAATATATGTATAAACGTTTCACTTGATGTTATTTCAGTTTATATGCGGAAAAAATAATGTTTGTGTGCTTTTGCCTTCTTTGGGAAGACGAAACATTTTATTGCCATGCCATTGAGCGGCTCAGGCCCATTTCGGTATGAAATACTTTCCTTTCGACCACCAGCACCACCCAAAAATAACTGAACGAGATTCGCTGGACAAGTCAGTTACAGGCTCGTCCGAGCTGAGATTGGGAGACTGAGACTGAGACTGGAACTGGCAGAGGATTTTAAGTGGTGCTTGATAAGCGGCTGGACAACGAAAGGAGAATGCGTTATAATGCGCTTTACCAAAGTACACATCAATTGTTGTTGTTGTTGTTGTTGTAGCTGTTGCTGTCCTCGTTTTGGCCAGTCCCACTGATGGAATATCAACGTTGGGGCACCAGCACATAAATAAAAACAAATTAAAAGACGAAAAAAAAAAACACAAGCAATTTAATTTGATATTTTTGCGATGGGATTGGCGTTAAAAACGATTTAATTTAAAAAAAGTTTCCATTAAGAAATTAAACGAAAGGTCGAAAGACTTTTGTATTAAGCAATTAATAAATTCAGAGCGAGCAAAGAGTCGAAAACCTATCAAGCCAAGTTATAAAAGCTTCAAGTATCAAATGAATTAATCAAACCCAGACATAAATCAACAATAAAAGCTCGAACAATCAATTTTTGTTTGCCAAAAAATCCCGAGTGATTTGAAATGAATAAATGCCAATTATTTATATTATAAATGCTAAGTGAAATACATACATACATATATTGAAATGTTAATTTATATGCATTGAAAATCCAATCTAAATCAAGATGAAGTCATTAAGATTGAGTATTTAAATAATTAGAAGTAAATTGAAAATGAATTAAATGATAAAAGGCGGTGTCACATAAAAAAAAAAAAGAAATAGATATTTATATATACGTATGTATTTTTAATTGATATTAATTAAATTTAACAATGTAGAAAATTAAACAATTAATGTGCAAAATATATAAAAGCGTTAAATTAAAATTTTTTCATTATTCTTATTTTTTTTTTTGAATTATCTTTATTTTGATTTATAAAATATTAAGAATAAAATTGTTATGAAACATATTTTTTATTAATACGATTTTTTTTTTTTTTTGTATAAGCAATGAAGTTTACTAAAGTGAATTTTATACTTTTTCCGATTTAACTTTTACTTTAATAAATTTATAATATATATTTTTTGTTGTTAAATAAATATAAACTATAAATAAAATCTTAGTTTATTTAGCTTAAACTCAAAATTAATTGAATATACAAAATAGTTGACATGTGCAATAAATAAACAAATAGTGAAATAAATAAATTAATGTCATGATGAAAATCTTAATATAAAACAACATAATTAATGAACGTTTCTAGATAAATATTTTATAATAAATTAAGTCATACATAAAAATGATTGATACAAAATATATGAATCTATAAATAGTTAAGTTCGCAATATTTACGAAAAAAAGCAAACAAACTTCATTATTAATGAAGTCTTCACATGTTATTTATGCAGTTCAAATGTTGTTGACTTACTTGTTGACAATTTTGTGCATTGGCCTTCCTCACTGACCGGGAACACATGTGCACGTGCGTGCCTGTGTGCATGTGTGTGCATGTGCGTGTGTGTGTCATTTGAGTTGGCGAAAGTTGTCACTTGTTTTTGTTAAATTTATGAATTCGCGCGCCATTTAATTTATAACGATTTCCAGTGCATAGTGTCACTCAGCGTTCATTTTGTTTATGCTATGTGAAATGGAAACTGCCTCCTGTTGCCCCACCACCACCAAACCGCCTTAAACTCTGTCAATGTCAGAGCCAGAGTCAGCAACAGCAGCAACAGCAACAACAACGGCAACAACGGTAACGACAACGACAACACAGGGACACGCGCACAATTCACAAACACATACGCACTTTAAACAGTTACAGTTAGTGGCTAACAAGTTGAAACTGGCCAGACACCAGACACCAGAGACACCAGGCTGTCAAGTGGTCCACGTTCCAGTCCCGAACCAGACAATAAAATTTGCGCCATAAATCAATTTCAAGTTGCAAAGTCGTCGTCGTCGTCGTCGTCGTCGTCATAGTCGCCTGCTGCTGCAACAGTCAGTTGAGCGGGCTAAATTCTGGTCTGGCTTACTGGGGGCTTACTGTGGCACTGACTGGCTGGCTGGCTGGCTGGCTGAGTGGCCAGCTATGACTAAGATTTATTTGTCGCGCTCTGCGGCAACTGGGAACTGGCAACAGCGGCTGCTGTTGTCATACTGCACAAGGCCAGCCGGCAGGATAAACCACGGAGCCTGGGCCCGAGCTTCTGGCCGGCGCACGATCCGCGGCGTCGCGACGTCGACAGCGACCACACAGTCCAAAAAGGGGGTGGCATTGGCCATGGCCCTGGTCCTGCATGGTGCCCTGTATGTTGTTGGTGGTTGCGCAAACCACCAAAAAAAAAAAAAAAAAGAGTCCACATTCACATCTACATCCGCAGCCACACCAACGCTCAACACTCAAACACACATGCATATGCAAATTAACGGCAGTTTGTTGGTGTTGAAAATAAAAATGGAGCAGCCGCAGCAGCAGCAGCAGTGGCGGCGGCAGCGACAGCAGCAGAGAAGTTAACCGCAGGGCAGCGCGTCGACTGCGCTGCTAGCGATTTTTTCTAATGAAGCGATTTTGAGTTGCACTCAAAGCTCAAAAAAGCGGGGAAAGTCCCTAAAAAAAATCTACATACGACTATGGAAAAAAAGTGAAAATAAATATTTCTAATAAAATAGGCAAAGCAACCCCAGGCAAAGAGAAAAACATAAAAACAAAAACGGACATGCAAGATGGACAAGTGCAGGAGAGTGAATCTGAAACTAGTGAATCAAAACATAGAAGAACAGGCACACACACACACACACACACACGCACACATTTGCCAATCTAAGCAGCAACTAAATCAAACCAGCAACTGGCTGAAGGCCTCACGCGATAAATAAAAAACAATTGAACACACACACATACAGTAGGTACATGGAATAAGTGTGTTTGTGTGCGTGTATTCACCTAGCAACAGAGAACAACCCAAACTCTCCATTCACCAATACCAGAAGCAGCAGCCATCAATACACGTGCCGCACACTATGTACAAAATTTATGTGAAACAGCAAGGAAAAAAAAAACAACAAAAAAAAAAATGGAAAAAGAAAGCCAACAACAAAAATATAAGGGAAAAAATGCTCGCCACCCTGCCGCAAAACGAGGGTGACTACTCGCAGTCAACCACCCACAGAAACCACCGGCATTTGAGTCACAGTCGCAGGCGAAGCGAAAGAAAAAAAAAAGCAAATACAACAAAAACAAAACACAAGAACAACAACAAAATGTACTAAAAATCCAATATGGCTACAATTTGCCAAAGCGGGCGAGAGCGAAGGCGAAGGCGACGGCGACGTCGGCGTCGCGAGAGCGCAGCAACAACAACAACAAGGTGAATGAGAACGAAAACGTAGAAGAAGAAAAAAAAAAATGTACATGGAACTTTTATTTGCCCTGGCAACGCAGCAGAAGGGCGCTCGTCGTCGAGGGGTGGGTGGTGGGCGTCAAGTGGCGCGCAGAATTTATATCTAAAAAGCAAAAAAAAAAAACTCCGCCCCCTTTTCAAGACAAGCGTCTGCGCGAAGGTAGCATTGCTGGCGCAGCGCCAGCAGCAGCAGCAGCGGCAGCGGCAGAGGCAGAGGCAGAGGCAGTGGCCGAGGCAGCGGGAGAGTGTCAAGGGAGAGTGTCATCGTGATATCGTTGAGCTCTTGGCTGATGTGTTGCGCTCTCACTCTCTCTCTCTCTCTCTCTCTCTCCCTCTTTCTGCCATCGACTCATTCGCTCGCTCGCTCGCTCGCACGCTCTGAGTAATTAAATGCTTATTAACGGTTCGCTGAGTCTGTGCGCCATCTAAAAACTCGTTAGCCTCGATATAATTAAACTCAGTTGCTTTGCACTCTGAGCTCGCGCGGCTCTGAGTGTGATGCGAGAGTGCAGCGCCGCTTGCAATAACCACCCTTGTAACTCACACTGGTCGCTGCCTCCCCCCGCACCCACAAACCCCTTGCCCTAAGGCAGCCTGCTGGCGTAATGCAAGCTGTTGTTGTAGCTGTTGTTGCTGTTGTTGTCGTGTTTCTTTTTGCGGCTTCTGCAATACTTTTTTTTTGTATTTTGTGCATTGCACTTTTGACGCCATTTTGAAAATGTAATTGTGTGCATTTTAGCAAGTGATTGCCATAGGCAGCTAAACTACAACAACAACCGCAACAACAAACTCTGTTTACTTCAAGGGTCACATGTGTGCTGTAGCTCGATTATTTAATTAGCCAACGTGTTAGCCATATTCATATGGACCCCAAGTTCGATTTAGCTACCAAATTAGCTGCTTTTAGCGGTCTTTTGGGCCGATCATTAATCTCGTTAGGCTTGCAGCTAACGCTTAATCTAGTTTCGCTATATTTGGCCAACGTTCAGCGAACATTAGAGGGGGGCGGCAGCGAGGGAGGGGGTGTGGTCAGGCACGCTTAAATAGTTTTCGTATTCAGCTGAACAACCGGCAATTAAAACCAACTAATATCGCATGATAAATGTACAGTAATCTGACGCATTACCAAATCGAAACGAACACCAGCAACAACAACAACAACAACAACAGCAATGGCAATAACAAAAATAAACACATACATATTTCTATTTTAATTAAATTAATTAATTCCAATCCAAATCGGCGCTCATTTTGCTGCCCATTAAAATGTCATTAAAAGCGACAATCGGTTTTTCAGCTTTGACATTCATTTGTTTCGCCCAAATATATATAAATGTATTTCTGTATAAATATATATACATATACATATGTATATCCATACTTATATTCTGCATTTACTCTTTCCAAATGTTTCAATTGTTGTCGTTTTAATAGCATTAGAAATAACATTATGAAAATAGATATAAATATTTGTTTTTTATTTTTGTCGAAGTTTAAACAAAAAACAATTTGTGTACACTAATTATTAATGGAAATAACAGCAGGTACACATAATTATTCATTCTATTTACTTTTCAATTGAAATTTGTTTTGAAAAAAAATTATAATTTCATTATTTTCATTTTATGATTTTATATACAAACTAGTTTTGCACAAAATATATTAAAGTCAAATAGTAAAACCAATATTTTTAATTTAGTTTAATATAATAATTAATAATTTTATTTTATATGATATACAATTTTGATTAAATTATTGTATAATTTTTAATTAAATGATTAAATATTAAAATTTAATTTGAGTTTTTATTAAGTGCTTAAATTTTCGGCAATTTTTTATTAGCTTCGTTATTTAGTTATTTTAGTTAAATTATTTAATTAACAGAAGTGGAGATTATTTAATAAAATATAATTAAGTTCTTATTTATATAAATATTTAAATAATTATATATTATTTAAGTTATTTATTTGATGCGTATACTGCAATATATTTAATTCAACTAAAAAAAAAAATAAAATAAAAATAGATAATTATGAATATTAACATTATCCAATTTATGATTCTAAAGCCCACATTTTATTTTTATTTTATTTATTTTTTTTTTATTATTGTTATATTAATTTCAATTGAAATTGTTTACTAATTTTGATAAAAACATACATAATATAAAAAGAAAAATTTTTTGAATTTATCTAACAAAATTTACCACGTTTCAAAAAAACAAATTTCAATTTATTTTGAAAAATGGGGCACAAATAATTATTAGCAAATAAATATTTACATAAAATAAATATAATATTTATTTATATTATAAATATTTTTATATTTATTATATTTATTTAAAATTAGCTTTCTATTTATTTTATATGTTACTTAACTAAAAAGAAACATAAAACAAATAAGTTTGGTTAAATTATATCAATATATATTTTTATATAATTCAATATATATTTTTATTTAATTGCTGAAGCTTTTTTCTCAGTATTTATTGTTAATCAATTATAATTTTTATTTCCATTAAAGAATTACTTTAATTTCCCAAATGGACAAATATTAATTTGGCATTTTTATTAAGTTGATAAAAACTCAACTGTGATCATATGGGTTTTTTAAATATTGTATTTATACATAATTTATTATTTTCCTTACCATTTAAATGGCCTTTTGGCCATAATAGTTGAGTAATATTCGAAATATCTCAATTAATTTTACTCTTGCGTCAATTTACGCACTTTAAGTTAGGAATTTATGCATACAACGCATACAGCACACACACACACACGCACTCATTTTGTTAAAGCACCGTTTAGCCAGGTTTGTTTATGGACAGGCTGGCAAACCCTTTCGCGAACTCTTTTTGGGGTTTCTCTGTTCGACGCGAGCGACGTTGGCAAACTGTTCGAGTCGAAAGTTGTTGCCGCCGTCGCGGAAAAACGCATCAATTTTTGACCGGCACTTGAGAAGAGAAGACAAAGGCAAAAGCTGCGTGCCCATTATTGTAGCTGTTGTTGTTGTTGTTGTTGCTGTTGTTTGTACTACGCTCAAAAACCTCGTTCGATTTTGGGCACACACACACACTAAAAGGGTTGAGTGCGTAAGCCAGGGGCAGGGGTGCGGCTGGGATTGGGTTTGGGGTTGAGCGGGTGTTGGGCACAAACAAAAACAAA
This sequence comes from Drosophila aldrichi, assembly GCA_035045965.1. Taxonomy (NCBI): domain Eukaryota; kingdom Metazoa; phylum Arthropoda; class Insecta; order Diptera; family Drosophilidae; genus Drosophila; species Drosophila aldrichi. Next base: position 3,564,295 of record JAWNOM010000341.1, on the reverse strand, counting down.
CGGCGCACGCACTTAAAACAACTCAGCCACTGACTGTAACTGTGAACTGTGGCATTAGCCGCTGTCGCTTTTCCAGCATTGCCTAGCATTGCATACATATGTATGTCTCACGCTCTCTGTGGAACGTGTGGTCAGCGCGAAAGTGTCAACGTTTAAGGGTTAGCCAAAGGGTTGAGATCTGCGCTGTTTGCTTGGGGTGGGTTTCCATGCGGCGGCCAACAGCTCACTCCGTCTCACTCAAAGCAACGGGCAACATTCACTCGTTCACTCACGCACTCACTCACTCAGACACTCACAGCGCAGGGGCGAGCATTTGACTCGTTGGCGATGTCTTGCGATGTTTTCGTCTGTTGGCTCGCTGGCAGCTGCTGCTGTGCTGCTCACACGCGCACGTCGTGCGCTCCGCCTACTTTTCGCATGCTATCTCGCTTTGAGTGAGTTTTGTGCAGTTGAGTGGCATTGCTTGGAGGGGTTTGCCTGTGATTTGGTTGCGTTGTTTTCACTATGTTGTGTTTCTATGCGGCTGCTCGAACTGTTCCCAGGTCCTTAGAAAACATCGCATTGGAACCCGACTGAGGCAGAACTTTGATTTTCGGGTGCGTGCACAGGCTAGAGCAGCCAGCCGCCTTGAGTGACTTTTGGCAGCCTCGTTTATACGAGTGTGAGCGATAAGACTTTAATAGCTGCAAATTAATTTCTAATGCTTATTGAGCCAAGCATTTATCTTTATTATGGCCACGACTGACAGCCCCCACCAGCCTCCACGCCCAGCTCCATTGGAAAAACTGCTCGTAATTGCTGCAAGAAATTAACATAATTGATGCGCAGCCCAGACACAAGTCGAGATTACTGTCGCTGTCCGCTCCTATCCTTCCCGGCCCAGGCCACTATGAAACGGAGACAAAGGCGCAGCAGGTGGCTGTCAGTGGCTCTCCCATCGATTTCCATTTCCATTTGCAATTTCCCTTTTGCTCATTTGCCAATTTATTTGCAGCCCTGTCGGAGCTGCCTTTCTATATTTGTTTTGCCAAATCCAATAAACATTGAAAGTCGCATGCTGGCCATTGCCATTACAACAAAGAGCGAACGCCTCGAATTTGCAGCCTCATGTTGCATATTAATTGATTTTCGTGCTCAGCGACGTTTTCGCAACAAGTCGCCTGCCGCGGCCACGAGGGGGCATGTGGCAGTAAAAATTAGACACTGATTGAAGCGCTCTGCCTGCCCTGCGCTGATGAATTGCCAGTGCTGTGTAGCGCCATCTAGAGGCAGCCGTGCGAAGCTCGCCATGTCCTGGCAGCGGCACATTTCTTAAATGTCATTTGATTGGCGTTAGAAAAAAGGTGCGAAACTTCTCTAACTGTGGGACAGTGGATAAGAAATAAAAACAGTTTGGCAAATTTTGTATTTTTATAAATTACACATAATTGAGAAATTTTATTTATATTTTCTGGTACGATAGATTCATTTTATGAAAATAATTGATTTATTTATTATATAAAAATTCATATTAAAGTATTTAATTTATTTTTGTTTTGCATGTCGACTTTACATTTAACATAGCATTCTTAAGAATAAAATATGTTTCTTGAAGACATTGTTAGAGCATATTAATTTTTTGTTCTTCTAATTTCATTATTTTTATCGTCATTTGGTAATTTCGAACTGTATTAAATAATTGATGAACAGTTAAAAAAGAAGGTAAATTTTTTTATTTATTTATTTATCTATTAATTAATTAATTAATTTATTTATTTATTTATTTATTTATTTATTTATTTATTTATTTATTTATTTATTTATTTATTTATTTATTTATTTATTTATTTATTTATTTATTTATTTATTTATTTATTTATTTATTTATTTATTTATTTATTTATTTATTTATTTATTTATTTATTTATTTCCTTATTTATTTATTTATTTATTTATTTATTTATTTATTTATTTATTTATTTATTTATTTATTTATTAATTTATTAATTTATTTTCTTAAGGATAATTGACAAACCTAGAGTAAATTTAAAATTAAAAAAGCCTAAACAAAGTACAGAAAATAAATAATTATAATAATATTATATGATAGTTTTTATGGAATGCCCAAAGTAAAATTTTGTAAATAAGTATATATTTCGATTTTAATTTAATTACAAATAAATATGGATATTTGATAATACTCTTTCGAGGTTTCCAAAGGGCTAAGTTTTATGCAAATCTAAATAATTTTGCTGAGCCTTTAGAAGCCGTGAATATATTCATTAGTTGTAGTTTATTTTGTAGTGATTATGATTATTTATTAGTTTCTATAAATTTGAAGTATGTATCTTTCAATTATGTGATGTGTATAGATTTATTTCCAATCCAATCTATTTATACTTTAAAAAATTATTACTAAATGAGATAAAAGATGCTGAGCTGAGCTGCTTTCAAAAAGAGATGGATTGCTGGATCAGCCGCAGGAAAGGCAGAACCACAGATGATTTCAATTATCTTCAAGATTTCCTTTTATTAATAATAACAAAACAGACATACAAAACAATACAAACAAATGTAGCAAAATTAATTTATTACTAACATTTCGAATCTATTTTGTTTCATTCGCAAGGATCGGCTTACAGTAACATTTGCATCCACTGCAAAGGATCATAGCTGGCTACCCTAACCGAATGTCCTAGCTCCGTGTGCTACCCTGTGCATATTCATAACTTAACGCATCGCTGGCACAAGACTCATCAAAATCGAACGGCTCATTTGTGACTGGCATCTAACGGATGGAACCCGTTGGCTTACTTTACCGTTAATCAAGTTGATACGCACTGCAAATCCGCATTGCATTGCCGGCCAAATGAACCGTTATCAATTATGTAACGGGTGCGTGAACGCACGCATCCTTCGATCTCACATCCTTCCCAAGTGCAATTAAACGCCGCAATGCAAATGCCAGCAGATAAAAAGCATGCGATAGGAGTCCTTCGAACAAGCAGTAGGATCGCCTCGCCTCGCCTCGCATCGGGTAGAAGGCGAAAGGGTTGAATGGGCCTCATTCAGTTGCCCACAATCTAAGGGTTAAGTGCGAGCCCTTAAGAAGCAGCCCAAGGTGAATGAACTGCAAAGGAGTCTTACTTACATCAATCAGCAGCAGGAGGGAAGAATGTTCGAGGAACTTTTAAAGAACTTTGAGGAAATATAAGCATTAAGATTTTGCTAGGAATTAAAAATAGACAGCTCTTAGTCTCAGTTAAACTTTATTTAGCATTAAATCATAATTCAACAATTGTTATTGTATTTACTTAATTTATTAAGATGTTCAATGTTAACTGGGAATGAGGACTGTGGAAGATATTTAGACCTTTCAGTTTATTCATCTTTTTGTCTTAGTTTCCTATTAATAATATTATGTTTTTAGTTGAAGAAAAGAAGCACGCTTTAAAGAGTATTCTTTTAAGGGAATCGGAGAAAAGTCACATAAATATATTGTGTAGAGTCGATAAATAAGTTTAGCGACCTAAATTTCAGAGATATGCACGATTAATGGGTCTTCACTAAGTTATGGAAATATTGCCTTTGTAGTGCTTTGAAGTGGAAGTTATAAGTCCAGGCAGACAAAGATTGGCTGTCTCATATTAACGAGCTTCATGCTGTTACAAACTAAATTCTCAACTCTTACGAATAAATGAAGGCATGCTAACCACGAAGTAGTTAAAACGAAGTCTGCTAATGATATAGCTATACCTAAACAGACATATTATTCTCACTCGTGTACTCTTTAAAGTTTTGATTTAAAATAATCAATTTAATCTTGAGTACGTTAGGGTAGCACAGGTTCTCCCTCTCTTCCATACAAATTCGGCAGACACGGGATATAAAAAAAGCTTTGTCTTTTGCGAAAGTGAATGTCAATATAATGCTAAGAAATTGTCGTTAGGAATGTCAATCTGGAACAACAAATATGAGTGAATAAATTCCTATACCTTTTACAATATATTGCAGCTCAAATTGCGCAGTAAGCAGTGTGCGAGTGTTGTTTGCTATATAATATGTATGTATGTATGAATGTACGAGTGTTGTTTGTTATATATATGTATACTTAATGAGAGAATGATTACAATAGCAGCTCTTCGATGAGTCGGGGTGTCTCCTAGTCAGGCCAGAGCACTCTCACATATTTAATATATATATATATATTTATTTATTAATTTTATTGTACATATAAACATGTATATATGTGTAAGAAAAATATCATTTTATATGTATAAGAAATATATATGTATAAAAGAATATATGTATATACATATATATAATCTTTTATTTTTAGAAAAGATTTTTACCTTCAATATTTGTAAATGTCTTAATCATTTTCCACTCTTCAAGTTTTATTATACATATAAATTGATACTTTAAAAAATATTTTTATTCCTTTCTTTTTTTAAATTAATAATTATTAATATTTAAATTTGTTTAACTTGTTCACTGCATTTGGTTTTGTTGGTCGACAGCCCTCCAAGAGCACGGTATTAAGTTCCTACGACTATTGCGATTTGCACGTAGGAACTCTATACCTCGCTGATGGTATATAGACTTCGTTATCTTTATAATCTCTGTTTCACTTGGTCACATGTCTACTTACCCAACCGGCGAGGCAAGCATCGCTCACTTCCGCCCACTCGCTGTTTGAGTTGTCAATTTTAATTTGCAATTAAAGCCATAAACGGATTATAGACTTTTTTTGTCCCCAGATATTGGCTTCAGCTTTGACTTCAATGTTCGCCAAAGTCGTCTGACTGTCTGGGCACTCGAAAAAATATATAATAATAATAATAATAGCACGATAAACAAAGATACAGTAGCTTACAGATATATAGATACACATATGTATGTTTGTATATTTGAGTATTTTTTTGGGGTCTGGTCTTAAAATTTTATGCTTGCACATTAGCCTCAAGCTGAAAGAGTATAAAAAGAGAGAGAGCGGGAATGAGAGGGAGCTATATAAAGAAAGAGAGAGGAAGAGAGTTACACACTCGTGCCTTATGCACATTAGCCATAAAGGCGGATACATTATTTTTAAGCTAATGCAGCAGCAGCAGAAGCGGAGGAAAAAAACCTAAGAGCTTTAGACCATTATAAAGTTTGTTCGCGCATTCAAAGCCCTTAAACAAATTGCCAGCTTGAATGGCCAACGTCAACACGTTAAATTAAAACAATTGCAAATGCTTTGATTTCCAACCTTGAATTAACTCAATAATTTTCCACCCGCTGACGGAATGACGGACTGACGGACAGTGTGAGAGACAGTTACAGTCTTATAGATCAAGTCACACCCGCCTAAGCCGGGCCTCGCTAATTACCCGCTGCAACACAAAAAACTAATCAACTTGATTGATTTATCTGACACTGCTGCACAAGTTGACATTTTGAAAAGGCAACAGCAACAGCAACTACAGTAACGCCCACAGCAACAACAACAACAGCAACGAGAAAATCACTTGGCTGCACACGAAATTATCATTTCAATTATATGCAAAATAAATGCATTTGATTGCCAAGTTACTTTGGCTACAACTTTGCGTTAGCTGCATTCGTTCGTTCGCCGTTCGAGTGTTAACCACACAGCCAGCTAGATTTGCATTTGGTTTGCTGCTGCTGGCTTTTTGGCTTTGGCAAATGGTTCTCTTGTCTAGGAGTGAGTCAATTGCGGTCGGTCGCTTGCTGTGCCTTGGCTAGATATATTTGCAATATGTTTTCAGCGCTGCCTGCCAATTGCTGACATTTGTGTGACATGTCACGAGAGGCAGCAAAAATGCTTCTGCATTCTGCATCCTGAGCTGAGCAGCTGCTCACTGCAGCGTCTGATAATGGCGCCATAACTTGTGGCCGGCAGCCAACTCTGCGCTCAGTACATAAACTGGCGGTCAGTGCGCTGATTAGCATCGGGCAGACGGCAGTCCGCTGCCATTGAGCCACTGCCTTTGATTGACAGTTTGCGCATACAAAAGGCAAACAAACGAAATTCGCACATAAATCCACTCAATGCAAGCAGCGATACAACTGCAAGATATGTGAGAGGAGCTTTCGACGACAATGACTGCCTGACTGTCTAACTGGCTGGCTGACTGGCTGACTGACTAACTGCCAATTCTGAGCTCTTATCGCTGACCGTTAAGTGTTGACGTTTCGGCTGCCTAATGGGCAACCTGATCAGCTGGCTGCTTTATGAGCGGTTTGTCGCATTTGCGCTTATTGTAACGGTGCAAGCAGGATTCTAGCTGAGCCGTTCGACTTTCAGAAAACTCAATTTCGCATGTGAGGCTCTAGCTGACAGCCCGACCCATTTCACTTTGACGGACTGAGCGTCGGACAGACGACGAACGGTCAGACAGCTAGCCAGCCAGACGGATCTTTCACTTAGAAAGAATTAATTAAAATGCCAAATTGCAGACAAAGCGGAAAGTCCGCTGGCACGGCGAGCGGGCTTTAAGCGTTGAAAAAATTAATTAAGTTGGCTAAATGAAAACGTATCAAGAGTTTGTTATGCTGCCTGTTGCACAGCCACGCCCAGCGAGCAGCAAATGTGCAACGCCCCCTGATGGCGAAACGTGCCTCGAAATTTTGATGGAGTTTTTGTTTTGGCCTTTGGATTTTGGATTTTGGCGTCGGCCGCCTGCTAGAAAAAAGAAGAGAGAAATATTTAATGTTTACATTATTTAATTGCAGTTGGATTTTGCTTTTCTTTTCGTTACCTGTCGACCATTACCTGCGCTTGTGTCGAAAGAGTCGTATTAGCGACGTGCGTAAAAAGCTGTTACACGATTCGATCAAAATCATCAGCATTTAGAAAGGCTGCTCTCTGCCATACAAAGTGTGCTTGATTCGCACTCGACCCGGCGCCAGACGCTTGCCAACCGTGGCATATCGTAAAACTCGACGCCCGACCATGACGAGTGGGCAGCTCACCTGCTGCGCTCAGTTACCTGAATGTCTGCCTGGTGCTTTCTGTGTAAACGTGTGGTTTTATGTTATGGCAAATTGCCGTTGACAGCGCGCGCAGTCAACTTGTGAGATACGACTGCTCTGCCCTCTAATTGCAATCCAATCTGCATCTGAAATAGTTCTTGATGCCTGAGCTCAACGTTGGCATAGCGCCTAGCCCATGCTAGTCAATTAAACAGCACGTCAATCTTGAGAAACATTTGTATCTGTATCTGTATCTGTATCTGTATCTGTATCTGTATCTGTATCTGTATCTGTATCTGTATCTGTATCTGTATCTGTATCTGTATCTGTATCTGTATCTGTATCTGTATCTGTATCTGTATCTGTATCTGTATCTGTATCTGTATCTGTATCTGTATCTGTATCTGTATCTGTATCTGTATCTGTATCTGTATCTGTATCTGTATCTGTATCTGTATCTGTATCTGTATCTGTATCTGTATCTGTATCTGTATCTGTATCTGTATCTGTATCTGTATCTGTATCTGTATCTGTATCTGTATCTGTATCTGTATCTGTATCTGTATCTGTATCTGTATCTGTATCTGTATCTGTATCTGTATCTGTATCTGTATCTGTATCTGTATCTGTATCTGTATCTGTATCTGTATCTGTATCTGTATCTGTATCTGTATCTGTATCTGTATCTGTATCTGTATCTGTATCTGTATCTGTATCTGTATCTGTATCTGTATCTGTATCTGTATCTGTATCTGTATCTGTATCTGTATCTGTATCTGTATCTGTATCTGTATCTGTATCTGTATCTGTATCTGTATCTGTATCTGTATCTGTATCTGTATCTGTATCTGTATCTGTATCTGTATCTGTATCTGTATCTGTATCTGTATCTGTATCTGTATCTGTATCTGTATCTGTATCTGTATCTGTATCTGTATCTGTATCTGTATCTGTATCTGTATCTGTATCTGTATCTGTATCTGTATCTGTATCTGTATCTGTATCTGTATCTGTATCTGTATCTGTATCTGTATCTGTATCTGTATCTGTATCTGTATCTGTATCTGTATCTGTATCTGTATCTGTATCTGTATCTGTATCTGTATCTGTATCTGTATCTGTATCTGTATCTGTATCTGTATCTGTATCTGTATCTGTATCTGTATCTGTATCTGTATCTGTATCTGTATCTGTATCTGTATCTGTATCTGTATCTGTATCTGTATCTGTATCTGTATCTGTATCTGTATCTGTATCTGTATCTGTATCTGTATCTGTATCTGTATCTGTATCTGTATCTGTATCTGTATCTGTATCTGTATCTGTATCTGTATCTGTATCTGTATCTGTATCTGTATCTGTATCTGTATCTGTATCTGTATCTGTATCTGTATCTGTATCTGTATCTGTATCTGTATCTGTATCTGTATCTGTATCTGTATCTGTATCTGTATCTGTATCTGTATCTGTATCTGTATCTGTATCTGTATCTGTATCTGTATCTGTATCTGTATCTGTATCTGTATCTGTATCTGTATCTGTATCTGTATCTGTATCTGTATCTGTATCTGTATCTGTATCTGTATCTGTATCTGTATCTGTATCTGTATCTGTATCTGTATCTGTATCTGTATCTGTATCTGTATCTGTATCTGTATCTGTATCTGTATCTGTATCTGTATCTGTATCTGTATCTGTATCTGTATCTGTATCTGTATCTGTATCTGTATCTGTATCTGTATCTGTATCTGTATCTGTATCTGTATCTGTATCTGTATCTGTATCTGTATCTGTATCTGTATCTGTATCTGTATCTGTATCTGTATCTGTATCTGTATCTGTATCTGTATCTGTATCTGTATCTGTATCTGTATCTGTATCTGTATCTGTATCTGTATCTGTATCTGTATCTGTATCTGTATCTGTATCTGTATCTGTATCTGTATCTGTATCTGTATCTGTATCTGTATCTGTATCTGTATCTGTATCTGTATCTGTATCTGTATCTGTATCTGTATCTGTATCTGTATCTGTATCTGTATCTGTATCTGTATCTGTATCTGTATCTGTATCTGTATCTGTATCTGTATCTGTATCTGTATCTGTATCTGTATCTGTATCTGTATCTGTATCTGTATCTGTATCTGTATCTGTATCTGTATCTGTATCTGTATCTGTATCTGTATCTGTATCTGTATCTGTATCTGTATCTGTATCTGTATCTGTATCTGTATCTGTATCTGTATCTGTATCTGTATCTGTATCTGTATCTGTATCTGTATCTGTATCTGTATCTGTATCTGTATCTGTATCTGTATCTGTATCTGTATCTGTATCTGTATCTGTATCTGTATCTGTATCTGTATCTGTATCTGTATCTGTATCTGTATCTGTATCTGTATCTGTATCTGTATCTGTATCTGTATCTGTATCTGTATCTGTATCTGTATCTGTATCTGTATCTGTATCTGTATCTGTATCTGTATCTGTATCTGTATCTGTATCTGTATCTGTATCTGTATCTGTATCTGTATCTGTATCTGTATCTGTATCTGTATCTGTATCTGTATCTGTATCTGTATCTGTATCTGTATCTGTATCTGTATCTGTATCTGTATCTGTATCTGTATCTGTATCTGTATCTGTATCTGTATCTGTATCTGTATCTGTATCTGTATCTGTATCTGTATCTGTATCTGTATCTGTATCTGTATCTGTATCTGTATCTGTATCTGTATCTGTATCTGTATCTGTATCTGTATCTGTATCTGTATCTGTATCTGTATCTGTATCTGTATCTGTATCTGTATCTGTATCTGTATCTGTATCTGTATCTGTATCTGTATCTGTATCTGTATCTGTATCTGTATCTGTATCTGTATCTGTATCTGTATCTGTATCTGTATCTGTATCTGTATCTGTATCTGTATCTGTATCTGTATCTGTATCTGTATCTGTATCTGTATCTGTATCTGTATCTGTATCTGTATCTGTATCTGTATCTGTATCTGTATCTGTATCTGTATCTGTATCTGTATCTGTATCTGTATCTGTATCTGTATCTGTATCTGTATCTGTATCTGTATCTGTATCTGTATCTGTATCTGTATCTGTATCTGTATCTGTATCTGTATCTGTATCTGTATCTGTATCTGTATCTGTATCTGTATCTGTATCTGTATCTGTATCTGTATCTGTATCTGTATCTGTATCTGTATCTGTATCTGTATCTGTATCTGTATCTGTATCTGTATCTGTATCTGTATCTGTATCTGTATCTGTATCTGTATCTGTATCTGTATCTGTATCTGTATCTGTATCTGTATCTGTATCTGTATCTGTATCTGTATCTGTATCTGTATCTGTATCTGTATCTGTATCTGTATCTGTATCTGTATCTGTATCTGTATCTGTATCTGTATCTGTATCTGTATCTGTATCTGTATCTGTATCTGTATCTGTATCTGTATCTGTATCTGTATCTGTATCTGTATCTGTATCTGTATCTGTATCTGTATCTGTATCTGTATCTGTATCTGTATCTGTATCTGTATCTGTATCTGTATCTGTATCTGTATCTGTATCTGTATCTGTATCTGTATCTGTATCTGTATCTGTATCTGTATCTGTATCTGTATCTGTATCTGTATCTGTATCTGTATCTGTATCTGTATCTGTATCTGTATCTGTATTTGTATCTGTATTTGTATCTGTATCTGTATCTGTATCTGTATCTGTATCTGTATCTGTATCTGTATCTGTATCTGTATCTGTATCTGTATCTGTATCTGTATCTGTATCTGTATCTGTATCTGTATCTGTATCTGTATCTGTATCTGTAGGATTTCGTATCGCACATCTCATTTCATTATGTGGTCATTATTTGTTATTATTATTATGTTCAATTTTATTGCTTTATAAGCGCATTTTAATTTCTGCCTTTCGCCGGCCAGCACAACAAATTTATGTAGCTCACAGTTGGCGCTCAACACTGCCATGACTATGGCTATGGGTATGGCGACGGCTACGGCGTCATCTCGTGTCTCGTAAAAAATGCATAGCACATACGATGATGATCAACGGTCTGCCAACTGTCGGACGTGAATGACTGCGACTGCGTCTGAGTACGACGAGAAGGCTGTCCGTTTTCCATGTGCCATGTCCGTTGTCAACAAAGTCTGTCGGCTGTCCGTTGTCCGCCGGCGATTGCTGCTGTTGCCGGCCGTTGCTAGTCACGTCAAATGTCTTTTGTGAAAGGCAACCAAATTACGAGCCCACATAAACAGATACACACGCATACACACGCGATGCATGCCAACTGCAATGATACTAGCTGAAAGTAAGACTTCAAAAACCATCAGATAATGCAACAGAACAAGCGAGAAACTCTGGCAATAGTAGCAAGAGCATGACGCATGAGATTGATGAGCGGACTTCTATGCAATTCTCATTCGAGTATGTATATGTATTGCCATTCAACTTAATAGAGGAACAAGTGTAGAAATGATCTGATTCCCTAGGCTCATGCTATTCAGTGCTCGCTATAATCTTTATAAGAATCACGATTGACCTGAGAAGAAGAGCAAACTTTTGCCTCTATTCGATTGTCATGGATATTAGTTAATTGATGTATAGTTTTATATTGCATAGTTTTTCTCTCTTATATTCTGCATCCCTGGAGATAATGTTCTATTGATGCTTTCAGCCAGTGTCATTGGGATGTCACAATTTGTGAGTGTAATTTGTTGAATAGAAAGGATTGATCTACAGGCTTGGCGCATTCGCATTCGCGTGTAGTGTGTATTATCAAGTCAGAGATTTGTAATTTTTTCTGGTTCCTCTTTTCCTCCTCCTGCTTTTTACTGTTTTGCGACTGACAATTTGGCGCGGCGAACGTTTGATGCTGATTGATTGCGTCTGTAACTAATCTGTACATTTATTGAGCTATCTGCCTGGCATTTATAATTCGAACGGAGCTGAAGCTCGAGCCGACGCGTACCAAAAGTTGACCAATTAAAAGCAAACGGTTTTTGTAACGCAATTAAACGGCATTTAACGGCAACGACGATGGCCAAATGCTGTGCATGCAAAATCGCTTCCTCATTGGCAGGCAACGCACATTAAAATTCCAGCGGACCAACATAAATTTTCGCACTGATTTCTTTGGCTGCTGCTGCGGTGGGTAGAGGGCAACTCTGTGTGTGTTTGTATGGGTGTGTGTGACCAGTTCCAGAACATGTTGTGCCAGCATTTGGACATTGAACATGGCCACGCAGCAAGCAACTTATCAATCGTGCCACCGCATTCAGATACTGATGCAGATGCCGATGCCGATGCCGATGTCGATGCTAGAGTCGATGGTGATGCAGATGCAGATGCAGATACAGGTACCGTGCGGACCCTCCCAACAGGTTACAAGCAGTCAACTACAAGTTTGCTATTAATTTGCCCACGCTTTCCTCGCACCCCTCCCTCTGCTTTTCAGCAGCTGCCTTGTTGAGTTGTCAGCTGGCAGCGGCACCGGCAGCGAATGAAACTTTGACTGCGGCTGGCGTCTTGGCGCGTGGTTATTAATGAAGTCAATCAGCAATTTTGACAGAAATTTATCTATAAGCGTCGGCATTCTGCCAGGCAACATGTTGCACAGTCACACACACACACACACACACAGAGAGAGACACTCGGCTACAAGTTGCTAATTTTGCGCGGCGTTGAAACATTTTACAGGCAACTTAGCAACCTGGCAAGCTGAGGCAACCTGGCTAACTGACAGCCTGGCACTCAGTTCCGAGCCCAGCACTTTTATTTATTTAATTTTATTTTATGTTAATTTGAAACCTGTTTAATTACCAACTGGCTTTCGTGCCACCCTTTCGCATGCCTCAATAAAAACTGCAATCGAGCATTGGCTGCCGCTGAATGCGCTACAGAGTCCGATTCCAGATGGCTTAGTCTATTTCGTATAACTGAATATTTTAATTGCCATATAAGAGCTGTTCTCTCACTTATCGAATTGGCTATTTGATCATTTAATATATCGTTTGCATAGCTATTATTTCACTTACAGCTCGGCAGTACCTGAAACTTTGACTATCATAATTGCGGCTGTTATCCAGTTAGCTAAGAACTAAAATATCTATTGCTTTTATGACTATTTGCGAAACGCCGTGATTATCTGGCCATCAGCTAACAGTACATTTAATTATCGTCATTTGTTTGGTGTGCAAATGTTCTTCGTTTTTGTTTTGCTGTTGTTGTTCAGCCCGTCTCGCCCCATCGCTGATTCTGCTTAATGGCCTTAATCAATTTACGTTTTATGTTGGCCAAATTAATATATATATAGAAACTAGTTTGACGCTCTGACACCAGGAAAAAGCTGCCCGCTCGCATAGTCATCGAGGCACTGCCAACTGGACGAGCCACTTGCCATGTTGTCTGGGCCAATTAGCTGCAAAAAGGAAATAAACAAATACTGTGTATGATTAAATTATTGATTAATTGTTCAGCTGCAATTTGTGCGAAGATAATGTCGCTCAATGAATCAAAATGTATGTGGGAATATCACATACTTTGTATTCAAATCAATTATAACAGTTAAAAGAAAAATAATAATAAGAATAACAATAATAATAATACTAATAAAAATATATTAAGTCGCACTACAATTGTTTTTTATTTTCGTATTCACATAGATATTTCGTGCTTTGTTTTGCTCCTTTTATTCGACTGCTCCTTCGCAGTATTTTAACGTTTAATTTTCCAGGGTTTTTCTTTTTATTTGCCGGCTCTGTCTGCCGCCCTCAGCTGCCTTTGCCATTGCCTGCCGCATTTTAATTTCACTTTTCGCAGCGAATTTTTCTATTGCTTTTCCTCGCGTTTTCCTTTTATTTTACCCAAGCTCGACGACGTCGACGCAGCCGGCAAAACTTTTTAATGTCGCGCGGCTGCTGCAGCTAATTTAGCCGGCATGGCGGGTGGCGCGACGTAGAGGCTGGGGCGTGGGTGGGCGTGTGCCTCGACTTGGCGCACAGACTGTGCCAGGCAGTGTCTTGCTGACTCGCCGCTGTGGCAAGCCAAGTCAAGTCAGCTCCTTCGTCCTTGGCGCGCTGTTCGTTCATTTTCTTGCAATGAAATTAAAAACGGCAAGGAGTCGTTGCACAGACACACACACACAGAGGCAGAGAGACGTACTGAGAGAGCGAGATAGTGATGGAGAGAGAGAGAGAGAGAGAGAGGCAATGACACCAAGCATTGGGCTGCCTGCAGCTCTCAACTTTGCCGGCCCACAGGACTAAATGAAAATGAGTAAAGTTTGCGTTTTTCGCACCCACAAGCGAGAGTAGAAGCAGCAGGAGGAGTAGGAGAAGGCCAACCGGCAGCCGGGAGAGCAGCTCTTCTTGATTATGCACTTTCTCGCCGCCTACGTCAGCAACGTCATTATCATCATCATTATCATTTGGCTCGTTTGCTTATTAACCCAGTTTCAGTGTTTCGGCTGCTGCTCTTGCCACACAGCTGCGGGCCATGCCTTGCTCTGTCTCTCTCTCACACTCGCTCGCTCTTGCTCACTCCCACTGCCGCTCATTTATGCGAGCTGTGGTGTTTATTTTTTGTGTCCTTGTTTTAATTTAAATTTTTGTCTGGTCTACGGTTCGTTCGCTTCTTTTTTTTTTTTTGTTGCCTTCGTCTGGTTTTCCTGCTGGCAATTTGGTGACGTCGTCGATGGCTTTTTCTCTTCCTTATTCTCTTTCCCTTAGCCCTGCTGCTGCTGCTGTTACTGGTTGCCGTGGTTTATGTCGTCATCAGTTGCCTGCTTGCCTGCCATTGTTTCTAGGTCAAGAACTTTACCGGCTTTGTGACTTTTTCTCTGGCGGAGATTCCGACTGATGATGACATTGAAATTCCGTCATTTGCGTGACTGATAATTAGACGTGGGCGGTTGGCGTGGGCGTGGCTCGAACTAAGGCCTGCGTCAATTAGCGAGCGAAGCATGTGTTTAGTTGGCTCAACGAGGCGTATACTTAATATTTGAGTTTTAATTGCTGTGCACTCGACTAGGATTCGCTTGCTATTCAAGCATCTGATCTAAAATCATTTGTTTAGATGGACGGACGGGCAGAGGGACAGAATTGATAGACTAGCTGCCGTGGTCGCTTTTGGCAACTGTCATGCAAATGGCAGCACGCACTATAGTCATCAATTTGGCAGAGTTCGTTGCGATGCTGGCTGGCTGGCAAATCCCCGAAAAACCCAACCAAATTGTATAAAGAGCTTGGCTAAAAAAATGAAAACCTCCCATTTAAAGCTTAAGCAGAGACTTTGACATCGTGTGTTTGAGTTTGAAATATTCGCAATTGCGAATCCCGACGTATTTGTCACAGGATACACTCACACACACAGATAGACACACATACATACATACATGTATACATAGGAGTGTATACTAGTATTTAGATTGTAGACTCCGCCAAGGAAGACATTATTATGATGGAATCCCATTTGTTACAAGGCAAATGGCAAAGCGAAAATAGCTGCCAGTGCCAATGACAGCCGAGACTTGATGGGGCTGACGGCGCTGCTGTGGCTGCTGGGGATGCTGGGGCTGCTTGGGCGGCAGGAGGAGGATTCTTATAAATGGAGAGAGATGAGCTCCCAAGTTGCGTTGCGCGCAGAGTAAATTATGCTAATGTCTAAATAATGCATATTCGATGATGTGGGAGCGTCGATTCAACATGCGCAAGCCATATACAAGATTCTTATATATATGCGTATATACAGATAGATAGATCTATATAGAGTGAGCATTTCATTTTGTTGTTCAGTTAGATTTGTAGTGCGTGGATATTAATGGCTGGACAGTAGCCGCAAAGAGCTGTATAAATCACATTTATGTTCGGCTTCAAGTGCCGCAACTAATGATGGAAATAAATTCACGGCGTTCGCATTCGCGGGCGACAGTAGCTGACTTTCAGCTGCCAACTGGCAACTGGCAACTCGCAACTGCCAGGAGCAGGAGCCAAAAATAAAGAATAAAGAACAGTGAATGGTTAGCAACTCGTGGCAATGGACATGGGAATGGCGCTTGGGTCGGGAGGTCAGGCGAGACTGTCGAGACTTGGCTGCTTTTGACGCCGGGCCAATATGCAGTAAATCTGCCAAAATGTGCCTCTAGATTTGGCAGCAACAGCAGCAGCAGGAGTAGCAGAAGGAGGAGCAGGAGCAGCAGCAAAGGATCCTGTTGTGCCTGCCTTCCTGCTCCTGCTGCTGCCTCTGATTGCTGCCTGGCCGCGCTCTTTGAAATGGGTTACATATTTTATGCTTAATATTTTACATTTTATTTCGCTGATTCGCGAATGCAGAGCCGAGAGTGAAGGAGAACCCAGAGGCAGAGACAAGGACTCTGCCTTTATGGCGTCCAGAGAAACGGAAACTTTCAGCTGTAGTTGCTTTGCTCACAAGGAAATTGAAAATTTGCTCAACAGCAACTGATTGTTGTGTTTAGTTTCAAAATGAAACGCAAAGCGTGCAGATAAAACCCAATTATAGCCGAGGCTCTTCGGCCAAAGAGTTCTGCGGCTGCCACAGCAGAGAGCATCAAAGAATGCAATTTAAAAGTTGCCAAATGCTCAGCCACACAGATTACAACTATATTTTATGACGGCGGGCCCTTACAGCCCGTCATATATCTTTCGATTTGATGTGCACTGACTTTACTTTACGCACTCGCAAAATGTGAAATGTTCCTCCCGAACCCGAACCTCAAAATAAAATCGATAACAATTTTTCGCAAACACAATTTGCTTATCAAGCTCTTGCGCTGCAACCCTCGGCCGTCAACCCTACAGAAAAAAAGAAACCCTGAAGCGGGGTTGGGCTGGGCTGTGCTGGTCTGGCTTGGATTGGGCTGTGGAGTGCTCGCTCGCTGGCTGCCTTTCAATAAAACGCAAAACACAACTTGAAGCTAATTTGCATATTTGCGAGCAGTGCGAAACACGCACAGAGTCGAGTGCAAAACTAATAAAAATTTGCTCGTAGGTGACAGTAAAACTCTGGCCCAGGGTGTCCTCTGACAGTCGAACAGGCTGACTGGCTGACTAGCTGACTGACGATAGCAGAAATTTATGCAAATTTTTGCGATCGAACACATGCGACAGCGCACACAACTCGATCGAACTGAGGAGTGTAGCATATAGCATGCGAAAAAAGGATACCCTGTTAATTTGCATAATCGGCAGGACGACGGATTGCGCAGCCTGTTTTCAGTCTGCCTTGTTAAAGGATTTGCGAAAATAAAATTTTACTTTCTACCGTTCTCTCTAATAAGCAAATTGATTGCATTGTTGACTTGCTGTGTGTGTCTGTGTGTGTGTGTATCTATATTTGGGTAAACAGCCTTTCGCCTTTGAGTAGCCTGACAGCAACTGACAGCAGCAGTCAGACAGTTGGCAAGAAAACCGAAGTGAAAATATTTGAAAATTGGTTTTGGCGGCGCACCTGACAAAGGAAAACAGCAACGAAATCTATGCAAATACAAACGCAGCAGATAGCAGCCAAGAGATGCAGATAGACGAATATCGAATGCTCTCTGTGCTGGCTGTCGTAGTATAGACAGCCGTGCAGTCATAACTGTTTGACTTTTGCAAGGACAGACAGAGAGAGAGAGAGAGAGAGAGAGAGAGAGAGATGTAGAGATGAGAGGAACTCGTGTATGCATAGATATAAATTCAATTCACTTCAAGATGCGCGACAGCCCAAAGAAGATACGGAATCCGGCACAGGATGCGGGCGTGTGGCAAGTGGAGTATTTGGCAATCCTGTCAGGCATTTTCTACATTCTGATATGTAGTCGTATTTTTCGTTTGGCTGCTAAAAAGGATTACGCTAACACAAAGCAGCCGCGCAGACAGAGACGGCAAAGGAGCTGGGACAGACCCAGATAGAGACAGCCACAGACAGAGTGATGGAGCGATAGAGCGATTGAGAGGGAGTGGCAAGTATATAGAATATTTGGATTTTTGCACATGCCAATATGAAATGCAGATCCACCCAGCAAGCAACCACACAACCCAACCACCCAGCTCAAACGAACCACTCTCGGATTTTCATGTGTGTTCCACGCTTTTGTCGCAGTTTTTCTCTTTTTCGCTTTTATTTTTTTGTCGTTGTCGTCGTCGTCGTCGCTTTTTGCTTTGTTCGCCAACGCAATCACCCCCGCCATGTGTGCGTGTGTGTATCTATAGACATGTGTGTATTCGAGTGTGCGTGTGCGAATGTGCGTATGTGTGTGTGTGTGCTTGTGTGGTTGTTGTTTGTATTTGTACAGCAACCATCAAACATTTGCTTATGTCTCTTGTACAAGAAAAACGTTAAATTGTAAGCGTGTGCGTGTTCGTGTGTGTATCTGTTTATCTGTGTGTGTGTGTGTGTGTGCGTGTGTAAGCAACAAATTTGCAAAAGCCAAAAGAAAATGGTCGAAAGGGGGAGTTTGTGGGCGGCAATGCCGTCTTTAGTTAGCGGGTTGAAACGTTTTAGATTGAACTATGGCTGCCATAAATGGCTCTGCATCGCATATCTAAAACGGCTTAAGTGCAGATTGATGGCAATACACGAAGAGGGAATCAGGGCATACCAGACAAAACGAGAAAAAAAAAACAGGGTAGATGTGTTTCACAAATATGGATGAGACTCTATTGATTTTCCTAATATTTGGAGAATAAAAAAAAAAATTGTATGTATGTATATATTGTATTCATCTTATTATATTTTAAGATCAAGCTAAGGCACTGAAATTTAAGTAATTGATTTAATCAAATTTTAGAATTTGTCGTAGATAATTGATTTCTTATATTCACATTCCTGGCATATTCATATTTAAAATATATATGTATGTATACATTTAATTATTTTTACTAATTTACTTAATGTTCATATGATAAAATATTACATGTTAAGAAACACTAAGAAGAGTTAGAATATATACAAATTTAAGTACAACAAAATTTACCATTCTACAAATTTCCTAAGCTACATATATTTTTGTTCCGTTTAGTTCCCCTGAACCTTTATAAACCCCCCACAACCTCATGAGCTTGTTAGCCAACTGTGCGTCTATGCTCAGCTACTAAGTCCATAATTGCCAGCGGATACGTGTAGTACCTCACTCAACTGCTGGAAAGTCGGAATCGATAATTGACAGCAGAGTCGCTCGGAGAACACGATTTGCAAATAACGCACTTGAATTTGCATAGGGTTTGCCAAAAAATGCGAAACAATTTATGCAAATGAGCTGCAGCTCTTTGCAATTAAATCGCAAACCCAACTCAATGCCAGCAGCTGCACAACGAGCCGAGAGCCATATATGCACATATATTAATCAGAAGAGTCCTATTCCACTCAGGTAGACAAAAAGCTCATTTGCATAAAAACAGTTCACGAAAAAATGAAGAGAGAGGCAGAAAAAAAAAATGAGAGTGCGTAGAAAGTGAAAGGGGTAGTTAGACAGCTAGGGGTAAGCCCTGACCCAGCCGTTGCTCATTAGCATAAAATTAAACAAATCACGGCAAATAGAGAAAATCGAATGCAAAAAATGTCCAGGCTGAAACGAGAAATTCTGATGCTCTCTGGCAGCTGCCAGCTGGCTGTGGCAGCTCTGTGCGCATCCTTGTTGCCGCTGCCAACGCCAGGTTCAACGAACTGTCTCACTAACCCAAATTAAAATTATGTTAATGAACGCCGAGCGAGCGAGGCCGGCAGCCAAATCACGGCCAAGGACGACGGCAGCGTTTTTTCTTTTATTTTTTTATTTCATTTTTTTCGTTCGCCCTCTGTGCTTTTCGTGCTGCCTAATGAGCGCGCGTCGTCGTCCTTCGCTTGTGGTCCTGGCTGCTCCTGTTACAGACGCCGCTCATTAATTTTGCCGTCGCGTTTTCTCATGCATTTGCTTTGCTTCCATTTCCGCAACAAATTTCTCCTCTTGTTTAATTTTCGTGTTTCATTTTTCATTTTGTACCGCGCTCATTTGGTGACGTCACAGCTCATCACACGTCTCTCTCTCACTCTCTCTCTCTCTGTCTCTCTTGTGCTCTATGGTGCCATCTCATTCAGAGGCTCGGCCTCTGCCGCTGCTACTGTCTCTGCCACTGCCTCTGCCTCTGCTGGGAGCAGCGAGCGCTGCCTTCACATAATTAAGATTTTAATTTATGCAATTATTTTACCGGCTGCGAGAGTCCTTTTTACTCTCGTTCGCCCGCCCAAATGTAGGCCAAAATGCTTCAGCATGTTTTGCTTTTTTGTTGTGCTCCTCAGTTTTTTTTTTTGGAAGTGTTTGATGTGAAGTTATTTCGCTGTGTTGTTTCGATGGGTGCGGTTGTTTCGCTTTAGCTCTTAACTAAATATTAAAAGATTCCATATAATGAACTCAAAATGCTGAAACTTGATTAAAAGTCTTGAGTTGCGTGAAATATGTGAAAGTGATATAAACACATTTATTAATTTGGTTGTATTAATAAAATTGTATAAATAATTGAATTTAATATGGAATTAAAGCACTGCCTTATAAAATATAATTCACAATTAAATAAAATATATTAAAAATAAAATAAATAAACATATATGTACATATTGAATATTGTTTTTGAAACAACTTCAGTTGGATTGGATATATCGTGTTTGTGGAAAATTATAAAATTAATTTTATAATTAAAAATATTTGTATTAAAATATTATTATGATTTTTTTTTCCAACTAATAAATATTTCAACATATGTTATTTATCTTTTCTTTAAAGATATGGCTTTTATTTTTTAAAAGTTTTTTATTAATTTATTTTATTTTTTTTTTTTTTTTAATAAAAATAAATCAATATAAATTTTATTAAAATCACTAAGTTGGTTATTTGAAACTTTTGCAAACTTATTAAGGACTTTGTTCCAAAATGCGCACAAATATGATAAATTCGCTTAACAAAGTGATTTCAAATTAAAATATTAAAATTAAAATATTTAAATATAAACCAAATTCATATATTTTTTAATGTGTTCAGAAAAACTGTTATTTAAATTTTATATTAATGTTTATTCACTTTGTGCTTTAGCCACAAAATACACTTACCTGATGCAGAAGTAAGTGTTTAATAATAAATAGACTTGATCGCAATTAAATTTTAATTCGAACTCGAAAGGATTCTAAAATATGTAAATTATTTTTAAAATTTTCATTTAATATTTTCTTGTGCATATATTATGAACTGTTTATGTTGTAAAGGCTCACAGGTGAATCACAGTTTTGCTTTCTTAATATCAATGTACTATCCTTGGCAGCAGTAACTTTCTTTAGAACGCACACAACCGAACCGATACGCGTCGCATTAAGAAATGATTGCGAATTTGACTCCAAAAACCACTTTGGCGCTCAGTTCAGTTGAGTTCAGTTGGCGTCTCGTCGCGTTTTGCTTTCTTATCGCACACACACGGATTGGAATTGGAGTAATCGCGTAAGAAGCAGGCGTTCATGGAGCAGACGTCGTCGTCGGCAGCGACGTCGCTGCCACAGAAGAGATTCGAACGAATTTACATCGCAGACACAAAGCCGCCAAACTTCAAGCGAATGTCTTCAAGTGTTCCGTAACTGAATTCGCTTCGCTTCGAGACCAAGTCTCAATCGCTGCCTGAACCGGAGCAGGCCAGGACAGGATAGGACGCACCAGCCGGGCGCAAGGCCCAACTAATACTGCCCACAGCAATGCTGCTTGCCATTTGTTTTCAGCGTGGACGACGACGACGACGACGACGACGACGTTGTTGCCGCTGGAAGCAGCCAAGCAGTCGCATTGCCACCCCCGAATGGCCGTCAAGTGCTGCGCTGCCGGCAGCGACGGCCATGAAGTTTGAGTTTGAGTATTGCGCAGGCGCACTTGACGGCTCTGCGCGCTCTCTGGCCGAGCGACAGCAACCCCCTCAGGTGGGCATTTCTCCTGCGCGCTGCTAAGCAAAAAAAACTGCAGCGCGCTTCCAGGCTTTAAAGCCACAACCGTCTCCATGGAAAGCGCAGTGCGTGGTGCGTGGTGCGTGCTGTGTGGTGCGTCGAATGTGCTGCCCCTCTGACAGAAATCCACCACGGTTTTGGAATCAAGCTGGCGACCATTCGTTGCCACAGTCGCTGTTGTTGTCGCTTCTGCTGTGGAGCTGAAGCTGAAGCTGGAGCTGAAGTTGCGCAGCCGACGCAGCTATACGGAGCAGTCAGGCCCATCAATAGTTAGAAGAGCTGGCGCCTTATCAGGCAGCTGCCAGGCCACGCATTTTGTCATTTTTTGGTTTTGCGCACGCAACAAAGGCAAACAGAGGCGCCACGGCGAGCCCGAAATGGGGCACGGGTACGGGTACGGGCATGGATACGGCTATGGGTGTGGGAGGCGTAGGATACGGGATGAGGCGGCGCTAAACTGAGCAGCTGAAGTAGAAATGCTTATACGCTGGGGATTTGAGCTTTACAAGCGTAACAAAATATGTAAAAAGAAATAAAGAAAAGCCCTGGCATGAGAGCGCGCACACATACCCAGACAGTAAATTGTGTGCGCGAGTGTGTGTGTATGTGTGTGTGTGTGTGTGTGTAGCTCGCGTATCTATGAATTTCCTTCCGTTTGCCGCAGACATTTGCGCCAAGTGTTCGCTGCAGTTGATGAATGATAGATGGATTATGATTTTGTTTGGCGTAAATTGAATTTCGCATATTTTTTACGCTTTACAAGCGACTGCTGTCACCCTCGCCCGCACCCACGCCCCTTGGCAAACATAAAAAATATTTAGACAGCGTAAATATTTAAAGCGCCATCCACAAGCAAAAAAAAAAAAAATAAACGTGGAAAAAAACTAAAACTTAAAGTTGAGCTCGCCGAGTGGCGAGGCCTTTCAGCCGCTTCAAGCTGTCAACTTTTTCGATAGCTGCATTCGTTTGCGAGCGGAAATCAAGTTAACGAAGTAAAAATGCAAAATGCAACAGCAGCAACAACGACAACCGTATTCAGCATGCCACCAACAGCAGCAGCAGCAGCAGCAGCAGCAAAGGCAAGCCTCAAATCGATGTGGAGGCTGAAGCAGGACCAAAAATAAACAACTGCAAAACGACTTTAGGCTTTAATGCAAATGGAATTTACAACTACTTATAACAGAAATTTTGAATAATTAAACCTATAACATTCCATTTTTAATATGTTTTAAATTAAAGCCAAGCAAAGTTGTTGCAATATCTTTGACCTTGAGCAGGGCTGGCGAGATTAAAATCTTGAACTGCCTGGCTAATGCAACTGGAAGAGAAGTGCCAGAGTTGAGTTGACATCGTCAGTCGATCCACTCGGCTGTGCCACAATTTGATGTAAGCCTTGCGTTGTTCGAGGCACTCTGCCAACTGCTCGTCAGGAGCAGCACTCAAGCAATGCTTTTGTGTTGTTGTTGTTGCTGTTGCTGTTGTGTTGCATGCACATAGTTTTATGGATCAGCTGCAACTGCAATGGCAGGCAATACCCGCCTAGGGGTAGGTTTAACTTTCAATTCTGATTCGTTCGCATGCCCAAGCCAAAGGCAGAGCTTTTGTTAAGAATGCGAATACACATACACACACTTACAGACTTTTTAACTAACATATACATATATAGAGTCATGGACTGTATGCCGACTGTTGTCGACTGTTATAAGCAGCAAATTTATATTTCCATCTCATACTTTTACTCACAATTCGTATGCGTCATAACTCAATAAGCAGGCAGCAAAGGCAGCTGCAACAGCAACAACAACAGCAACAACTGTAATCCTAATGAAACTACAACACATATTACGTACTTGTATTGCACTAAAGTCGGATCCCCTAGCAACATTTGCATGCAACAATTTGGCAAAAGAAAGCAAGAAAGCAAGCAAGAGGCAACTTCAGGCAACTCCTGGCACAAGTCAGCAGGACTCGGTTGCACATATGGAAACGAATACAAGGAGCCACTCATCGTTGGCATCTTGTTGCCTGTAGTGGAATTTATTATAAGATTCTTTTCCTTTCTTTATGTGAATGCAGCAAACTTGTTGTTGTTGTTGTTGCTGCCTTTGCCTGCATGAATATTTTCTACAACATTAAAAGGCATTTCGAGTTATTTGGCTTACAAAATATTTTATTATAATTTGTGTATAGTTGGTAAAGAGCGGGACGAGGGACGAGGGAGGGAGGGGCGAATACGACAAGATGAGTGGAGTGCAGACACCCCACTCCATGGCCGAGTAGTTGGCGATTTTGTGCACTCAACTTTGGCATCCAATAAGCCAAATTCCTGAGCAGCGACTAATGACCGTAAAGCCGCTGGCAAAAGCTAATCAGAAGTGGCTTGGGCATCTGTATGCGTGCGTGTGTGTGTGTGTGTGAGTGTGGAAGGCAAATTGCGTTTTTAGTATCATTAATCTGCCACAGTCGGCGCTGCCGTCAACGCCAGGCATCGACTCAACCAGCGAGATGATATGCTGCCACCCAGTCCACAAAAGGGCACATTAATTTCCTCTGCCCGCCGATAGAGGCATTACCTAGGCGGAGATCTGCCCGAACCGATAGCTTTAGCTGATTGCACAAATGAATCGGCTGTGCAGCTGGCGGAGAATCGCACGGCCCGCCCATACACACACACACACATTTGACCCGTGTGTAAACGTTTACGCAAAATGCGCTGAGAGCGATTAGGTGGCATCCTTTGAGAGCGTCGTGGCAGCTCCAGCAGGTTATTAAGAACTGGCTGCCAAATGCGGCGTGGTATATCTCCATATTACGCATACGCAGCGTGTTGCGTTATGGCTGTTTGATGTTTCAACCGGTCTGGATGGGAGCGTGTGTGTGTGTGAGTCGCTCTTTATGTTGACATGCCGAACATTTATGCAAAATGTTAATTTAAAGCCAAGTTGTAGACATTAGAAGCGCTCAGCGTGCTGGTTGCCCACGTGTTATTCTTATGTGTGGCTGTAAAACATTGCCACAGTGGGGCAAGTCAAATGTCAAAACGTTTGCATTATAAATAATATCATAAAAGAGCTAGAATAAAAGGAATAAATAAATAAAAAGAAAATAAAATAAGAATATTAGCTAATATTATTTTTAGGGTTTAATTTGAAATTGACACACGAAATATAATAAAAATTTATATTTTATTTATTTTAATAAAAAATAAAATAGTACAAATTGTAAAATTAAATTTAAGTTTATATATATTTATATATATTTGTTTATATGTATTAAATTTGAGCAATTCTCTTCCGATTGAAAAGCCTCGATATGAGAATAGACAGAGATTAGACAAAACGTTAGGCAATTTATTGCGTGAGCCAGTTTCGGTTTCTGTTTCATGTTAGAAGAGATTTCAAGGACTATATTTGTATTAAGAAACAGCTTTGATTATTGTGTAAAAGAGTTGCTGGTAATATTTTCCCAAGCCAGAAAATTTCCTAGTAAACTTTTCATATATGTATATATATTCATTTTATTGAGGTATCAAAATTTTCGACAGGGTGTGGGTTTATTTATGGTTTGGAATTGTAAAATTATAGCTAAAGTATTATTTATTAATTATTAAATATATCAAAATATATATTTAAATTAAATGTATATTTATAATGTAAAAAATGATAAGTTATAAATAAAAAAATAAATTATTAAATAAATAAATAAATATATATGTATGTATATACATTAATTAAATAATAAATAAATAAATAAATGAATTAATAAAAAAATAAATTAATAAATAGATACATAAATATAAAAAATAAATAAATAAATACATAAATAAATAAATAAATAAATAAATAAATAAATAAATAAATAAATAAATAAAAGAATATATATTTAAATACATCACATACTGTCTTGCCAGCAGAGACCATAAATATTAAATCAATTTACTTTTATTTTATTAAATTGCTGCTTCAGGCAACAGAAATAAGAAGAATCAAAAGTCGTAAGAAGAGTAAAAAATTTTTACTTGCGAAAGTTGTTTCTGTCTCATAAAAAAAAGTTCAGTTCCGTTCTTAAATGTCTTCAACGGGGCAGTTACTTCTCAGGAAAATATGATTATAATAATTTGCCCAGTTTTATTGCAAGTTGCTCCACTGTGCATTTAAGTAAACGCCTTCTCATCAGCATGGCTCGTCATGCATAACTGTGGAGCTGCCACATACTGGGGCGCATTTCTACAAGTATATTCCATAGGCCGGATGGCTGGCTGACTGAATGACTGACTGAATGACTCAATGGCTGAGTGACTGAGTGGCTGACTGACTGACTGGGAACATCGAGACTGGGCTGTCACTCACAGCTTGCCACGCCTTTAATGCATTACGCTGCCATTTTGCTGAGCGCTCAACTTCATTACACGAAATATTGAAAATGGCTTAACAGGAAATTAAGCAAAAACAGCAGGCAGAACGAGAGAACCAGAAACGACAGCCAGTCGGACAGACAGCCGACCGATCTCTATCTAAATCTAATGGATATAACACAAATCTTAAAGGGAAATTAGCTGTGAGAATGCTTAGCGAATGCGAATGCGAATGCGAAGTCGAAGCTCAGCCACCCAGTGTTGGGTGTGTGCCATTGTTGTTGCAAAATGTTTATTGTAATTCGGCAAGTATTTGTGGAATATGAATTGCGAGTATTTGCATAAATGAAATGTGTATGTAAATGGCAACTCGTAATGCTAATCAATCACCCCAAAAAGGCTGGGCACATACTCGCACACACACACTCGCTCACACACTCGCACACACATACGAGTCAGCTCCTCCCACAGTCACACACAAAACCAATAAACTAAATTCGCATGAAAAAATGTGTTGGAGGAAAGAAAAAAAAAGTGGGAACAGAGAAAGAAAACGAACGTAGCAAAAATCGTCAACAACTCAAAACCCATACATGATGAGAGTGAGTGTGTGTGTATGGGGTGTATTCCAACCCTTATCCTTGGCAGGATATTACATGCTTCAACAATGTTGTAGCATTCCCAATAACAACACCAACAACAACAGCAACAACAACGCCTTAACATTCCTGCCGAAAATGAAATTCTGTTTTGCATTTTATGTCGACGACTCCGAAGCCAAAAGCATAAAGAAGAACAGCACCAGGAGCGGGACAAGAACCAGGAGCAGAAGCTGAATGGGAACGAGAGCCAAGCCAGCCAAAAACATGACGAGCGCAGGAGGCGACTCACAATGATGGAGCAAAAGCAGCAGCAGCAGCAGAAGAAGAAGAAGAAGTTGCAGAAAGGAAAAAAAAATGAAATCTAAACAAAATGCGTTCGAGCGTGTGTGTTCAATTACAATGTGTGTGATTGCTGGAGCCAGCACAGGGTCAGGGGACGGGGCAACGCTCACACACACACACACACACACACACACATACACACACACGCATACAAGCTGGCATAAAAATTTACAATGCGAAATAAGCGAGCGAAACGCTTTTTGTTTGCTGCTGGTCGTTGCCCAAACCCAAAGCGGGACCAGGGACCAGGGACCCGGACTTCGACCCGAGCCCGAGCAGGCCATCCTTATGCAAATAACAGCGAGGGCACATAAAAATAAAATAATAACAATACAATATTTTTTGATGACAGCCGCCAACACAACGATGTTGGCCAGCACCGTTAGGGCCACACCCCCATGGCTCGCGGGGGTGGCCGCGCCATTGTTGCGCTTGGGCTGGCTTCGGGATCTCGACAAAGGCGCACTTCAAAAAGACAGCACATAAAAGAAAGGTTTAATCGACGCGCATTTCACGAGCAGCAGCCACAAGATGGGGAGTGGGCTGGGGGGTCGGGGGTTGGCGCTGGCAACACTTTAAATGGGTTTTAGTGGAAATTGTGAAAATTTTCTTATGACACCATCACGATGCGTCATCAATTTGAATTTTATGTTCGCCTGCCGAGAAATGCGCGCTGGGTCCATAAACAGCTGAAAGAGCGGGTCAGAGGGGAGGGGGAGAGGGAGAGGGAGAGACATTGGCGAAATATGTCGCATATTGGGATTATTTTGAATACCTGGCAAATCAGAAAAGAAATCAAACTGTGGCCAGCCTCTTCAGGCCTTGAAATAAAATGAGGACTCGGCAAATATTGTTTCAACCAAAAGCATTTTACATATCGAGAGCTGTTTCCATACTGCTGATGGGATTCTGTAGGAAAATTCCTATGAATATTTGTATATGACGATGTAAAATTCTGCGAAATCCGTAAGCAATGCTGAAATTTAATTTTCAAGCATATATCAAAAGGTCAAAGCCTTCTGGGCCCCACTCTGCATCGGGCGATTTTAGTTACCAGAGAATCGCAAATCACAAATCAAATTCCTCGGATGCCAAATGCAGCAATCTAAATAATTATTTTTGAATACAAAATGTTAAACAAACAACATGAGCGGAGGCACTTAAAGGCGCGGGCAGAGCGAGAGAGCGGGTAAAGGATGCGAGGACACGTTCGGCAAGGACATGCGAAAAAGAAAAATAACTGAACACAGAAATCACATTTGAATAACAATCATGCCGTATGCAAGTTCTTTCGATTGGGAGCCAGCCGGTCGCAGGGGCGAGCTGTGAGCTGCGAGCAGCGCTGAAGAGATATTGAAAATATGAAAAGAAATAAAAAATACAAAAAAAAAAAGAGAAAAACACACACACACGCAAAATCACAAAGAATTCATAATAAGCCTCATTGTCATGCGAGAAATGAATAAAAATCAAACGAGGACAACGACAACAACGAGCAGAGCTCGTTGAAAAGGTAAAAGGGGTATGGTAAAAGGGGTATGGGCGCGCGAGCGGGTGGGGCGGGCCGGGGCGGTGCTAGGAGCTGTAGGGCACACAGAGGGTACATTGAATTGAATGTGTCGCACAGGATGCGTGCTTCGTTGGTGTGTGTGTGTGTGTTGGTGTGTATGGGTGTAAGCATCCAAGGTTGTACCGGATCATCAACAAACATCATCTGCATATGTGAGAGAAGAAAGGCGGCTGGCTGCGTGGGCTGCATGAATTTTAAATGCCGTGCCAACAACTTGAGCAAGGAGCAGCTGAAGCTGAACGAGCAGCAGGACCAGCGCCAGCTACGGCCATTGTGCGGCAGCCTTGCTCGGAACGGAACGCGCCACTTGAAGCAGGATGTGCCCGGAACGAACGAGAGAGCGAGTAAGTCCATTCCCATACATACCCCTTCCCATGCCCACTGTGCAGAGCAGGCTGTAGACTCAGTGAACCAATCTCGGCTGTGATGCTGCGTCTTTTGTGCGTTGACAAATTGTTGCCGGTCGCTTGTGGCATTTAATTTTCATCAGACGCCGCCAACAGTTGCTGTCATAATTGATTTCATTAAACATACTCCAGGGAGATGGCAGAAGGCAGCAGGCAGCTGGCAGCAACAAGTGGCGCATGCCTCGACAAAACTTTCAGCTGAAAGTAAAAACAAATTAAGCTGAAAATAAATGAGCCGTCGACGACGACGTCGACAGCAAAAATAATTGAGGGAATTCCCACGAACGCTCCAGACAGCCCAAGGACGCTGATGAGGACGCGGCCAAAGCAGCAGGAGCAGGCAGAGCCAGACACTTTGACATAATTTCTCAGCCAGACGATGGCGACGACGACGGCGACGACGACGACGATGATGACGACGAAGTTGTGGACGCGGGGGAGGGCATGGGCGAGGGCGCAGTAAACGACTCCCGCCCGCACAAGGACACGACCATAACCAGCCCCAACAAAGTTTTAATTAAT
Organism: Drosophila aldrichi; assembly: GCA_035045965.1. NCBI lineage: Eukaryota > Metazoa > Arthropoda > Insecta > Diptera > Drosophilidae > Drosophila > Drosophila aldrichi. Next base: position 3,534,559 of record JAWNOM010000341.1, on the reverse strand, counting down.
TGCGCTCAACTTGCACACACACACACACACACATACACTCTCACAAATACTCACACACACATTGGCAAGGCAGCAGGAGCAGCAGCAGCAGCAGCTGAATGCCAAAATACCAAATGAAAATGAGCCAAAGCACAAAAAGTTAAGAGCAAATTATTTTATGCACAGAAGGCACTGAAATGTTTTGCTTGGCTATGGTGGTTGGGTGGTTGGGTGGCTGGGTGGTGGCTGGGGTCGCTGGCTGACTTCTAAATGTGTGGCCAATGAAGAAACAAGCTAATAACTGAGGCGCTTGACTGTGGCAGTTCATAATTTCATTGTGTTGCCTGCTTCGGAACGCTACGAGGGGTGTATTAGAGTGAATACAGCTCTAAGAACAATTTGGTAGGACCTAACGTAATAAACAATTGCGATGGTAAGAAATGAAAAAAATTATAGCTTGATAGCCTTTGGTATACTGGAGTATTCTTTGAAGATAACTCTTTAGCTTTTGTCGGTGATACAGGGAGAGGTTAATATGTATATAGAGAGAAAAAGATACATTGAAATAATGAAGAGAGAGAGAGAGAGAGAGAGAGAGAGAGCGTTAAACACTTTAAGCGATGAAGAGAGAAAGAGAGAGAGAGTTAGACACAGAGACGGATTTGAGTATATCGATTCAGCTCGTTATTCTAATAAAAAATATCATTATGTCTGCCGAGAATTGAACTGCCATTCATAATAGGGAAATAAAAACAAGTAAGAGTGCTCTAGTCGAGACTGCTCGACTAGGAGATACCCTGAACCCTCCAAACTGATATTCTAATCATTCTGCACTTCTTTTATGCACGCATAAGCTCGCGCTCTGCTAACTGCGCAGTAAGCAGCGACTGCGCTTGGGCTGCGCTGCAGTGTGGGCAATACTATGAGATTTAATTGTTGAATAATTTCGTTTGTAGACGTATGATCTTAATGAAACTTTCAGAATGTAATCATAATGTATAAATGTGTGTACATTCCGAAGCACAAGTCTCTAGTATTTGAAATACGTTTTTTACGGATTGGGGGCGAAGGGGGCGTGGTATCCAAAATCTGTAAATTACAAAATGTGTGTATCCATCAAATGTATATACACATCAAATCTGAAGACTCTATGTCTAAAAGTGTTGAAATTAGGCTGAAAAAACCATATCAATTTATCGATTATCCTCGATAAAAAAGATATCGAATGAGTTATCGAAAAAATATGATAAACTCGTACTGCGTATGGTATACACGAGTCTACATACAAAATTTCAGCTCTCTAGCTCTTGTAACTTCTGAGATCGACGCACTCATACGGACGGACGGACGGACGGACGGACGGACGGACAGACGGACAGGGCTATTTCGACTCAGCTCATCGCCCTGATCAAGAATATATATACTTTATGGGGTCTGTGATGATTCCTTCTGCCTGTTACATACTTTTCACAAAACCATTATACCCTGATTTCCCATTTTCAATGGGTTCAGGGTATAACAATGCATAAGTTCGTCTTTACTCTTCCCTTCATATTCTGAATGCTGAACTGATGTTTATAATATTCGATTGTCTCTGAAACACTTTTACATTTTGTTTATAATTTTTGTAATTCTACTCATAAGCAGTCCAACTGAGAGTTGATGATGAAAGTTAGTTGATGAAAGTCTTATCTTCTTGATATAGATCTTGCTATATTAAAGACACTATCTGATATACAATAATATATATATATATGCATCAAGCTAAGCTCGCCGAAATGATTTTAGTTGAAAAAGTTTTCTGTTTAACTTTTAAGTTAACAACATTCAAAATGATTCGCAACAGTTGAGTGATCCAAATGAAGCTGCAGAAAATTATTAAAAATAAGCCATGAAATCCTCAATCAAATTCATGATGCGTGAAGACAATGCGGCTCAGGTAGGACGGACAGACAGCGATAGAGAGATACCGTTAAGGCTAGGGGCATGTATGCAGATGATGTTTGGCCATATGCAAAGAGTTGGGCCTGGCCTTTATCAACAATTTGAGCATGAAATCTACTTTGAAACTTCTCCATATCTTCATGTTTGCTGTTTATAAAACTCTAATTAAGTACAACCACAGACACTCGAGTCGCCGTTCAGTGTCTGTGCGTAGCGAGCGGTGGAAAGTCAGGTACCCCTGACTGGTCCTGGCCATGGCAATGCCCAAATTGTTTAACCCCCGGGCACAAAACACAATTGACAGCAAAACCAACAATCACACACACACACACACGCAGATACAGAGAGAGAAAGGATGCTCTCGAAACCCTTTTGTCTGGCCCATTGTCTGGCGTGCCATCCGAAGGCGATTTATTGCCGATTTGCGCCGAAAATCGAAAGTGGCTTGTGCGCATTTATCGATAGTCATGGGAGATGGCAAGGGTTATCTGTTGGTGTCCTGGGCTGGGGCTGGGGTGGTCGGTGCGGTTGTGCAACGCATTATTATAAATTTGCCTTTTAATTCACGTTACGCCGATTTTAAACAATGTCGAATCAAAATTCAAACTATGAATATTCATATTGCCCCCTGCCAACTGACAGTTGTTAATGGGCGAGCATATGTTAGGCTAGGCCCAGCGAGGAAGGGTACATGCCATAGGGGCGGCAGCTTGGATTCTGCATAAGTTCTCTGCTCTCTTATCTCTGCAGTTGCATACAAAAATGTTGATTTATGCGATCCGCTTTGAATTTTATGCCGATTTTTCTTTATGTCCCGATCGCAATTTAACAAAACATTTACATGGCATACTTTTTATTTGTTCTACGGCACTGGTAAAACATTTTAATGGCCCGTGTGTTGGTTGACTGAGAACAATAGGGCTGTTGAGATGTTTCGAGAGCATGCCAATTTCATATGCAAAATATTTACGGCTATAAATGCTGAGAATTGCACAGGAAATATATTTAGTATATCAACTATTAATATTGTTTACTTAATGTCTATGGAATCTAAAATCTGGCATCATAATAAAATCTCGAGGCTTAAGCTGAGCTGTGTGAATTTTCAACTCATCAATCAAATAGCGGAGAGCTCTAGCCAAACGGACGGAGGTTCGTCAGCTGATAAGCCGAGCAGAAGCGAGCGAGCGACGCCTCCAGAGCTCACCGGGATTTCGTTGGCTATTCAAATTTGTTGCATTGCGATTGATGTGGGCATTACGTGACCTGCCAGTAGTAGCAGTCAAAGGGTTTCGCTCTTTATTTTGATTTTTTTTTCTTCTAATGGCATTTTTGCTTAATTTATGCGCCTGTGTAAACGCCTTTGAAAGAGACAGACGCACGGAAGCTGAGTCTGCCTACCTGGGCAACCCCTTGGCAATGGATGAGCTCGCAGCGGGCTCTGCTGCATAAATTACAATTTATTGCGATTTGCATCACTGAAACGGGCACACGGCACAGCTGCCTACAAATCCTGCCCAGCCAGCTCAGCTAGCTCGTCAGCTCCGACACTCAGTCTGGGCCGTTCAGTTAGTGCGTGAAGTTCGCAAGTGTTGGTTGAGTTGCAGTTGCTGTTGCTGTTGCTCGTAAATTAGCAACGTTTTAAAATGAAATAAAAACCTAATAGAAATGTTAAAGACGCCACGCATGCGTAAACGTTACGGTCAAGTGGCCTGGCGATTAATACGGGCTGCCTTTGAGGGCCGCAGTTGCCGTTTGTGGGCGGGCACTTCACTTCAGTTGGGAGCGGGGCAGTGCCGCTTGCACTCGGGGCTCTTCACATGTGAGCTGCATGGCACATACCACACTCAAGTCAAGTTAATAATATGAAAGAAATCACTTTGCCGCTTTGTGCATTGTTAAAAGTTTTTAAGCTGTGCCTCAAACAGACGCCGACTCCAACTCCAACTCAGACTGAGACTGAGTCTTCGATGCATATGCAGAAAAAGGAGGAGCTGCTCGCATGCGGCAAACAAAGTTGTTTGTAATAGCGCTTTTGTGGTTCCCTCCTCAAGGTACTCGGCTGGTAGCCAGCAAACTTTGCTGTTTGCAAAGTTTTATTCTTCTCTTTTTTTATCGCAGCAGCAGCAGTTTTTTTTTTTCTTACACCGCCAACAACGAAGGAGCAGCCGCTGCGTAAAACTTTTCACTTTGACTCCACTTTATTGTATTTCTAATACTTTGCTTTTCAGCCAACTTAGTTACAGCAGCAGCACCAGCAGCAGCAGCAGCATGTGAACAAAGTAAGCGGCCAGCGCGTGTTGCCGCACTGTGCAAACGTCTATGAAAATGTGCTGGCTATTGCTCTACGCGGCCCCACTCGATGCGATGGAGCTCAAGCGCACACCCCACAAATTGCAGACAATTGAAAATTTTTACATTTTATGACGCTGCGCAATTTTGTAGCTGCGGTCGAATTTTTATACCCTGTAGCCATTGAATGGAATGTTGAACTGAGGGTCTACACTTGCAGCGAAATACTTGAGTAGGCCTGGTCTTTACAGTTAATGTATATTTAAATTCATTATTCATTTTTTATGAACCTATATGAGCCATTGTATACGATCGCTAGCTAGACGATGTTTATATACCTGCCAGAATTAAATTGACTGAGCTCCAGCTAAAGGCTGGCCACAGGGGCTGGAGCTTAGTCGAAATTCATAAATTACATACAAGACCAACTCTTCTAGATTTGTTGCGGTGTTTGCTTATGCACTTGGTTGTTGTATATCATAAAAAGATACTACATAGAATAGAGAATGAATATTTAAAAAAAGTTTATTATACTTGAATAATTCTCAGTCAAAGTTAAATCAATTTGTGAAATGTTCCAAGTCAAGAATATAGAAGATATAGTATACCTTTATATACCTTCTTTATTTGACATATGAATCTCTTATATCTTTATTAGCAGCAGCAGACACGACTCGCATCTTATTTATAGTAAAATTCCAGTGATATGTATTTTATAATTCCCAAACTAAAACCAGTTCTTAGAGCTCATTCCACTACGCTCAAAATTTACCATGAATTGGATTGCCTAAAATATAGAGCAGTTGTTAAAGAACTTTCACTGTTGATAAGAAAACTTAAACCTTAATCTTATTTATGAATTTCCATAAACAGGGTATTTCGAGGCATATACATTGCTTCTAAAAGAGTATTCTACTTTATGGAATCGCAGACATGGTGAATCGTTCATGGAGGTTAGAAAAGAGGCGTGTAAGGTAAATGTAAAAGCCAACAGCTCTGATAAGATGGGAATATAATGGCAAATTGAAGCATATGTATTTGGGAATAACATGTCCAACAAATATGAAGTGGAGAATCTCTGAAGTAGAAAATGAAAGTATATATATATTTAAATAAAGGAAGACCTAATTATTAAAATGTGTATATACATATATTAATAATTAGTTCTCCTTTTATTGAAATATATAAATACATATGTAAAGAATAAATTGGCTTTGAAAACTGATAAGATCTCATTTAAGCTGTCTTTTCACACACATATCAAACTGACCTTCTAAGAGCCAATTTATCACTGAAAAGCTTCTATATAAAAAGCAGAGAGTACATATATAGTATTTTTAAGTGTTTCCGTCTTTGCTTGTCTACTTTGTTAGTTTCTTACAGTTCAAATTTAATCACCCAAGAGAGAGAATTGAATTGTTTATGTCATCAAATAAAATTAACTTCAATTAGAAATGAAACAACAGCAAATGTCAACTCTCTCTCTCTCTATCTCTCTCTCTCTCTCTCTCTCTCTCTCTGTATATATCTCTCTCTCTCTCTCTATCTCTCTCTGTGTGTGTGTGTCTTCAGAAAAACCCATTAGCAACTCCAACTGGCAATTTCGCGAAACCCGAATTGGAAACACATTCGCAACGGGAGCAGGAGGATTAGAAGGAGCTTGGTTTTTCGAGAGGAGCAGATGTGGGCGAAGAGGATTCGCTGTTGGTCTCTTTGACTGCCGCTTGACTCAAGTCAAGCCAAATGAAATGTGATGAATTGTGTAATTTTGACTGAGAAATGGCATTTGCATGCGAGGCATGCCAAAGTGAGCGAAATTTGTTTGGTCTGCACTAAAAGCGCAAGAGGCGAAATAAAAAACCAGGACACCAGCACATGAAAAAGAAGCGTCAAACTGCCAACCAGCAGCAGTTGAAAAGAAGAAGAAAAAACGTCAAACTGGCAACCGAATGTTGGAGCTGGCAAAAGCTGCGGCACTCACATCTCATTAATTTGTGATTGATACGCTCTGCCACCCCCTCCACCAGCGGACCCCTCCATTTTCCTTCTTGTCAGACGGTCTGTCTGTCAGTCGCTCTGCCCGTCCATCCGTCTGTCTGTGTGTTTGTGCGTAAAGCGTCACAAATGAAATTGAAGTGTGTTTGTGATCCCATTACAAATAAGCGAGCGAGCGAGCGAGTACGGCGAATTCGGTGGGGTTGGCTTCCGCTCTTCGCATATTCGCATTTGATGGATTTGCACGCGTTGTGACACAAGTCACTAAAATATCTTATTACACTCACACACACTCACACACACACACACTCACATATGGGTGCTTGGCAGCCATTTTAAAAATTTCTGGCTCACACACGTATCGTCTGCATAAACAAACAGGACATGGACACAACATACAACATCGGCTCGGCATTTGTCTTCCATTTATTTTTAAACTTCGATTTTTGCTCAACGCAAATTTTCGAATATATTCTTTTTTTTTTTTGCAAATTGACACCCTCACACACACACACACACACACGCACACACAGACGCAGACAGAGAGAGTCATATATGTAGAGCTTGTTAGTGAGCTCTGGCCATTGTTGTTGTTGTTGCTGTTGTTGGCTCTATCTGGCTGTCAAGCTGCGGCTGGGTCGGCAGCAGCTTCATCAATGTTGCTCGCACGCCGGAAGCGTGAAAATCTACAGCGCTCAGCGTAAAAGGGAAAAGTTCACAAATGGAAAATTACGGGTGCACACGTGCAGCACACATACACACACACCACACACACACACACATACAGCACCCACCCTGTTGGCAACAACCTCTGCCACTCTCTGTTCGTTCGTTTGTCATTTCAGGTTGTTTTATTCAATTTCGAGGCAAGCGAAATTCGCAAAAAAAAAATATGCAAAAAAAAAAAAAAAAACTCTTTGAAAATACAACGCGGAAAATGTCATGTGATATGTCACACATGTAGCTGTAGCTGCCACGCCCCTCGGCACCCCCGTCACGGTTTGCCTTATCGACTGCCATATTAATGTACTGGAAATTTGCCATTTTCGTTTGCAAAGGAAGCGCTTTTCATTTAGCTCCCGTCGCTCTTTAATCTTATTTACAATAAAGAGCATTGCCAAATAAAGGCCATTAGGCATAAATATCACTGCAAATAAACGTAGGCATATACATATGTATGTACCTTAATAACTCACGCACACACACATACACACACGAATACATAAATATATACATATATATTTATTTGATATATTTTGCAACCATAATTCAGGGCCAGTGATGCGTGTCGCTTGATTCTAATCACAAGCATTGCCCGAACTCAACCAGGCAGCAAAAGGCGAAAAGAAACTGTGAAACTGTCCTCTAATAGAAACTCCTTTATATATTCGTGCAGTGCCTGTCCCATCCCGTCTTGTCCTTCCTTCATTTTCTTTTCTTTTCGTTTCGGGCAGTGTCCTGCTCAAGCGAAAGAAAGGTCAGTTCGGACTCTGTTGCTTGCCTTTGTGTTGACTGTCAATTGGACAGCTTTTAGCCTGCCTTTTGGTCGCTTCCCGGTATATTTGTTTTCGTTTCTTTTTCTTTCTTTTGAATTAGCACAGAGTTGACTCTTCTTTTGGCCAAACAAAAGAGTTGCGCAAGGATGGGAGATTGATCTGACAAAGGGAATGATTGCAGCATGTGCAGATTGAATCTGATTGGCGTTGTTCTTATTGGCAACGGCCATGCGGGACGCTTTAAAGCGTTCATTGCTTACCAACTATAGCTTTGTTTTCAATTAGAGACTTAATTGATTGATCAATGAATGATGTATCAATCAGGTTTTGATTAAAATGTTGTAATTCAATCTGTCGAAAGTCTAAATGGTGTAAAAGCTTCATATGGATTTAAATAATACAAAAGTATATCAATGTAAAAATGTATAAAATTAATAAGAATTTTATTTTTCTACCTAATCGCATGCTAATACACTAAGCGTCATCGGGATAGCACATTGTATACTTGAGTATAGATTCTATTTAACTTTTTACTAATATTTGTTTTCTATTGAACTGTTGTTTATTCTTCTTAAAATTAATCAAAATTTAAACTCCGTATTATATCAACAACTATTTAACAATTTTTTCTAAATTGTTGCTCCGAATAAAAGAATTGCTAAATATTGATCACTAAGATACCAATTTTTAATTGATTTTAGTTGTAAATATCTCCCTCAACTTGAAAACCAGAGTTATCTTTCTCTTTGTGTATGCCAAAAAAGTAATTTTCTGTATGAATTAATTACCAAAGGAATGCATACTATCATATTAATAATATATCATCTTAGCAATAAAATTAAATTGGGCGGAAAATGTGTCTAAAAGCGGACAAACACACGGAAGTTAATATTTCTTTGCTTCGAAATTACAAATTCCATTTTATTCTAATCAACAACGAATTCTTTGACAGTCATAATATACCACAATAATAATATATGATAGGAAAGCAGAAAAGTATTTAAGGCCAATTACCTGACTTCCAAAATCCAACAAAAAGAAATCGACTCATGAAGAACATTTACCTGGGAAGCTGGATGTTTATAAAAACTCAAAAGAAGCTAAAATATTGTCACTTAAGCTCAAATTATATGGCAAATTATTTATTTATTTACTGTTATATATAACAGTTAACTATAATAAGCTAACTTAACAACTGCTTTAGGCTGCTAAGGCATTTGGCTTGCTATGGCAAATATTTATCATTAAGCAGAGATAACGGCGAATGCCATATCCTGATAACGTATTGTATATTGAAATACTCAAAACACATAATATTCTTATTACAAACAGTAAAAGAAAGTATTTTCTTGAGGGCTTTCCTATTCTATATTGATGTATCCTAATTCTGATTTTTTGTGTTTCCAAATATTTAAATTAATTTTGATTTTACCCCAACTTAACAAAAAAAAAAAAAAATAAAATAAAAATAAATAAATAAAAATAATAAATCAAATAGATAAATAAATAAATAAATAAAAATAAAAAAATTAAAATAAATAAAAAACAATTATTTCAGCTTTGCCAAATATTTTTATATCATCTTAAAAATATTTCCAGCATTATTGCAGAGCCCAACAATTGATTCAATTATCAAAAACATCTTATAACTTTTCCTGTGCGATTTATTAGATATTTAATAATATAATCTTATAATCAATATTATAGATATTTAAGTTGTGATTAAATAGTTATTCAGGAGCACGATAATGAACAGCTCCATGGCTAACGCTATTATAAATCGTCGCCAATATTTGCATATGCCCACATCTAGGCGAATATTCAACAGCTTTGTGCTCCATTTCAATTTCCGGCGGAGTCTGCCATTGCACAGTGCCGTGAACTCTGCTGAACATGGTGACAGCTCCCACGCGCTTTGGCCATTAATTTATTTCGCCATTTTAATTTCGCTTTCGTTTTCATGTTTCGGTTGCAAGGCCAAATGCAGCCCCATTCGGACAGGAGGCGGGTGAGCAGGAGGGAGTCGCGGCACCAACAGCAGAAAAGAGGAGCAAAAAATTGTTGCATTAAACCGGGAGTGCAACAGCCGGCACAGAGGCAACGTCATTGCTGCTGCTGCTGCGAAAATGAGCCAAGTTCGTAGTTAGTCAGGGAGCATCGGTCGACGTCGACACCGACTTTGCTGTTGCTGTTGCCGGCAGCGTTGCAGCTGTTGCTGTTGCTGCTGAGCTCCGCTTGTTTCATTTCATTTATTTCAGGCTGTTGCGCCCCCATTTGCCCCCACCTGCCGCCGGCTGGCTTATAATTTCGTTCAGCCATTAAAAATTTACTTGCACTCACCCACTCTCTGCTCTGTGGGCTGCGCCGCAGTCGTCGGGCTGCGTCGCTCTCGTCCTCTTCCTGCGCTCCGTTCGTTAGTTTGCTTTGGCGCAAGCCACAAGAGAGCAGCAGCAACAGCAGCAGCAGCGTCGGCGATGCCGTCGCCAAATGAATGGGAATGAATGAAACGAAAATGAATAAATGATAATGAGAGCATTCGCAGCTGATGAGCCGGCCGTGGGAGCATCGCTGGCGTCGCTGCCGCCGAGCCCTGTGTGAGGGCGGCTCTTGTACTCATCGTTGTTGTTGTGTTGGTGGTGCGGCTGGCGGTGCTGCTCCTTCCTGCTGCTGGTGCTTCGCTCATTTTCATTTTCGTTGATGAGATAATGGCTGTGTCTCTGTGTTTTTACTTTGCCTCTGCGCCGGCTGCTGCGACGCAACCTCCGCCTCTGCTGCTGCTGCTGATGATGATAATGAAGTTGTTGCTGTGGGTTCGGCTCTGGCGCTGGCTCTGCGCTAACGAGTGAATTATTTTAAATGTGGGTTTCAAGGTCAAGGTGATGCCGGCGCTTCCGCTTGGAAGTTATTGTTTTGCATTCCTCTTTTCGCATCGCATTCATTAAGCGCCGCGTCGCCAGCGCCGTCATTATCGTCTAACGCTTTGTTGATTATTCGCACAGCGCAGGACAATGCGCAAAGGTGAATAACCCACGCGGTACCCAATGAAGCTCTGCAACTGGTGGTTATGTGGTTGCGTTGTTTAATGTGTCAGAATTCTCTGCTAATTGATTTCGGCTGTGGATCGATTGTCTGACTACAGCCCTGCCTTTGGCTCTGGGAGCAGGCATAGACGATTTTACGAAATTTATAAAATATTTAACTCAACTCTCTGAGCAGCTGAACGAACGACTGTCTGTCTGTCTGTCTGTCAGTTGGCTGGTGGCAGAGTCGAACGACAATGACGCACATCAAAATATGCAAATTGGAATTTCAAAAATACAGCAATATTGTTGAAGCAGTGGGCGACCCACTCCAGGCAGCATCCTGTTCAGCTCCCCTCACTCCCTCACCCCCCTTGCCTATGGCCAATGCGCCACAGTCTCTGTCTCTGCTCGTATACACATACACCCATATAGTTAACCCGATTTTGGGCGCATGCAAATTTCTCGTACAGCCCCTGCGGCTGCCAGCATCGATGCTGCTGCTGCTGCTTCTGCTTCTGCCGCAGTTGACGCCATGCCTGAGGCAGCAGACCGAGCCACCATTATTCGCCTTTACCGCTGCACACGGTGCTTCGCCGGCTCTGCGAGTGCCAGGGGAAACAGGGCGGCGGCAGCAGCGACAGCAGCGTCCAGTGCGCAAGCGTCCTGCCCGCTATCGTCGTTACTCTCTCGCCATCTCTGTCAGTGGCAAAGGCCAGCAATCGCTCGTTCACTCGCACTGCTGTGCCTGAGCGAGTGTGAGAACAACTTCAACCACCACTAGAAGCAACGACAGCAGCAGCAGCAGCAGCAGCAGAAGGAGAAGCAGTAGCGTCGTTTCATTCCGTTTCGTGTCGCATAATTGCTGTGGGGAACGTTTTGGCAATCGAGACGTGAAAATTAACACTACGCCCCGTACACGCAACCAAAGCGACGCGTCGCTCGGCACGTAATGACTGAAAATGAAAATGAGAAACAAAGACTACCGAAAATTACCCAAAAATGAAGTTTTTCAGCAGCAGCACTGGCAGCAGCAGCGCAGCGGCAGAGCGGCAGTGAGAGTCGCAGCCATAGCGACAGAGCCATTGCCAGTGCTGAATGAGAAAAAAAAAAAGAAGAAATTGAGTGACGTAACGTGGCGTCGGCGTCGCTGTCAGCAATTAAGCAACAGTTAAATTAAACGGGTTTCTAGTTCAAGGACACGCACCAGCAACAACAACAACAATAATAGCGACGTGCCGGCGCAGCAGTTGCCCCGGCAAATTGGGCTGTTGGCTGCTGTGGAATGAGTCAATTGCCTTGTTGTTGCTTTTTAATTGTGAATCTCAGCTGAAGGCAAAGAAGACTGACAGAGAGAATGAGAGGGATTGCGAGGGAGAGAGAGAGAAAGATGGTATGAATTTTAATGATTTGAGTAGAGTTTATGATGTGAAATGATGATATGCTGTGCCATTATATGTATGGAATATGATATATAATATTGGATATGCGATATTTCGAGCTTAATTAAATTCTTATTTATTTAAAAAACAAAATAAATAAATAAAAAAAGATATTGGCATGCCGTGAGTCAACTAAATTTAATTATATAATACTATAATATGTATGTCGTAATGTAATAATATCGTGTTTAATATCTAAAGTCAGTTTTTGTTTTGTATGTATATAACTAACAATTATCAATATTTATAGTTTGAAACTGATATGAAATAAAATAAAAAAGCCTTTAAAATCCTTGTTGGAAAAAATAATTAAAAAATAATGTGAATTAAATTATTTATTATAATCTTAAGAAAAAAATATATATATATTTACAAATATAAAATAATTTAATTTGTATTTATAATTAATTATTATACAAATTAAATTTTATGACAAATTTTATTTAAAATATAAATGAATAAATTTACCTAATAGATACGTATAATACGTGTATAAATTTTTGCTAAGTCTGATTTAAAATATAAATAATTAAATTTACCTAATACACACTTCTGTATTTTTTCTTGTTTATAATAATTGTGTGTTTCGTTCAAATTAAATTCAATTTGTTCATACTGCTTAACATACAGAAGAATATTATATATTCCATACATTTCTAACTGATCACATATTCGTATTATAAATTTCTAATAAGTAGTTTAAGTTTTATTTGCTAAATCTGATACAGCAAATATTATTTATCAGCTGAATTTAATTACGAATATATAGAGTTTAATGTATGCAATCATTTTCAACTATCAGTTATTAACATTATTAAATGTTTCAATATAAATTAAAATTCCCGAATTTGTTTATCAATTTATTTGCCATAAATTCTCATTTGCCGCTCTTTCAGCTCTACTATCGCAATTAGTCGCGTCCAGCTTTTCCCATCTCTAAACTCTCTCTCTCTCTCTCACTCTCTGTTTTCGGATTGCGAGTCGGCAACACGTGCTTTGGCGCTCATTTTCATTTGCGCGCTTTTCATTTTCATTCATTCAGCGACTCCCACTCGCCCGTTCCAATCCAACCCCGCCGCACGCCCCACGATTGCCGTTCACTAATGACGACAGCGCAGCAACAGCAACAGCAACAGCAACAGCTGATGACGTCGACGTCGACGTTTGCTCATTTTCTTTTAATTTTTGCTCAACTTCTGTTACGCGCTTTCTTTATTTTTATCGCCAGTTTCGCAGCGCGTCGAGCAGCGCGCAGCTGTTCATTAAACATCTGCAGCAGATGAGGCGCCGAAAAAGGGTTGGACGACGCTTCAAAGTAGGCAATGGAAAATCGCAATTGCTCGCAACAGTTTCGCCACTTTGCTGGCTGTGCTCTGGCGCTTAATTGTGCGCACATGAAATATCGATTGTTGCCCAAAAACAACTGTAGCTCCTGTTGTTGCCTACGCAGCAGCAGCAGGAGTAGCAGCAGCAGGAGTAGCAGCGAGGACATCCAGAGGACAACGGCATGCAAATCGCAACATAAAATATATAAGTAAAAATGTGCTTCTCATTGTTGTTGTTGTTGTTGTCGCGAGTACATGGGCTACATGCCAACATATATATGTATGTATGTATATATATATTTTTATGAGATAAAATAGAAAATTTTGTTATCAGGCAGCAACGGCGAAAGGATATAAAGCAGCGCACACACACACAGGCACACACACACAGGGGCACACACACGTCCATGCCTCTCTAGCCATGTGGGTGTAGGTGTGCGTGTGCTACACTTGAAATGGCAATGGCAATGGCAGCTACCCTCAGCTTGCTTGGAATCCTCTTCCTCGAGGCCGGCAGGAGGCAGAGCCCGCTCTCAGTTGGCGTTGCCGCTGCCAACGGAAAATGTCTTCGGGTTGAGTGCTTTTCCGGAGAAAATGTAATTTTCTCATGGCAGTCATCCTCGTTGTTCGTTCGTTGTTGTGCTCGTCGAACGTCGCACGATTGAAGTGTCGGTCGGTTGGTTGGCTGGCTGGCTGGCTGGCTGGCTTGGTACCTAGGCGAAAAGGAAACTTAAAGGATGCTCCCTGCTCCTTGCGCTTCGCCTCGACAGTTTCCTGTTGCCCTTTTTCACCAGCGCCTTGCAAATTGCTCACGCTTCTCTTATGCATGTGTGTGTATGTGTTTCATATGTACATACGTACGTGTGTGTATGTGTATGTGTGTGGCATTGTCGTGGCTGGTGCTGTCTTTGTCATTATCCTTTTGGGGGTATTGCGACGTGTCAAAGCAACAACGCCACGCTTGGCTGTCTCTTGCCTGGTCCTCGCTCAGTGTGCAGTAGCATCCATCAATTTGATGGATAAATATATGCAAATTGTGTATTAGCTGTCCTTGTTGTTGTTATCCTTTAGCAAACAGACGCACACTCACATCCCCATTCCCAGCTCCATCCACATCAATAGTCGCATGTTGAGGCTGCTGTAGCTGAGCTCTTTTTGGGCCTGTGGATCGAGTCTCGCTCTGGGCCGCATTCGATAAATCATGTTAACAGCCAGTCAAAATGCCATACATAAACAATTGTAGCAACTGAAAAACTAAAAAACTTTGCGTTAGCCATTCGCAATGCGGCCAGCAAAAGTTTTCCCAGAAAATACAGAAACATCGCTAATTGAATTAACAAACGTACGAGTTCACACGCCTCGAGGCAGCCGTAGTATATTTTTTGGCTTTTCTATTTGCACATGTGTAAGCCGAGCCAGCGGGCAGCCCCTATGCAAATTCCTTGACACTTGGGGTTGTAATCCTTTGCAGCTAAAAAGAAATAAAGAAAAATGATTTATATGCAAAGTCCTGCGCAAAAGAAATGACAATGCACAGAGCCTGAGCGAGGATCGACAGACGAGAGAGAGAGAGAGAGAAAAAAAACGATCAAATGTCGCTGCTGTTGTTGTCATTGTTGCCTCATTTGCATTTGCTTTTGCTTTTGCATTTGAATGCCAGCGAGGCTGGAGGACGCGTCACACTGTGAAAATTAATATTTTCGCGCATTTTGGTTTTTGCCATTTCTGATTGTGCGCAAAATTTATGCAAATTTTTCACCATATGACAGACAAAAGAAGTTGTAACAGTTTTTTTTTTTACTTCCTTTGTGAGGTGTGAAAGGGTTTCCTTTTGTTTAATTAGTGCACAAAGGTGAAAGGGATGATGCACTGTGTGAACATGTCAAGTCGCAGCAGCTGGATGAATGTGAGATGAATTCAGATGAAAGAGTAAAGTTTTAGATAGTTAGAGTGGCTGTAGATATTTGAAAATAAGTTTATATTAAGTGAAATGGATTAGTTTAATAAGTTAATATTATTTTTATATTATTACTATATTAAATTATTATTGTATTATTGAAAAAAAGTGCGAATATTGTATATTATTATAAAAAAAAAGAAAAAATAAATAAATAAATAAAAATAAAAATAAATAAATAAAAAATTAGAAACTATCAAAAATTGATTAACAAGGTAACAAGTCTTCCATAGTCTGAGACTAAAATTATAATATTTATATTTAGCTTGATTTAATTAATTTGTAATCTATACCAACAAAATACTAAAAAATAAAACAAAAATATTCAACATTCTGCTTTTTATTCATTGATTTATAAATATATTTGTATTAATCGTTTTTTTTTTTTTTTTTTTTAATTATTATATTTAAATATATTGCACTCTTCTCTTCCAGCCATCAATCAGCAAGCTAAACTCAATTTCCAACAGCTGCATGCTGGCGCCATCTATTGCCTAACCTTGGAAGCACAAAGGACGGATGAGCAAGCAAGCAGTGCAAAGGATGCTGCAGCTGGCAAGCAGTTCATTTCAGCACTGTTGATAGCAATCAAGCATAAAAATAACTCGAAATAAATTGTTTTAAATTGTTTACTGTGGAAAGGCCAAACTGGAAATATGCGAGCAATAAATAACGTTAAAATTTATACATGAATATGTAAAAGTTGATAATGCAGAAATTAATTTCAATATTTCGCAACAAGATGCCGCAGCGAAATTGTAAAAATTGTGAAAATTGTTTTGCAGTCTGAAAATATTAAAAAGCAATTAATAAGCCGACCAAATGACTATTCGTAATTACAGGGGCTTGGAGACGGCCAGCGTGCTCCATGAATTATGTTGTAAATGCCGCGCATACTAACAGTGCGGCCGGCTAAAGCTGGTTAAGGCTCCGTCCGGCCGTTGTAATTGCAATGCTTAATGAAAATGCAGCAGGCTGATGGAGTTGCACAGTTGCACAGTTGCTCTGCTGCAGCTGCTACTGCATTTGTGCATTAATTTCAAAATAAACGCTAGCCTTGGAGTGAGGGGCAGGGGAGTCGAGGTAGAGTGGAACGGGTCTGAGCGACTTCGACTTCAACTTCGACTTCGATTTGATGATTGCTCGTTAATTTGCGTTAACGATCGAGACTGAGCATACCGAGGAAGAGGCACCGAAATTAAAAGAAAACAAACAAGAAATGCTTAAGCCGTTAAGCAAGAAAGCTCGCAGGATCGGCGTTCGATCGATCAGTTCTTGGTCAGCAAATTATCTCCTCTTTTCAAGGCAGTTTTGGGGTGCAAACAGGGCACACGGGGATAATCGCCAGTGTAAACATGCAGCACTTTGCGTGCCGATGCCACAAGACACGAAACCCTTCAATCAGCACTGGGAGCGGGCAGGAAACGGGCAGGAGTTGGGCAACCGGCTGTCTGACTGGCTGACCGGCGTTAGGATTCGCACCGTTAACCAAACAAATCGACTACAGCAGCGACGACGATGACGAGCGGTGGATGAGTGCACGAAATTCGCAAAATGCTGTCGAAGGCATTCTCGAGCTCTCCTTACATACATTCGCTTCAAATTAAATATAATTATATTTGAGTTCCGTCCAAAATGCAACACATCCATCATCGCAACCTCTGGGTGCCGCCAGCCACATCAGTTCCCGCCACTGCAGTGGATAGTTGGACAGACCCAGTTTTTGGTAATGAGAGTGGCGTAAGCGAAGCGCGATGCGCCTTAACTCCTCTGCCCGGCACTTTATTAGTGCACCTGAGCAGCACAAGGTGCCTGAACTGGTTTCGAATGTCAATTAAGTCTCATGTTTGAACAGATTTTCCCACAAGTTTTGTTAAGTTTGGGATATATAAAAAGAAGGAGAATTTATTTATATTTCCAAAGGAACAACAATACATGCTATATATAAATGTTAATTAAATATATATCTTTATTGCAATCTTAGTGCTGATATATGACAGTAATAATAAAACTAACGATCCATCAAATGCATACAAAAATAGAACCAGCTGAATTCAGGAAGTACAGATGCTTGAAGACCATGCAGCTGAGCTGCCCCACTCTCTCTCTCTCTCTCTCTCTCTCTCTCTCTGCATTATTATATTTATTTATATGTATGTTTATTGCCTAGCTGTTTCTTGGATAGCCCGGCGAGGTATATCATGTCAAAAACAAATTACAACAAGCGCCAAAAAATTAACATGAAAAGCGCATAATTCAATTTTGCCATATACTTAATGGCCCAGACATTGGTGTTGTGCATTCTAATTACAATGCTTGGGCTCCTTGCACGCAAGCCCCAAAGACGTAGCTGGGGCTGGGACCGTGCCAGATGCCGTTTCTGGACGAGCTTCATTGGCTGGCCGAGTCGTTATGTCTTCATAAAGATGACAATCAGGCTAAAAGCTGCATGTAAACTGGGCCAAAACAAAAAACTTGGCCATTTACTACTAATAATAATAGCCCGCCACATGTAAGTGTGTGAGTGTGTGTGTGTGTGAGTGTGTGTGCAGCACTTACACATTGCATAATTCATGTTATTATAATTATTTTTAAACATATTGCGCACTGGTCGACACTTTGCATGATTTTCTGCTCGAATGCTTGATTAAGTCTGATGTGTTACTAGAAGAGGGAGGGGAGCTGAAGAGGGAACTGCAGCAGCAGCAGCTTCATTTCAATGACACTCAGCCCTGGAGAGTGCATGTAGCACAGAGCTGGGCAAACGATCTGTTAATAAACACCTACCTCACTCGCTGTGCCTGTTCAGCCTCCCTTTCGCTCTCTCTCTCTCCCTCTCTTTATTCTCCTCGCTGTGTCTGCTGCAGCTACCCCAACTGCCCACATACTTCACATGTGTATGCATTATTTTAATGACAGTGCCCCGCGCATGCTGCTTGTGACGCACGCCTCAGATATTAAGTACGACAACGAGGATAGCAGCGGCAACGGCGCGAAGGACAACGAGCTGAGGCACTTCTGAGAACAGGAGCATCGTCGCTGGGCACTTGTGTTAATTGCAAGGCGACATTCGCCGCCAAGTGGGGCGGGCTGGGTAACGGCAAACCAGCAACCAGCAACCAGCAACTGGCAACCTGCAACTGGGGAATGGCAACTGCAAATTGTAAATTGCGCTTACACAACTCGGCACTCGGCACTCGGCTGCCTGTGTCACTGATCGAAAGTTGGCTGCCCGGCCCAGTTGCACACGCATTCGAATTGCTAGCTTATTATGGGTCAGTTGCCAGTTCGTTGATGATGGATCGATGTATATATTGTGCATGGGCTGCATAGGCTGCATGCAAATTGCAATGCCAACACTGTGCCCTGTTGCAGTTGTTTATTTTGCATTAATGAGTTTGTAGTTGAGTGTAATAACAGGCTCCGGTTCAATGCAGTCGTTGTCCTATATAGGCGCATATGCCGAGAGCCGAAATTATCGATAAGGTAAACCCAGAGACCAGAGGCGCTCACTTTGCACAGTTTGACAGGCATTGGCTCGACTACCGCTCAACGCCAGGCGGCGCTGCTGTGCCCAGATTGTTTGTGTATGGTATTATTGATTTAGGGGTTGCTTTCAGTTGATTGGAAGATCAATATTTATTGGAACTGAGCCTGAGAAACGGACGAATGGGACGAAAGAGAGCTAGCTGCCAGTTGGCAAATAGAGTGAGAAGACCGAAGATGAAAGAGATCAATAATAAATAGATCAATAGCTGCCTAGAGCTGATATACAGTTGACTCTCGTCAGTGCAGACCTGCGATATTTCTAGCCCCTCATTAATTCAAAGTTAACACAAGTCCCTTAAGAATATCTTTAATAATTCAAATATTCGATAATTCGTAATATTTTAGGGGTCTCTCTCTATCTCTCTCTCTCTCTCTCTCAAATTTCGTAATTACATTTAATTCATAATCTATCGGCTCTAAGTTAGCCTTAGTTATAGCAAAATCAAATGACTATGCCTTCGCCTTTGCCTGCATCCTCAGCCACACGTTCATCTGCTGCCTCTTTCCTTATATAGCTAATGCCTCCAGTCGAACTGACAGCGAACAGGCAAAAGCAAACAAACAAACTAAAAGTGTCTCAGGTCGTTTTAAATGGACTATCGCTGCATCCCCTTCACTGCGCCCTTTTGCCCGTACGCTCTGTGACCTCGGGCACAAAGGCTAGACAACCCTTTCTTTGCACAGTGCCCGTATCGAGACCACGGCAATCAGTTCTCTTTTTTTCCGTTGCTTGTTTTTTCAGCATTTTCTGTCAAATCGTCATGATTTAATGAAAAAATCAAGGGAAAAAAACTTATTTGCATACGGATATAATTTAGCATTAAACGAGCCAGAGGCAAACCAAAAAAAAAAAAAAAGGATTTTAAAGCGAGATTTCCTTTTTTTTTAGCGAGTATTGTCTATGTGTGCGTGTGTGTGTGTGTGATGCTGTGATAGGAAATGGCTCGACGATATCTGTTTGTTTGAGATTAATATGCCGTGCATCTGTCGGTTTGTGTCTGTGTCTGTGTCTGTCTTTGTCCGCATTTGGGGGATTGTCCCATAGTTCGGCCTGTCAGCTCGTTTTCAGTTTTTGTTTTGAATGATGGTATAAAATTAGCATGGATACGATTTCACTTTTATAATCAGCGAGGACTATTTTTTTTTTTTCTCTTTTTAAATATTTGCCTTGGGAAACGTATAAAGTTTCATAGAATAAAATGTGATGAAAGCGATAGTAAAATGCTGAGAATTGCTGTGCTTTTAGTAAGGATATCAAGTTGGATACAGCGTAGATATTTATATTTTTGATATAAACTATATTCACATTTGATTTTTATTTTAGTCAGAACAATATCTAAAGTGTTTTGTGTCTATATATTATACAAATTTGTTTGATTATAATTATTAAATTTTAAAATTGCATTTAAATAACTAATTAAAAATTTACTTGGTTCAATATTTGAGCAAATAATAATATAAGCTCCAAGAGTCTCCTTGATGATGATTGGCTGGGCAATCTTTTTTTAGCCGAGATTATAATCTTTTACGCTTTCAAAGCGAGCTGTCGCAGCCCAATAATACCCATGCCTAAGTGCTTAGCAACAAATCGGGCATTTTCGTTATCAATCACCAACGAATTTAGTACACGCCCCTATGCATATCATTAGAGCAGATTCCAGGGGGAGGCAGGCTGGCCGACGCAACTTAAGTTGCAACTGAAATATTTATTATAACTTAAATTACCTTCTAATTACAGCTAACGCCTCCGAATTACCATTTCTACCTGTCGAAGCGCGGCCCTAACCCCAACGCCCGCAGCTGCGCCCCCCGCCGCGACGCGAGCCCTGTGGAAAAACAACATGCAATGCGGCATTTACATAAGAAATTAGCTTGTAAAATTAATCCGCAATAAGCTCGCCTCGAACAGCAGCCGAGCAGCCAAAATTACCGTATTAAAAAGCAATTAGCATTTAAATATCGGGCCAGAGACCGAAGACAAAGAACGCTAAAAAAGAGAGAGAGAGAGAGAGAGAGGAAAAGCAGGAGAGAGGGTGAAGAGAGATGGCGAGCTGGGCCAGAGCAAAGCCGCCGCATATGGGCGGCATTAAGTGGAGCTCTCTGAAGTGAAGGAGAGCCGAGTGAGAGCAGTTTGCCGTCAAAAGTTGCTTGGAAATTAAATTTCCGTTTGGTTGCCGAGGCGTCGAAGGCGGCATTAAAATTAAATTTGCGCTGGGCGCGCAAAATCAAATATGGCTAAATCAGCAATGTTGCCGATAAACAAACGCGTTCGGAAGCCATTAAAAATTATCATTTGCGCATATTGATTAGGACCGAAGCGCAGCGAGCGCGTCGATGGCCGAGGGCGGATGGGTGTTTAGGTTGACAGGTTGGCGGGGGTGGGGGTGGCGGTGCTGGAGGTGGTGGTGGCAGCAGCTACAACGGTAAACATCAGCAGGCCTCGGAGCCATCGAGCTGTGTCATGTGCCCCTGAGACGCGCACGAGGCGCATTAGATTAGGCCGGCGTCTGCTGGGTAGCTGATGCTTGTTATAGAAAACAAATATCGATTCCATCCCTTAAGTTTACACCCACAGCTATAACGTTACCCTCAATGGCCACCAAACAAAGGAAATGAAAAAATACAGAAAACCAAAAAAACACAGAGAATAAGAGCAAAAAAAACTCACCACCCACAGGCAGGGCAGGGCAGGGCAGGGCAGGCTGGCTTTCAAGCTGACATGGGCATGGGCACACCCTCTGACAATGCCAGACGTTCGTGAAGGCGCCGGGGATTTTGACTTCGACTGCGAGCTCACTAGTGAGAACTGCGAACTGCGAACTGCGAACTGCCAACTGTGTTGTGGGACTTGGCTGCCTTGGCTCTTCAGCGCCTGCTCACCCGAGCAGCGAGCAACCATTAAAATTTCGAAAATCCATCATTGGAAAAATGGTTGAAAAAAAATGTGCGCACAACTTCCGTGGCCATGTTTTTTTTTCCTTTTTTTTATATATACACATACATATATATGTATTATTTTTTTTTGGCAAGTCTCAGCTTTGAGGTTTGAGGGTGGCTGACTGTGGGGCTGTGCGAGACATTTTGCAAATATTTCTCTAAATTTTTCAATATTCATAAATTTTGTTGCATCAACGAGGCGGCGCAAGTGGGCAACTGATTTGATTTTCTAATTTGCCGCAGCGACCAAAAAACTCCAAACGAATTTAAATCTGAGTTTCAGCCTTTGGCTGTGACTGTGGCTGTGTCTGTGTCTATGGCTATATGAATGTCTGCCTAGGCAGCCATGTAAACACAAATCCAATCAAATAAACGAAATTAAGTGCACGTTGATTGGAGGCAAATCTGTTTTCAGCCTGAATGATGACAATCAGCTGGAAGACCAAGCACTGCGATTGCCAGTCAAATCGAATCAACATCAGACGCTGCGCTGCGCTGAGCTGTGCGACGACGTTGTGCTTAGCTAAGATATAAAAAAAATTGATTTCTGCAAACGTGGCACAAAAATTCCGAATTATTTTTATTTAAATTTTCAAACACCAGCCACAAAATATGCCGCACACAAATTTGCATTAGGCACCTGTAATTTCTGCAGGACTGTAGGCAGTGGCAACCGCAATGGCAATTTCCAGGCCACGAGCCACGCTTATCCTCCGCTCCAAGATTATGGAGCGGCTGCCCAGGCAACGCCACGAAAATTTTGATTGTTATTTGTGCAGACAGTAAAAGCCAAAGCGGTTGGCCCTCTCAGGAGTCCCCCCACCCTCACCCCAGTGGCAGTGGCAGGAGCAGTGGTTGTGGCGGTGGTCGTGGCTTTTATTATAATGCGCACCCATAACTTGCGAGAAGGTAGCCGCCAAGGCCTACGCAGTGCTGCGAGCGAGAGGGGATGGGGCAAGTGAAAGCGAAAAATTGAAATGTGAAATATTTTTAAAAACCAATTTCGCTTAGCCGCCGCCTCTATCTGCCGAATCTGCGGGCTGGGGCAAAGAAGAAAGAAAACGGCATCAAGGAAATTGTTTTGTACTGAATTCATAAGAAT
Organism: Drosophila aldrichi; assembly: GCA_035045965.1. Taxonomy (NCBI): domain Eukaryota; kingdom Metazoa; phylum Arthropoda; class Insecta; order Diptera; family Drosophilidae; genus Drosophila; species Drosophila aldrichi. The sequence continues at coordinate 3,511,521 of JAWNOM010000341.1, read as the reverse complement.
TTCATTGTAGCTTTGAGTCAACAATGTAAGCAGACAAATACTAAATAACATAAATGTTATTTCAGTGGATTGTTGCCAACGATGAAATTGAGTATAATTACTATAATAATTTGTAACCCAAGAATATTACCAATATAAATGAAAGTGTGTTTAAGGACTGGTCTGTACACTCTCTTAATAACTATTGGTATTATTGAGATGATAGTCGTGTTTGGGCTGGGTATGAACAATTTGTAGTGATTTACATATGCAGAGCTGTTGATGTAGAGCTGACAATTTCATTATTGTATATATTTATCTATTAAGAGAACTTCATCACTATCGAATTTATCGATTAATAAAATCCTGGTGTTGCCAGACTGCCACAAAGTGCTTAGAAAGAACTAGGAACGATTCGTGTACGACTTTCTACATTTAGTTATTTATTGTTTATTTAAATTTATTCATTTATTATTTATAGCAGAGAAATTGCATTTATAAAGTAATATAATAATATAATAATATAATAATATAAGAATATATATAAAATAATTGCAGTACGACTAAGTGCACAGCAGCTAAGTGCACAAAATTCTACAAAAGTTAAGCATTTCCTCGTAACTGAATAGTTTAATATAGTATTTAAAATATCAGATGCCCAGCATAAGCATAATATATTAAGAGCAACTGTTTCATTCTCTCATTTATATCTCTTAGCCCAAGTACGTAATCAACATCATGCTGAAACTGTAGATGGCCTTGGTCAATTGCAGAGCCGTTGCCATCGACAGTGGGAGTACGTCCGCAGCAGTTAGCGAGCGTTCGTCCTGGGACTTGGCCAGCATGAGAATAACGAGCTTCTGCTCCCTCGCCGGCAGCTCGTACCACAAGCAGTTCGAGTAAATTTCAGTTGAGAATTGCTCATTCTATGGAGAAATTCATGATGGAAGGAATATTACTTGATCCGTGCGCTTACCGTAGTTTCTACAATGGTTCCCAGGAAACAAAAGGTGTAGAGCACTAAGAAGCAGTATAATAAGTAGAATGGCGCTGTGGGCCAGTTTCTCAGGAAGATGCAGGCGATAGTGCACATAATGCCAAAGCAAGTTGATATGAGCTGGACAAACATGACAACCGAGAATATTTCCTTTGTTCCTCGCAGTATTCTACAGTAAAACAAAATAAAATACGGAGGGTCTCCTGCTTGGGAATTCTCTGTGAAAGACTCACGTTGCGTACGTCTGATGCCAGGACAGCAGATCCCAGAGCTTGGTATGCATCTCCTCGTACTTATCTGGCTGCACGATCAGCTCGTTGAGCTCGTTGAACTTTGCATTGAATATGTCCTTCAGCAGCGGAATATTGATAATGAACAGAAATAGATACATGTCGCCGCCAAAGTTACCAAATGCGCCCAGGATCAAAAACGTCGAGTGGACGCCAAACATAATCACATATCCACTGTCGGAGCTGGGATCTACGCCTGGTATTAGGAAGTGCAAGATCATGGCTTTCTTGTGGTAGACGATGAGCTCGAACAGGGGAAAGCTGATCATTATGATGACCGTGGTCGTGTAGATAAAGACGAAGAATAGCACAAGGTAATAGAAGCTATTGATGCGCTGGTGCAGATACTTGGTGTATACGCCACTTCTGCCCTCGTACTCCCTGTACATGGACTCGTAGGTGTGTTGTATTTTTCGTATCAACGAAGCTTTACCCACGCAGCACACCAGCTTTACCAGTCCTTGAGCGCCCGAACCAACCGTGGCGATTGCCTGCAAAATGGTCGTGAAATCCTTCAACTGCGCGGCCATATACACTGTATATCCGGTGAACCCAAAGTATGCGAATATGGTGACAGTGATGAGATAAGTCCAGGCCCACATACGATAGTTCGGATCGGAGACATCGGTGCCGCAGATCTTAACACAGAATCGAATAAGTCTAATAATCGCAGCGAACCGAGATACAGCCGTCTTCGCCATTGCTGATGTCCCAAGTCTTAAGGATAGGACGCGAAACAAGAGAAGCCTTTCCGTAGACTGCCTGACAGTGCACTGAGGATATTTCTTTTATTGCAGCGAAAGCCTCACACAAATGTCAAAATATTGACAACTTAATGGCCCAATTGATTGCGTTGTTCTAAACTATTTAATGGTTCAATTAGCGGGGTCTTAATTTGTTTAGCCTTCATTGCTTGGAAATATATTGAATATTTACTATTTACTATTTATTGTCAGACCATACAAGTCTTTCGCCTGCAAATACACATATGTATTATAATATATCCACATTTCTTTTAATTTGTAACTTATAATATATATATATTATCATGCTAAGAATTGAATGTGCTTTAGTAGAGTCTGTTCGACTCGGTAATCTGCTGAGCCCTCATTTTTCTTCTGCACCGCCTCCTTCTGCGTATGTGGTTTTTATAAAAATAATATCTCCCGATTTCCCATTTGCAATGGGTTCATGCCAAAAGAAAATATTTATTAGTAAAGAATCGCATCATGAATTTCTGAGTGCAAATCATATAACAAAATAAAGTTTCGGAACCACAATAAAACGTGATATATTTTCCGTATATTAGAGTATCATAATATTTAAAAATGAAATATAATATAATAATAAATATAAATAATAAATAAAAAATAGAATAAATAAATAAGGAAAAATAAAGAAAAAGTCCTTATACAATTCCTGAATTAAAAGCTGAAATAAAAATAAAATTAAAATTAAATAAATAATAATAGTAATAATAATAATGAAATCTAGCCTAATCTTTATTTTATTTATTTCTTGAATATTCTTATACTAATATTCTCAGATCCTCAAGCAATTTCTATATTAAAATCTAAAAATTAAAATTAATCTTATAAATAATAATAAAATGTAATCTTATAAATAATATTAAGTCACAGCATATCAAAATATCAATACCTTTACATTTCTCATCTTCTCATTCATCATATTATTTATTAATTAAATATACGAAAATTATACTAAAAAGGGTAGACAATCCCTGGATGGTAGTCTGAAGTCCAAATAAATCTTGTATATAAGAATAAAACTTAGACTTTAAATATAAATGATATATTTACAATACTTTTCTCTTTCACACCTTTCCTTTCATCGCGTTGTTGATTAATTGAATTTAACACAAACAAGACGTAATCCGACTCTGAATGCTGTCATAGGCACTTCATAATTAGCACGCCCAGAAATTTGGCACACTTTGAGCCAAGGCTTACCCCCGATGGCCGCTAACAAAAGAAAGCGGCTTGCGGTGAAAGTTAAATTGCAAAAATAGGCGCAAAAAGGCAACACACAACAAGGGGAATTAGCAAACATGACAATGCAAATGACACAAAAGACAGAACACACATTTGGAAAGTTGGCGAGGGGATGGCGACCCTCTCTCTACAGTGGGATTCGATTTTGTGACTTAATTGCTTTGACATTTGACTCAGTCAATTTGCAAAACTGCAAGCGATCGATAAGCGATTGGCAAACAGCAATGCATCAGGGGTTAATCGCGAGGGTTCTACTCTATCAATGGGTATTAGAGCTCTGGATTTGGCAAATTGACGGGGCGTTTTGGGTATTGCAAATAGCATTGATGATTTGATGAGCTGCTGTGGAAACCTGTTGAGCGGCTCTATTAGTAATCAGCTAATAGATTAGCTATATAAACTGTTTGTCTATCGTATGCGAGGCAGCTGCACACGTAGATCGACCCGGACAATTAGCATCCTGGGAGTTTCTCACGCGTCTTTCGCCTCACTTGCATAATGCATGAGGCCTGCTGCTCCTGGAGGCAGCCACTCTCAGAAAAGGTGCCTTGACTCCAGTCTCATCGACGCCTTGGCCTTTGTCAGTGGCTGCTTGCAGGCTGCGTGACAGGAAGCAAATGTCCTGTTGTGTCACTCATATGCAAATTGGCAGGCTGGCAAGCTGGCAGGATAACAGGATGGCGTTCTGGTTTTTATATTTTTTTTTATTAAGCGTCACATCGTCTGCTCCTTGCTATTAATTAGAATAATAATTAATAAGCAACTCCTCGAGGAAGGATGCACGTGCAGCCGAGCAAAGGAATAAAGAAAGAATCTTCAACCCTTTCGCTGCAGCATAAATTAGTTGCCTCATTGACAGCAGAGCCAGAGGCTAGGCAGATGCTGAGACTGAGACTCTGACTGACTGAGGCTGAGGCTGAGACTGGTGCAAGTTACCTGTCGAAAGGCAAACCAATTAAATTACAACAAACAGCAAATGATGCGTACTTAAACACGTCGACGTGACGTGAAATCGAAAACCGAATGAGAGTGAGAGCCAATTCCCTGGCTACGTGTAACTAAATATGATTTTGTTATGTTCGCTGGGCGCGGCTGGCCTGGCTTGGCCTGGGCTCTTTAGGGTTAATCGAAAACTCAATTTAAATTTGCATATGATTTCTATTTAATTTACGAAAAAAAATTATACCCAAATTAAGGGGAGGTTGGCTGCTTCTGGATAATCGAACTCTTTTTTTTTTTCATACTCACATTTTTTTCTTTTTTGGCTGGACAGCTGTCGAATGACTGGCAGAGTTTAGCGGCATTTTGTAGCTATTTCTTTGACGTTGTTTTTACAGAGTTTCAACAATATTTCCAATGTGCACACACTTCCTGCATAGACAAAAACTACGACAGCAGCAGCAAATAGCAAAAGGACCGCATCCTGGTCCGCTTCCGCATCCAGACCGCATCCTGTTCAGCTGCTGCCTCATCGGTTGCTGCGTATGCAAATTTTGGTCTGAAACATTTTCTTTTTTTTCTTTTTTCATTCTCGAAACCTTTTTACGTTGATTTTTTGTTTTCATTCATTTTTTTGGGACTCGTTTTCCTGCTGCATGAAGAGCGAAGCATTTTGTTGTCTCGACAATATGTAACTGACACTTGAAGGGGTGTTCAAGCAACATTTGATGCTGTTGTGATAACCGAACTCAGCGAAAAAAAAAACATTTTAAAAACAAAACATTGAAACCATCAACTACCGTCGACAGGCGGCAATCTCTAATGTACAATTTCCATTAGCAGCATTAGCAGTTGGCATTGTCGTAGCGCAAACAGTGGCCCTTAAAAGTTGTCGCATGTTTGATGATTTACTGAAATATAAGCCTGATTTATGATGTTAAAAATATTGCGACTGGCCACAAAAGCAAGTTGCCCTCTCCCAAATGTCGTCTAGTACATTAAAAGTGGGCAGAGTCTTAGGCAAAAAGTGAGTATAAAATAGTCTAAGAAGAGAAGAAGAAGAGCAAAGCCATCAACCACAGGATGTGTTTGAGCCAAATTGATATGGACCATTAGGGTGGCTGAAATTCTTATTTTTTTTTCGGACTTTAGCCTATTGCTAGAGATAAACGCGTGGCTCCTTGGATATTTCTTGAGAGAAAATGTGGGGTAGCACCGTATCTTAAATGAGATAAAATAAATCAGCTACCTTGCTGACAACGTTTAGGCAAGAGCTGATATATATTTGGGATAAAAGATTTGTATTTTTATCAACATATCTAATATATACATAAAGTAAGACTGTTGAAATTATTAGTCAATAGAGTTGTCGATCTCGATGATTGAAAATCAGAGTTTCCCAAGGCGCTTCTTACAGACCTTAGCTGAAAATTTAAAATATAGTTTCGTATACCCTATCCATAATTGAAATTCACAGCAAAAAGCTCAAAAATATTCACTGAACGAACAAATATGGCGTCGTTTGAGATGCTTTGGGTCCGCCTTATCCCGGGGCAATGATGAATAACGGTGCTTAGGCGCCGGACATTTGATTAATGATGCGTTTAGCGCCCCAGCTCGGTACAACTTGCGCGCGCGCACAATTTTCTACGCCATTTTTTTTTTTTTACTCGGAAAAGAGGATGAAAATTCAAATAAAAACGCACCGCACACTATTTCTCACAATTTTGTGTAGATTTTTTATGCCTGGGCATAACTTTATTTTATTAGCACTACGTGGCAATCTGCTGGATTTTCGTGGCATTAAAAGACAATTTTTACAACTTACCAGAGATGATTTTTCCTTTGCTTGCTCACTTTATACCCTGCAGCCATCATGCGGCTAAGAAGGTATGATGAAGACAAAGTTCATTTAAATATGAAGAGATTTTTATTTATATTTAATATATAAAGCGATTTTATTTATTTTTATACATTAAGAGATCCCCACTTACGTTGATAATATATAATCATATATAATCATATATACAATATTATTCTTAATCCTCCAACCATTGTAAGTAATCAAATATATATTTTTAAATTATATATATACTATATTATTATAGATCCTTAGCGCAGATCAATCCATAGGTGCTTATAAACTAGGAAGTGAATAATTTTTGCTCTTGTCAATTAACATAGATGGCACGGTATATTATAGTCGGTCATTTATACTGTTTCACAATTTTTTTTGGCGCACTTCGTAGCAGACGTCGGTAATTTTTTTTTTTTTTTTTTTTTTTTGTGGCCAATAAAGTTTCAGAGCGATGTTTATTAAATTCTTGCGGCCAAGTTCATTAGACAAAAAGCTGAAATTAATCAGCGAAGCAAGTCTACCTCGTCCCCCGTCAAACATTGTGTAGGTTCTGGTTTGTCGGCATCAGGATGACCATCTCGTAGACATGCATTGTCAGCTGTAACTGAACTTCAATTGCAACATATTATAGATGGAGAAAGTAACCCGAGAGAACCGACGGGCCGATGCGGGAGTAGAGTAAATTATCATAGGCGTAACTCTTATTCGAATCTAGTAGCCGATTCAGACAGAGACTCAACCGTCTTCCCAATTTCTTATATTTCTTATGACTAAAACGCGAACCAATAGAATATTTTCCGTTGACTGAAAAGTAATTCACTAAGGATATTAGTTTTATTGCCGCAAGAGCTTTATATAAATGTCAAAATATTGACAACTTAATGGGTCAATGCAGTATTGCGCTCTAAACTATATAATAGCGCACTGAGCTTTTTATACCATGAACTCATTGAAAATGGGAATTCAGGGCATAATGGTTTTGTTGAAATGTATGTAACAGGCAGAAGGAGGCGGGACAGACCCACAAAGAATATATACATATTTCTATTTCTTCTAATTATTCCCTTTACGTATTTCAAAATATTTCTTCTAAGCATTTTCTCTAAGTGTTGTTTCCAAGTATTTCCACGAAGTATTTCCTCTTTCATCTAAGTATTTCCGCCACTTATTTCCTTTACGTAATTCCATTACGTAATTCTATTACGTAATTCCATTACGTAATTCTATTACGTAATTCCATTACGTAATTCTATTACGTAATTCCATTACGTAATTCTATTACGTAATTCCATTACGTTATTACATTAAGTAATTCCATTACGTAATTCCTCTACGTAATTCCATTACGTAATTCCTCTACGTAATTCCATTACGTAATTCCTCTACGTAATTCCATTACGTAATTCCTCTACGTAATTCCATTACGTAATTCCATTACGTAATTCCTCTACGTAGTTCCTCTACGTCTTTAATACTTAGCTGATCGATGCGCTGACCCCCAGCAGGCCTGGAAGACTGAAGAAATGCTGCAGCTGCTGCACTTTATATACGGCCACTTTTACTCAAGCACTGTCTCTCTCAAATGCTGAGCCCGACGGCAGGTAGAGCTTATTGCAGTTGACCTTCAAGTGAGCAATGGGAACGCTCTCTGCTGCTGTTAGTATTCTAGCTTCGTTTTACCTAAATACAAATACCAAATGAGAACTGCTGCATACACATAGACAACTTTAATGATCTTCCGCACATCTTCTCTCCATGCTTTTACTTTTACTCAAGTACTGTACGCATGCGTGCCTATGTGTGTCTATGTGTATTTGCGTCAGAAAGACGCGAAGAATTATTGAAATATCAGTTACCCGAAGTGTTCAGGGGATTTCCTAGTCGAGCAGTTTCAACTAGAGCTTTCTTACTTGTTCTTAATTGTTTTAACCTTTATTACTTGAAATATCTTTAAGTGCAAAGCAACCTACTAAATGCTCCGTTTCCCATGACCATAATATGATTTATACCATTTAATGTGGGGCCCTTCCTCGGCCACCCACTTTATGCATGAGCACATTCGACACCCCAACCAAAAGCTGCACGCAATTGATTTAATATACAATTTTTTAATAAAATCTGTTGTCGAAAAAAAAAAATGTAAACCAAAAGAAAACGAGAGGAGAAGAAACAAGAAACAGAAATGAATTTAGCATTTTCTTTGTAAACGCCGACGCACGAATACCGTACTAAAATATAAATCGTGTAATGTAATTATTTCTATATATAAAAAAAAAATAATAATAATAATAAAGAAATGAAAAATAAATAGAATACATAATAAAGAAATTCAACAATTTAAATAAATATACAGTAATTTAAATAAGAGGTGATTAAAATATAAAAAGCTCATTAATTTAAGTAAAATAATTGAATAATAAATAAATTTAAAATAAAATTAAAAATTAATACAAAAGAGATGTAGTAAATAACACAAAATATAATTACGTAAAATATTTAAAATAGAATAAATACATAAAATAATGTTTATTAAATTGTAATGACGTAAGAAAAAATAAAATAAAATAGAAATAGAAAATAGAACAGAAACTCAATAATAATAATTAGTTTGTTTACCTTTTTAAAAGTAGAGATTAAAAAAAAAAAAAAAAAAAAAAATACTTCTTCCATGATCTACTGAGATCCCCATGTTTATATCTGTTTGTCAACTGCTTCCATGTAGCAAACTTTTTATGGAAACCTGCAAGACCTCAACGCAAATCCAGTTTTAAAATCTCGCATCTACTTTTCTTGTTGCTGGCCCAAACCGGAAGTGCAAAAGAAAATGTAAAGCGCCTAAGCTTGGGCCCAACAACTAATAAAGGCTATCAACAACAGCTCAAACAGCAAACAACAAGGAGAACAACAACATCAACAACAGCAACAACAACAAAGCTCTAACGACATGCAATGGACAATGGAAAACTGGCGCAAAACAAACAGCAGAATGTGGATGGGGGAAAGAGGAAGAAGCACGCGTTGCTGGCAGCGGAGTCGAACATTTTTCTTCATACGCACTCAAGTGTATATTTTCTCATTTTCTTGCATTTAACTTAAAATTTGCTTTGAAGTTTTGACATTTCATAAAGCAGATTTCGTTTCCCACCCAATGTAGATTTTTATTTATACACAAGTAAAAAATGCTGTTTTTTTTTTTTTTTTATCGAAAATCCAAGCAAACAAAAGTAAAAGCGGCGTCGACTGAAATTTCAGTTTCAATCACCCCTGCGGAAGGTGTGGCCTCAGCCAAAAGAAAAAGAAAAAAAACGACCCTCACAAGCCGAGGCCTCTGCTTGCTGCCAGTCCAAATATATATCTACCCTGGCCTGCCCAGCCTAGCGAGCCCAGCCCTGCTCAGCCCTCCCCTATGCTCACATGAGCAAGGCGCGCTGCGTTGCGGCGTATACTTAATATGAAAGACGATGACGAGGTTGGCTTAAAGTAGCCAAGACGACGCTCAAGAAGCTGACGCAGCAGTACGGCGTAGGCAGCTAATGCTGCCTCACAAAATTACTGGCTCGTTAGTTGCCAGGTAGCAGAGACGCAGCAACGCCGCAGCGTCGGCAGCGCTGCGACAGAGACAACGACTGCGACTTGCTGTCTCACATGCTCCTGCTCGCTGAGCGCTTGTTGCCTACTCACTCGCACACACACGCCAGCCCTCACGGTGGTTGAGCGGTAGGGGTGGTCTGTGCCTGCAGGGAACGCTCACTTCCAGTCACACAATTCCAGTGGAAAGTGCGTGCACAGCCGCCGCTGGCCGACAGGCGGCGCCACCGTCTATGTGAACTCTGCCACTAATTGCCAGCTCCCTTAGCCGCTTGTTTTGGCTTGTTTATCTCTAATTATATTTTAATTTGCACAATTTTTCTGTTACTTATTTTTGCTCGCCGCCCCAAAGTGTTTGCTCTTCGCGCGCGAGCATCCTGGCGTACATTTTAATTGCAATTATGGAAGGGCGACGCTTGGCCGATTCTCAAGGTTTGTCCTTGCCACAAGGCGTTCTCCTTGTCACGTAGCAGCATCAATGGGCCACTAATTATACCGGCAGGACCTGGTCGTCTGGCTGGCTCGCTGGCTGGCTGGCTGGCTGCAAATTTATGCCGAATCTTTCAGTTGTTTGGGGGTAATTACTTTATAGACTCAAGGAAATTGAGCGAGTGCACAAATTCGGAATTTTAAGCAGTGGCACAGGAGACAATTGGCACAGTGGGCTGGCACACCTTAAATTCGGAAGTCTTTGCGTGGATAACTCGTTTGCTGGCGCTCAACCCCCAGCTGCCCTCCTGCCACCAGCAACCTGCAACGGCTTAGAAAATGCCGCCGAAATTTCGCAGCCGAAAATCAGACCGACGAATATTTTCAAAGACGTATTTTACTGAAGCTAGTCACGTACGGGGCAGCTCATTTCCTGTCCACGGGTCACAAAGGTGTCAAACGGATGCAGGGACGTGCCGCGTATGCACAATGTCTCTAGCCGGAGCCGGAGCTTGTGGGCCCTGGCCGGTAATCAACGGAACCAGAGAAACCCACTACGCAGCTCAAAGTTGGGCGAGCTTTAAACGTTTTCTAATTGTTAAACTGCCGCTGGCCGACTTCCTTGCACACCGAGCGAAGTAGCACACAATTAAACAGGGCCAGAAAAAAAACCGCCGAAGGACAGGAAAATAAGAAAACGCGAAAGAACCCCAAGCAATGCCGAAGGAGCGCTGCAGGCAGGCGCAGGAGAGAGAGCGCGCGCTATGTTAATTAATTTGCCAGGACATCCGTGACGAGCGAGTGGGCGGGGCAGGGCAGGACTCTGTGTGTTTATTTTACGCCGTCGCGCTTAAGTGGTAAGCCCCATTAACAACTGCCTGTCGTTTGGCAGCGAAATAATGGCGTTAGATCATCGTCGCCCTGGCCTGGACACTGTCAAAGGACGAGCGCTCGGCACTGTGCGTCATTTGAGCGCTGAAAGCTTTCAGCGTAAATTGTTGGAAATTAAGAAATGTTCCTCCACACTCACACTCACACCCACACACAGCTGCACAGCCACAGAAATAACCAACTACCCAACTGCGGCAACTCCGATGCCCCCTGGTTCAGGTTCCATCTTCGTCATATTTCATGGCTTTTCCGGGCTCTGCTCTGTTGTTTTATGAGCGCCATTTGGACTTGTTCTTCGTGTCGTTGTCGTTGTTGGCGTTGTTGTTGGTCTTGCTGGGTAGTTGCCATTGTTAATGTCCTGGCAACCACAAATGGCGACCAATCTGCGCCCAACCACCAAAGCAACGGACGGACAACGACCTGTCTTTGGTTTGTCTTTTGTGGTTTCCTTGTGGATGTTTTTCTTTAATTTGGTCCCTGACAAGTGGCTTGCTTCTGGGCGCGCTTACAATAATTAGATGTAACGGATATTGTAATTGGTGTTAAATTGCGTCAGAGGCCGTGTTAATGCTCGCTCTTTATAGGGCTGCCGAGGCGTGGATACGACATTTCTCCTTGAAAGCCATAACACGATAAACTGGAGTATTGGTTCGCTTATTTTATTGCCTTTTGCTCTTTATAGAGATTTACTTGGCATCGAGCTCGAGTTGAATAAATTATTTAACATCATTTCACACAAGTGCGGAGCACAATTACAAATCATTTTAAGAACCTCACGTAATGGAATGTAGAAACATACTGAATGAAGAGACATCCTGAATAAATTCAACTCGATCAGCGACAAGCCTACCTGGCTGCCGAAAAGTTCTCAGACTTGAATGTCAGACTTCTCATGCCCGGCAATTAGCATGACAATGTCTGGGATAAGTTCAGGATGCGAGGGCAAACAGCTCAAAGGGGTTAAGCGAAAGCACAAACAACTTGTGATGGGCGAACAAAGGAGGCTCGAGCCCTATGACAGGATATGATTGAGTTTGAATTTGAATAAGAAAACACGGACGGATGTGCAAAAGCGCAACGCGTGTGAAACGATTAAGTACTACGAGTTTTTAGATTCAATTCACAGACTCTCAACCTGGCCCGTCTGCCTCCTTGTCCCCAAGGAACAGACTTGCCGGGCCCACCACAGACTTCGGCACATAAATCACTGGGCAACATTTGCATAAGTTAGCAGTCCGAAACGAAATCGACGCCAACAAATGCTCACGGGCTGCCCTTTCAGAAGCTGGCTTCTAACTCTCTAATCAAATTAGCAACAGTTAACCGGAAGTGCAGAAATCTGCCAACACATTCGCCTTTGTGCCCCTGCGTGTATCTCATTGTTTGCTGTGTTTTTGTTTTCAACTGCAATTTTTATTGTTGTGCGGTGCAGTTTTATTTTGATTTGATTGTTAGCACATCAGCGGGACGCCCTTGCCGCCGGCCGCAGCTCCTGCAAGACCCGCCCAAAATCGAGTTTTCATGCAAAAATTTTGCATTCGTATTTGCATTTGAATGTGGCTCGCGTGCGGCGAATGGTGAACGGAGTGAAGGGTGTGCAGGGTGCGGGGTGCATGAATCATTTATCTTTGCTGCTGTTGATGATGATTCAAGTATCGATTTGCATTGATTTGCATTTCAATTGCACTTTTTCGACACTTTACAATGGATTATTTTGCAGTTGCATAAACTCGCTCCCATCCAAACAGACGCGTTGTGATTTATTTATGGGCTGCATTGCATTTCAAGTGATTTGCTCGCGATTTTCTCTGCTTTTATTGTGGCTGCGAATAATGTGGCTTTATTTCTAATTGTCTGTGTGTCTAATGAAAGCCCTTGAGCTCTGACGTTTGTATATGCCTATATGCCAACCCGCCGACGCGTTTTAATGCAGCATTCAAGCTGTCCACAAGACGAGATGCAGCTGCCTTTGGCCTCTACAAGTAGCTACACATGCCATCCATTGCCTCAAATTGCACATATCACAATCTGCTGTCACATTCCAATGCAGTCAATTCTTTATATCTGTATAATATTGACAATAAATGTATTTTTTATTATATTTACTGCATTATTATTCTTTTATTTAAACTAAATGGGCTGCAGAATAAATGATCTTATGCTTTATTTGTATTTTAATGTACTTAAGAAAATGTATATAAATATTAAGTATTAAAGTAGTTCAGTAAGAATATTAAGTAAATAGATATTAATCAATAAAGGGTTCAAAGTACGCCGCGCCACTGAGTATTTTTTCTGGACCATAGAAGATTAGAAGTAACGAGTAACTAAGTGATTTACTGAATATGTAACAAAATACTAGCTTTTATTTATTGTACAATAAATATTATCACATATATTATCCTATGGAGAAGTTAGTGGCATTCATATAGCAATACATCCGATAGCCCAAATATGTTTTCATATTTACTATATGAAAAACTAAATAAAATTATAAGTCAATGTCAAATACGGTCTTTTACTATTTAACAGCCATGGACTTGTTGGCCTTGAAGTATGATTAAAAAATCTAAATTTAATTATTTTTTCTTATAAACGACTATGTCAAGCACTTGCATTTTCCTATAGGGATAATGCTAAATTTACAAAAAGATGCACTCAAATGTGAACTAAATAAATACTATTGTAACTGCGACTTAAAAGCTGTGACATTTCCATTTAATTAGTAAGTCGATAACTTAGAAAAGTAAATCGATAGTTGCTCCCATCAATAGGTGCTTGCGACATACACTAGAATAAATGTAATAATTCTGTGAATTTTGCAATAATTTTTCTTAACCAGTGCTTTTATATCATTAATAATTGAAGTTCAATAAAATTGTGACAATTTGATGATTATCAAATTGATTATGCATAATGGAAGCGCTAGAAAGCGACAGTCGGCTGACGATGGAAGTGCACCATGCAAAAGGCAAAAATTATGCAATATGACCGATGATGACAATAATGATGACTCGAATGTATGTAATTGAAAAGTCAATCAAAATAATTAATAATATGCTTGTGACTACAGCATACATACATATATTAATATACCACAACAATTATTTTGCAGCATTCGGCTGACACAAGTAGCCCGAAGCGTGAATCATTAAATTCTGATATAAAAGAAATTCAATGCATTGCCGCTAATGAACACCAAGTCTCAAATGTGCCAGCAGTTGTGGAAGATTTGGCAATGAAGAAGGCTGTGGATGATCCGATCTCATTAGCATTACAGGATTTCCCGGTGCAATCAGCTGATGCTCTGCTATTATCAGCGTATAATATAGAAGACGCAATCAGCCCGATAGTAGTAGCACCATCCGATTTCAATGAGTTCAAAATATTTGGCGCTGAGCAGAAATCTAAATATGATCTCGAACCAGAACTGTGTGCAAATACGATCACAGAAGTCCCAAACGATAAGGGTATATTTACATCTGAGTGGGGAATAAATGTGGTGAAAGACGTGGAGTCAACAGTTGAGTCAACAGCTCCATACTTTGATAGTCTGCGTCTTGAGCCCACTTGGCTGGACGCTTTACCGCAAGATAATACACCCCGAAAACTGAATGAAATTCATGAAAATGAAATAGTTAAAGAAAACGTGTTGACAAACGAATGCAGAGATGATAATGATGATAACAAGGCCTCAAAAAGTAAAATTAATATAGGCGGCTGCATTTATTCTGATGTGGAATTTACTGATGACTCTGATTCTGACAAGCTATCAGGTGCAGGAGAGACAGGTGAGTCCAATGACGAATCAAATTCATCGGGCAAGAGCTCAGGAATCGCTAATGAGGACAATTTCGTTGAGGAGCTTTTGAGCATGGAGACTACAGGTGAGACTCGATCGCTGCATCATTCCGTTACATAGATAATAAAGTATTTTCTTTTATAGCTGTAGATCATGCTCCCACAAATACGAGATTAGAGCATTCAAAAACAGCGCAACCTCCAGCTCCATCTACAGAACAGGGCAAGCAGAGTATGATACCTGCTCCCATAAAGATTAATGCAACTAACTTCAGGTGCAGCACACAATATTATTATATGTTATATATTTTATTCAACTCACATTTCTCTTCTATATTCTTCGCTCATATAGTCAGCTATCCAAACCAATGACTATACAGAGAACGCTCTTGAATTCACAATCAACTGCAAATACGTTGCTCAAACAAAAGCTAAAGGAATTGCAGCCCCAGCCTGAGCCGCCTATAAGGCCCAATTGTATTCCAAAAGCTCAGCCTACTGAAGCGCACACGAAAGAATCTCCTCAGATGATATCCCCTTGTGATAAGAAGCGAGACTTTGAAGAGACCACGATATCGTACTTAAAAAACTTATCAAAAATAGGTGAGAACAAAGCACAGAGCAGGATTGAAGCCGCCAGTATTACCTCGTCGCCACGTTCTGCTAAGGGATCGGATACTGAGGAGTTGGTGTGGCGACGAAAGGCTAAACCGCTGAAATCTAGCGTGAATGTCGCTAAGGACTTTTACGAACAATATAGCAGTATTGAAAACAGCACGCTTGAGTCCGACTATAAAGAGGACGCTTTTAGTCCGGATCTTGTTCACTCAAACGTGCTCAACGATTACGAGAAGCTCTTTCACAAAATTCGCAAGATTGTGGATCAGGTTCCCAGCCGCTTCAAGTACGAAATATACAGCCTCATGTATCCGACTCTTACGTTGACCTATCTGCGATTGGTTTCCTGCGGAAAGTACCGAAAAGGCAAGGCGTTTGTGGAAAGCTCCATGCGTTACATTGATCACTCATACGTAGCACGTGTGGGTAAGCTATTACTACTACAGACTCCAAGTGATTTGCCGAACAAGGCCAAAAGGCTGCTCTCTGACGAGAAAATTCAAATCTCCATGCTCGAGGAAACCTATTACGTGCTACTGCTCCACTTGGAGCTCTGTAGTCATTCCTTACAGGAGACATTCCTGAGACATTTCGATCTAATTCCTTACGGTGGAAATGAGGAGCCGCGTCAAGTCAATCGCATTGGTTCGCCTATTCTGGAAAAGGTATACTGGGCTACCTCCGACACAGTCAAAGAAAATAAGGAAAGTAGCCCGCGACCAATGAAGCGTAGGCGTTTCAAGAAGGATAAAAATTCTCCAGCTAGAAATGAATACTTGCCAATAGGCAATCGACTCTTCATTCCAAAACCGAAGCGTTGGGACCAGGAGCGACTAAAGGATGACGAGGAGCGGCGCGTACCACTTAGCCGTGAGAACTTGCCATCGGCCTACCTATATACGGCGCGAGAGAGTTCAGAGAACGTAATATGCGCTTCCTTCTCTAGCAAAGCAACAATGCTATCCATTGGCACCGAAGCTTCCATAATCCATATTTTCTCGTTGACTTCCTCAAAGCTGGCGCAGCTCAAGTCGGCAGAATGCTTGAAAAAGCTCGACACTGGCATGTCCGGCATAGATGACAACATGTTAGATGCGACCAAGAGAAAATTGAGACGTACACTCTATGGTCACCAAGGACCCGTATATGGATGTAGCTTTGCTCCGAACGACCGTTTCTTACTTAGCTGCTCACAGGATCGAACTGTTCGTTGTTGGTGCCTGCTGTCCTGGAGCTGTGTTGTCATCTATCCCGGACACTGCGGTGCTATCTACTGCGTTGCATATGCTCCGTTAGGATATTTCTTTGCGACCTCGTCGGACGATCGCACAGCACGCATTTGGGCGCAGGACAGCAAGAAATCAGTCTGCATACTTATGGGGCACTTAGCCGAGGTCACCGTCTGCCAGTTCCATCCGAACAGGCATTACCTCGCGACTGGCTCAGCCGACTGCACAGTCCGCTTGTGGGACGTTGTGAAAGCGAATCAAGTGCGCATCTTCAGTGTCCATAGGAATACCGTCAATGCTCTCGCATTCTCCATATGCGGACGTTACTTGGTCTCCGGAGGCGATGATAGCTATGTGATTGTCTGGGACATTGATAAAGAGGAAATGGTGCGCTTGCTGTCTTACCACACCGCGGCTATCAACAGCATTGAGTTCGGGTTTGATAACAAAATGTTCATAGTTGGTGGACATGATTGTAAGATGAGCCTTTGGGATTTTGAAGGTTTGGTGCAAGAATATGATCCTGAAAAATTAAAGGCGATAAACAACCCGGATACAGATAGTAACAGACCTGTGCTAACCACAAATGATTTCCTGATCAATTCATATGCCAGCAGAGGTACACCGTTCTATAAGTTACGCATTACACGAAGGAATCTTCTGCTAGGCTTCTGTGTCCAGCTAACAGATAATGATCCCAAACAAACGGCTGATAGACAGTACTCAGAGTGGCTAGAGTTTCTGGACATTCTAAAGCTTAAGGCGTGCTTTCAGCAAACCACCAATAATCAATTGGAATCAGATGGCTTGCAAAACACGCATCACAGCGAGGAGGAGACGGAAGACGAGGAACCGTCAACTAGCTCGGACGATGATTCCTCGACTAGTGAAGATGATGTTAATAAGGATGCACCGACAAAACAGTATTTTAATTGCTCAGACGATGATAGTGAGGACACAAAACTTTTGAGATATCCCGACGATGAAGATTCTACAAGTGATGTGCCAGAAATAATAAGTGACGTCGATGAAGAATCCTCTGAGGATGACATAGAAAAGTCATACGTGAAAGATCAGAAAGAAAGTGATTCGAAAACTAAACAGAATGAAGCTTCTAATGTTGAAACTGGTAAACCTTCCGATAATGCTGACATCCCTGATAAAATAAACGAACGCAATTCAGTTGTTGTTGAAAAGTCTGCTGATGGTTCGAGGCCACTTGAAGGTTTGGATATTGATTGTGACGAAAATGATCAAGAAACAAAAATCAGAATATCTGAAGAAGGGAATACAAATATGGACTACGAGGAAACATTGGAAGAAGGCGAATCAGACAATGTTATTTCTATTGAAGATAAACATCAAGAAAAAATATATTGTGATGAGGTAGAATATGCGGATTCTTCCGAGGGATACATGAAATACCAAAATCTGGAGGATGGTGAATATGAAAGAGAAGAAGAAGAATCAGCAGAAGAAGAAGAATCAGCAGAAGAAGAAGAATCAGCAGAAGAAGAAGAATCAGCAGAAGAAGAAGAATCAGCAGAAGAAGAAGAATCAGCAGAAGAAGAAGAATCAGCAGAAGAAGAAGAATCAGCAGAAGAAGAAGAATCAGCAGAAGAAGAAGAATCAGCAGAAGAAGAAGAATCAGCAGAAGAAGAAGAATCAGCAGAAGAAGAAGAATCAGCAGAAGAAGAAGAATCAGCAGAAGAAGAAGAATCAGCAGAAGAAGAAGAATCAGCAGAAGAAGAAGAATCAGCAGAAGAAGAAGAAGAATCAGAAGCAGAAGAAGAAGAAAGGGAAGCAGAAGAAGCTGCATCAGAAGAAGAAGAACCAGAAGCCGAAGAAGAAGAAAGAGAAGTAGAAGAAGCTGCATCAGAAGAAGAAGAACCAGAAGCAGAAGAAGAATCAGGAGAAAGAGAAGAAGAAGAAGAAGAAGAAGAAGAAGGAGAAGAAGAAGGAGAAGAAGAAGAGGCTACTGAAATGATTGGAGAATCAAGTGGTTCTGAAAATGAAGAGCAAATGCAGGCAATGAATCATGAGGCAGCACACTTTAGTGACAACGAATATTCTTCCGAGGAAGATATGGACGATGGTGGAGAAGAGGCTACGGTAATAACTGAAGAATCAACTGGTGAGCTTAGTGAAAATGACGATTCTTCTGAAGGAGATATCGAAAATAGAGGTTCGGATTATAGTGAGGAAGAGGTTACGGAAATAAATGAAGAATCAACTGGTGATGAATACGAAGAGGAGCACATCCAGCCAATGAATTGTGAGTCAGCATCCCCAAGTGAAAGTGATGATTCCTCCGAGAAATCTATGAAAAATCAAAGCTCAGACGATAGTGAAGAAGAGGTAGATGAGGTTACACAAAGAATTATAGAAGCAGTTGGTTTTGCAAATGAAAAGGAGCCAACCCAGTCAATGAATCGTGAAGCAGCAGCCCTTAGTGGAAATGAAAATTCTCCCGAAGGAGATATGGAATATCAAAGTTCGGAAGACGATGAATATGAAGAAGAAGAGGCAACGGAAATAAGTGACGAATCGACTGGTGATGAAAACGAAGAGGAGCACATCCAGCCAATGAATTGTGAGGCAGCATCCCCAAGTGAAAGTGATGATTCCTCCGAGAGATCTATGGAAAATCAAAGCTCAGACGATAGTGAGGAAGAGGTCGATGAGGTTACACAAAGAATTATAGAAGCAGTTGGTTTTGCAAATGAAAAGGAGCCAACCCAGTCAATGAATCGTGAAGCAGCAGCCCTTAGTGGAAATGAAAATTCTCCCGAAGGAGATATGCAATATCAAAGTTCGGAAGACGATGAATATGAGGAAGAAGAGGCAACGGAAATAAGTGACGAATCGACTGGTGATAAAAACGAAGAGGAGCACACCCAGCCAATGAATTGTGAGGCAGCATCCCCAAGTGAAAGTGATGATTCTTCCGAGGGAGCTATGGAAAATCAAAGTTCACCCGATAGTAAAGAAGAGATAGAAGAGGCTACGGAAAGAATTATAGAAGCAGTTGGTTTTGCAAATGAAAAGGAGCCAACCCAGTCAATGAATCGTGAAGCAGCAGCCCTTAGTGGAAATGAAAATTCTCCCGAAGGAGATATGCAATATCAAAGTTCGGAAGACGATGAATATGAGGAAGAAGAGGCAACGGAAATAAGTGACGAATCGACTGGTGATAAAAACGAAGAGGAGCACACCCAGCCAATGAATTGTGAGGCAGCATCCCCAAGTGAAAGTGATGATTCATCCGAGAGATCTATGGAAAATCAAAGCTCAGACGATAGTGAAGAAGAGGTAGATAAGGTTACACAAAGAATTATAGAAGCAGTTGGTTTAGCAAATGAAAAGGAGCCAACCCAGTCAATGAATCGTGAAGCAGCAGCCCTTAGTGGAAATGAAAATTCTCCCGAAGGATATATGGAATATCAAAGTTCGGAAGACGATGAATATGAAGAAGAAGAGGCAACGGAAATAAGTGACGAATCGCCTGGTGATGAAAACGAAGAGGAGCACATCCAGCCAATGAATTGTGAGGCAGCATCCCCAAGTGAAAATGATGATTCCTCCGAGGGAGCTATGGAAAATCAAAGTTCAGACGATAGTGAAAGAGAGGTAGATGAGGTTACACATAGAATTAGAGAATCAGTTGGTTTTGCAAATGAAAAGGAGCCAGCCCAGTCAATGAATCGTGAAGCAGCACCCTTTAGTGGAAATGAAAATTCTCCCGAAGGAGATATGGAATATCAAAGTTCGGAAAACGATGAATATGAGGAAGCAGAGGCAACGGAAATAAGTGACGAATCGACTGGTGATGAAAACGAAGAGGAGCACATCCAGCCAATGAATTGTGAGGCAGCATCCCCAAGTGAAAGTGATGATTCTTCCGAGGGAGCTATGGAAAATCAAAGTTCACCCGATAGTAAAGAAGAGGTAGAAGAGGCTACAGAAAGAATTAGAGAATCAACTGGTGATACAAATGGGGAGGCTTCTGAACTTGAATCTATTGATGAAGTTCAGTTCTCTGATAATGAATCTGATGAAGAAGTTGCTTAATAATATAGAAATGAATTTCAATGCTAACGATTTAATGGAGAATTAATTAGAATTAGATAACTGTAGAATTGGAATACGAAAAACTGAAGAAGACCACCAAATCATGATGCTTTTATGTTGAATCTACCGAAGAGAGGTTCCTCTGGAGTAAAAAGCATTGAGCTATTTCATCTTCATCTGTGACATTGACTTAAAAGTTATCGTAGAGTTTAATAAAACAATGATACAGAACAATTACAGCAAATCTTTCCATTGATCAGAGAAAAGAGTCCGAATATTTGTCAGAGCATGGAAATCAATATCAGAGTTGGATGAATTTTAAATCCCCGCAAAGGAGGTAAAGGTGATATTTAATCCTTGGAAATTAACATTTTACTATCTCTACCAAAAACATTCTAAATTGTAAGCCCTATTTTAAACTGCTCTCAGATTTTGTAGCAGAGTAAACCGAAATAAAAAAATAAATAAATAAATAATTCTTATAGCCAGCACGTCGCTCGACTACCCCCAAAGGAGCTGAAACAGTAACAATTTGACAGTTTCAGAAACTGACCCGGCCACGTGCACCGCCCACCATCTGCCCAGCCACAAAAGGCGTGCAAAATTTATAGACGCACGCATTAAAAGCCGCCAGGCACGCTCGACTAACTGCGTCGCACTCACCCACATTTGCTTCCTTGTTCAGTTGCGCAACGCCCACAACTTGCTGCTGGATAGTGTCCTCTTTATAGGTAACCCCCTTCCCTGACCCCGCCACACTCAACTCGACAGACCGACGGGACAATATATTTACGCAACTTCTTATGCTTTTGTGGTGGTTGGCCTTGTTGTTATTACGTTTGCTGGCTTCAAAAAGAAAAAGAAAAAAAAAATGAAAGAGAATCGAGAAAAAATATGAACAAAAAAAAAAAAAAAAAAAAAGTAAAAATAAAAATAAAGGAACTCAAGTACTGTCCTTGTTGTCCTGGCTGCTGTTGTCATTGTTCTTGTTGTTGCCGTTGTTATTGCAGGCAGCATCTTGTGCCTCGTTTGTAGCAGTTATCTTTCGGTCCTGCTGAGCTGCCCGCGCGAAATGAAATTGTTTACTCCACTGTCATGTGCACGTGAGACGTGGACAGCGCCGTGTCCTGGCTGCTGCTTACGGCACACTTGGTCTGTCGCTATCAAAAAACGAGAAATCTTCTCTTTTTTTCTCTGCCCAAAAATGAAAGAAAATTCAACGTAATAATTCTTTTCCGCTCGGATAAGGTGCGATTGGAATGAGTGCGATGGAGGGTTGGACCACTTGCCTGGGCTTTTGCCCCGTAATTGTGCGCAATTTTTGTTACATTTGTGCTGCCCATTTGCCAGCAGTGGGAAACATCTTCAGTCCAGAATTTGGTGTCTTTAGTTCGGCTTTAGCTGGTGTTCTTTTTTCATTTTGGACTCTCCTAACATTCCACTTGGTTTTGCATGCATTCGCTTTCTTTATAGCCAATTGGCATGCCGATACGGCTCACCATTTTGCTCTGCACACACATATGAAGCACGCCCACCACCCACATGAGCAATCGCTGGCTCACGTCTAAGCCTCGGCCATGATTCACGGGGCTTATTATAGGACTGCGCGTCAAACTGTCGCACCAGGGCAGGCAAAGCAAACAGCACAGTCCATTTAACTGATTTCAGGGAAAATAAAAACAGAGCGTAAAATAAATATTTGCAATTGAAATAATGTACTGTCGCGGGGGCGTGCGTTTTGCTGATGATGAGCAAACAACCTAAAGCGTAAGCATTTTAAATTCTTACAGCCTGTACTTTCCCTCCTGCGGTGCGTCTGTCGCCTGCATTCGACGGGCTGCCAATCGTGGCAGTTAGTCGAAGTTAGGGCGGGCACTCGGGCTTAGCCCTTGCCAAGTTTACGGAAGCATTCGCCAGCGCATTTAGGCTGCAACACGCCCCCTCCATCCCCCGATCCTCCGATGCCCCTATTGCCGAACGGCTGTTAAACTAAAACCGCATATTAGCAGGCCATAAATACGGGATGTGTTTTTGGACTCGGTACTTAAATATGATAAATGTGCATATTGTATTACATTTGGATTTAGGGCAGCGCCAAAGACAATAAATTAGCCAGGACACACACCGATAATTGCACACATGCTGTGCCTGCTCGCAGCCAGTGCAAATGCCCCCCGAAAAACAAAGAAAATTTTAAGTCTTCACTCCGCGCACCGAACTGTCAATACTCTTGCAGCAAAGGCAACCATGTTTCATATCTCAGGTCAGGTTATTACTGCTAAATGGGATTAACAGAAAAAAGTTAATATTGAAAGAAAAAGTAAAAACTATAATAATCTAATTCTAACATTAATTGCGCTTTAAACAAATTACTTTATTTTATTTGAAACAATAATAAACACAAATAAATAAGTAAAGCAATTATATTTTATAATAAAAATGATTTCAATATATTACAAATATTTTTATTTATTTCAAGCAACAAAAAAAAAAAAAAACTATTATTCATTAAAAAAAATATACTACTAATGAAAATTAAATGCATTCAAAATAAATATTAATTATTTTTAATAACCAAACCGTAAAATGTATAAAATAAAATACACAAATTTTCTCTAAACATTTTTAAGAATAATAAATTTATATAATTATTGAATTCAAATAATAAAAATATTAAAACAAATGATTTGAAATATATTTTAATTATTTTTGTAAACCATTGAAATTACTATTTTTGCTATGCCAAAAAAAAAAAATTATTTAGTTATATTTTTATAATAATAATAATTATTAATTATTAAATATTTACAAGTAAATAAAATAAAAAATAATAATTTTCACTTAAATTCGTTAAGGACAATAAATTTATATATTTATTAAATTCAAATAATAAAATTATTTAAAAAAATTATTTTAAATACATATATGTATTTTTATTTATTTATTTATTTATTTTTATTTATTTTTTTTTTTTTTTTTGTAAACAATTGAAATTCCTATTATTGTCATTCACAATAAATATTTTTGTTATATGTATATAGATTATTTAAATAATAAATATTATTAAATATTTAATCTAGAAGTGTATAAAATAAAATATAATAATTTTCACTTAACATTTTTAAGAATAGTAAATTTTTATAATTATTTAATTCAAATAACAAAAATTTTTAAACAAAGTTTTATTTTTTAAATAACAACTTTTATTAATTATTTAATTTAGAAGTGTATCAAATAAAATACAATAATTTGCATGTTAAATTTGCAATAAAAATAAATCAATTATATTTAAATACTTTACCAATTATTTCCGTTTTCAATTATATCACACTTTACTTGCAGTCAAGCGCTGTATAACGCATTGCTGCTGCTGCAAACCCTTTTGCGTCAGTGTATAAAATGCAACCCGTAATTATGTATGGAAGTGGCCAACATGCAATCCTCCCAGTTAGTTGACCAGCTGACCAGTTGGCTGCCCAGCTTGGTGTCGTCAATGCAACGTTTGCCAAATTTACACAAATTCCAATTGCCGGGCGGCAGCCAACTACCGGACTTGACTTGAGTTGAGTTGAGTTGAGCTGAGTTGGGGTCGGGGGTCTGGGGTCTGCTGCCTTATGAAGATTGGCCCGAAACGTGTTTTCGGCTGGCCACAACTTCTTCCTCATCTGGGCCCGGGTCGATTATTATGGGCAGCGGTGCGCTGCAATTATGTCGTCCAATTAATATTAACACAGCGGGCGGTGCCTGATGAAGGTGTGCGGATCGAGAGGAGGCTTGGCATTTTATGCATAAGCTATTTATGAAATTTATTGTCTCTGATGGCATTCACTGCACAACGGCCGGCAGTTGGTTAACTGCGACTGGCACTGGAGCTGGGACTGGGTCTTGGACCACCCGTTGGCCGTTTGCAGTTTGAAGTTTGCAATTCGAATTTTTGAGGTTGGTGATCGCTGAACTTATGCAAAATCGTTTGATCGGTTTCTCGATTAGGCGTAAAAATGCTAAGCAGATGTCGGGATCGCACAGGCCAGGCATCAATCAAGCTGTCAATATGGCAATATATGGCCAGTGCAAGGTGTCCGCATAATTGCAGTGCCCAAAGTTAAAATTTATTATAATTTCCACACTTCGGACGCGAGGCGAACTTGAAAGTCGAAAACTATTCAGTATGCTGAACATTTTGTTCATGTAACTGAATGTCATTATGTTGATAGACGGCAAGAGGCAGCTGCCGCTGCGAAGTGACATGCCGTAGGCCAAGCAGCAGGACTCGGTGCGCAGGACGAGTTACGCACGCTGCGCGCCCTTTAATTAACAATTAAGTTGCAGTTTTATGACTAGGCCAAAGTCGTCCTTTAATCCTGCTGCGAAATTGTTAATGGATCTTTCTAGTCGCCTGCTTATTAAATTACGCATTCAGCTCGTTTCTCACACGTGCATAAATATGCAAAGCACCTCAAATCTTCCAGTGTGACTAGCAGGCGCAGGTGCAGCTGCAGATCCGATCCCTCTGATATGGGAGCCAGCTTATCTAGGGGTTGTGGCTTGCGGCTTTCGCTCTCGCCTCAGCTTTGGCTTTGCCACTTATCGCATAAGCTGCTTGTAATTGAATTTGCGCTGAATTCTCAGATCAGCTGCAGAGTTGGCTTTTCATTATTTTGCGTGTCGCATTTTATTTTATTAACATGTTAAGGGCCACGTTGTAATTTAGTTTTGGGCCAGTTCGGAAAAGTACACAAAAGAGCTCGAGGGCTGGCAGCGCGATGCGACGCGCTGATGGATTACAAGCAAATTGGTCGCAACTCCACCATAAATTTTGATGCAATTTTAATGAAATTAATGACCTGACACACTGGCCAACAATGCGAAGGCTAAACACCCCGAACCAGTTTGCGATTACGGGCCGATATCCCCAACAGACGCGATGAAAGCAGACAGCACTTTGAGCAGATCATAAACGTAAGTGCAGGGTGATGAAAGTTTGTCGAGAGTCGGCTCGGTTTTTAGGGGCGAAATACCCCTAAATTATCTGCCTTTCATTCAACTGAAGCTCCTCAGCATTCGAGCATGTATTACAGAAACGCCTCAAGTCAAACTAATCATTTATCCAGCTCACACTATATATTTTTATATATGTACATATATATATAATATATACTTCTATAGTGTATCTATAATTGTGCTCGTGAATGTGAATGCAAGTTGTGCTCTAAGCATGGAACGGCATGATAATTAGGCTTTGCTATACAATTTGAAAATGCATTTTACATTAACTTAATTATTTTCCATCAAAAAACATGCCAGCAGCGACATGAGAATGCGAATGCGAATGCAATTGGCTGGCCTTAAGTGTAGTGTAGATTGTTTATGGCCCTGCCACACGCACTACTTTGCACGTCTCCCTCTCCCCCTCTCCATCTCTCTTACTCCGTGTGTTCCCTATTGCCCTCTCTCTTGGCCATTTACTGATAGTCAATGCTGATAACCGCTGGCCTATAGCAGAAGGTGGAGTCGGAGCTTGTGTCTAGTGGCTCAGTGGACGGGGTGGCGTGGACAGTGCCACAACAAAGTCGTGGCACTCATGCGAGTTCTGCTTCCATGGAAAGCTCAACTGGGGTAGGGCTTAATTGCGGGACGGGCTTTATCGCTGGCAAATCGGCCATCAAATTGCAGAGCAGCGCGTGCATAGATAAGGCCGACATAAATTCGCCAAGATATACGAGCCTCAATCATGAACGGCAACGGCAACGTGGCAATGGAAACGACAGGCGCAAATCCCGCAGCAATTAACACATTATATTCCCCGATAAATTGAATGTGTGTGGGTTTGACACTCGCTCCGAACTCAACATGTGGTGAATAGAGCGGTGTCCTCTCACCTGTCTCGCTCAGTTGCCTCTCCCTCTCACTCTCAGTCTACCTCTCCCTCCGTTGTGCTACAACAAAATCGATACGCATGCGATGCGGCTGCTAAGACTGAAATAGAGACTGAGTTGAGCTGCTGCTGCTGCTGCTGGTGCTGCTGCTCTAAGGCAAGCCAAGCCACGGCCTCTGATAGCATGACGACATGGCAGGGCGCACAGGAAGCGAGAGCTGAAGCTGAAGCTGGAGCTGGAGCTGGGCGTGGGGCAAGCGAGAGGTAACGCAACATGCGCTCGGCATTATAATGCCAGACGCGACACAGACCGACCCCACATACACACACACACACATACACATTCACATATATTTGTATGTATGCATGCTCATATAGACAGGCGCAACTGCTAAAACGAACTGCTGACTGGCAACGTTAAAACCGGTAAATCTTCATAGAGTTTGCTGCGTACGTTGCTCCGCGTTGCTGTCTAATACCCTAACCTGACCCAACAGCATC
This sequence comes from Drosophila aldrichi, assembly GCA_035045965.1. Classification (NCBI taxonomy): domain Eukaryota; kingdom Metazoa; phylum Arthropoda; class Insecta; order Diptera; family Drosophilidae; genus Drosophila; species Drosophila aldrichi. The sequence continues at coordinate 3,484,443 of JAWNOM010000341.1, read as the reverse complement.
CCAGCTAACTGATGTCGTATGCTTCGCATAAAGAACTCTTATTTATATAAATATTGATAATGTTGTGAGATAGCTGAAATCTCTTTTTAATTTATTTTTCATAAATTTAACATTGATTATGTATCCCCTACACATATATAAAAAATTAGTTTTGTAAATAAATAAATAAATAAAACAAATAAAATAAAAAAAATAAATGAAACAAACATATAAATTAAATAAATTACTTAATTAAATAATAAAATAAATAAATTAATATATAAATAAAAAAATTAAATATATAAATAAAAAAATTAAATATAATAAATAAAAAATAAATAAAGAAAGAAATAAATAAATACAAAAAAAAAGAAATAAATAATGCAAATTAACAAATAAAATAAATAAAATAAAAAATAAATTAAATTAATTAAATAAATAAAACATAAAATAAAGAAGTAAATAAATAAAAAAATAATAATAAAATAAAAAATAAATAAAATTAATAAAATAAAATAAATTAAATTAATAAAATAAATAAAACATAAAATAAAGAAGTAAATAAATAAAAAAAATAATAATAAAATAAAAAATAAATAAAATTAATAAAATAAATAAAAATAAAATACAAAATAAAAAAAAGAAATAAAGAAAAAATTAAGAAATCAGTAAATAAAAAAATAAAAAAAATAAATAAATAAATAAATCGAAAAAAAAAAAAAAAACAAAATATACAAATTAATAATTAAAATAAAAAAATAGAATATAAAACAGTATATATTTCGCCTCATATCAAAAAGTTGGTAACAAAATGAATTGCAGAGCATAGAGTAATTCGCCTAGCCTTATTCCTTTATTCTACAGACAACGAAGCTGCCGTTGACGATGAGGGTTTATTTCATGCTTACTTTGGCTTTCTTGCCAGTGCCGTAAGCAGCCCCCCAGTGCTGAGCGCAGTAGATCTGCCACCACTCAAGCACCCCCCGACCACCCCAACCACCCGAGCACCACTTGCTTTTCTCTCCGGGCCGGGCTAGCTACTTTTCCATATTCTTTTCAATTTGAGCGGCGGCGCTGGCTTGTTTGGGTTGGCTGAGGCATTTTCTTTTGCGAAACTTTTGCAATTTTCTATTAAAGCAATACACATGCACACATGGATGGCTGCTGCTGCTGCTGTGGGTGATGGTGGTGGATATGGTGGTGGTTCCACTGCTGGTGGTGGCGCCGTATGTGTGTGCTTGTGTTTGTAATTCATATAAAATGGAAAATTTTCTTTATGTGTTGGCGCATGGCTTTTGTTAGTTCGTCTTCCTTTAGCTCGTGTGTTGGCCAAGCGAAATGCCTGCCTTTGCTCCGTCTCTTGGCTAATTTCACAGTTATTCAGCAAATGTATTTACAAGCAAGCAGCGCCATGTTTGTTTGTGCACATGACCTCAAAAGTTTATACGCATTTTACCAAATTGCGTGCGCCTTCTTTCTGAGCTCGAGACAGCCACATCGCCGCACCACCGAACCACCGAACCGCTAAGCAACTTTCCGTCATTGACTTATGCCACTGAAGCGTTGAATAGTAGTTCTCGACGTTTTGTGTGGCTTTTGCTTTTAGGCAAATTTGAGTCGACCGCTCGAACAGGGCTTAAATCCATCCTTAAAGCAACTCCAGAGAGTCATTGGCCCGTATCTAATCAGGAAAACTCATTCATGCCTCAATGATGAAATGTGTTAACACTCGAGCGCCGCACGCAGCGTCCACTGAGAATCACAGAGAAAGGCTTTGACCAGCGCAGCAACTTCAAAGGCTTAATGCGCCATGATAGGATAGACCTTGCCAAGTACTCTACTGTGGCCAGTCTCTAAACTTAAAATTTGAATATGTTTGTAAATGTTTTTCACCATTTCAGTTTTTATTGAAAATGGCTAATGGAGGTGACGAGCTTCACGCTCACCTGTGTCCAATAACATTGAACCGGTTGCGTGTGTAAAAAGCGCCATCAGCATTTGGGCCAAGAGCCAGCTAGCGATATGGTCACTGACTGCAGTGGTCGGTGCTGGTTGCTCGGTCCTCGGCGCTTGGTCCTTGGTCCTATCTGCGGCAGGAGTCTAATGTGCTCGTGTCGCAGGCAAAAGCGTTCAAAGCCATTTTCTATTTTTATGTGCGCACAAACTGTAAAAAAAAATGTGAGTAGACGTTATAAAAAAAGGCAGTTTCGCAACGGTGGCCATAACAACATGGCCAGAGCCAACCCAACGGCCAAGTTAACTGCATTTTAACGCGCATTTCAATTTGGAACGGATATAATTTATAGACGACTGACTGGCGCTCGCTTATGTGTCCACGTCCGTGTTGTTGGCTACCAAATTGAACCGTGCGCTTGACTGCCCTGCCCCACACCACCCATCTCCATCTCCATCTCCATCTCGAGCTCCCCTGTCCATTCCTTTGCACAGCTCAACACCCACAAAGTCAAGGCAGTATCTGCATGCCATATTTATCTAGATTTTGTTTTCCCAGCTGCGTCGTGGCCCGTTAATGTGCAAAATTTAATAATAAAGTATTACGAGTCAGTGGCGGTTAAAGAGTTTAATGTTGTTTAACTTGTTGTTGTTGCTGTTGTTGTCCGCCTTCGTCGTCTATTGCTGCTGCTGAGGCGGCAAATGCAATTTCATGTAATTTGCAGTTGCAGCATCGGACGCAGCCAGTCCAGTCCAGTCCAGTCCGGCTGCCTTAAAGTATGCTTCAAACTATTTGCTCGTCAAATTTGGTCTATGACTGCAAGTGACTGGCCAGCCTGGCATTTGCAACGTCTCGTTGTTGTCCTTCTCTGCTGATGCTGAACTTCTTTTTGCTTCCATCACTGCTGTCCCTTCTCTTTCCTCTTTCCTCTTTCTCTTTTCTTGTTATCGTTCAGCATTTTTCCACTTTTCCAAATGTCTGCGTGTTTAAATTGAACAATAACCCTAAGTTGTTGTCGTCGAAATAATATTTTCTGTGCCCTCCACTGCTGATTTCTCATACAAATAAATGTGCGTCGCCTGTCTCCGCCTCACGGTCGTAGAGTTTCCTGCTCCCACCAAGTCTTTCTGTGCTACTTGCTCGACGACAACAGCGAAAATCGCAAAGCAATCAAATAAAATTTGAATAAAAGATTTTTGTCTGTCGCTGATTTGCGAAAAGTACAACAACAATGACAGCGAAAAATTGAAAATACCAAAATGATGGGCGGCAACTTTTCGAGTCCTGCTCGGGGTTGCTTTTGGGGTTACACATACACTTACATACATATATTCCTAGATGCTGCCAGGTAAATGTAAGTACAGTAATCTCGGCTAAAACTGTGACAATGTGGACTGAATGGAAGCGAAATTATTGGATGGATGGCCGGGAATATAAGTAGAAGACTACGGGTATATTCGTTCTCTAGCCTATTGGAACTCGGCGTGTAAGTGAATTTTGTCTTTATTTACTCACATTAAAATATATATTATCTTCTTTGTATTATAATGTTTTCGTTTTGTATTTTCTTGGGCCAATGAAATTTTAACCAGTAGATGAATATTATAATTTTTATTTGTTTACTTACATTATATTAGATACTCACTTTTTTATTAGAACTCTTTAATTATTTATTTATTTTCCTAATAGAAATTAAAATAAATTAAAATTTGTTGGAGCTCCTATTTTTATATACTATAGTATTAATAAATTAATTTAATCAATATTTATTGTCTATTCGTTTTATTAAATATTTAAATTTAAATACACATTTTATTTATTTTTAATTTTTATTTATTTATTTATTTATTTATTTATTTATTTATTTATTTATTTATTTATTTATTTATTTATTTATTTATTTATTTATTTATTTATTTATTTATTTATTTATTTATTTATTTATTTATTTATTAATTTATTAATTTATTAATTTATTTATTTATTTATTATTATTTTTATTTTATTTATTTAATTTTTTTTTTTTACTTTTCTCTTCTTTAGTCAATTAAAAGCCAACGATTAGTTGAATTTTATCATTTGTATTTATTTAATCAGTTTTGTTGTGCTCTAATATTAATGAACAATTGGAGCTCAGACTTATTATTTTCTTTTCTCTTATGATATACAAAATTCTAAATAAAAAACTTTTTTCTTTAAATTCTTAAATTTGTACAAAATAATAATGCGATTCTGTCACAATATACCGAAACCTGACCCTGAACATAAATTTATTGTGACTTTGGCCTTGACCGAATTACTTTGAAATGCAAATTAGTTCAGCTCGCAAACGAGCCAAGTGAAAATAAATAAAATATAAAATAAAAACAAAAACTCATTACGAGAGCGCTGCCCAACACTGCGACACTCCACGCAGCCTTATTTAATTTCATACCAAATTACACAGCAGCAACAGCCGCAGCAACGGCTATGATGGAGGTAACCCACATTGATGACGTCACCGAAGGGCAGACAAAGCGTGGCAGCAGCTTAAACCTAATTAGCCAACCTTGGCGACGCGCCGTTAGCCTCCTTTATTTTCACTGTCACGGGCGGCGACCCAAAGAGTCGCTGGTTCCGCCCCGCGGATGACCCCAGCTCTGAGTGGGGCGCATTAAATTACCGAAACGTCTAGGGTCGCATTAAGAAGCAGGGCTGGAGAAAAAAAAGAAGTTATTAACGCGCCAAAAAGGAAAGTTGCGCGACTTTTCTTGGCAGAGATATTACAGGAAGGCCACGGAAAATGCGTGGGTGGGGTGGGAGGACGGTGCAGGGGAGGGTGCTTTGTTAAGATGGCTGTCTGACCTTATTGCAAAAGTGTTGACCGCATAACGTGCCAAAGGCGTGGCACCATTTGGGTCAAAGCTGACTGCAGCTGACGCCCCAAATGTAATTAACACCGGCATGCGCTGTATCTCTCTCCCTCTCTCACTCTCACTGTGTGTGGCACATTCATCTGTTTGCACGCCTCACTCAACCGCTCTCTCTACCTAGCACTCTCGCTTCGCTCTCTCGCTCTCTGTCTCTCTTACCGGCAAACAGCGCAATTGGCTGGCACTTGTAACAGGCGCCCAGCACCGAATGGCAAGCGTTCTTAATTAATTTTTGGCGCCCTCTGCCGGCTCTTCCACTTCACACTTTGCATTCCGCCTCTCGAGTGTGCAGGAGGGGGCAGGGGGCGGTCATTTTGACTGTTAATAATTGTGGTTTTGGCTGCTGCGCGTGGCTCAAAGTTTTTGTTATGTGTCTATGCGAGTCTGTGTGTGTGTGTGTGTGTGTGTGCGAGGAGTTGTAAGTGTGAATTGGATTTCGGTCTGGAGCCAAAAAAGTGCTGGGCGAGCAGCAAACAGCGAATGACACTTTGCGAGCACAAGTTTTGAATGGAATGGAAACGCAACCAGAGCCGAAACAGACGCAGAGAATGAGAGAGGAAGAGCGAGAGAGAGAGATAGATGGTCGACAATGTGGGAAAACAGAGAAATTCACAAAGACGGAGAGTAAACACAGAACTGAACTGAAAGTGCGTTGAAGTCGACAGCCTCGAAAATGCTTATGATGATGATGATGGCTAAATTGCTCATTAGCAAGTGCTTAAGCTAATTAAAGTCTTTAGCTACTCATAAGATTAGTTATTAGTATAAAATTGTATAAATAAAATATATAATATATACCGCATATATTGTTTCGTGAATTGAACTATTCAATACATAATTGCCAGCCATTAATATGTATATCAAGTTTCAGTGGCAAAAGGCATGCAACATTCAGCATACAATTAACAACCCTCACAGTTGGACAAAAAAACAAACAAACACAAACGCAAACTGTCAAACTGACAAACGGACAATGCAAATTATCGCTTATGCCATTGATTATTGTCAATTGCCAATCAATTTCGACTGCAAGTCGAGGGCAGGGCCAGGAGGGCTGCAAAAATATCAATTGCCAATACCGAAATGCCACAGCGTCACGTCAACTTGCGATGTGCAAAGAGTGAGAGAGGGAGAGGGAGAGACTACCTTTTGTTGCTGTTGTTGTTGTTGTTGTTGGTAGGCGCACAAAAGGCAGTCGATAAAACAAACAGAGCTGCCAGCTTGCCGGCCCCTGACAGCCTGTGTATTTGTGTAGAGTTTGTCCCGCACTTGACTTGGCAGCCGAACAAAGGACGTGAACGGCACAAAGCACGCTGCATGCCATGCCATGCTGCAACTGCAATTGTTGCAATTAAGCGCAGCAGATTTTGCAATGACATCGACTGGGGAAACGTGACCCCTATTGAGCCTCTATCGATATCCTGTTGTATCCTGTCCCGCAGTATCCTAGCAGTCAGTCTTCTCACCCCATGCCCATTGGCATTCCCCGTTCCCGTATGCTGCGTGCATTTGCATAATTTGCATATAATTCTCTGTCAAACAGTTAGAGATACAAAGCAACATCGAAATAAAAAAAACCGCCGCTCATGTTTTTCTATAACTCTATGCAAATTCGGCTGGCGTGTGAAAATTCCATAGACCGCTGAGCCGTGGCAGCTGCTGCCAGAAACAAGAAACAAGCCGAAGAGCAATAACAGTTGGAATATCAACCTCAGCTCCTCGATTGCGCTGCACTCTATAAATATTCAAGGCCTGCATTGACAGCTCTGCCACAAGTTGCGTTCAAACTTTCAGCTCGGCGACAGCAAAAACAATGCACCAGCCGTGGTCAAACATTGAAACAGTTCACAGTCAGAGTCTAGCGAGACGAAACGCGACCAAAGTTTGCGCGTGGCACTTGGTTACGCTGATTTGCCGGCGTTCTATCAAACCTCAGGTGTTGTCACGGGGCTAACTTTGAGACGTCAAACTTTTTGCCACGAAATGAACTGCTTCTCACATAATAGTCGTGGCCAAATGTTGAGCTCTGATTGCAGCAAACGCGACACGTTCCATCAAAGTGCTAAGACAATCAGCTCGAAAGTCGATATACAGACATAAGCAAGCTTCTTCCATTTCAATTTCAGTTTAAAACCAAATGTGGTTTAGGGCTAAGCAAAGGGTCTTGATAGCTCTGACCATGCAAGAGCTATATCTTGCAAAGATTTTTACTTAAATTAATTTCAGAGTTCAAGCTAGTTAGTTTAAAGTTTTCATAGAATTATATAAATATTAAAGTTGTTGACTTTAGTCAGCGTCAACATACATATATACGAAATGAAATGAACACATATAATTTCATTTTTATTTATTAGTAAAAGATATCCGTATAGATCGGTATGGGGTTTGGCTCTTTTCATAATTTACCATCCTTGTGTTGTTATGGTTCTACTTTTGATGTACCGGTTCTATACTTAATAAATAAATAAAAAAAAATAATAATAATATATAAAGTACACATTATAGTAAAATTAATGGCATTTGTTAGTAGACTTTCGGAGCTATTTATGAGCAGTTGAAGTCGGTGTAAAAGATAACAAAATTTTGTTTTGAAAAGCTTTACGATTTAAAGCCTTTGGCTGACTTCAAAATGAAACCTGCTTATAGTCAATTTCTAGCAAGTTTAAATTATAAATAAATATATATAAGTTAAACGCTCCCATACTAGAGTACTAGTGATAAACAGCTTTGTGTTCAATGTAATAATATATTTTATATAATTTAATTTATATATACAATATATAAAACACATACACACGGTTTTCTCATTTAAGCGATTCAGCCAGTCGATCATTAGTTGAGTATTTCCTTTTTAACCCTTTGATATGATGCCTGGTATTCAATCTAGTATTATACATTGCAATCGGCTTAAGTAATTATTAATGATTATTGTATTAAACTTTTCCACTAGAACATAAGTTTTTTGATTGCCCGAGACTTTAGTTTTGTTTTATCACCTTTCTTATCTCCTCGATTTAGATATTGTGTCTTTGTTACCCTCCACATTAAAGGCTGATATATGAATATATCGTATTATTATCTCTCAGCTGTCTAACATTTTTTACCTAGTTTTATGCAGAACTTTTTAAGTGCTATATATTAATAAGTAATTTTAGCAAAATAACCATAAAAATGTATTTAGATATGCATTTTATGAAGCTTAATTTTCACGCTTTAAATTAATGTACAACTCATACAAATTAATTAACTTATAGCACACCTATGTATTTTAATCCCTTGAAACTCAGCTAATTGCTTAATACAAGAGGCTTAACAAATTACAAAAAAAAAAAAGAAAAGAAAAGAAAAGAAAAGAAACAACTAAGAAATGCAAATGTCTAAAACTCTTCGACTGGGCCAATTAACACGCCATAAAGTGCACGAAATGAGCGAGCAGGGGGCGAGTGGAAGGGGAAAACGGGCCAACAGTAGCGCCTCGCAATTAGGCAGCTTAATTAAGTCTCGGACATAAACAGTGGCTTAAAACGGAGTGCGCATAATGAGAGAATTTGCATAATAAAAAGCAAATTAAAAGTGTTTAACTAGCTCTTAAAGGTGCAGCGAAGCGAGCAGCCAAAAACAAAAACAAGCTCTGGTGCGAACTGAATTAGCCATCTTGCGAGCCACTGGACGCTGCTATTGCTATTGCCATTGTGGCTGAATTGCAGTCATGCTAAGTTCAATTTGTATGCAGCCATTGGGTAAGCATTTCGGCCCAACCCGGGCTCCGGCTTTGGTGCCATAAATTTGAGCAGTCGGCCGTGTCAGCCGGCAAATGGCGAACTGACCCACACCGCAGCAACAAACTTAATTTCGTATTTGTTGCCAAAACAAAGGCATGCCAGGAAACCAAAAAAATGAGAACAACTAAGCGGGCTCCAGTCGGGAATGCAAGGCTAGCAGATGCTCTAAGCGAGGAGCTAAGGAGGCGCTCGATTGCCACTGAATAATGGTAAAAATTAGCTTGAACTAAATCTTACAATGCGACATGTTAATAAGCAATTTGGCATATGTGTCAAAGGATATTTATTTATTTATGTATTTATTATTATTTATTTTATTATTTATTTATTTATTTATTTATTTATTTATTTAATTATTTATTGATTTATTTATTTATTTATTTATTTATTTATTTATTTATTTATTTATTTATTTATTTATACATTTATTTATTTATTTATCTATTTATTAATTTATTTATTTATTTATTAATTTATTAATTAATTAATTAATTTATTTATTTATTTGTTTATTTATTGATTTATTTATAAATTTTTTTATTATTTATTTATTTAAATATACATACATTTTTTTATTTATTTACTTATTTATATATATATTTACTTATTTTATTAAGTATTATATATCAGCTTGATGGAGTTCAGCAGTTCTTCTTCTGCCTGTTACATGCACGCTCACAAAACTATTATACCTTGAGCCCGCTCTCCCATCGAGGGTATAAAATGGACTGTGCCATGCGATCCTACATACGAGTATAGCCCCTGCCCTAAGCATATATATAGCTGAGCTACTGCGCATGCAGTTGGCAGGCAGTGTCTCGGTTTTTGGGCCAGCCCATTGGACATTTCGGCAGACATTTGTCTGCAGCAGACATCGGGGCGTGCATTTTGTTTTCATTTGCCAAAAATACGAAAAAACAAATATAAAGAGGCAAGGCGAGGCGAGGCGAACGCTGTATGTTCTGGTTGCAAGTTTATTAGGGCGTATGATTAATTGCTGCTCACAGGCGCCGGTACCAGGCGAGGTCGGGCAACATTTGAAGACCCCAAGTAGTATGACAGGGCCTCAAAAGCAACCGACTTACTGCCAATAAAAACTTAACGCAAATTATTACAGCTCATGCTGCAAACGATGGCCCGAGCGATTACCGTCGACAGGCCGAGCTCAGCTGTAATTAAAATTGATGTGAGACTGGCAAACATATAGTAAATGTAAGTGGATAAATCTTTGGTATTTCCTTAACAAAATAATAATATTCCGACAGCAGTCTAACAGCATTTTTCCACTGAAGTTGCAAGTCTTTAAGCGAATTCCTTCGTCACCCACATCATGGCCATAATTAGAAGCGGCTTTATTACTCTTTGAGGCAAACTACTTCAGTTAAGCCATCAGATTCCCATTGGCGTTCCCAGTGGTGCTCGTCTGCAATGTGCTTACTAATTTTTGCAATTGTATCTTTGGCTTTGAATGCAATATCCATGAAATCCATCCGTCTATATCTATCAGTCTCCAGCTACTTGTAACTGTATCTGTGCCCTGCACGCTGGAGAGTATTTCAATCAAAACCGCACTAATGAAGCCCATTGAAAATGCAATGCTTAAGCAGCAGCTTCCGATTGACGGCGCACATAGCCCCACCGTTCTCTCATTAAGCCATCGAGCCATCGAGCCAACGAGCCACCGAGCCATCGTAACCACATTTCAAAGCGCAGAGCTCCAATTCCCCAGGCGCTTGCAGTTTTCCGCTCGGCGTCAATTTTAATGGGCGCGCTATATTAATGACATTTTCATTTCCATTGCATTGGCGATGGTGAAGGAAAAAAAAAAAAAAAGAAGAAGAAGAGATATAAATATCTTTATCTTGTTTATGGCTGTATCTTGTCAGCATAATTATGAGCCATACCACCGAGTAGAACTCCCCCTCTCTCTCTGTCACTCTCTCTCTCTCTCTCTGTCTGTTCTCTTCCTTCTCCGACTGTATTTTTTTTTTCTACTTCTGCAAGTGCAGTTGATTTCTGGTATTGGTTTTACTTTGCTTCTTTTCATATGCATGAAAATTCGGATAGACATGGAGTTCGGGGAGGGAGGCGTGGCTGGTGGCAGGTGAGAGCTGCAACCGGCTCTTATTCTGCTGCTGCTGTTCTCATTGCTCTTGTTATTGTTGTTGCTGCACGCTTCAACGCATTTCCACTTGCCATGCAAGAGGTAGCACCACACTAAGCCCAACCACACTAAAGCCACCAACCCAGCGAACCAACCAACCACTGGCGAAATAGACTTCTTCTTGCTCTGGGCTGTTGATGTTGATGCCAGGTACCAGGTAATACTTGAAGTATTATTATTTTTCCACATTTCTTTATTTCCATGTTGCCATAATTGCGTCGTCGTCGTCGTCGTCGTCGTCGTTGTAGTCGGCTGCAATTCTTTCATCCAAGTGCGCCTCATCACCGCTTCAGAATGTTGCCCATCCCTTTCGCATACCTCCGCCGTCCTGCGAGCTGCGAGCTATCTGCCCCTACTCCCTCCCCTCGATCCCTCGCTCAGTCAGGCCCGCGGTAATTAAAGCGAACTGCGAAATTTTGTGTGTGTGTTTTTTTTCGGAGCTTTTCAGCGCTGTAATTAAAAATTTGAAAAGTCTTTTTTCTCTTATATTTTGTGCATTTTTTTTTCTGCTGGAGCAGAACAAATGCTGAGCGCTGTGTGGGAAAACCGCGTCAAAAGCAACTGAAATGCACTGGACAGGGCCCAGACTCGCCTGGCGCTCCTAGCAGGGAGGTCTTGACTTAAAAGGGCCAGGTTTTCTTTGATACCCTTTGAAAAGGGTATTTATTACGTGAGCGTCAAATCTGCGAATTCCTGAGACGCTCTCTTATCTGTTGCCTTTCCGCATTGTCATCGGCTTATGTTTGTGGGGCGAAGTACAGAAGGAAGAGCCTCGTGAATCTCATTGTAGGGTATTTAAGCTTCGACATTCAGAGAATAACTTTTGTGTTTTTATTCTCGCTTTCGTTTTTTGTATGTTTTGTGCATGGCATTGATATAGGAAAAGTTGCGCGGATTGTTGTCATTTTGGTTATGGGATGAGCCAGCCGCAACTTAAAGGCTTAAAGATTGTCGCTGTAAAAACCTAAGCGAACATGAAATGAACACAATGTATTCCAAATTTATGGACAGCCAGGTTGGAGCTGAGTCCAGGTTTTATGACGGTTTTACTCATATGTATGTAACAGGCAGAAGTAGGCGTGGCAGACCTAAATCAGAAACCACGCAAGAGTCGACTTATATTTATTCATTGTTCCGTTTATCCATCGGTATGTATATCCGAATAGCTCCATCTGGGAAACTATAAGAGCTTGAGACTTGAGATCTGATCTGTGTATGCAACGGAGCATCAACAACGAATTGAGGTAATCTTAGGTTCTTAGATGAAGAGGAACGCACGGATAGACGAATAGACGAATAGGCTGAAGGACAGACAGACTTACTGAACAGGTCTAGATCAGATTATTTTATAAGCTATGCCATGCCTCCTTATGCCTGTTTCACATAGTTTAGTGACATTTTTGAAAATGTAAAATGTAAAATGTGATATGTAAAATGTAAAATGTAAAATGTAAAATGTAAAATGTAAAATGTAAAATGTAAAATGTAAAATGTAGAATGTAAAATATAAAATATAAAATGTAAAATGTAAAATGGTGCAAATTGAATACAAATAATATCTTAAATGGAATCAAAATTGATAAATTCAATTCGTAGATTTCTATTTTAGAAAGTGCTTGTGGAAGCAATTTTCTGGCACTAGACTAGTCTGTGGTATCATTGATTGCTTGGCGGCATTTCGCAGCTATGTTTTAATCAGAGATTGATTTATTATCAAGGGACTTAAGTGGCTGCAAGCTGCTTGTGAAACCTCCCGCAACGCAACTCCAATTTGGCAGCTGGCGTTTGGTGCGTTTGTTGGCCAATCTGGGAGGGAAACAAAAAACTGTCAACTGGCCAAAAACAAAAAGTACGCAAAGGAATCAGAGACGAAAAGTCCGCAAATTAAATTAGGCGAGAGGCAGAAGGCGGCCAGTGCAATTTACTGAATTTACTCGTAGCTGCCAGCTAATCAAATTGCCTTATAACCAGATCTTAGCCAGCAGCGATCGCCGGCCAATTCCCGCGTGGACAATTGCGACGGTGCTGGTGGTGCTGGTGGTGCAGCCACACAGACAGTGGCGAGAGTAAATAATTTCGTCTTGCCATAAAATTGGGCGAGGGCGGCGGCGGTGCCAGTGGAGAGCGGCGGCAGTTGGGGCTGGCAGCATCTGTCAATTGCTTGGAGATTGATGCCCCTGGATAATAGCGACACGAACAAACTGCAGAGTCAACAGAGTCAACGGAGTCAACGTGGAGGCTGCTGTCGCACCACCGTCGGTGGTCGCCTGTCTTGGGACAAACTGAATGACAACTCTTTAGCCGCTGGCCGTTGAATGTTGAATGTTGAATGCTGAATGTCGAATGTGTTGGGTGCTGGATGCTGGATGTTGGTAACGGGATTTTAAAGCAAGTTATTTGCCCAAAAATGGTTTCGACAGGCGGCGAAGTGTCGCAGCCGAAGACAAGTGACAACGGCGCATGCGTGACTTGCCAATGGACCAACGCCGATGGCCAATTGGCAATTGGCAATCGGCAATCGGCAATTGGCAATTGGAAGACACCCATTGTTGGCCTGGCTGTGGCAGCGTCTCTCACTGATATGGATATATGGTAAACGCAGCGACTGACTGACACTTTGTCAGCATACGCAGCTTCGACAAATTTGCCTTGTTTCCCAGCAGCGACAGCGACAGCAGCTGCTGCAGAAGACGAAGACGCAGAAGAAGAAGAAGAAGAAGAAGAAGGGGCTCACAAGCTTAAGCCGGCAGCTGCATGCCTAGACATGGCCTCAGATGCATGGGCCTAGACAAAGGCCGCATTGTTTGCGGCGGGCAGGCAGGATGCAATAAAACGCAGTCACAGGTGCATCAAATGTTGCCTCCAGTTTGCAGTCAACATGTTGCCAAGTCATTAACTTGAGCCTGTTTAGGCTTTTGTTACATGTTTGTGATTACTGCTGCTGCTGCTGCTGCTGCTGCACTTGAGCGGGGCTGTAACAAAAGGCGGCCCAGGACATGGACATGCACTGCTGTTGTTGTTGGCTGTTTTGCTGGTTAATTGCAGTAGCAAAACTTAAGGGGCAGCTGCAATGGCAATGGCAATGGCGTTGGCAATGGTGTTGCCAGCGCCTTGAGCGTTTAGGCCATTTGAAAATTGCAGCCCTACAGCTGGCTGAGGGCGGTGAGGGGGATGTTGAGTCACAGCAACCACTTTGGTCAACAACAACAACAACAACAACAACAGCAATTGCTGCTCCTCCTCCTGCTGCCATTGTGTGCGTGTGTGTGTGTGTGTGTGTGTGTGTGTCTTGCTCATGTGCGAATTTTTATTGCCAAGCAAAACAACCCCCAAGTGGCGCACACATGCCAATTGTTCAAAAGTGTGTGTGTGTGTGTGCGTGTGTGTTTCGCAATGTCAACTGGGGCGGCTCACAAGCTGCTAAGTGCACTTGCCCATCATTTCTTTGCATTTCGTTTGGCATTCAACTCCGCATGTGTGCAAGGACAGGAGTGTGGTGGTAGTGGTGGGGGGGAGTAGGAGCTGCATCTAGCTGGCACCCTTACATGTTTCTGCTTTATTTATTTTCCTTTTTCTACGGGTTTTTCTTTCTGTTTTGTGTTTTTTAGCAACTGCCATGAATACATAATGCATTTGAGGTGCTTCTTCCGCTACTCCCGGGCAGTCACAAAGGCGAGCGGCTAATTCAAATGATGGCACCCCGTCCCAGGCCCGATGTCGAGCGAGCCGACAGATAACTTCTATAACATTCTCCAAATGTGGCAGAAGGCTGCCAGCTGTGCTGGCCAAGAGCATCTTTGTTCGCCTTCCGTTGCCGTTGCCGTTGCCAGTCGGCCGGAAAGTAATTAAAATCTGCGCTTAAGTGCAGGTCCTTTAAAACAATGGTAGCTCAGAGGCAACAAAAGTGTTGAAAGGCTACTGAAATATGCAAAATGAAATATTTAATAGGCCTCGGTAACGAGCGCCTTGAAAGCGAGGCGTGACGTGACGCACACAGTGGCGCCATCTATCGGCAGTTGTGTGCACAAATCTATGCATCCTATTCGACAAATCATAGAACTCAATTGGAAGTCCTTTTGTCACACAAAACACTAAGCGCCATCTGGCGGGCAGCTCGAAAACTGTTCCCAGGCACAAAACATCGCAATGGGAACACTCGCGCCTGTCATCAGGGGTTGCGTAGGGGAAAGCAAAACATCGAGACGATGTTTACATCGCACAATTGAGTTGCGCTCAGGCTCTCAGTCACTCAGTCTCAATTACCCCTGCGCACATTCCACTCCACTCACAGGCGCCGCTCGCAGGAGCAAGGCTGAGTGAAAGAGAAGCGACTCCGCGTCACGTTGAGTGCGAATCGAGTTTTACTGAGCGTTGCGCCCGCTGTGCTAATTAACGAAAGCTGCATTCAGCAATCCGCATTACGCTCTTCTACTTTAATAGTTAGCTCGCATTGGCATTAAGGCTCACCCGCTGCTGCCTTGCATAAGGCAGAGAAAGAAAAAGTTTATATGCCCCACACCCGAGCGATAATTGTAGCCAAAGAATGCGAACCATTTTCAATATGTTTCAAGCATTTCTACAACGCAATGGAAAAAGTTTTTTCCTCGCCACACGCAGCTGCAGGCAAAAGTTTGCCAAAACAGAAAAGACCAAAAAACCAAAAACCAAAAAACTAAAAAAGAAAAGAACAGAAAAAAAAAAAATGAAAAAACAAACGAAAAGAATATCTCTTCAAATGCTGCAAATGAGCAAAAAATGTAAAAACTGGACTCTGTCGAAGCAGTGGGCGGGGCAGTGGGCAGCCTGCACTAAACTGCGAAAATTGAAATGAAAATTACCCATTGTGGCAGCATTTCAGCATTTCAATTCAAACTCCCAACGTGCACGTGCCTTGTGCCTGCTGCTCTCCTCGGCTAATGGTCCATTGCAGTCCTCCTTGCTCTCCTTCTTCGTCATCTTCTTCTTCTTCTTCAGCTGAAGGCGACTTAGCATTTTATTCATGTCGTGCGACGTCAACGTTCGACTTTATTAGTTATTTTCTGCTCAATTTGTGCTCGACAGAGGCAGGATAACAAGAAAAATTATTTTCATTTCATTCGACATTTACCATAATGGAAAATGCGGAAAAATAGAAAGAAAATCAGTTAGTTTTCTCCAGCAAAATGCATTCATTGGCACTCGAGCGCTCCAACTTCCAATTGGGCACTAAAGCTGGCTATTCACAATTCAGATTTGGCCTTGCAGTCTGGGCACGTACTAGACCTGGTTATCGAGCACAAGCCAAGATATTTCCCCATTTGTTATGTAATTCACGTGCGAGCAAACAATATCTATATATACATATATTGTACTTATATATAGTTCATATTGCTAAATGAACATATATTGAATTTACCTAATGATGTCGGAATTAATCTCAATTTCTAATGGAAATATAAAATAATAATATAATAATTTATATAAATGTTGAGAGATGTTCATAAAGTTCTTAACAGCTTCAATTGAGTTTTGAGATTGCAATAAAATTAATAAAATGTTTGAGATCGAATTGACTTGTTAATTTAAAATAACTATGAATATGGCTTGGATAAGTTATTTTTATATGGGCTGATAACTAGATTTATTGAATAATAATTTTACCTTAACTCCGATCTATTTTCGAATAATATATATATAGATTTTTAATATTTTTCTGATGCTTTGTGATATTTTTTTTCTCTCTCTTATAGCTTTGTTAAAGTTTCTTTTAGTTTAGTTTCTTTTGTCTTCCGTTTTCTTATTTTTAAGTGATTTGATTTTCATTTATAGTTTTATCTTAGATTCTTCAAAAATTCTTTTCAAGTTTCCATTAGCGCATTCTAACTCTATCATTACTCAATAATTAACTAAATTTACTTAGTCGGATAAATAAAATAGTCCCACCATGCTGTTGATATTAATGAAAAATCTTTCTTTACAATTAAATATTTGAACTGCTATGTTTTACCATATAAATACGTTGACTCTCCTTTGATCAACATAATGTAAATATATTATTAATATAAATAATATAAATAAATATAAATAATATAAATAAATTTAAATATATTATAAATATATGTATATATATTATAAATATATTTATATTTAAATTATAAATATATTTAAATTAAGTACATATATATAACCTTGCGAATTGTACTATTTATTATGATTAAAACTATTTCTAGACTTTTTAAAAAATTAGAAAAATAAAATCAATTTTATTTTTCATTTATTTTTATTTATTTATTTATTTTGTTTAATTTTCATTTTTTGTACCAAACTTATTACTAAAATCCTGAAAAAAATTTAAAAATTAAAATCAGTAGTAAAAGAGAATGAATTAATATTTATTATAATTAAATCTAAATTAAATTAAATGAATTAAATCTAAAACACTGTCTAACAGAGTACATAGCTAAATATATAAATATTTAATTAAAATTGAAAAGGATGGGTAGTTTCTTTTATATATCCTTGCCAATTTCAATATTCAAAACTTAACGAATTAATATTTCATTTGCTCTCAACCTATTTTTTCCCCTACTTATATTTTTGCCTAGATTTTGCCCATTAAGAATTTTGAGTGCATAGAAGTTTCGTTGTAGTTGAAGCCCATGTTTTCCTGCATTAAATTTCTGTTCTCTTGTTGCGTTGCAAAATCGTTTATATATTTGATAAATGGCTGGCGAAGGCCGCTGTATTTTGGGCCAGTTGGCTAGTCAGCTTTCAATTTATGAGAGCTCCGCAGCTGTAAAACTTCACAGCTCCAAGGGCTAATTACGTTGAAAGGCTGTCGCTTGGTAAGTTAAAAAGTTTACGCACAATTATTAACACTTGGCCCGGCCGGCGTGATGGGGCACAAAAAGTTGACAGACACGCCCCGTTCGGTGCAGCCCATTAGACAATATAAATGCTCGGGCTTCCAGCGCATTGCGTACAGTTTGGCAGAGCTTAGACCAGCAGCGAACAGAGCCATGAGCAGCTCCTTGGTAGAGACTCCTAGCACCTTTGGCGACATGATGCGAATGCCCGTGCGCTTCTACAAGACCATTGGAGAGGACATCTATGCGCATCGGTCGACGAACGAGCTGACCTCGCTGCTGCTCAAGATCTACCTCTACGCGGGCTTCATCAACTTCAATTTGCTGGTCTGCGGCGAGCTGGTGTTCTTCTACAAGTCGATTCAGGACTACGAGACGGTGCGCCTGGCGATTGCTGTGGCGCCCTGCATTGGCTTCTCCCTGGTCGCGGACTTCAAACAGCTCACCATGGTGGTGTATAAGAACACGCTGGTACAGCTCCTCGACGAGCTGGAGGAGATGCACCCGAAGACCCTGCTGGTGCAGAAGGCCTACAAGATGGCCGACTTTGAGCGCACCATGAAACGCGTCATCAGCATCTTCACTTTCCTCTGCCTGGCCTACACGACCACGTTTACCCTGTATCCGGCTGTCAAGGCTACGGTCAAGTACAATTTCCTCGGTTACGAGACCTTCGATCGCAACTTTGGCTTCCTCATCTGGTTCCCCTACGATGCGACCACTAGAAACTGGGTATACTGGATCACCTATTGGGACATTGCCCATGGCGCCTACTTAGCCGGCATTGCATTCCTCTGCGCGGATCTCCTCCTGGTCGTCGTCATTACGCAACTCTGCATGCACTTTAGCTACATTTCCACGCGCCTCGAGGCCCATCCCTGCGACCCCGATCAGGATGAGGACAACCTACGTTTCTTGTGCAGCATGATCAAGTATCACGACAAGTGTCTAACGTGAGTAGAGAGAGTGAGAGAGAGAGAGAGAGAGAGAGAGAGGTAAGTGAGGCCAACTGCCGTCCCATCTTCCCCAGGTTGTGTGAGCACGTGAACAGCGTGTACAGCTTCTCGCTGCTGCTGAACTTTCTGATGGCCTCCATGCAGATCTGCTTCATAGCTTTCCAAGTGACCGAGTCAACCATCGAGGTCATTCTGATCTATTGCATATTCCTAATGACATCCATGGTGCAGGTGTTTCTCGTCTGCTACTACGGCGATGCCCTGATAGCAGCAGTACGTGGCAGAGTATGCCAGATGCTCCAAGCACAGCTAATGAGAATATCTTTTGCAGAGTCTGCGTGTGGGCGATGCGGCCTACAACCAAAACTGGTTCCAGTGCAGCAAGAGCTATTGCATCATGCTCAAGCTGATGATTATGCGCAGCCAAAAGCCAGCCATGATAAGGCCACCCACATTTCCACCTATATCGCTGGTGACCTATATGAAGGTGAGTGTGACAGCCAGAGCTGAGCTGAGTTGAGCTGAGTTGTTCTTGCGCTTCCAGGTGATCAGCATGTCGTATCAGTTCTTTGCCTTGCTCAAAACAACCTATTACAGAGGCTGAACACACATACATACATATGTACACATATATATGTATAATCACTAATGATGTCCGCGACACACTTTGATAATATTTAATTAAAAATCGCATTTAAAATTAATAAGCTTAAATTGAAACCAATAGCGGCTGAACGAGCACAAACGAAAATGTGAAAATGCAAAAAGAGAAACGAATTCAAACACGGACAAAAACAATTTTTCAAAAGGAATATTACAGCACCAATAACAAATAAAACAAGTAAGAAGGCTCTAGTCGAGACTGCTCGACTAGGGGATACCCTGAACCCTCCAAACTGATATTCTAATCATTCTGCACTTCTTTTATGCACACATACATACTCATGCATACACAAACACGCATAAGCCCGCGCTCTGCTAACTGCGCAGTAAGCAGCGACTGCGCTTGGGCTGCGCTGCAGTGTGGGCAATATTATGAGAATTTATTTGTTGAATAATTTCTTTTGTAGACGTATGATCTTAATGAAACTTTCAGAATATAATCATAACGTGTAAATGTGTGTACATTCCGAAGCACAAGTCTCTAGTATTTGAAATACGTTTTTTACGAATTGGGGGCGAAGGGGGCGTGGTATCCAAAATCTGTAAATGACAAAATGTGTGTATCCATCGAATGTATATACCCAACAAATCTGAACACTCTATGTTTAAAAGTGTTCAAATTAGGCTGAAAAAACAATATCAATTTATCGATTATCCTCGATAAAAAAGATATCGAATGAGTTATCGAAAAAATATGATAAACTCGTACTGCGTATGGTATACACGAGTGTACATATAAAATTTCAGCTCTCTAGCTCTTGTAACTTCTGAGATCGACGCACTCATACGGACGGACGGACAGACGGACGGACGGACGGACGGACGGACGGACGGACAGACGGACAGGGCTATATCAACTCAGCTCGTCATCTTGATCAAGAATATATATACTTTATGGGGTCTGACACGCCTCCTTCTGCCTGTTACATACTTTTCACAAAACCATTATACCCTGATTTCCCATTTTCAATGGGTTCAGGGTATAAAAAAAAGAAGAATATAGGTATATATATGTATATAAAAAAAAAAGCCGACACACAGAAGCACAAAATCTGTAATGGCCCCAACAGAGGCGTCCACTGCACAGAGATGCCACAAGGCACAGCCATCGCCATTGCCACTCCCCAATACCCAGGCTCCAATACCCAACACCCAGTCTCCTGCTGGTAATAAAAGGAACAACATAAAACGCAATCACAATCATCGACAATAATCCGGCAGCGGCAAAAAATGCTTATTATAAAATTTCACAGTTTTTCAATGAGCGGCAAAAAGCAAAGCAAGTAAAAAGCAAAATGAAAAAAAGAAAAAAAAAATGAGGAAAAAAGCAATGGCTTTTCAAAATCATAATGGCAGCTAGTAACAAGAGTTTTGTGTACAAATAAGTGGAAAAAAATTGCCAGGCAGCGGCAGAGCGATCGGCATCCACGACCACGTCCATGTCCGCGTCCAGGTTCAGGTCCGCGTCGACGATGTCTATGTCGGCGTCAATGAGAGCGAGCAAATACCACGTCAGCAGCTCCAATGGCATCTGCACCCCACACCAGCCCACACCACACCACAGCAGCCCACAGCAGCCCACTCCAGGCAGCGCGCTGTTCGTCAGCTCGTCGTGCACGTCACGCGCAACCACTTAAAAAACCTTGGGCCACCCACCCAAACCTATTACCATGCCATTCTCCAATTTCTATGCCCCCCATCCCTACACTTTGCGAGCTGCATTTTCCCTTAACAGGCCGTTAGTCGTTATTATTTTGGTCCATTGACGCTGCGGGCCATGGCAGCACAGCTCTATGTACACACACACACACACACACATTTATATGTATATATAAATATGTATGTATGTATATATTCCGGCCGGGTCACCTCTCTGCTCTGCCATGCTGTGCTTAATGCGCCGTTCAGGCCAACGGCAGTGCCCGGGCCACATTATGTACCACCACCACCACCCCCAGCCCGAGCAGCTCGACTAGCCCGCCCCGTAGAGTCCATCAACTTCAGCCAGCATCCCCCAGCCGCAGCTTGAGCTGTTTGCCACCCTCGTTGACGTTGATGTCCCGTATTGGAATCGCGTTCGTCTCGCCTTGTTCATTCTCGTTTGCCTCCGCATCCGCGTTCACGTCCACGTTCACGTCCATCGTCCTGGACGCGCACTCTCGGCAACAGCACCACCAGGAGGGCAATTTTTATAATTTTAGTCTCGTTTGCTTTGAATTTATTTTTATTTTCCTTTTTTGCTGCTCTCTGTTTTCTTTTTCTTGTACTTTTCATTTTATTTTTTCCACTCTCTTGCCCTCTCGACTGACTCGCTTGACTCCTCCCTTCCGGCATGGCTGCACGGCCTCCCCGTTGCGGGCGTTGTTGGTTTTATGTTATATGCCGCTGCTGCTGCCGCTGCTGCTTCTTTACTCAAATTTCTTGTTGTGTACCCACACACACACACACACACATTGATTCACATCTATACAGATTTAGTTATGGTTTTGTATTGGTTTCATTTGACGCTTTTTTTTTACATACTCATCCACTGCTACAAAATGGCGTTGGCCGTATTGATTTTTGATTTGTTGCTGCTTTTATTTTCGTCAGGCTTCTGCCCTGTGTAGGCCAACTATTGACTAATCGCAATTTATGCAAATTGGCACAACTGTACCTATCGGGAAAGAATATTAAAATTTAAATTAATTTTTATGTAATTTTTTCGATTTTAAACATAAAAAAGTATTTTCAATTGCTGCAATTGAAATGTCATAACGAAATGTAATTAAAATTTATTAAAAATCAATTTCAATTGATATTTTCATTCAGCAAACAGCAAAGGCAAACAATAATAAATAAATTACCTATCTATAGCTGCTACAATATTTTTTTTAAATTTAAAGAATTATTTGTTAAGCATAAATTGCCTGTCTATTATATCTTTACACTCAATTATGATATAGTCAGATAGATTATATATATATTACCTCTATATCCCTCCACACTCCGAATCGCATTTCAATTGAATCAAGCTTAAAGCTCACCTTAAAGTCTCGATTCATTTTTAGCTCAAAGCAGATAACGGAATAAGCGACTTTGCTGCACTTTCCAGTTAGCTTTTATAGTTTTTGTGCATATCGGAGTGCTTAGCTAATTGCTTCATGTGCTCTTTTTTTTTTCAACTTTCATTAGCTGAGCGAAAGAAAAACACCTCAGCCATGCTCGGTCAGTGATGCTGGAAACATTTTGTATTGAATCTGCATCGGGATGCTGGCAATGGCTACAAAGTGTGCGCAAATACGCAAAATCATTTTATTTCGCTTGTCAGCTTTTAATTTCTGCTGCTCTTCCTGGCGGAGCAGGAGCAGGAGAACGAGAGAGATAGAGAGAGAGAGAGGAGCTCAGGCAATGCTTTTCTTGCTTCATGCCTTTTGTGCGATGGTAATGGCGCTGGGACTGGGACGGTAGCTGGGCCTGGACAGGACTGGCTGCTACTTAGGCGAGCGAGCAACGAGCAAATGACAGTCCCCTCGACGGGCCCCTTGTCCCCCTGGCGACCCACCTTACCCTAGCAACGCTAATGAGATCCAAACGTCGAGCGCGCAGGCAACTTTCCATTCCGTAAAATTCTTTGCTTGTTTTACTTTTTTTTGTTCACTGCCTTGTCACTCTCCCTCTCTCTCACTCTCGTTGTCACTGATGTTGTTTCAGTTCTGCCCATTCTTACCGCCGGACGCCCGTCCCTGATCTGGCATGTGTCCTTATGGCTTGTTAAGAAAATGTCGCTCTCTAATGCTCAACAATGTCAGGGACAGGACGAAGGCAACGCTGCCGCTGCCGCTGCCTCTGCCTCTGCCGTCGCGCTCTTAAATTAGAAAAATGTAAATTTATTTTAATTAAGATAAATAAGTAACAAAATGTTTTATGGAAATTACGTTAACAACGTGGGGGACAAGCGACTGCGCCGGGCGTGGATTTCTTTCGTTTTGGCTATTACTTTCAAGAGGCGACACACTCCAGAGCGGCGCAGCGGCGCAGCGAGCGACCGCATGACAGCGCAGGACAACGCAGGACGCGGCCATGCTCCAACATGCAAATACACATTAACAACGAGGAGGTGGGGGATGGGGCACCAAACGGAGCCACCCGCCTGCTAAGAACAAATAAAAATTATTTTTTCCACGCGCAGTCATTTTATTTTTTTTATGGCATTGTAAAAAAGTTAGCCATTGAATCAGATCGATGGATGATTTTTTTATAATATTGTTTTTATGCTTTCATGTTTCGCATTTTATTCATGTTATTTATTATGTACACATACTTTGGCAGCGACTGTTATCGACACTCATTGAAGCGTTTTGATGGATGTTGTTGAAACTTTTAATTGAAGCCAAGCTGCCTGAACCTTTTGCAATTAATATATATTTGCACTTGCATTTACCAAACAATACTCCCAACAAAAACAAAAATAAAAACAAATGCAAAAAAAAGCCAGCGGGTTTTTTATTTTTTTATCACATTCAATTTTTTTTTTCATGTACAACTTTTATTTATTTTAATTAAGTTGCTTAATATATATGTGTGTGTGTGTGTTTTTTTTTTTTTTTATTGCCTGGTCAGGCATTGCATTAAATGTTCTGTCTGAAATTTATGGACGTCGAGCTATATATATTTTTGTTTCAGCAGAACACCATAATTATAAAATATACAGCATGTTAAAATATTTAAGCCGCGCCAATAACAAGGTCATTAAATACAACAAATATAGGATTTTAATTAAATAAAATGCAATCAGTTTATGGTAGACGAGTCTAATGCAACGCTCAATTCAATTTGATATGAAACTCATGTCTTTTTATGTGAGTCACTTGAGCGTGCGCCATTTGGCAGAGGTTTAATTATTTACTCGTAATTAAAAGTCAGCTTTATGCACATCACATCAAGTGCATAATCAGAGCGTCGCAGGACTGGCCGAGCTGACAGCAGCCTGACAGGGCCATTGAGACGATCTCCGTGAGCGACGAAGACGCCCGCAGTGCGGCCTTCGCCAGACAGGAGCCAGAGCAGGAGCCAGAGCAGGAGGAGTGAGCATTTTCCTACATTAGCTGGCGGGCTGGGGTAAGCAAGCAGTTGAAGATTATGTCGCCCCCAAAGTAAATAAAACTTATGCACAAATTACACAAGTCAGTTGACTGGCTGCCACTCCACTCCACTCCACTCCTTCCCTACCGACTCTGGCCATAATTAAAACTGGCGCTGAATGAAATCGCATAAAATAAATTAAACATTTTAGGGCAATTTAGAGTGAGAGTCGCTGGCTCTGTAGGTGTGTGTGTGTGTGTGTGTGTGTGTGTGTGTGTGTGGGTGGGTGCAGGAGAAGGTGCGTTCTCTGCACACTCCCAGGACAATTGCAGCTCTAAGTGAAATATTAATGGTGTGGATATTCCAGTCATGAAGCAGATTCTTTAATAATGTAATCCAGACGCAGCTGTGGGTGGGTGCTCGAGCTCGGGACTGCTTTTAATGATTTTTTGCTTCTCCCATTGTTGTTGTTGTTGTTGTGTTGTTATGCATACACACACATACACACACTCACACTCCAAAACATTTTCAAGTGCATCATTATTTGTTGCGAAATGTGCGGAGGTCCAGGCCTGGAGGCGTGGCCAAGGTGGCAGCCTCGTGCAAATTCAATGCGCTGCATTTTTAATCCTGATGTCAGATGTTTTTTTTTTTTTTTTTTTTTTGTTGCTGCTCTGGCCATGTGTGTGCGTTTTTTTCAATGCCGCAACTGAAGTGCATGCCACGCCCACTGCACTTGGTAAGCAAACATTTATGATGACGACGGCGACTGCCTTTCGCTCTGTGCCCTCAAAGGTGGCATGGCTGCCTTTGTTCCGCTGCCCATGCCCCGGCCTGTGTGGGCCGTTGCTTGTCGAGTGCAGTCCTGGCTGCATAATGGGATGTCTGATGAAGCTCTTAGTCGGCATAATTATTATTATTATTACTTCTTTATTTTTTTCGAGCACAAGCCGATATATGTTGAGTCTCCCCCACCACAACTCTTTAACCATTGCTTTAGCACGTGAAATGAATTTATTAATTATACGCGCATGGACTACGGCATCAACTAATCAGCAAACAGTAGCAATGCAATAAGAGCGGCAGAGAGTGAGAACCAGAGAGAGAGCAGCAGGAGGTAGCTACCTTTGATCGCAACCACTTGAATGCCAATTAAAAACGTGTAAATAATTTTGAACAATTGGCAAGCATACAAAGGCCATGCATAAATTATGTTCTATTACATTCGGCAGGAGAACCTGCGCCAGGATGAGCGTGAGTTATGGCAACTGCATTAGCATAAGGATTTCGAGTGCGGCAAACTTTGACACGGGTACGGGCTAAGAAAGGAACCGACCGAGGAGCCTTTGCAGCCCAAGAAAGCGACAATCATAAGCATAAATCGTGGGAATGCAGAGAGTGAGAGAGCAACAACGAATATTCAAATTAGACGTATGTCACTTCACAGGACACAGAGCAGAGGGCAGAGGGCAAAGGACACATAGCACAGACACAGGCAAACAGTAGGATAATACGGCATTTAAAGCTGGCGCTAGAGTTTTGTCAACGTACACAACGCAGACAGAATAGATGAATAACTGAATAACAGAATAGCTGAATGGCTGATTGAATGAGTGAAAGGGTGATTGTTCTAGTTCTCACAATATGCGATCCCAAAGTGGCGATCGTTTTGTTTTTTTTTTTTTTCTATGAGAGGTCGTCGATCGCCAGCATCACAGCGGATGATCGGGCTGCTGTGCTGTGCGTCTTTTCAAGCTATCCCGTAACCCTATTTTGCTTTGCTTCTATATTTTTTCCTTTTTGCATACGTTTCAACAAAATTTTAATTGAGATTTTTACCTGAAAGTTTTGAGGCTCGCCATCGTTTGGGTGCGCCGCATGCAGCTGCGACCCGCTCTGGCCCTTATCTGAGCTCTGGATTAATGTACAATTGTGTATTTATTGAAATGCGCCAAATATTTTCATAAAAAATACCACAATATTCCAAATGGGTTAAACCGGTTCAACCGGTCTGCATATTACACTTTACCCCTCTAGCATCGCATCCATCCGCCAGATCAGTGCAGAGCACAAGCTGCGGAAAGACCTTGAGAAACTCGGAATGACGCCTTGTAACACTAGGAACTGTTGCTATCTGAGCAGATGGTCCGATTTGGAATCATCTGGAAAGACAATGAATATTAAGAATTGTAATTTTCATACAATATAAAATTAAATAATACAGGCTGAGATTATAAATATATTAGATATATAGACTTTTATATACTTTCCATTTGCATTGCGTTTTCTCAAACAACTTTGTGCGAAAGAGAAGTAAATTTTAATAAATAAATATTAGAGCAATAATAAGGATAATAATTAAAATTATCATTATTTCAGTTATAAAAATCAAATGTTTTATATTTTTTTTTACATTTCCCAATCAAATAATATTTAATTTAATAAATTTAAATACTCCCAGCTCTCATATTTTAACTAAATCAGTTACAAATATTTGTTTTTGGAGCAGCATTATTTTTTATTTTTTATTACAAAGTTTATAATCTTTACAATCTATCAGAAAACTTGGACAGCGACAGCTGCGGGTAGATGAAAATTTAATTTCGCCGCCCCATTTTCAGCAAACGGCAACTTAATTTACGCTGAAATCCATTTGACTTTATCTGACATTCCAATCAAGCCGTCTAAAAATTTGTAACAACATAAAAAAAATCATAATAAAAAGCCGAAAAAAAAAAGAAAAACGATCCCAAAAGCAACAAAAAAAAAAGTTGCTCACAGTCACGTCGTACAACTTTTGATACAAATTTTTTCCATAGCATTTTTTTTCAGTTTCGGCTGCCTGTGCCATGGCGATGATGATGATGAGAAAGGATGATGATGATGATGATAGTGGGGTGGCGCTGCGCTAATGGGCAGCCCACCCCTCGCTGATTTTACGTACAAAAATAATTCAATTGTTCATGCGTTCGCTTGCTACTGACTGAGAGGACTCGGAAAATTAAAATAGTGTGGCAAAATAATAAAAAAAAAAATAACAAAAAAACGTTGAAAAAATACAAAAAAAAAAAAAACAAGAAAAACGTGAGTCGACATCGCAACAATATGTGCTGCGTACTTGCGCCGGGGCCAGTCAGCCTGGTCGGTAAATGCTTGGGTAGCTCGACTTCCTTTTAGCTGCTGCCATCAGATGCTCTGCTCCTGCTGCTGCTGCTCCTCCTCCTCCTGCCGTTGCTTCTTTTACTGTGCGCACATAATTTCCGGCTCGTTTTTATTTTTTTTATTACTTTTTTTTTTCTTTCACTGGAAATCACATGCTGACATATTCTTCCTTACAACAACAAAAAAAGAAAGAAAACCTTTTTTTATATAAAAAAAAAAAAATTATTTAAAAAAATGTAATTTTATAGTGAAATTGTAACAGTTTTTTTTAATGCCCTCACAGAAAGTATTTGAATTTTGAGACAGGGGTCTGCGGAGTCTTCTAGAAATTTATATGCTATATATATTTTATTTGTATTAATGCTTAGAGAAAACTGATTAGTGAGAGTACGACATCAATATTTATATTATATATTTACGTTCTAGTGAGTTTCTTCTTCGCTTTTCATATTATGCATATTTGTATTTTACAGTAGGCAAACTAAGTTTTCATTCACTTTATACATTACTACTTTACTACACACAGTACTAGACAAAAAAAAAAAAAAATAAAAATAAAAATAATAATAATAATATTTAAAAAATAAATAAATACAGAAATAAATAATTAACTAAATAAATAAATTATTAATTAAATAATTCAATTAATAAATGAATAATGTATAATATTCATAAATTATTAAATTAAAAAATAAAAATATTAATAAATTAATAAATTAATAAATAAATAAATAAACAAAGAAATAAAAAAATAATTAAAGAAATACATAAATCAATAAATAAATAAATTTAAAAAATAAATTAATAAATATATAAATAAATAAATTAATAAATAAACAACTAATTAAAAAAAGATTATAAATAAATAAAAAAAAATATAAAACCAAAATAAATAAATAAATAAAAAAAAAAATAAAAAATAAATTATTTAATACATTCATAAATAAAAGAATAAATAAATAATTCAAATTTTAATTTAAAATTTAAAAAATTTATTTTTAATAAAATACGAAATCATGTACATATATATTCTGGCTGGCTCAATTATTCATTAATTACTATAGTATATATTTTAATTGAAAATTCATAAAATGTTGCAACTACATTTATTTTTAACAAAAATCTCTACATTTACTACCTCTACTCTCTACTCTTCTGACAAACGTATTGGTGAAATGGACAAGAATTGGTGAAATGTTCTGCTTCTCTTGTTATTTCATTTCTCACTATATATACCTTAAAATCTGCATTAGATTGACTAGAGTAGAGTATACAGTATTCGTTACTTTGCGCTGTTCTACTCAAGTTTCGGGGTGTACTTTGTAAAAAAAAAAAAAAAAAAAATATATACATATATATGCCGGCACGTATATATATATAAATGAAATTAAAAAGTGCACAGTTTACGCTCTATAAATTTTAATGTAAATGGATTTAGGTTTCTTGTTTTTGTTGTAGTTGTTGTTGTTGTTGTGGCCATTGCGTTTCGTTTCGCACACGCTTGTTAGCTTTAAAGCGCATTGTTACTGACAAGCTGTCGGATGCGTTTTATGTTATAAATTTTGACTTGTTTTTGTGAAGAGCAGCAATAATAAAAGAAAAAAGCAAAAAACTTACAAAAAAAATCAGAGACAAAAAATACTAAAAAAAAAAGACCGCACAAAATATGCAAATGCGTGAGTAGTTTTGTTGTCTGTTTGAGAACTTGGTTTTATGTGTGCCTAAGTGCACTCAACTCAGCGCTCTATGGCGGAAGGTAATGACAGCAATGGGACTGCCTAATGATATATGGCCAATGATATAGAATGATATATGCCAAATGATTTATAGTTGCACGCTTAAGCATTCAGTTAAAGGTTAATTTGCTAAAGTCGAGTGCTGGACGAGCACTCAGATATTTGGGAGACTTGCCAAAGGAAACCTTGGTCAGCCAAATGACAACTATTATTTTATTAGTTGACATCATCATAGTAGACAGCATCTCCTCCCATCAATGAGATATGCAACCAAGTTTTTCCATTCCTCTGCTTAATCTTAATTATAGTCTATGTAAGTCTCCCATTAACTTTTATCTAAAATCTATTCATATCATTTGAATACAGGCAGTTAAACTAAACTAAACAGTTAGTTTAAGGTCCAATAAAAAGAGAACATCATAGCCAGATCTTCCAGCTCATATAAATCACAGCTATCGGCCACAATTCAGCAGCTTAACGATGTCCTATTAATCTACCAGTTGATTGTTTCATCAGCGTGGAATTGCACAATGTTGTTAATTAATGGCAATGCATTTTTCCAAGCCAGCGGATTTGATTTTCAACAACTTAATGGGATGGCCAAGTTCATCAACTGCTACATGCATATCTGACAAACTTTTCCACTAACTTAAAACCACATTAATCTTGGCCACTCATCGTCGTTACGTTACGTGAGCAACATCAATCAACAGTCAATTTGCTCACCCCGAACCCACAACATGGACGATCTCTCTCTCTCTCCTCTGTCTCGCGCCCTCTCAGCACAGATTTGTCTATTTTTTTTTTTGCAAATTTATTGACATACAAATGGGATTTTGACGGCGCTAACAAGTCAATAAAGCAAAGTCATAGACCTCAAGCGACGACACAAACTGACAGCTAAAATTGTCAGTTTCAAGTGCTTGGGCAAATTTTAAAATAAATAAAAGTCGAAAGAGTGCGCTACCAACAACGGCTCGTATTAAGCCTATTAACCTTTTTTTCTGCTAACAATATGAGTAAAAAAAAAAAAATGGAATACAAAAAAAAACTCTGACGGGTCGCTGCGTTAGGGGTTGTGCCAGACTCACCCCAGCGAACGCACCCCACACGCACAATTTCACACCAAGCGATCAATGCTCATTTTGCTTATTGTCGATGATTCAGTTGTTGTTGTTGTTGTTTATAGTGTATTTGTACATACAGTATAAGTGCCGATTTGCGATCGATTATGCGGTTTGCATTGATCCCATTATTGATTATTGGCTGCGAACTGAGCCCCTCATTAGAGCTGGGTGTGATTGAATCCCTCGGGCAACCCTCGTGCCTTTCTCTTGCTAATTTGCTATTTGTAATTGCATTGTCTGAGCCCAGTCTCCAGTGCACTCTGTTGTCGTAATACTTTAATTTGCCACCTGAGTTCATTGGCGACCTTTTTGCTTTACTTTTCATCTCCTCTTCGCTTTCTTCTTCTTTGTTGTGGTTAGCTCTTGTCAGACGCTTTTCCAATTGGAATTGCTAAATACGAATGCTGCAGACGCGAAACCAACTCAAAGAATTCCGTTTGAATCAGCATAATTATGCAAAGCAAGTCAAAATTCGCTAGCAAGGAGGCGTGCCTATGCCAGATACTCTATACCCTATACTCCTTACCATATATAAGTATTTCTAATTTTGTTTTATATACAATGAACTTATGGAAATGTAATGTCAGGGTGTAATGTTTTTATTTATTTTACTGTTGATATTTATTGTGACTTTTCTTTGAATATAATGTTTAAAAATATGTTTTTATTTTAATTTGTCGATTATAATAAATAAAACCGCTTTTCAAATCATTTGAAATAAATGTTATGCATATGTATATAATACAGCTAAGACTTTATATTTTATATATATAGGTATACAGTATCTTCGACCTTAGACTTCAAAGAAAGAGCACCAATAGTTAATAAATTTAAAATTTGTATATTTTTATAAAACAAAACTAATAAAATATTTAAAAAAAGTACCCAGATCACAACTAAGACTAAACATATTTAAAGTATGTATATTTTAATACATACTTATATTTATTTTATATTTTATATTATTATTTATTTCATTTATTCATTATTTATTATATTATTTAATATACTTTTATGATTTAAATATATCATTTATCTATTATTAAATTCGAATTTCTATTGTTTAATATCAGAGGCAGATGATATTT
This sequence comes from Drosophila aldrichi, assembly GCA_035045965.1. NCBI lineage: Eukaryota > Metazoa > Arthropoda > Insecta > Diptera > Drosophilidae > Drosophila > Drosophila aldrichi. The sequence continues at coordinate 3,453,011 of JAWNOM010000341.1, read as the reverse complement.
ATAACTAAAATGAATTAATTGAAAAACACCTCAGCTTGATACAAAATTAAAGTGCTTAGAAGTAGTTATATATATATTTTCACTTCGCTAATCTCTATTCTATATTGACTATGGGACTTTGCTGTCTGTAGTTTCACTTCACAGTTTGTTCAGTTTAGAGTTCACTTAGCAAAGAGCTTCAATAGTGAAGCAAACAGCTTTAATGAGATTTTCGACCACAGAGCCTATTTTTTTTTTTAAAGTATTATTTTAAGCAATAACTCCATATAGAAATGTTTATCCGCCATTTTCTCTGCGGCCTTTTCTATTCTGCTGGATGAGCATTCTGCAAGTTTTGCAATTAGCTGCTGCTGCTGGTCAGCTCTGAGAGGCGTCGCTCTTTCGCATTCATTTCATTTGAGAATGGAGCGGCTTTTTCATTCAGCATTGTGTGGCGGGTCCGGCAGACTTCCAGCTGGAGCCCGGGGCGAGCAGGCGCTGTTGAAATGCCTTTTAATGTGGGCTGGCGTCCGTTCACTAATATTTCTTAACTACGCGCATATTTCGCTGGCTTAGCGTTAGCCACAAAAATATTTTGCAGTTCATAAAATTTTTGTTCGGTCGGCCGCAACCCCAAAGCCACCCTAAAGCCGCCTCAAAGCCCCAAAACCTTAACTAGAACCTCCCTCCAGCGATGTCAGTGCATTTAAAAAACTATTATTTTTCACACAAAGTACGATATAAGCTCGCCGGGGCTTCCTTATTAAATTTCCAGCACAGACACCAAGGATGGCGGCGCGTGGAATTTCTTCAAGGAAATCTTTTCAATTACAATTCGTGCAGATGGTTGCGTTTCCTTCGCGACACGCCCCGCCCGCTCCTCTACGAATGAGCTTTGCCCCTCTTTGCTGGTTACTTTGTAAGCCCGGCAGACAGTGGCAATTTCTTTTTATTTTCTACTCTGTGGCGTGTCTTCCCACTGTCGTCCTCCCAGAGCCCGTTGACAAACTGCGGGCCATTTCTCCGTAGAGTCTAACGACTCGCTCCCTTTGGGCTCCCTCGAGTGGCGCTGCGCCATTACAAGTGTCTACTCGAGACCCGACCCGACTCAAAGGTAAGCTCAGGCAGGCATCTCCTGGCCTGCAACTTGCAGTTAATTAGTGTATGTGCGGCACAGAGCCGATTGCATGCGACAGCTGCCACAATGCAGCCCGGAGCTGCACAGCAATCTGCTTTCTGGTTCTCTTGCTCAGTGCGATTAGTCCGCTGGCATCAGAGGCATTCGCGAGTTCATAAAGAACGCAAATATCTTGCATTTATTTACCCAAATGACGTCATCTTTTGCCCGGTGGTCCGGCTTGGCCATAACTTGTGGCCGACGACTACAAATTGGAAAACCATTTAGGCCCTAATGAAGATCCGCCCATGGCTTGTAGCGCCGGCGCATTTAAAATATGTATATGTCCTTTCAAACGAGATGAGCAGTCGCCACACACAATCGATATTTCCCAACTGGGCGATGCTCTGTTTTGGCCCACTTCGATCTGTGAAGCCTAATCCTGAATACTTACTAAAAACCTTATAAGCTCTTTTGCTATACCAACAGAGTATAAATAGCTCTGGACGAGAAGTATTCTGCTTATATCAGATTATTTATTTCGGTGGGGTCGGCTAGCATTTTGATCTTATAACCTACAGGGAAGATAAGAGATAAGAGAAATTTCTACTCAAAATTGAAGAGCATAATAAAGCTTTACAATATTTTTACAATAAGGAAAGCTTGCACTTTATTTATTTATTTATTTATTAATTCATTAAATAATGAAATAATTAATTAATTAATTAATTAATTTATTTATTTATTTATTTATTTATTTATTTATTTATTTATTTATTTATTTATTTATTTATTTATTTATTTATTTATTTATTTATTTATTTATTTATTTATTTATTTATTTATTTATTTATTTATTTATTGATTTATTTATTTATTTATTTATTTATTTATTTATTTTTAATTTTTGTTTATTGTTACGATCTCAGCTTATTATATAAATTATTAAAAATTCATAATTGTTAAAAATTCTATAGTCAATCGCTTCAGAGTGCAATAGCGTAATTAATTAATAAACGATATAAAAATTGTATAATAAATAAGATGAATATTATTACATAAACATAAAACATTTTTTTAACATAATTATATTATGCCAAATAAGTTTAAAATTAGAAAGCATTTTATGTATTTTCAAAGCTATTTAAATGTATAGGAAAGTCTTAATGCCGTCTGCCAGCATTGTAGGGTATTTGCACTATAAAAGACAAACCAAACTATAGACTGCAGCGCGCTACAGCATCGCATCAATTAAAATTTGTTTATGAACGACAATGATTGAGCGGATTGCAGATTGCGGAATGGAACTTTCGGTATCGGGAGATTGGTGATCAATAAGAAAGCTTCTATGGTAACAGTGGAGCGTTTGTCATTCGGTAGGGAAACGCCCACATTTATGAAGCTCAATGCAGACGCCTTCTCGATGGCCCGAGGCTCGCCATACGATTCATACGATTTGTGCACTAATTACATTTTATGTTCTAGAGCAACAGCTATGTCAATGTGGTGTGGAGGTTTTTGCGACAGAGCTGACAAATTTTTGCGATTTTTATTTATAACTGAAATCGTAATATTCTGACATAATCCGCTTAAACGTATGCGGCTTTTGCCATAAATTCCAGTGCATTGTTCCATGTCACTAAATCATATCAACAGCGACAATTTATGCAAGCCCACAATACCAAATACTGAATAACCATAACCCACAGACCGCCGACTCAGATGCAGAATCAGAATCTGATCGAGTCGAAGTCGGAGTCGAAGTCGAAGTCGTAGTCGTAGTCGAGGGGTAGACGCAGGTCCAGTTGAGCTCTACTCTCGGATTCAGTTTCTGCTCGCCCAATTAAAATGCAAGAATTGTTAATGCGCGACATTAAAATTCATTATTATTACATACGTTTATTACTATTACAGGTATTTGGCATGCCGATTGATCTCATTGTTGTTGTTGTTGTTGTTGCTGCTGTTGTTGTTGCTCTCGTGGTTGTTCCATGCAAATGGCCAAGTGAAACGCCTCTAAGCGCTTCAGGCGCAAGTCTAAGGCGCAGAGATGTGATCCAAAAAGGGGCTTAGAGCATAGCTATTTGGGAAATCAACGGCGTTATCAATAGCAGCTATCTATGGATCTTTGTTTCACATGGCACAAGGCTGAAGAAACTTTTGTGAGCAAACTGATATTCTACTAGAGATAGTATAACAGAACTCTTGCGTGACATAAGTAATGCTATTTATACATTTTTCGGATTAATAAATATGCACTAAATTGTCTGTCGAATTTGACAATCGAATGGCTGCTGGGCCTATTTGAAAAATTATATTACCATTAAAATAATATATGTATTATCTCTGTTGATCATTTTCTTTATTAATTTGTATGTCTCTTATATTTTTACGAATTCATTCAAGTTTATAGTAAAATATATAAAAACGTCAATATAATGTAAATAATTTTTAAAAAGTTAACATATGAAAAAAAAAATAATAATAATAATAATAATAATAATTTTCCTGAAGGCTTTTGTCGCTTTGGCTTAAACAAAATTGTTATTTTAGAATTAATTCTTGGCAGCAATAAATAAATAAATAATTGAATAAATAAAAACATCAAATGCCGCTTTGATAATAATAACGAAATATATAATAGTTTTTATTACTTTCTATCCAAACTTTCATCATTATTTATTTTCTTAGAGCTCGACGTCTCTTGAAGCTTTCAAAATTTGAAAACATTAAGCAATACAGCAATTAAATCGAACAGTTGAACTCTTGATGGGAGCTGATATAAAAGGCTTTGCAGCTGTAGATCAGAGTTTAGTTTTATATAAGTATATATTGTGAAGGGCTTCCAATTCTCATAATCTAAGAGTTCTTAAGGTTTATATAAATCAAAGGTCGACAATGCAAAATACTATAAGTAAATGCATACTGTATATATTCGAATATAATTTATAACAATATTTTATTTAAGCTCAACTGCTTATGTCTTACAAACAGAAGAAATTCTATATGATTTTCACAAATTAGTTGAGAATTTCGCCCTGTAATCGCTGCAGTATCAATGACTGATAATCTTGGGCATTTGGATAGGCCGAGGGCTGGTAACCTTTTGCAACCCCTTTTATAGTCGTCACAGCTGCGCCCCTGTGCTCCTTGGCACCTGAGGCCAAACAACTCACACGCTTTTTAACTCCTACCGTCTGTCAAACGCGTCAAAGACCAGCCCAGGCCGCATTGTAATTATTGACAATAATTTCTGTTATTTCTTGTGGCGGGCAAGCACAAGTTCTCAAGCGGCAGCACTAGCTGCCTTCATTTGGTGTCATTAAAATTGAAAAATGTTTCAACATATTTCGCTCGTGTGTGTTTTGTTCATGCCCACCAAACGGCAAACCCGTTATAATTTATGGCCACGGCTCGGGCAGCAACTTTTTCTGCAATTGTTATTATTATTGAGTTGTTAACAGACGTGCATGATTTATTTTGTATTTTGTATTTTGTATTTTTTAGCTCTAGTCAGACTGAGATTGTCTATCGACAGGCGATAAACGAGCGCGCCAGCCTGTAAAAACCCCAAAAGCACTTCGAGTCGAGCAACTCGTCGATCCACCCCGTGGCTGACCCTTGGCCTAAGCTCAATCAGTGCCGGCCCAGCGAGATAGCCCAGACTAGATAACGACAGCTGCAAGCCCGTTTACATGCGTATGTGTGTGTGTGTAGCATACAGGATCACAGGACCTCAGCTCACAGTTGGATGCACAACAAAAGCCTTAACCCTTTACGTGGCACACACACATACATACGGGGGAAAAAAAAAGAGTCGCCGCTGCCGAAATTTCATTTTAAAACATTTTTAATATGCACGCATGCGGTTCGTGTTGAGTTCTTGTTTGATTTGCAGTTCATTTCGGGCTGGTCCTGGTCCTGGCTCTGGTCAGAGGCTGGTTAGACAGCTGCCCGCTGTTGCCAGCCCCTCGAGCCTCACTCCGCCCTCCGCCTTCCTCACTCGACCCGTGCAATAATTACACGCGGCATTTGCTTTGTTTTGTGCGAGTTTTTTGTACAGCGAATGCTGGCTGGCATCCCGTAAAAGGACGAACGCGCGCGCTTAAATAAGCAATTACCGTGTGGCAGCATCCTGCCCAAGCTCTCTGCCCAGAGTCCACAGGCGAAGCGAAAGGGTTAAGGCACAAGCAGCGCGTCCGAGTCCTTTGCTTTGTGCTGCTGTCAGTTTTGATTTAAATCTCTGGGCCATGACATGTGGCCAGCAGACTGAACTGAAGCGTCGTGAATGCCTACCTCACTCTCGGTCTTTCTCTCTCTCTCTCTATCTCTTTCTGTCTGTTTTGCTCCTCTTGGTAAAATCAATAAGCGTCAAGGCGCTCTTTAAAGCCCACTCTGCGCCTCTGGCAGCCAAGTTCAAGTTCAACACTCGATAATTAATTGCGCGCCAGCTCGGAAGCCTCAGCCCCAACACCAACACAACCCCAACCTCCTCCCACCATGAATGCGTGTCGACGAAAAGGGTCGTTGGGTCGGGTCATTGTGCTTTTAATTACAAAAAGGACCAAAGGACGCACCGAACGGGTTGCAAATGAAAATAAAGTAAAATAAAATAAAATGAAAACTCATTAAGATCTGTGCGCTGTGCATAAGCCCTTTTTCAGCTTTGCCGCCGCTGACCCAGTTTCGGCCAGCTCTGACCCTTGGCGGCGGCACGCCTGGCCCAAGTGCTAATTAAGTAATTAAGCTAAAAAACACTTTCATCCCGTCGACACAGCCACAGCGACCCAATGCGCTACGAAACCTGACCCAGGTCAACCAACTTTCCCAATAGCCATGCATAATCACAGGTGTCTATCCCTCTCTCTCTTTCTCACTGTGTGTCTGTGTGGGTGCGTGCCTGACTGTGTGTGTGTGTGTGTGTGCGCATTTCCTGTCATTCTTTTACGTGATTCCATGTGCATTGGGGCCAATATGTGCTGATGACCTCGTGTATCTCTTTTTGGACATCAACAGCTGCGCTCGACTCGTCCGCCAGTTGGCTGGCCAATTGCAGTTGCAGTTGTTGTTGCTGCAGTTGTTGTTGTTGTTGGCATTGTCCTTCACATTGACACATTTAGGCTGGCTTTGCTGCTGTTCCCCCCTATTTTCTGTTTTCGCTGTCTGCCACACACATGCAACATCCCTGACCCAACACAATGTGCATTTTATTTGGTTTCTTTTAAAGCGAAATTCAGCAAAGTTATTTAGCTAAATTAAGCTGCGATTGCCTTAACAGAGGCAAGCAATACATAACGTCGACATTCATTTAGGTTCTCACGAGTCCCCTACAGCATATCTTTAATATTTCAAATATTTCATATTTTAAACATTCGATAATTCGTAATATTTTAAGAATTCCTCAAATATCGAAATAACAAGAGTAGACTGCATAAATTTCTTATTTAGTTTAGATCAAACATTTATCTCACAATTTTCATTTACCTCAAATCGGTCTCCTTGTCAAGTTTCTGTCGAGCTGAATCTATTGATTAGCTGTTTCATAGTACAATTTATCTTGAGACTTTTTATCAGGAGTAAATTATGTTACATATTATATTCAATTTGGAAATCTGTTTCAGACTGCGGCTAGCAGCGACCTTATTAATTTAAAACCAATCCATATACTGAAAATTATAAACTTTCTTTTTTTTTCCTTTTTCTTTTTCTATTTCTTTCATATTAAAAATATATTTTAGTTGACGAAGACTAAAATAAAATAGCCTATATTTGCAGTTGAACTGTATTAGGAGTCAGCAACATTAGATCTGATGAGACTTTGAGCAAAAGAATTAAAGAGAAATATTTCTAGTGTTTAATATATATATTATATTTATATTTGAAGCATTCATTTGTTTTGTTTTACTTCCTTTTCAATGAAAACATAAAATTGTATATTTCAAAATTGTTTTTTAAGATATATTATATACATATATTATTATAATTTTTATATATTATATTAAATGCTTAAAAATTATATGTAATTATTTATTTATTAAGTCTAACATTCACAAGCAATAACTTCGAAATATGTATAATCGTCAATATTTTCTGCTTCTTCGTAACAAATTCAATTAATCCCAATAAAATTTCGAATTATAAGTAAGTCGCCAATGAAGACAAAATAATCGATTATTGTCTATAATTGGATTAATCGTGCCATCACTATCGACTTTAAGCCATTTTTGATTTAGACATAGTACTAAGATAACTTTCAGTTAAGATCATTACTGATTCATTTATATTTACTTTAGAAAATTTGATCAGGCATTCAAAGTTTTATCTGCACTCAGAAAAATATCTCCCTCAACAGTTTCAAATTGCATTCCTCTTAATTTATTTAATTTGATATTGTCTGAGGTCGCATTCAGCTCCTCTGCGCCCCACATACTCGCATTTAAATGTAAATTATTTGAGTGCCTTGTGCGAATTCCTTAGAACACGCGCCAAAATAACTTTTTGCACCCGAATCTTATCAGACTCGAGCATCACTCGACTCGAGCAGATGTTTCTCTGGCTCTGGCTGGCTCCGTCTGCAGACGAGTCTGAGTCTGAGGTCCCTTCGAGCTGCTGACCACACAATAAAAATGCAAAAGGCCAACTCGAAAGCCATCGATCAATTGCCAACATGGACATTAGACATTAGCTTCTGGCTGGCGAAGGGACAGCGCGGATCCTCGCGACTTGATTTATGGCTCTGCAGTTCCATTGAAAGCTGGCTCAGCTCTCGATAGCTCGATAGCAGAGATCCCACTCACACACACACACACACAGCGAGATATTTGATCGACCCGACAATAAATAACAAAATAATACAAAAAGCTGCCTCAGCTCAATTTGTAGTTCTCAATGCTCGAAGGCGAAAAACAACGGCTAATGAGCATCGCCCAGAGATGAGGCCCATCTCAGTTGCCTCTGGCTGACTGGCTGACTGTCTGACTGGCTGGGGCACCTGTGCCCACCCTTGGCTGCAACTGCTTCTGTTTCTACTCATGTCTGCAGTTGGTTACACAATAGCCTCAGCAGAGCAGGAGCTGGAGCTGGAGCTGGAGCTGGAGCGGGAGCTGGAGCGGAGGACGATGCCCGCATTGAGCGTGGCTCGGCTGGAGCTGCAATACGTTTGCCGGCTGCCTGATTTTTCAAGATTTTTAAGCACTGCAGCTGCGGTGGCAGTGCGGGCGCCATAGGCAGGCGCAGCGCATACCAAAGAGTTGAGGTCGAGGTCATGTGTGGGTGGGTATGGGTGGCAGGAGCCGCTTCAGTTGGAGCTTTTGTGTCGGTTGCCAACCGCAGAAATGCACTCTGAGTCGGCTTGTTGTTGTAGTTGTTGTTGCTGTTGCCATGCGAAAAGCAATGCCAACTAATTGAATGTGCAAAACTCTCTCACACACACACACACACGTACACTCGCACACACTCACACACACTCACAGATGCAACAGCATTAATATCGCGTTATATGGCGCATTAAGGCGCTCATTTCAACGTGTTTTTTTTTTGCTTTTTGCCTCTCGCTTAGCTCTCGCCCCCAGAGTCGGAAATCTAAAGCAAAGACCACGAGTGGGCGGCGGTGGGTGTGGCACTCATGCTGATGATGATTTCTCCGTAGCGCCCTGCATTTGTATTGGTAATTACAATGTCCCACTGTATGTGTGTGTGAGTGTGTGTGTGTGAGTGTGTGTGTGTGAGTGAGTGAGTGACGTCTGTTTGCTGTCCCTTTGCCATGGGGTGGATTTTGCTCGCATTTTTTCCACATTTTTTTTTTAGAATTTTTTTCTGTTTGCCTGTCACTCTCTCTCGCTCGCACTTACGCCGGCAGAGCGGGGGCAGCAGCAGGGCGACTCTTCCTCGTCCAACGGTTTTTTCTCTGTTTGCCAGCCTCGGAAACCGCCATTTTTTATGCGCGCTAACTACACCAACCTCTCTGGCTGCCCTCTTGCAACGCTACCCGCCTCTCTCACACTCTCTCTCGCTCTCGCTCTCCGTCCCTCTCATACCTTCGCAGCGACCAGCCCGCACTCTGACGCACTCGCACCCTCGCACAGAATTTGCGCATTAGAAAAAATGTGGGCTGTGTTTTTGCCGTCTGTTAAAAAAAAGATGGGAGAAAAAAAAAACGAAAGAGAAGTAACAGCAGATAAATAAAAAATGGCGGTTTCTGTTGATACAAAAAGTAGATAACAGTACTTTGTACATTTATTTGCCTGCCAACAATAAACTATGGCAAAAAAAAAAGCAAACAATAAATAAATTTATTAGCTCAACATCAGATTTGTACAGGTCAAAGCATATATCGAGGCATAATTTGTTAAACATATAATTTTTAAATATATCAACCGTCTAGCTATTTATTCATTTATAACAGTTCTCAAATCTAGTCAACTATTTAATCTCTGTACTTAAATATTTAGGTGTGCCTAAAGCGCCATCTACAGTACAGCTGTCGAGCTTGCGCAGTAAAGTGCCACCTAGTGTTCAAAATTTAAGGTTGCGTGAAATGCCTTAGCGCCACCTAAGAGTCAGTAAGTGTAAGCGGCAAGCAGTTCGTCAGGTACTAAACACATCGCGATAAATGCACCGATAGCAACTTCAATTATTTGGATTTATTCTAGGTATCTAAACTGGGCACACTGTCTCAAATCGTTTCACTATTTTGGCTACAAAATAACAAGTGTTGGATATTGTTTAGAGTCGCAGTCTAAAGGCAATTGTAAGTATCTAAAATGACAGTGCAAAACAATTGACTATAAACATAGATAACAGCAGCGAATTGAGGCGCTCTGCGTGAAACACAGCTTCGAACCACCTGCACCAACAACGCAAGGCATGAATATGAACAACATCAATAAAGGCGGATACGTGCCACCAGGCTACTATCCACCAAACGCTCCGCCCGCCGAGGGAGCTCCTTATGCGCCGCCCGCAAGTGCTCCATACGCACCGCCGAATGCACCCTACCCTCCTGGCCCACCACATCCACAGCCACAACCACAGCCTGTGAACTATGTGAGTTTTTGGGGGCGTTGTCAGCTTTGGTATACATAATTGAGATATACTATATATTTACATATGTATGAACGCACAGACACATATCCATTCAATGACGTCACTTTTAAACTTGCGTGTCTATTTTTGTTGTGATTCATAAGCGATACGCCAAGCAATTTGCATTACACAGAAAGGGAAGGAGGGTCTCCAGTGCACTATAGGGGAGTTTCACTGTGTAAATAATCAGATATAGTCATGAATTATTAAATGGAACATATTTTTAGTTGTTCCACTAGTTAGTTAGTCATGAAATAAATTTAAGTGCGGTTAATACGACTGCAGTCAAGCTCGGATTTTCGAATCTATTAGCCGTTTTTATTATGTGAATGAAATTTTTAAAGATAACATTTGTCTTTCTATATGTCAACTCCATTAAATTTTGCAAGTATTGGTAGATTGATTCTAATTAACAATAAGAATGACTTAATCAACGTGAAGAAGCCCATAATAAGGCCTTGCACGAACAATAGCACAGTTTATTTGTCAAATTAATCTTTGTTCTCCTATTTCATCGAAAGACGATCATGCGTAGCTCTTATTACATCATTTATGATATTTGCAAGCTAAACATTCCACATATTATGCAGTATAATCTTCGGGATCGTAATCGTAAATATTGGTATTGCAATGTATGCAGTATATACAGAGTCTTATAAACAATGATATATTATATCAGACAGCTCTTTAATAATATAATATACTTTATCAGAAGATTATGGTAGACTATAAGTAGAGATAAGTTAGGTACTTAAGTAAAGCTTTCTATAGATATATTGAAAAATCAATAATATACTTTGCTTTGCATAAATAATAAATGTATGGTAAAATCGATAACCCTCTTCGCTTTTCTAATATATCTATTAAAAGCTTTACTACAATACTTTAACAATCGTATCTTATATCGAGACTCATGTCTGGAATACTAAGATAACACTAGCTAAGTGTACTGGTTTATATCGGAGAGTTTTCCTTTTTTCGCTGTTCATATATTCTGTATTTTATAAACATAAATCCGGTTACAGGGATTCACACCGGGTCTACCTCAAGGAGGTTACGCTCCAGTTCCTCAAATGCCTGCTGGTGAGCCCAATTATGGAGGTCCAGCTCCTTTTGGGGCTGGAGGCGGGGCTCCACCTTACGGCTATCCGCCTGGCCCCGCAGGTCCACCGCAACCGTTCGGATATCCACCAGGCCCAGCAGGTCCGCAGCAGCCAATTATAAGCCAGCCAGGCATGGGACCAGCTCAGCCACATCCAGGCATGGGACCAGGAGGACCAGCAGGTAAGTTGCAGCAGTTGCTAAATAAATATGAGGATTCGCCTTTTACTTCAATCAATGTGCATGTAGTATATTTATAGGTTCGGGGCACAGCTCAAATAGCTCTGAACGAGTGCGATAGCACAGTAAGAATGGACTGAAGTCAATTAAGACAAGGGAACGCATTCAGACATAGCCCAGTTTCACATTCCCAATTAGGGTCACTGCACTGTGAATGTGATAATGACGACGAGTGCACAGCTTCGCGACCGTCGCAGCGCATCGCACGGTTTCAAGGTGTTTAGAGAGCGTAGCGTAGCGGCAGACTACAAAGTTCTTTTCTATTAGCACCCGAAATAGTGTGGTAAACATTTACATTCACAGCTTGTTCCGTTTTTCGAACTGTCCGAGATGAGCTCTTGTCCAGATAAGCAAAGATAATAGAGAACCGTTTCTGTCAGCTGAAAGATGTTGTTGTTGACAAACAAAGTGCGCTTACTCTCCGACTTGATAAAGACCCCGGCGCTTCCTCGTAGCTATATGCAAGCCAAAGCCAACCCGCTGGCTCTTATCACGAAGCGCCGCTCGCCTTAATTGAACCAATAAAATAATACAATGCGCTATTTAAGACACGTTCGGCTATGTTGACTGCGATGAATTTTGAAAGCCGACGCGCCGTCAACTGTCAACTTGTGGGCCCTCTCTCAGGCAGACGTTCAGTTCAGCTCGGTGCAGCATCGAGAACAGTCGCAACAACCTGAATATTGATTAGTGAGTGCGATGTCCGTGCCAAGCACCGTGGCAGCCGTTACTGTTCCAGCATCCAGTTCCAATTACCTGTCCACACTGGATCTGACTAAGAACGAGTCTGGTGAACAGAAGGACGCGACGAGTGGCGGGGCCAGCAGTGGCTCGAAAGTGTTACGGTTCATTTGGCACTCACTGTACAGCCAGTACAACTTTTTCTGCACAAGGTCCAAGACGCTTAAGCAGCTGGTCTGCCGTGAGGCCAACAAGCCCTTGCCCAAAAAGTTTCGGCACACAATGCGGCTGAACAAGTCGGCGAAGCGAAAGGGCTACGAGTTCTATATTAGCGACGAGGACAGGAGGTGAGACAAATCAAAGCGTTTAGCTTAGGCTTTTCTCTATTCATACTTCAAGTGTGATAGGCTTGTCAAGGCTAAATCAGTTCAGTGCGATATATCTTATCGCGGACAGCTTGCAAATCTGTCGTAGAAAACAATTATAATAGACTCGTCGTGATGAAATATCATCTGCGTAAATATTACCTCTAATGCCACAATGAGATTAGATATAAAAAGTCATTGTAGTGGCATAAAAAGCACAATAAACCGCCCAGGGTCGTGGTCTCTCTCTCCATTGTAATGCCTTCAATTAGGCTTGTTCTTGATGACGTTGGGCAATTGAAACGATGACAGCGACATTGACCAATTGACACGCTTTTGTGGCGGGCCGGAGGTCGGGGCGTGCATGCCACACATGTTGATGTGATTTTGAGAGAGCGCTCAACTGAAGACTAGGCGGATTGATATGCCTTTTTTTCTCATCTGTTTTCATTTGACGTTCTTTCATTTCGCAACAGGCGACTGGATGAGTATACCCTCAGGCATTCCGAATTGTCCGCGCGGATTGGAGTACCTTACGAGTATAGACCAACTTTTAGTTAAACAGAAGGTGGAGCTGCTTGAGGCTTTCACTGGCTTCGAGACCAATAACAAGTTCTCAATCAAAAACGCACTCGGCCAGAAGGTCTACTACGCGGTGGAGGACAATGACTGCTGCACACGCAACATGTGTGGTCCTGCACGGCCCTTCGATATGAAAATTTTCGACAATTTCCAGCAAGAGGTCATTCACCTGAATCGTCCATTGGCCTGCTCAGCCTGCTGCTTTCCCTGCTGCCTACAGACAATGGAAGTCTCCGCACCGCCTGGCAATGTTATTGGATCCATAGAGCAGGAGTGGTCCATTTGTTCGCCGTCGTTCCGCATTTTAAATCACCTTGGCGATACGGTGCTTCGCATTGAGGGTCCATTCTGCACGTTCTCGTTCTGCGGCGACGTCGAGTTCAATGTAAGTGTTTGAAACCTGATAGCCAAAATACTTGTTAATCATTATATTTTCAATACAGATTGTCTCGCTAACTGGATCGAAGGTGGGAAAAATATCTAAGCAGTGGTCGGGTCTGGCACGCGAAATCTTTACGGACGCCGACTTCTTTGGCATCACCTTTCCACTGGACTTGGATGTACGCATGAAAGCCGTGCTGCTGGGCGCCACGTTCCTCATTGTAAGCAAGCACTCTGATTTAAAGGAATCGTTGGTGGCGAAAGCCCCAACGTAGAGTTAACTTACTTATTGATTTGTGCTAAATGATTTTTGATAATTTAATTATTTTCTTCTCTTTCAGGATGCCATGTTCTTTGAGAAGTCTGGCAACCGCGAGGGCGATACTCCTGGAATGTTCTAGCTGTTTGTAAATTTTTGTACGATAGATGTGACTCCAATGTAGTGTGAAATTGATTATCGAATCCCTGTGAACTATCGCATACTAGTCCGCTATGGCCAAAGCAAACGCATTTTCAGTCGCCCAAATCTCATTGAATTGATTTCAACAAGTTTCGCTATGAGCGATTTAAAAACTCTTAAATTTGTTCGTTGTACTCAGGATACATTTTGAAACTAATTATTCTGTTCTGTCTTTATTAGATCACACTGTTATTGGGTTGTGTATTATGATATTTATGTATAATAATTATTATTTTTATATAAACAAAAAAATATATATATTTATATATGTATATAATGAATCGAAAAGAGAATAAATATATGGAGAGAATAGCTGAAGATGAATCGCTGTCTTAATATTCATTTAATAATGAATATTAAATATATTTATACGAATAGAAAATCACAAAATCAAAAGCAAATCTAGACAGGGTGTAAAATGTACTTTAACTATTTATGTGTCTTCATATATTTAATATAAATACAGATTATATATGTGTACATATTTAGTGCATAAAATGTATATTTATATCGATATTGCAGAATATTGAATATATATTTATTTGGTCTGAGCAAGTACCTATATTTGATTGTTAAAGGAATTTAGCAAATATATTTCAATATATAATTACGTGCACATCGAAATCGATCCCTGTACTTTTTATATTTTGTTAAATGAATTGAATATCAGCTTTAAAATAAAAGATTCGAATAGCACGATTTGCTTAAATAAACAAACTTATGTATATTTTATTTATAAACACGCCAAATAAAATGAAGATGGTTTGGGGCTTCATTCATTTTAGCCAAGTGAAAATAAATTGGCATAAATATTGGACTTTGCACAGAAGAATTTTGAAAACAATTACAGAAGCCGTAGAAGAGGAACTTGAATGTGAAGTTTTCATATTTTAAATAGAAAACAAATAAATAATTAAAGATTAAAATTAAACTAACTAAAGAGTCCAGTTCTGGCCATAGGGATCTTCTATATATTAACTATACCTTTTTGCTACTCAAATAAATTTTGTAAATAAATAATTTAAATAATGAAAAACGACTCACTTGACAAGTGCTAAAGGAAGCTCACCTGACTCGCGCCTAAAAATAAAATTAAATTAATTAGAGAGCGACTTATGTAGTTGTAGTTGAGATGTTGTTGTTGCTATTGGTTCCAGCTTTAGTCCTACTCGTGTTCTGTGAGCTGCAGACAAAAGGAGCACAGGAATGCGAGCATATTGTACATTAAAACTATGTTTGAAAACTTTGAGCAGTTGCGGAGGATTGGCAAAGCGTGAATGTTGTCAACGAGCACAATGGCAATGAAGGTGATAAAAGCCTCCTGCCCAAGCTATCCAAGCTGCGCGAATTGTATCTGTCACAGTCTGGTGGCTCGACGTTGGCTACGAATGGGTTCAACTTAATTTATCCCACTGTCAGCTTGAGGAGCTGCGGGGCAAGCATTGTGGAAACCACGCGACCTTAGTCAGCTTGGATGTCAGCCACAACGACTTGTTGCCCATCGAGCGCCAACGCCAACTTCTCAAGCAATTCAATGGCCCGTGTACTAGAGTTTGATGCCTTCAAGAATCTCAAGCACTTCACACTCTTGGATCTACACACCAATGAACAGCAGCACATTACAATTGCCTCGAATTCCAACCTGTGGTGCTCTGCCATTAGCAACAACAGTGTTAGAGCTGTAAGCTTAGATGTCTTTAAGTTGAGACACTCTCACTTTCTTCTTTGTAGTTTCCCTTGCACAGCAACTGACTTGAGGTTATGGAAAGACGTATTTCCTATGCATTGCCCCAGCTGCGAGTGCTTAACGTAGCCACAAATAATATATCAATGTAATTCAACGTAAATTGTTCATTGGCCCTGAACCTGATGTTGCTTTGCTGTAATCGCTTGACTATAGCTTAAGTAATGTGAGGGTACTGAAGGATTAGAGACTCACCTTTGTCTTAAGCAGATCAATGGAATATCTTCAACTGCTATACGGAGTTTGATCCATTTACTATCTCTGGGTTTACAGGGCTAACTTATAGGGTTGTTCAACTTGCACAATATTAACATACGGCATAAAAGGCATCAATATCTCTTTACTCTGCGAAATCTCTGTTTTCTCTTATGGGGAATGATATTGAGCGACTTTACCCGCTGGCTGTTAGCTACGATTGAGCCGCAACAAGTTGAGTGCATGACAGCTAAGCTGCGTCAGCTGCGCGTGTGGAATGTGAGTGAGTATCGGGGAGAATTCGCTAAGCAGATTTGAGAAGCTAACCAGACTGGAAATTAATAGCAATCGCTCAACTTTTCTGCCTGCTGCCGCTGCTGCATCAGACCATCAAGGGTAATCCCTGGCAGTACCTGTGCCTGGACAAACTATGCAACGACTAGGAGCAACTATTAGAGTGACCGCAAGCCGCTCTGCACAGTGCATGAGGGAGCTGCCGAGAGTTACGAGCACATCTGAGGTGGCAATGGAGCAATAAATCAATAGCACTAAATGCTAGTGGAGTTGCCTAATGGTGGGTACAGATGAGCAGAGCCGTGGCAGTGGGCAGTGGGTGGCTGGCTTTCGTAAATCACGGACAAATGAATGACCATCAGGCGCAAAAGTTTTGCAAGCCAAAGTATTTGGCCAACTGTCGTAAAACAATAAAACAAAAGCAAAATACAACAAAAAGCGGCCGCAGAGCACGGCACAAATATAGAACAGCAGAGCAGCATTCCATGGGCGCGGTCAGGGGGCAGGGGGCAGGGGTGCAGGGAGGAGCACAGATTTTCAAATACTTAACACCACTTAAGCGAACAGTTGGACGATGACAGCGACAAGTGGATTGAGGGCGACTGGCCTGCTGGGCGTGGGCGGGGCACACATTGATTGTTGAGCGTAATTTAACGTAAGAATTTTTATTAAAATTTTCCGATTGCGTATAAAGTTTGGCGTTCGCAATGAGCAGCTGGCTGGCTGTGACTTAATGAATAAATGATTGATAATGAATAAATGCGAGTGTGTGTGTGTGAGTGCAAGGGCGGATAGCTTCCGGTGTGAAAATTGAGCTGTGGGAATTTTTAGCGTATTCTGCAGATTGCATAATTGAAGGAGCGAGTGGAGCAGCCATCCACATGAATAATGAATAAATAAGTCAGCCAAGTTGCGCACAAATGTTGCATATTAAATGTGCTGAAATCTGAAGATGGCCGAGCGAGTGTTGAGTGTTCACTGAGCGTCTATTTGTCTTGGAACGCTGTCAATTGTCAATGCGGACGATTCATTTTGAGTAAGTTTTTCCATTTCCTCAGCCCAGTTTTCGAATGGCCAATTATTCTGAATGTTGTCCTAAGAAGATGTTTGCCTTTGTGTACATAAATAACATACACGCACACGAGCACACACACACAGTTACATTGACAGCTTTATGTTGTGCGTCGGCAAATAAGTAGTTCAAGTTTTGCGTATTCACGCAACTGCATTGAAATCGCGCACAGGTATTCGAGGCATTCACACGCACAGGTGACAAAAGGCAGGTACACAGAGAAAGATGTCAGCGCAGTTGTTGCATGCCAGGGCAAGGATTCAGAGTCGAGTGCGACAATTCTAGGAGCCGCAGGAGCTGTGGCAGCACAAAGGAATATGGAGCCTTGCGACAATAAAGGTTTTGCTTGCGGACCGAGAGGGAAATTACTTGCGCCGGCTATGTGAACTAATTAAATTGCTTTTAATTCGCAGGCCAACATTTTTAAACGCGCATGTCGATGTTGGGTCGGTCGAATCACTTTCGTTTGACCCTACAACTTTTTAAAAGTAGCGTCGATTTTCTTGTGAGTCTTGCGTACGACAGCGAAGAGGCGATGCCTAGGAACCCGAACTCAGTCCTTTCAATTATTTTTCTAAGCAAGCCTAGTTTCAAATTTTGTTTGAATAATTTGATAGCACAGTGCGGGTGGCTGGGTGGCTGCGTAGCTGCGTAGCTGCGTGGGTGTGCAACAAGTGCGCCTTCAAGGGCGTGGCAAATATTGTACCCTCATCAAAACAAGTTGACGTTGCGTGCTGGCAAAGACAACACAGCCTTCAATTCGTTGACTAACGTTGTGTCATTGTCCAAACATTGAGAGTTTCAATTTAAAACTCGGCTCACCTGGCGTATGCTTGACATTATGAATTTCCACTTTTTTTTGGGCTGTCTGCATTTGATGTGCAGCAATTGTTCGCGAGCTGACTTTAAGAGGCTCTCGCCCGACTACTCTCATATTTCAGTCAATTTCACTCTGGGCTAATTGCATTTTGTGGCCTAAATAGCCGCACATAATTAGCAAACAAAATATTTGTAAAACATTTTATCATTTTTACACAATTAGTACGGCAATTGTATATATTTTAATGCAGCCCATTCGCCACGAAATGCCAGCAAAAAATCAAAAATTAGCGCAAACTGTGAAATGGCAGCGGCGGCGGTGGCGGCAGCGGCCGGATGTGGTGCGGACTGCACTTCGAATTACAAAATTTTGCGGCTCTGTGGTTCGCTGAATTTATAATTATGCACAGTTGCAGTTTTCTGTGTGTTGCATAATTCGATTTACACGCAAACTTTTCGGCTTAATTTCACGCCGAGTTAAGAGTTGTGCCTGACTGCGAATTCGGAGGAAACTTTTCGGCTAGTTCTATTAGTCATTTTATTGTGTTGCTGCATCTGCTGCATGGAACTTTTCTTGGCATTCAACATAAATGTATACATATTCAAAATTTTTATTGTAGAGACCCTACATCATCTTTATCTGCTAAAATAATGCTTCATTATAATAAGTAGGATAGAGTTTAAAGTACTCTAAGGTCATTGAATGTGAGAGTTCAGAGCTCTGTGGAAATGTAAGTTACAGAAGCAAATGTAAAATAGATCTATATATTTATTATAAATTATAATTATTATTAAAACTAACTTAAAAATGAAGCACTGGCAACTGGGGCCATCGATAAAGTATATTTTTTTTAAATTTTTTAAAATTTTTTTTTTTTTTTTAAGAATTCTTTATTACAGCTTCTTGTCTTTGACTTTATAGTGTAGTCATCATTAAAAAGTATAGTCATATATTCTTTATCTAGAGCACGAGTGGAGTCTTTTGACCTATGTACTTATGTATGTAAGTCTGTTTAGATGAACGCAACGATCTTGTAATCCATAAAAGCTTGAGATTTGAAACATGAAATATATAATCGTTTTTACCCAAAACAGAAATCGATTAATAATATTAATTAATTACTATCGATAATTATCGAAAAAATTAAAACGTTTTTAAGCCTTAGTTGATTACAACAAAAACATTTTATTCATTATACTATATATACTTTAAATATAATAAATTGAATTCCTTCTCCATTTCGCAAGAAATTCGCACAACTTATATGTAAAATACTAGAACTTTGACTAATACTTACATGACTTCTTATTGTGCTCTAACAATTGATTAATAATTTCTTCCTAGAAGGAATAAGTTGTTGAAGAAATAATTTCCCACAATATAGCCAAAAACTGCAGTCAACAAATAATTTTACAAACTGCAGTCCACGCTCAGTCGCTGCGTGAACTACAATTGTATGTGTGCATGCGTGTGTGCGAATGTGTTGTTTATTCTTTATGCACAAAGCAAGTGCAGCATGATTGGAATATCAGCTTTTTCGCAGGGATCTGCTAATTGGGCCGTGCTAATTATAGTACTTTAATTTGTTTGCAATACTTCCTTTGTGACGCATGTAGTTGCATTTGTGCTTTAGAAGATTTCTGCTTTATGCTTTTGCTTCTATTTATGTCTAGCGGTGCTCTGCTCCATCTGCACTAGTTGGCCTTTGACAACACACGGGTCCATCTTCGATTGCCTCTTTTCATTTAGTTCCTCAACATTGTAAACAGTGGACGATCATTCGAACTCGCCGGAGGTGGACTAACCAAGTGCATGGGGATTCGTGATGACAGCATGCATGCAGTGTTTACCTAACAATGGCAAGCTTCTGTAAAGGTTGCAATAATGCCAGTGCCTGCTGCCTCCTTGTTTAATAAAAATGCTTGGCTGGAGCCATAAAGTATGCAGCAGGCAGCTGTGGCAAAGTTGCCTGCCAAAAATGTTGCTCCATCGGCATCTAGGCAGCTGCAGGCAGGTAGACACAAAATACCTTTGCTAATGATTTTTAATGGCTGAATTGCATGGCAAGCCTTGAGTATGAGCCGAGCACTCTTGAGGCTGGCTGCCGTAGCTGCCAGGCTGCATGGATGGCTGCCATCATTAGATGATAGGTCCAGCAGCTCGCATGCTTATTAAAAGGGTATTTGTTGCTGGTCCGCCATCAAGCCGGGCCAATAGTGTAGGCTTTCAGCTACGAATACACGTGCAAACCGAACCCGATGCAAATTTTAGGTCAATAAATTATGCATGCCATCGACGCAGACGCCCCAGCCAAAGAGGCGTAATGTGAGAGGGCAGGACAGACCTTCCAGAGAGAGTGAGAGTAAGAGAGGGGAGCAAGAAAAAACAAATTAGTGGCGCTTACTCAACAAGATTGAGTCTGTTTGTGGCTGTGTCATCGTGATGCTCCTGTCTGTGTCGCTGAGAGGCAGGCAGCTCTCTCGCCCACTCGACCCCCTCGCACTCGCCGCCTCTGTGTACTGCGTGCTGCGTGCAGCATGCGAGTCAACGTCAACGCAGCATGCAAAAAAGGAGGAATTCGAACTTAATTAATGAAAGAGCTTCCGGCTGTCATTCCGAACATATCACTCACCACACACACACACACTCGCTCTCTTTCTCTCTCTCGCTCGTTCTTTGGAGAGCACTACTATTTATATTGCCATAGATATTAACTGATGAATATTTATACAAATATATGCGGAATGAGTGCTCGACGCTGACATGGCAAATCAACAGTTAAATATGATTTTGTTTACAAAAACGTGTGAGGCTCCTCCTGCTCAGGAATAGGTGCCGTAATGTTAATGGAAATGGAAATGGAAATGAAAATGTGTGGACTGTTGGCAATTGGCCTCCGCATTTGTTGCAAATGAAATTATGTAAATGTGACAGCAGCAGCTGCCGTCTGTATACGTGTGTGTGTGTGTGTCGTTGGTTGACCCACAAATACAATGGGTATGCGGTTTTGGTGGCTGTCGCTTGCCTAAACATGGCTTAATGCTGATTACTTGCATTAAACATGCGAAAAGCGAACGGTATATGGCTGTGTGTGTGTGTGCCGAATTGACGCTACAATTAAACATTCGCGCGGCAATTGAATAAAATGAAATTTAATTGCAAATAGAGCTTATTACGACTGGCAAACGGCAAACGGCCAATGGTGAATGGCCAATGAGCAATGAAAATGGAAATAGAAATTACTGCGGTCGCTCATAAACTTGGCAAAGCCAATCGATGTTGCAATCGCCGACTGCAGCATGCAAATTGCGTGTGGCAAGAAAAATCCCATTCAAGTGGGCCGCAAGCTGTTTACGAGCCCAGCAGCGGCACGGCGTAGATGGCCAGGCGCAGCACGGCTAACTTTAATCGTAAATAACAACAATAACAAGCGCCGCAGGAGCCGCAGGAGCCGGCAAGCCGCAGCTGCGTCACGCTCAAAACTTCCTGCGAAAAAGTTGGAAAAGAACATTTCCCTTTGACGGCCGTCACATGGCCAACTCCTCGACGGGACTTACGGCCCAAGACAGCGCCAAGCAGGGGCCTTACAAGACCAACACTGATCTCTCTATTCGTCTGCTCAGATAGATTAACTAGTTGGGGTAAATACTTGACGGCCAAATCAATTTGCCGTTAGATATTTGCTAGAGCATTCGCCTTTGCTTCGTTCGCTATTTAAAGTCAATGGCGATGCTGAGGATATTGATTTTGTTATTGGCTTTGGCTAGGGGTTGGCCTTATCAGCCAGGGTTGCGCCTCAAGTGACAGAAAGTTTGCAGCATTATTTATGCGGCTTGCATGGCCCGAGGCAGTGGTGGACTCTTAATACATTGTTTATACAAGTGTTCGCTTTAAACTTGTGTAACAGCTGTGTTGTCCCAATAAAATACCAAACATATACCCAAATGTCAAATGCATTCGCCTAAAGAGCCCAAATTCTCATAATGTGTTAAGTTTTGGCATTTCGAATGCTGGCATTTCTGAGTGCTGCTGCTGCTGTTGCTGCCACTCGAGCTGTTTCGCAAACAGTCTGGTAAGCAACTTCGCCACTTGAAATGCCGAAAAGTTTACCCAAAAGAGGCCAGCAAACTAATTATTTAGTTTCATTTCGAGCAATGGCAAACGGCAAGCGGCAAACGGCAAACGGCAAACGTCAGCGTAAGCAAAATATCAATAAAAACTCCAATCGAGATCTATTTCAATTAAGTTGTATGAAAACTTTTTAATTAACGGCACTGCAGAGCCAGACCGAGAGAAACACAAGCCGGTCTTTATTTCCGGCTTGCCTCAAATTGCTGAGCAATTTATTGCTGCGTCTAATTGGGCAACGTGCAACAGTCCAGCAAAAGCTTAGACAAAGCGAAAAAGAAGAATAGAAAAGAAATGAAGATGGAAGGAAGACATCTATATGAAAAAAAAAAAGCTCTAGTTATGTAAATGTTTATAAATCAAGCTGCGACTGTTGTACGTGACAAGCGGACAACTGTTGGACAGTCGAAATAAATAAGTAAATACGTATTAAGCGCAGGACCCCAACATGCTCGTGCTGACCCCATTGTGCGGCTGGTCTAGTGGGAACTACATGGATTGTTGCATACTTTGCCGGAGACCCTCATCAGAGTCCGGGTCGTAGTTGTAGTCGGAGTCGGAGTCGGAGTCAGGCTTTGCCATGACACCTTGTGATTTAAAACGGCAGGTGGAAAGTAAAGCTTTGCCATTCGTTCGGCTGATTTATTGCAGTTGGCCTGAGTTAGCGCTAAAAATGCTATTAGCAAGGCCGACTAGCAGGCCGAGGCGAGCACACGATATGTTGGCCACAATTATATTGTCTAGACTATGCGCGAACTCTGCCAACTGTCAAACTGTTGCCTACTTTTTATACCCTGAACCCATTGAAAATGGGAAATCAGGGTATAATGGTTTTGTTGAAATGTATGTAACAGGCAGAAGAAGGCGTGGCAGATCCCACAAAGTATATATATTCTTGATCAGGTTGGCGAGTTGAGTCATTATGATTTAATACTATTCCTCTGTCTCTTTCTAAGTATTCCCTGTACGTATTTCCTCTAAGTAATTCCACTACGTCTTTAATGCTTATAATTCACACACTCTATTGCGCTGACCTCCAGCAGGCCTGGACGACTGAAGACTGACTGAAGAACTGCTGCAGCTGCTGCCCTTTATATAGGGCCACTTTTGCTCAAGCACTGTCTCTCAAATGTTGATCCCGATGGTAGAGCTCGTTGCAGTCGAGCTTCAAGTGAGCAATGGGAACGCTCTCTGTTGCTGTGAGCATTCTAGCTTCCTTTACCTAAATACAAATACCAAATGAGAACTGCTACATACACATAGACAACTTTAATGATCTTCTGCACTTCTTCTCTCCTTGCTTTTACTGTATGCGTGTGTGCCTATGTGTGTCTATGTATGTATAAGTGTGTGTATGTGTGTGTGTGTGTGTGTGTGTATGTGTGTGTGTGTGTGTGTGTATGTGTGTGTGTGTGTGTGTGTGTGTGTGTGTGTGTGTGTGTGTGTGTGTGTGTGTGTGTGTGTGTGTGTGTGTGTGTGTGTGTGTGTGTGTGTGTGTGGGTGTGTGAGAAAGCCGCCAAGATTTATTGAAGTATCAGTTCTCCGAAGGGTTCAGGGGATTTCCTAGTCGAGCAGTCTCGACTAGAGCTTTCTTACTTGTTATTGTTCATCCTTCAGCGGCAGAAGAGACTCACATGAGGCGAGTCAATGGCCCGAAGTTTATTATAGAAATGACAGACGCAGCGACATCTCCGATTGAGCTGGAGAGAGCAGAGCTTTCTTCTATCCAGCTGCTTGATAAATTGTGCGCCTCCCGCACCCGCCGGGCTATTAATAAGATAAATGAGCGACAATAAGTTCGGGGCGGGACTGGGGCTGGGGCTGGGGCTGGGGCTTGCTTCCGCTGCAGCGTGAGGCGTACGCGTAATTACCATTTCATATGCATTAAGCTTCAATCACAGGCCGCAGAGCACAGAGCCTTTAAGCAAATATTTGTTGTATCTGGCCTGGCTAAGAGGCTTCCCTAGCTGGCTGACAGTCTGGCCTGTTCGGGTCGAGTCTGGTTGGGTGGCTGGCTGCCAAATGGCAACGCAATGTCATTAAGCGCATTTGTAAAATCATCAACAATCGCTGATGTCGTCGCCGGCATTGCCGGCATTGCCGGGCTGGCAAATGGATTTTATTGTAAGCGAGGCATAAAAAATGCACAACAAATTGAAGTGCGATCAATAATAATTATTGCCGGGGCGCACAGCCAGTACACAGAATAATTGCGTTTCCATGCAATTGCTCAATTCTCAATTCCAGGCGGAGCTGCCTATCGCACAGTGCCGGGATTATCGAAAGAAATTGATGGTCCTCAAACAATATCGAGCGACAGCTTGAACTCGAATTGTAATGTATATACAAAAATTGTTTGCCGACGTTTATAAATCGACTGCACTGCCGCTGAGATCAATCAGTGTGTAAACACAGCTAACAGTAAAGGGAAACAGTATAGAGAAAACGAAAGTAAAGTTCCACTATGCGAAATCGATTCTCAACGCAAATTTTCAATTATCATCCCATTGTGCGGCGGCATCGTTTAAAAAAACATTAGTCCGCGCGACAGTTGGGAGCGGGCTTCAGCTTAAAGCCGTAAAGTAGTGAGCGTTTAAGGCAATTGAGGCACAAGCATTCCGACTATTTGGGATGACCGCAAAGCCGGCTCCGCTCTTGCTAAACGGCCTTGTCTAGTTCCTCACAATGGAAATCCAATTTAATTTTACTGACTCTGCACTTTGGGCACTCGACAGGCCACAAACTAACCAATCTATATAGATGTGTGTGTGTGTGTGTGTGGGTGTGGCTGCATCTCAGAGATGTGGGGCATATTGTAAGTGTATGCGGAGATCAGTCGACGGCGCATCTAATTATTGTTTACCGTTACTAAACGCTGGGAAAATTGAATTGAAATCAAAATAAAATGCGACGAAAATTGAATTTGGGTCCGGAAGTTGAGTCGGCGGCCAAGACAAGCAGCCGTAACCGGTGTCAGCAGGGTCAGCTTTGCCCGCCGCCCACCGCCCATTGCCCACCGACCACAAGTCCTTGAAGACTTCAGTATAGCCTGCAGCCCGAGGCAATAAAAAGCAAGAGAAGCGTAACATCAGTAAAGGTAAAGCCGAAAGCAGCAGGTAAAATAAACCGAACTCCGAGAGAACAGAGCATAAGGGCGCGGGGCAAGGAGTCCTCTCCAGCTTTAGAGGTCTGTCAAGGTTAGGCTGTGTCCTGGTTCACCAACATCCAGCAATGTGTGTTTGACATTTGATTTCACGGAAAAATAAAAGTCGTCAGCGCTGCTCCTTGCTGGCCCATTGTAATCAGTTTGCTGTATGCCTCTCGACTCGAAACTCGATGCGGCAGGCGCAGTGCAGCGGACCAGAGCCAAGCGGTATCCAATTATAGGAAAACAAGAAGCGAACTGGCCCAACAGCTGTCAGACATTCATGTCGTTTGACCTCGCCGGACTTGAGATTCATTTGCATTTACAAATGCAAATTAGACTGTGAATCGGAATATGCGTGTGAAAAGCAAAGAATGTTTAGGAATTTAAGTTACTGAACTTTGAAATATCATCTAATCAAGCTTAGTTAATGTTGGTGATAATTTAATTGAATACATTAAGTGCCATATGAATTGGGATTACTCATCCCTGTATAGAAAATCGAGGAATCATTGTGGGGGGCTCTTCTCAGGCTGTTTACCCGGAGTGGTTACTATGCAAATGTGCGGCTCTAAGCACTCTCCCCAAGGCCACTCCCTAGTTACTTTATCTTCAGCTAAAGGCAGCTGGCCAGCCTGCTTCCGGTTTGGGTATCTACTTAGATTTAATGCAAATGCCAGCCTTGTTAACATGGCCAACAACTCAAGAGGCTCACGTTATTTTCGTAAGCCTCCCGAAAGTATACTACAAAATAAACAGCCGCGGGCTATGCTAATGCCATGGCCGGCCGTTGAGGAGGGGCGGGTTAAGCCCGTTGACTGTTTTTTTTGGTGTTAATTCAAATGACATTATTTAATGCATGACACACGAAACACAGTGCTAAGTGTCTCTCTTTCTATGTGTATGTGCGTGAAAAGAAAGTGTTTTTAAACGAAAGTGTTATCCGCTTGCATAATTCCGAAATGTCACTGAAAGTGAATTTATTCATGCTGGAAACACATTCGATTACACAATCGTCTGTCCGTCCGTTAACAATTGCTCGAGTGCCAAAAACCAACTATCACTAATGGCAGCTCAATGACAAAGTGCCAATTACGGCTCGTCAATTGTATCGCAGGAGAGCTAGAAAACACGCATACGACACGTATTCGCATTCGCATTCGCACTCGCATTCGTGTTCGAGTGTCTGGCAAACACTTTGACACTAGTTAATCGCAATAGCAACACCTTCAATGAAAATCAATAACTTGCCGATAAGCTTGAGCGTTGCGAATTTGCATATTTATTAAATTTTGTGATTGAATGCGATAAGCCGGAATATGTGCAGCTTCCGGAGAGCAGAAAAACGTATCTGATAATCAGAGGATACACCTAAATGCATTGAAGATAATTGAAAAGCTTTTGTCATTCGATGGCACCAACACGAATTAAGCAAATTTACATAAACAAACAAACTAAGACAATAAATTTGACAATCTGGCCCTGTGTTATCTGCCAAATATTAGTGACAAAATAGCAAACAGATGAATCACTTTCAATGGAAAGCTAACAATGCGACGCAAACAAGCTGAATCATAGCAAAAAAAAAACAACTGTGGAATTCCGCTCAGCCAAATTGCCAAATTATGAAAGTAAAGGCTGCTAAAAGATCTGAATAAATTGAATTAATTTTGGGCTATGAGAGAATTGCCTTACATGGAAAATTATTCGCATTTGGAGAACTTATCCTTATCCCAGACTTATCCCAGACGAGTCTTAAATTTCTTTTTGTTTTCATTTTTGAATCTTCAAACCACAATTACGCCTTATCTATGCCGGAAAGGTGCTTAAGTACTTGGCATGGCAGCGGAGTCAAACACGTCGTGTTTGCATTGTCAGAGTTGATTTCGATCTGACATTGATATGGCTATTCAATGTGCTTGGCGCATCTCTCGCTGCTGCTATCATAATTTTGTTTTGTTGCCGACACTTTAGCTTGACAGTTTTATGAGCATAAATGGTATTTTATTAATGCTGTAGTCACGCCCACAGCAGTCAGCTGTGACGCCCTTCTGCTCCCCTCCCCCCATTTCATTGCCTTCACAGTGTCAATTACCAAAAAAGACTTGAAGTGAATTTCTTCCCAGAATCTAATAAATATATGTATGAGTGTGTGTGTGTGTGTGTGTGTGTGTGTGCTTGGGCGTTTATGTATGCTTAAATTATAAATTGCCTAAAGGCAGCAACAACAATTGTAATAAGAGCAATTGGTCTATTTATTTTTGTATTTGCTGTGGATGCCAGTCGTTGATTTTCTGCTTCCCTTTTGGCTGTTGTTGTTGTTGTTACTGTTACCTGTTGTCGTTGCTGCTGCTGTTGTTGTTGTTGTTGTTGCCGTTATCGGCAGTGAAAGAAAGAGAAAGTGCCTGCAGCCAGTTTTTGGTATTTGTTGTATTTACTTATTCGAATTGCCTGCACTGTGCTCGTGCGAGCGAACGAGGAGGCCAAGAATGTCAATTTCTTGCCGTAATGCGCATGTAGAGGCCACATCAGACTTTTGCTTTTATTTTTCTTTTTTTTTTTTGAAGCTGCAAAGCAAGCTCCACATAAACTCAGTTACAAACACACACACACACACACACACGTACAGCTGCTTACAAAGTAACACGTTCGTCTACAGCTTTCCCTTCCTGTTCGAGAGTGGCTCGTGATGCGTCCACTTCCACCTGGCCGGCGTCTCTTTGTTTATTTTGTCGGCTCTTCTCTTTTTTTTCTCATTTTATTCGATAGGCTTTGTTCGGTATTCTATTTTATTTTATTTTATTTTTTTTTTTTTATTTTAATTTATTTTTGATTATGTTTTTTTTCGTTGTATGTTTCTTATTGGTTATAAGATGCTACGAATTTAAAAAATGGGCATCAATTAAATGACGTCGTTGACAACTTTTTCTTTTTGTAGAACGATTAATATGCATATCAATGAAAGGCTTCTGGTGGTGGCAGACTTTCGCTAATTGAAAGACGAAAGACGAGTTTTCGGCTCGGAGCTTAAGTTCTCTCTGCATATTCATTGCAATGCGACACAATTAAATCAGCCAGATATAGATATAGAGATGGGCATGGTCAAGTAGCCGTTGCCCAACCCAAAAGACTTCGGGCCAAGCGCACAAATTTAGAAAACATTTTGAGGGCACTTTCATTTACCATTTGGTTGTTTTTTTTTTCTCTGGCTTTTTTTTTTCTATATTATTTTTTGCCGGTGCGTATTGAAATTGCTTGGCTCGACTCGGCTTTCGTTCGATGGATGCGCCGCTCATTGAATGCGAAATGAGCAGCACAAAAGTACAGGAAGGTACTTGAAACTTGGAGCTGGAAACTTGAAGCTTGGCACTTGGAGTTGGCTTAACGGTCAACAGCATTGCCGTCCGATGTCGTACCCGTTGCCTTTGCCTTTGCCTTTGTCGTTGTCGTTGTCGTTATCGTTGGGGATTGTACGTGAATGAATTCATCAAAAAAACAACAACAACAACAACAACAGCTGAGTTCAGTCAGTGGCAATGCATAGCATGAAAAATTGAATATAATGTGCAAATGAAATTCAACACCAACAACAGCAACAGCAACAAGCTCAAACTCAAACCCAATTCCGAGTCTCAATACAAATCCGCGTCGACAGTTTCTGTGGCCGGACTTGCCACCGCATATTTGAGTTTTCAACAAATGAAATTGTTAGCACGCATTTCGCATATAATCAGGCACCAGCCAGATAGATAGTCGCTATCTAAAAACCACTTTGAAAATCGATTAGTTGGCAGCCACACGCGCCTCTTATTTTACAGACAATTGTAAAGACCTATGCCACCCCGACTCCCAACTCCCGACTCCCGCCCCCCGCACACGCCCTGCTAATTATTCTGGGCACAAAGCCACGCTTTCATGCATAATCTCACCTAAGCCAACAACAACAACAACAAAAGTAAAATAACAGCAATAACAACACACGTGCAGATAGATAAAACTTAGTAATGTATTTCTATTTCACTTTTTTGTGGCTGCTCAGCGCCGAAAGAAAAGCGAAACTTTTTCGAGACGTTGAGTTTGGTTTGGTTAGAAAAACGGATGGTAATCAAATAATTTCTAGCATTTAATTGTCAACGTCAATATTGTGTGACTGCTCGCTAACGAAGCCGGAAAAGAGAGTCAACCAATTGGATTGCCTAAGCGAAGCAGCCACGACTATCGCAAACGCTAAACGATTATTCACCGCCACACAGCCACAGCAACTGCCAATTAAGTTTGCACTCAAATTAATATTGGCCTTATGAGAACCAAGTGTCAGTTGGATATAAATAATTCGAGCTGGCTGGCTAAAATTAAGTGCGCAGCGAAATCGATAGTTTAGATTGCGTTTCTAATTGCCGAAAACGACAGTGACCTTTTATGGGACAGATAGATAGATTATATTTATTATTATTAGACTACGGGAAAATTAAATAAATACATTAGTTCTTTTCCATATGAATATCTAATTGAGATTACTGCTGCTTGATAGAAATGTAGATAGCTTGAGCTGTTATACGATAAAAATAAATAATGGCTATAAAAAGAGCTATACAAATAATTATATTATATTTGAATTCACAAGGTCTAAGCCAAACGAAAATATTTATATAACTCTAGAAAAGTTTACAGAAATATATTCAATATGTATAATATAATAAAATATAAAATAATATAATAAAACAAAATAAAATAAAATAAAATATAATAAAATATATAAGTATATATAATTTTCTGTCCTTTTTGTAGGCTATTTAATTAGAGTTTTATTTGACGCTCGATCTGTCAATTTCTTTTAAATAAATAAAAATAAAATAACAAAAATTAAATTCTATTTTTATGATATGATAATTTAGTATCGAAATCTGTTTGGGATATTTTTATGCTTTCTATTATTAATTATTTAAATTAAATTAAGCTTTGATCATATTCTTTAAGCTGAATTCATTAATATTTGGAATCTCATTAATATAATTATTTAAATTATTAAGCTTTAATCTTATTTTTTAAGCTCAAGTCTTTTAATTGGAAATTCATTAATATAATCTCTCCCATGGCTTGGAATAATATAAAACTTCATTTGCATAAGTAATAAATGGATGTTCCTATGGACAGTTAAGGGTCAGACATATAAATATCATATTTCTCATTACAATTACATTTATTGTAGGACAATATTAAAATACATTAGTTAGATCTTCGACATGCTTAGACTCTCTGAGTTCTCTATACTCTATAGAACACATAGAAACTAGTTGCTCTAATCCAATTTATAGTTTTATCTCTAACTAGAGACCCACTTCCACAAATCAAAATGTAGCAAATTTTTGATTAGTCAGAGCTATGCACTAATAAAATAAATCCAAGTGGTTTTCCCATAGCCTCTTGACAAATGAGAAATGAGAAATGAGCGAATCCACAAGCAAACTCCAAAATTAACATGTAAGCCAAAAAAAAGTTTTTCGCTAGCTGC
Organism: Drosophila aldrichi; assembly: GCA_035045965.1. NCBI lineage: Eukaryota > Metazoa > Arthropoda > Insecta > Diptera > Drosophilidae > Drosophila > Drosophila aldrichi. The sequence continues at coordinate 3,422,111 of JAWNOM010000341.1, read as the reverse complement.
GAAAACTAATCAGCCGCAGATACCCGCATTTTCATCATTTTCCGTCTGCAAGAAAGTTGAGAAAATTAATTAGTCAAATGGAGCAACGACGTCTCCGAGCTGGAGCCGAGGAGGAGCCCGTTGATTTGCTTATGAAAATGTTTACAAAGCCAGCAAATGGCAAATTACATTTTGATTAGCTGCAACTAAGTTTGATCTTGGCTGCTCTTTTGGCCAACAACAACAGCTTCGCCCCTTTCACACAGCAGTCGGGCCGCGTTACGTTTAATTGTTGTTTGTTTCTCGTTTTCTCGGCTTGCCACCTGACTGGTGCTACCAACGCAAATGTCAAAGTGTATTAAGCCACAAGGAGAGTAAATTACATGGGGTTTCAGGCAATGCGCCAGCGCTTTAAGCATTAAACAGAATAGCCAGAAATTAGCCAAGCGAAAATATTGGTCAAAGTTTGTTGTCTTTCTCTCAGCCAGTTGTTGACATTGGTCGCAGCTCTTTTTACTAAATACTTTTAGATATATTTGTTTTTTTTTTTTTGGCCATTTCTGTTTTTGTTTTTTTCGACACATTACATAAAATTTCGTAACATTCTGCGGCAAAAGACTGAAAACGTCGGCAAGTCGAGCTAAGTTTTTAAGTTGAGAAAACTCCACTGACCTGTTAACTGAAATGCTTTGCAAAGGCGCACATACTTGGCCTGCTGTCTCAATAACATTGGCAACAACAACAACAACAACAATAACAACAACTTGCGAAGAAAGTTATAGACAGCCCAAGCTCTCGTCTACAGTAAAAACAACTTTTGCCCAACTAGAAAAACTACAACAACAACAACAACTACTCCAGCAATAGACCGCTATAAACGAGTAGAACACGTTTTACTGTTGTACGCGTCGACTGCGTGGCCAGCGACGCTTTTGTCGTATATTAGTGAGAGCGTCCATGTGTGAGTGTGTGCATGTATGCATGTCTATCTGTGTGTGTGTATGGGAAAGCTTTGCATTTAACCCCTTTCAAATCCCCACCCCATGGCCGAACCATTTTCCACTCCATCCCGGACATTGAAAATGAAATGCAACTTTAATTAATTACATTACAAGTTGTCATAGCTATGAGTAACACTTTTCTTAATGTTAAATACCTTTTTTTTTGTTTTGACTAATATTAAAGTCAACTGCTCAATGGCTGGCGATTTCACTTTAATGTGCTTGCGCTTGGCACTCGAGCACAGAAATTAGCACTTTTTATTGACCGAGCGCGAAAAAAAAAGCTCATCAATAAAAGTCGCACATAGCCAAATGCGATATGCTCGAGCATTCTTCGTTCTGCAAAAGGTCCAAGCCCAGAGAGTTGACACACAGGAATGCGCAAAGTAGGTCAAGGGAGTGTCCACAAGAATTCCATTCAAATGCTAATGCTCAAAAAGTTAAAAATCAGAAAACCAAATATTTAAAATTATAAGAGCTAAAATGCATTTAAATATTATGTCATATAATCTTTAATAGATGGTCAAAAAAAGTATTGAAAAATATTTAAGAATTACAGAAAAGACTGCCTCATTTAATCTCAACTGATAATTCTCTCAGTCAAGCCTGTTTGGTTGCTAACTGTAATAACGAGTTGTTTACTGTGCCAAATACTTTCCCATAGGAACGCCGGCGAGCGCATGTCCAAAATTGATTGAAAATCAAGTTGGCCAGCAAGAGAATGAGTTGGAAGGAGAGAGAGAGTGGGAGTGCGATTGGGAGTGGGAGAGAGATAGAGAGCGAGAGAGGAATGCCATGAAAAGAGAGCACAAAGAAAGCAATGCAAACAAATTGTTGGGGAACTGTTGAACGTCTTCACGGTGTCGTCTACAACTATGCTGGTAACTGAAGATTCCAGCCTCGATCAGTTGCAGACGGTCAGTCGTGCGAGACAGTTGTGTGCGCGGCGGTGTGAAAATTGCCAACATCGAAGCTCGACAACAACAACAACAACAACCACAATCACAATCAGAAACCAAAAACTCCCCCAGCGAGAAACAGGTAAAAGCAAACGTTGAAAAAAAGAAAGTCAGTCCAGAATCGCATGAGGCTAAAAACCATACGAAAGAAGCTCAAACAGCGACAGTCTTTACCGGGTACTCGAGTAGTGAGCAACGGCCACTTGCACTCAACACATACAAATCGGTTTTCGTAACACGAACTACTTAACTAAACTAAAGTAAACTAAACTAAAGAAACATTTCGACAACTTATGTATGGTGTGTGAAGAAACTAAAGCTGAACAACATCACTCGACAACAATCGATCAACATTATCATAACCAAGGGCAGCTCGAGGTTAGCATTGGATTAACAGTGTTTAAGCCCGAGGACTATCGTTACAACGTATCGTGTGTGTTTGTTACTCTCGCATGATAAGGCCAAGCAAGCGATTGGCATGCAAAGCGATTAACCCAGCCAACCGCATTGCTGCTGACCCATAAAACAGTCCACAAATGACCAATAGAAAGAGAATGAAAATGAGAATGAGAAAGAGATAGAGAGTGAGCGTCTTGAGCAAGAACTTTTAATTGATTTTCGAGAGCTTACAAAAACCAAAACCAACTGAAACTCGGACCCAGGCTCTTAACTGGCTGGGGCCATAAATTGTATCAGCGCAGTAATTTAGAGCCATTCCCGGCTTTTTTTTTTTGTATATGTGTGTATGCTCTGCCCCACATACGAGCCATGCAGCGCAGCTCTGCTCCATTTCATGTGTGCTCTGTGGTCAGCAGGAGGAGGAGGAGCAGCAGCAGCTGCCGCCTTGTTGAGTAATCTCTCATGCCTTCTCTCAGGTTTCTTCTTACAAACTGACCCACATACCAGACAGTGGCTAATTTAAGTGTTTCCTGGCATCGCAGTTATAGTTTACGTTAGTTTGCACAGCTTCTGCACTTTGCTGCCAAAACAAAACATTCTCAAGTGTTGTTCCAAAGAGTCACATCACTAGCAGCAGCAGCAGCAGCAGCAGCAACAAATACAGCAGCCATGCACTTAGGACAAGTAGAAGCTATTAAGAGAGAAATATTCGACACGGACATTGTGGTATTGCCAAGAAATTTGAGTGAGCCCACAGTACAAATCACATACTCCACAATTCGTCAGCTTTTTTTTTTTCGTTTGCGATACAAACAAAAATATATAAAGTTGATGCTGCCTCAAAGCTTCTTCGAATCATAGAAGATGCTTTGTGGTTGACTGTAACATCTTGTGAATTATTAGTGAAAAAAAGTTAAATTTTGATTTGGAAAAATTATACACCAACAAGAGTCTTACAATAAGTTTAAGCTAATCAAAGATCATCAATTGATACGAAGAATACTCTGAGCATATTGGCATCAAGAGTTCTGCTCTGAGCAGAGGGTGTGCATGCTGAAAAACTCGAAATACTTCTAGCGCGTCCATTAGTTGGTTAAGAAGCCTTGGCAGTCATGCAGCATGTGCGTTTTTGTTCCGCCAGGTGGCGCTGATGCGACTGCAGCAGCTTCTAATTCATGCGCTATGCATGCACAAAGTAAGCGGGATGGATATAAAAGATTGCAAAATATATGTTTGGTAGAAAGAGAGAGAGAGGGAGGGAGAGAGAATCTTGTCTAAATGCTGCTGCGGCTGCAGGTGCTGCTGCTGCATAGGGCGAGGCAGTTCAAGCGGCACGTGTAAAGATTATTTTTCTACTCTGCCGCTGCAGCCATTGTCTTGGAAAATTAACCACACCAGCAGCAGCAGTCGCCCAGAGCTGGAGAGCTCCTGCATAGCGATGGCAACAGACTGATATGCAAATCCTGAGACACTTTTCTAGGCGTCGCCGTGCAGTCTTTTGTGCGGCCAACATATTTATTGATATGACGCTGATATGACAATGCATACGTAGCTTGAGCGGAGCAGGAGTCGAAGTGCTCAGCAAGTGGCTGCGGGAGGGCTGCCTTTCAATAATCCCTATTGTGAGCGAGTGTGTGTGTGTGTGGGTGAGGAGCTTAAGTAATTTTGCTGGCTGTCATGCAAGTGCACAGCAAACACTCTCATGGTGCCTTCCCCTCCACTCAATGCCTCGACTCCCCCACTCGCATGAATATTAATGTAAAATGCACACACGGTTAGCTTCATTTTTCTATGGAACATTAAAATATAGTGGGAGCAACGTTCCATATGAGTTAGTGCCTACAATAGAGAACAACAGCTCCAACCGGTTGTCATTCCCATTGGTGGAGCAAGTGGCAAGTGGCAAGTGGGGCGGGTGGTGCTGAGGCTGCCACGCACTCTTGTGCTTGTCAAAAGTTTTCCCATTGCAGTAGAGCTGCTGCTGCTGTTGCTGCTGTTGTTGTTGTTCTTCTTCTTGTTGGCCTTATAGCATGATGCGTAAAATGTTTGGAGTTAGGTGAGAAAATGGAAGAACATTGAGCAGCTCAAGGTGCATCGAAGCATGGGAGTAGGGGAGCACGGGAGCAGCGTGAGAGAAGACGTATGCACGGGCAAAGTAAATGCTATTTCGAAGACTTCAATAACCAGAGTTTATAAGTACCCAGCTGAAGATGCTGATGCAGCCGTCGCTGGCAGTTGAGGAGACGTCAACAAGTACAATGGGAAGATAATGATGAAATTCCTCAACATTTTTTGTACGCAAAATAATTAGAGTGCAGAATCTTTAGTGAAATTTTATTAAATCGAGTAGATATAGCTTAAAGTTCTGTTTTTTTGTCTACTCACAATTTCAGAGACTTAAGTTCTAGCTTAAATGGATACGGGAGAGATGTTCCACTGAAATTTATTTGTGTGCCACATTCCGTTGGTTGGTTGACTGCAGATGGTGGGAGGGCGTGGTCCAGGAGAAGGTGATATGTCATCTCCGCTGGAGTGCCACGCCCAAAATGTCGCTTCCTTTTCGCGAATGCATTGCCTGGGGCTTCAGCTTTTAATAAACGCGGCATCGTAAAAGTTTTAATTAAGCAGCGCGTCGTGACGATGCCAGACTTACTTGCGCTCAGAGCTTATCAACTGGGCTATCTTTATCTTTGGCTTGGCGAAGCCCTTAAAGAAAAGCCACAGTCACAGCCATAGCCACATATCCCAAGCCGTTGGCCAACTGGCGAGTTGACTTCGCTTGGCTCGATCTTCTAGCCTGGGCCGGGCAGTAGGTCACTGGGTTTTCACTTTGCTTTATGGCCAGCAAACGTTTGCTTATCAGCGCTAAGCTGAACTCGATTTTAAAAACGTTTTACTCATTTTTCAATAAGTGGCCGAACAGGCAGCCAGCAACAATAAAAGCCACAGCGACAACAACACAACAGCAACAGCAAATCGCCGCAGCAAAACTTGTTCATGGCAGTCGACGCAGCCAGCGATAGCGACGTCGACGTTGGCGTCGGCGTCGTTGCTTTCACTTGGGGCAGTCGCACTTGACAGTGCGACAATAACAACAGCAACAAGAGCAACGGCAATTGTTGCGGTTGTTTGTTATAGCCATTGGCTGTTGGCCATGCTGATTGTCATGGCTAAAGAGCCAACAGCAATCGCAGCTACAGCAACAGCAACAACAACAAACCCGATGCGAATGGAAAGTTGAGGTTGGGCACGTAAACAACGTGAATACCCTGCAAATAGCTTTACAACTCTACGCGCAGAGAGCTGATAAAAATAAAACTCGAGCAGGAAACTTAATCACCTGATTGATAACAGCAGCTCAGTTCTTTTACATCATCTAAGCTGGCAAATGTTGAAATTTGAATAAAAACGTGTCTAGATCTGTGAGATTCGGCAAGTGTGCGCTTAATGTCGTCAATTACCGAGTCAACTTTGCACGTTTGCCAGCAACATTGGCAGCCGAGTCGCTGTACCGCTGCAATACACTCACTTTTGTCTGTCTTACCTGCCGCAGCGGTGGCTGCGGTGGCTGCGGCGACGGCAGTGGCGTCAAACGGCGCCTGTAGCTGTCCAAAAACCATTGTTGTTGTTGTTGCTGTTGCTGCTTCAGTTGCTGCTGCTGTTGCTGTTGCTGCTGTTGTGTGTCAAGTGCCAACAAAGTGGACATGTGGACACAGCCCGGCGGCAACTTTGAGGCACAGTTCAAAAACATGTTTGCACTTACACACACACACACACACACACTCATGTACACACTCACGCTGTGTCTGCAATTATTTGGTTGCTTTCTTTGATGTCTTATTGACTAGCTGGGCAACTCGGTGGCCAGCCAGAGTTGGCTTTGTTCGATAAATATATGTATGTGTGTGTGTGTGTGTGTAATTTACAAGTCATGGAAAAGAAAGTGTTGCACTCGAACAACACAAACAAATTGGGTTAAACGCAAAAGTAAAAGTTCTGTGCGAATGCTGTGGCCTGCCTCTTTAACCCGCTTCTCCTTGTGCATTTCAATCTGTTGCAGAGACGAACCAATAATGAAATTCGTGATTTTGCTGTGCGTACTGAGTGCGCTGCTGCTGCAGATTGAGGCCTCGCCGGTGCAGCTGCACTCGAGGAGCCAGCGGGCGGTGTCCCGCCAGCAGACGGCCAACAACGAGGTGGCACCGGCCGCGGCGCCGTCCAGCGATGATGATGACGACGACGATGACGATGACGACGATGATGAGCCGGATCTGGGAGATTTGGTTGATGATGATGATGGTAGGTATCCGCCACACACACACACACATACACTCACTCACTCAGCTATAAGCAAACACCCGAGCACCCCGAGCACCTTGCACCACCAGCACCAGCACCAGCAGCAGCACCACTAAGCTGCAGTGGCAATGGCAACCACCAAATGGGCACTCAACGATCAACCACCACTCGCAACTACGATACGATATCTGATATCCATTTGTGTGATGTTATTAACGAATATCTTGTGCTCTCCTTTCCTTGGGTAACACAGTTATTTTGCTTTCGGGGTTTACAGATGACGACGACGAGGAGGACGACGATGACGAGGAGGAGGACGATACGCCCCAGGGCCAGGCAGCCCCAGCTGCAGGCGCCAGCGACGATGATGACGAGGAGGACGACGACGATGATGACTACCTGGATAGGCTGTTCGATGACATCTTGGGCGGTAAGGCGTGGGCGTGAAGGGGCGGCAGTTAGCCAGCAAAAATTGAGCACATTTCCCGTTCATTAACAGATGATGACGACGAGGACGACGATGACGAGGTGGTGCCCGCTGCCAGTGCGCAGCAGCAGAGCCCCGTGGCCGCCGCGCCCGCTCAGCCCCTCGAAGAAGTTGCGCCCGCCGCCTCCGCCAGCTCGCTGAGCTCGGGCATCTCGGACGGCGTCGACTTGCCCGCGGAGAGTGGCAATGCTGCCGAGCCCATTGCAGCTGGCAATGCCGTTGAGGATGTGGCCGCCGCTGCAGCGCCCGCCCAGACACAGACGAGCAATAGCAACAACAACGAAGGTGAACTAAATGTTTTTTACGATGAAGATGCACTTGTAGACGGTAGTAGTGGTAGCACCAATAGTTTAAGTAGCACGAATGCAATTGACCAACAAAAACAAAACATTATACAAATACAACAACAACAAATACAACAACTGCCACAACAACAACAACAACATGCGACACAACATCAAGCATCATCACAACAGCATATTACAACAACAACAACAGTCACAAGCACATCAACAAAGAACACTCTTAAGAATAATAACAACATTAATAGCAACAACGATCTAGTCGTCAGCACCGCGCCGGCGCAAACGGCGGTGGGCGCTGTGGGCGTGTCAGCGGGACCGATCGCAGCGCCTGCTGCTGCTGGTATTAGTGGCGCCGGTGCAGCGTCTGATGGCGAAGATGACGACGACGCCGACGACGAGGACGATGAATATGATGATGATGATGATGATGGTGATGATATTGATGATGGAGTCGATGAAATTACAGGTGCGCTGACAGGTGACGACGAGGAGGCTGACGACGACGATGATGACGATGACGATGATGATATTATTGGCGACGATGTCATCGAGGCCAGACGCGAAGCACGTGAGTCCAAGTCAACAGCAGCAACAAAAACAGCCAAAGCCAAAAAGTCAACAAGTGTTGCCAAGAAGTCCAAAAAAGAGCTGAAGCATTAAAGACGCAAACACAATCAACAACAACTGCCACAAACAACGACACAACAACAACAACAACAACGACAGCCAAAACAGGAACTGCCAATGACAGGGACTAGCAAAATCACATTGATATGACTAACAACGTTGCAGGGCACTGCGAAACGTTTTTTGGGTAGGACTCTCTCACACACACACACATATACACATACATATATGTGTAAATCTTCTGGACATTGCATAACTCTTTGCCTGCACTGACTACTATCCCTAATGCCCAAAAACGAAACAGCAACAAATCAATCCAATCACTGCAATGCAACAAACTATTTCTAATTTATTTATTTATTTATTTATTTCTGAGTCTTAGAAATCTCTAGTTTACACAAAACTAAAAATCACAAAAATAAAATTTAAAGTAAACGAATATTTATACAACATGCTCGAAATGAGTTGATTGAGAGTTTGGTGCTAGTCAAACTAACTGCAAAATGACAGCGAAGAGCACAACAAAAACAACAACAGCAATAGCAACAGCAAAAGCAAAAGAAATGCAAACTTTTTAAGCTGCACGCACATGCAACATTTAATCCCCCCACCCCCTCACTGTTCTATACACACCCACACACACACACGTGTTTCGTTTATATTCCAAGTTATTTACGCACGGACTGTTTCACATGACCACCAAGATCACAACAACAGCAACAACAACAGCAACAACAGCAACCAACCGCACAGCAACAAAATGTTTAATGCCGAAGCACAAATTGTTGAAATTATGTTCAGAGCAAAATGAGCAATGAAAAAAAAAGAAAAACAAAAAAAAAAACAGATATGCAAAAGTTAAAAGTAAAATGCGCGTGCGATGGAATGCGGCAAAAATGGCTGAGCTGAATGGCGAGCGGCCATTTTGGCAGACATTTTTGTTGCCATTCGCATGGCACGCACACACACACACATGCCTACATACTCTATCTCCCCCCACCACACACATAGCTAAATTTATGTGTGTAAAGCAACAACAACAATAATTGTTCACATAGTGTAATTTATTGATAATAATTTTAATTTGTTTTCTCTTGCTCTACACATTTACTTTGTTATTAATTTTACTGTTCACAACAACAACAATCAATTGGAGAAATTATCACTGTATCTTCGATATACGAGAATCCTTTCTATATATATACTATTCTACTACATGTGTTATCCTCCATCTATCTCTGTTTCTGTCTCTGTCGCTCACTTTCCCTTTCACTCACGCTTTCACACATTTGGCTTACAATTGACATCAAAGATTAATCGCTGGCTATTCTCGTTTTTATTCTTTTTCGGCTTCTTTCTGGCTCGCATAACTTTCCGTAAACGTAAATAACGCAAATTGTAAAATTGTAATTAGAGTAAACAAAAAGTCAACCAAAACTGAAACGAAATTAAACCAACTGTAAATTGTAGCTAAAAGTTGAACGCTTGAAAGGCAGCGCACGATTTGCCAGACTTATCCCAAAATGAAAAGTGACGCCATTTCCATCAACATTTTCATTTTCATTGCACAAATTGTTAAGCTTTGCGTTTAGGTTCATTAAATTTGTAATTTATTATTTATTTATTTATTTATTTATTTATTTATTATATATTGTAAAAACAAAACAAAACAAAACAAAAAGAAACAAACAACATGAACAAAACAAAGCTGCACACGCACACAAACACAAAAGATTTGCTTAAATAAATTTTTAATTAAATTTGTGTACAACTTTCTGACAAATCAATTGAAAAAACTTTAAAAAAAAAATCCGAATTTGTGTTTTATTTAAAATGAGTCCGTCGATTACTTTCAAGCGTCACGATTTGCACAATGGTCAAGGTATTTACAACACTTTCTCTACTCGCACACACACATGCACATACTCTGTCTCTCTCTCTGTCTCTGTCTCTCTTTCTTTCTTCTTCACTCTTATTATTAGCAGCATCAGCTCCCTGTCTACCTGCCATGCATTTAATTAAGTATGTATTACACAATGACACATGTAAATAATTTTTATCCCCTTTGTGGCTGGACTCCTGTCTCTCATAATATTATATTTGCACACCCCACACACACACACACACACCATTGCACTTGCACTCATACATATATGGGTATACTGGGTGTTCTATAAAAAGCGCGACTATTACATCTATTTTAAATATGTCAAACGTATAACGGGCGCAATGAACTTATGCTCTGCTTTAATTGGCACACCTAAAGGACAAAGTTGATGTTAAACATTTCAGCTGCCATTAGTGAAGGGGTGGACAAAGAGAGAGAGAGAAAGAAAGAGAGAGAGAGAGAGAGAGAGGAGCTCCTTACTAACACTCGCATGCAGAATAAGCTGAAAGTAGCTAAAAATATTTAACGATAAGTAGCTCAGCAATTGGGTTTGGCAAAGAAATGAATGGAAAACGTAATGAAAACGCTTTTCAATAAATAGTTCATTAGGGAATACATTTCAATGCATTAGCAATTGTAGTAAAAGTTCATAAAATCATATTGTAATCGAATTTAGAATTAAGCTTGCTAAAGCAAATAAAAATAGCGCAGCTGAAATTCTTTGCTTTGATTAAGTCTTAAAACTAGACAGTAGCTAATTTAACTAATATGAATATTTAAATACTAATAAGTGCTTGCTTGTATGTGTATATGGTATAATGCCATAGGTATTTAGTTGGCTTTAACTTTAATTGGTATAACAGTCTATATTCACTATTCATTCATGTGCTGCTTGAATGCCTGCAACATTTCCCTACCTCATTTACCCTTTCAGACACTCACTCACTTGCTGGGCTGCACTCTATGCAATGGGTACTACACTAGCTAACACACTTCACTAACACACTGCAAAGCTAACCAACCACAGAGGCCCTAATACCCACCCACACCTTTTCCCTCATGCCGAAACGAACACACACAAGCCACAAAATGAACCTTTAGGCGAGTATCGTGAGTGCTTATTAACGTGACATCTTCTATGGTGCGGGGCAGGTGATCTGAAAAACAACGTGATTGACATGTCCACGGATGCATTCCAAGCGCGCCATAATCACTTCATTGATGCCATATTCTCTCGCATAAATCGCATTGTCGCCGACAATTATGATCCATTTGTTGTTCGACTGGCTGGGCGTTCAGCCACGGCCACGCCCACATATGGAAACACTGCTGTGAAGAGCACAACAAAGACCAAGGGAACTGCTAACCATAAGACAACATCGCACAAGAAACTGTAAGTGAACAAGTGGAAGAACTTGATAATATATGGGAATATATATAGATTATTGCTAAATTAAAGAAGGATTATCTCAGTGATAATATAGAGAATATATTCTAAATATGTGCTATAGATCAAAATATTACTAAATTAATATGAAATTATCTTAGTGAATATAGTCAAATGAGAAGAAGTTTTTAGGACTAATTAATACGAAATCATTTAAATGAAAGTATAGTTTAAATCTAAAATATATAGCATATATTTTTAACAGAGAGTTCGTCCATCTCTCAGTCTCATAGCGAAAGATGAACTTTGCTTTTAGGATACTTTGTCAGATGGCATATAGCTTACAGCCAATTAAGCTGACAGCAATGTCAAATTCAAAGTCAAAGTCAAAGTCAAAGTCAACGTCAACGTCAAAGTCAAATTATGCAAATTTGTCAATTTCTCTGACTTGCAGCAAGAATACCAGATCGGAGCCGCGCATGGCCAGTAGCACGGAGTCGGTCAAATTGCAGCAGCAATTGACGCAATTACAGACAGAGCTTGGCCTCAAAGTCGGCGAGCAGCGAACGGGGGAGGAGCAGCAGAGGCAACAGGCCGTGGCATCCGGCTCTGGCAAAGCGGAAACGCGCACAGTGTTCAATGGGGAGCAGGCGGCGAGCAAGGCCAGCCCAAAGAAATCCACGGCTGGGCAGCAGCAGACGGCGCATAAGCACAGCCCAAAGAAGTCGGGACTGAAGGCGGGCAGCGGCGGCGGCAGCTACAATCAGCCGGCGGGGGCCAGCAAGGCGGGCACGGAAGTGGAGAAGCTGCAAAAGGCGGAGGGCAGTCTGTCCGGGCTGGCGTCGCTGAAACGTGTGGGCAATGTGAAGGTGATCAGCGATGCGGAAGGACGCAATTCGACCATTAAGGCCAGATTTACGCTGGGCCCATTGACTCTGCGCGTCGAGAAGTCCTTCAAGCGGGGCAGCGTGCGCAACGTGAAGAGCGCCACGGCCAGAACCAACGAGATGATCGGCCGCATCAAGTTCAGTGTGCTGGATGATCGGGCCACCCTGATGTCAATCAAGGTGCAGCAGCCCAAACAGGTAAGCCAGTCAACGTCGACACCCCTTTGTGCTTTGAGCAATTAGCTTTCATTCTTTGTTCCTCACCATTTACCATTTGCCATTTGCCATTCCCCATTTCTCTTCCGTGTGCAGGTTGAGGTGGAGAGCAAGGACAATCACGACAGAACCCGCGAATTCGTCTGGCGTCGCACACCCAAAATCGCCAAATTGGTCAACGAGAAGCTCAAATTGGCAGCCGAGTCCCTCTTCACGCCGCAGGGCGTTGAGGTCGTCAGACTCTAAGTACCACGCGGACGGACGGACGGACAGAGCTGCCTCCTTTTGCACAGCCAGATTAATGTAGTCTAACCTAACATAACCTAACCTAACCTAAGTGTAACGCGTAATTTATTTATTTAATTTATTTGCTTTCACTGCAACATAATTTAATTATTTATTTCAATTTACTATGGACTTTACTCCAATAAATGCTGCAGAAAAGTTTCTTAAATGCAAAACTATTTATGCGATGTTTTTTTATACCTAGTCACGAAAGTTAAGCGAGCATATTGGTTGTTGGTGCTGGGGGGGCTGAGATTTGGCAAGTATACTTGAGGTAACAGAAAGATATGGCTGATATATCTAAAGTGTGTCTTCTAGAGTTTTACAGAATAAAAACAACAAATTGAATGAGTTTCTATTTCTATTTAATAAATAAATAATAGAATAAATAATATTTATTATTTACTTGTTCTGCATAAGTCTGTTTTTTATTCATAATTTTGAGTTTCATTTCAACAAGAAATTTGAAAAACTATAATGCCATTATAGTCTCTGGAAAAACTTATTCGGTATCCGGGTATAACGAGCGTAGTTATAATCGGATTCTTCTGTATATATACATATATGAATATTAATATGTCATTTAACTATTGAGTATTGGTATAAGATAGTTCGATTGAAAGAGAAGCAAGTAGCAACATGTATAAAGTAAACGACATCTCACATTTCATCAGAATTAAGAATATGGAATTGGAATATGATATGGAATTGAGTTAACGCTATCGACTCCTCTCTCTCTCTCTCTCTTTCTCTCTCTCGCTCTCTCTCGCTCTCTTTCTCTCTCTCTCTCTCTCTCTCACTCCCATGCTTATCTGGAATATATTAATATTGCTAAGCTTTACTCTTTGACAATTTCTGTTCCCTTCACTTAGTTTATCCGAAAATATACGATTACAGTTTTGTGAATGTGGAGAGAAACCCTAAACCTATGTGTGTGTGCGTGTGTGTGTGTGTGTTTATGTCAATTGGTTGCTGCAGGTGCATATCAGTTGATTTCAAACAAGCAATTTACCTAAGAGTAGCTGTAGCTGGTCACTTAAGGATTTCATTAATGCTGCAGGTGGGTCACAAATGCGGTGCAGCCACTCGCCCCCTCTCGGCGCAGCGGGCGTCTATAAACCAGATAGAGTAAATATGAGTGCGTATTTTGTGTGCTGCATCTAAGGCGGAAGGACATGCAATTTGTTGTTGTTTGCCTTTGCTGGTACACGCCCGATGCAGTCCTTTCTGCTGGCCAACGCCTCGCTTGCCCGTTGCCAGGGGCCGACAGTAAGCTCTTGGATTCTTTGTCGCCATCGTACATGCTGTTTGTTTTGTCCTGGCTGACGTTCGTTGTTGTTCTTTGTTGCACCTAAATTGACAACAATATCGTTTCATTTGCTCAGTGAAGTGAACTCATCAGTGCCGAGATCCAGCACCACCAACCCAGCACTCCACCATCCCACCATCCCATGCCCAGCCAGCCTTTTTATCTACTCCACTGGCATATAGGACACGCATTGGCACTTCATTTTTTGCCATCTGCTGTCGCTGCTGCCATCTGCCTTTGCTGCTCTTGCAGTTGTTGTTGTTGTTGCCTTTGTTGTTGCTGTTGCTGTTGGCATTGGGCTGTCATTTGGTAGCTTGATTATGTTGACTGGTATTAGCTGGCAGGAAGTGAGAACAATCCGAGGATGTGCTCGAATTTAATCTTAACTTTAGATAGTTTTACATTGTGTAGCGTAATGCAATTGTTGCTTAGTTATGCCACACGAACATTTCAGCAACAAATTAAAGCAATTCAATTGGTCAACGGAGCTGAGCAGAGGGAGGGGCCGAACTGTGCCAAAAACTCATTTGCACAGTTGCCAGTCAGAGCGAAAAATACGTAAATTTGTAGTAACTAAATTTCTTCAGAATTCATTTGCATTTGGAATTACTTCGTCGGTTTTCCAGTTGTAGCTCCTGGCCCGGCCACAGAGCCAAAGACAAAGCAGCTCTGAAACCCTTTTGGAAAATTAAATTCCATGCTCAAGCTGATTGCATTACTCGGGGGAGATTCCAATGCCCAATTTATTTGAGCAAACTAAAAGTACATTCATAAATCATAATACGGTGAGAACGAGGTTCAATATGCCAAGAAGAGAGCGTAACTCCTCACTCGTGTAACAATACACGAGATTGCAAATGAAATTGCAAGTGAAAAGTTTCTATTTATTCTCCAGAAAGTCTGCACATTAAGATCAACTGCTGTTCGGTTCGCCAACTTGGTAAAGTTTCGGATATAAAAATGTCGAAACTTAAATCCGAACTATTTAGTTGTAGGTATTTTGAAAAGTTTAATACCGTTTAGACGTGCCACACGCTGTTCATTATATTGAGACACTGGCGGAGACACACACGATAATGCATAGATGAAAAGTTCGGACGAACATTCTTATAGCTAAAGTTGGCAATTGAAATCGAATATTCTTGGCCTGGCTATGGCAGTCAAGTTCAAGAAGGACCATCGAAATTAATCAACTTGTTTTATTAGCTCGCTAAGCCTTGAATGAGCTTCACCTGCTGTCAGGACAGAGCACTCTGATCGGGTGTGTTCTGGTTCGTGGTTCGCCACAAATGCGACATCTAATTGCCACATGATGAACAACAACAGCAAGGACACGGCGAAAGAAGAAGAGACAGCAAGAGCGAAAGCAGAGCGACAACCGCAACAAGCAATGACTATTGTGGGCCACAGTAAGTTGGTAAGTTGGCTGTAAATCGGGTCGGAATTTAAGCACTTGCGCTTTTTACCAACTCAATTTACGCTAATTACTGATTTTCGCCACAGCTATAGCACGCTGTAGCCGCTGTGTTTGCCCAGTTCTCAGCTATCCCAAGAGATACAACTGAAAGCAAGTGTATATACATATACAAATATATGTATATCCCCATATATATGCATGCAGATTCACAGATGTAGCCACAGAGTTGACAGTGGGAGCATCGTCAACCTCAGCGCTTATTGCCCATCTGCAGCAGGTTTCCGAATACCATGTGAATTTATATTGTCATTAGCTCTTTTTATGTAAAGTCGCGACGTAAATTTCATTAAAATATTTTGAATTCGCCGCTAAAGAGAACCGCGACTGAGAGCACGTTCTGCCCATGCGCGCTCCATTTCACGTTCTCTTCATATTTTCTTGGCACTGACCTAATGTTTTCTTAGAGCTGATGCTGTTGTCTGAGTCCGCAGGTTAGTTAATGTCAATTAGATTGCTTGTGAGGCTGCTAAGCGTAGGATTATCAACGGAATTATGACTGAGCTTGAAAATTATAAATTATGAAATAACTGATTGAATGTAATTAATTTATTTCTAAAATTGTTAAATAATTAAGTAGTTAAAAATCAATAAATAAATAAAATAAAAAATAAAATAAAATAAAAAAATAAAAATAAAATACAAATATTGAATTTAATAATTCCATTAATTTATTTTATTGAAAAATAATAATTTTAATAATTTTTAAACGGGGAAAGATAGATTACATTTTAATTAAAAACCTCTACTACTTAAAATATTAAACTATTGCCTTTTGTAGTCATATTAAAAATTGGTAAATTTAAATTAATCCATAAACTTAATATAAAATTTTGGCATTTTTGCTGAGGCTTGTGTAACTTTGTAGTGAGTGGATTAAATGTAAATATAATAAGTATTTTAGACAATTATTTATGTCTGTTACAATTACTTTTCATTTAGCGCGCAGATTAACTATAATTATATTAAAGTTATTATTTTAGACAACTATTTATGTCAATTTTATTTATTTTATTTTTATTTTTACGTAGTTAGTAGATAACATATAACTTTTTTTAATTTTTATATTTCTATTTTTTTTTTGTTGTTGTTATTTTTAAGTTAAAGAAATACAAAAATATTTATAAATTAGACTTAAAAAATAGTTTTTATGTAATTACCCCATTTTAATTACTGTTTTCATTTTTATTAGGTTTGCAGTTTTAATTACATATAAAATAAACATTTGCCATATATGTATAAAAACTTTTATTTATTGATTTATTTATTCATTGATTGATTGATTTATTTATTTATTTACTTATTAATTAATTAATTATTTATTTTTTTATTTATTTATTTATTTGTTTATTTATTTATTTTTTTATTTATTTATTTATTTATTTATTTATTTATTTATTTATTTATTTATTTATTTATGTATTTATGTATTTATTTATTTATTTATTTTATTTATTTATTTATTTACTTATATATTTATTTAATTATTTATTTATTTACTTATTTATTTATTTATTTATTTATTTATTTATTTATTTATTTATTATGTAATGTATTCCATATTAATAATTCGTATGAAAATGCAATTGTTAGCAACACATCAATTGCAGCCATATGATTTTAAACAATTTAACGGCTCCACACACGAAGAGCACAGTTTTGGGAAAAGCGAAGAGCAACAGCTCATGCCGAAGAGAAACAAATTGCGGCGAATTGACGACACTGGCTGACGTTCGGATTTGTCACACATCGGCGACGACAAGAGCAGGGCTGGCGATGGCCACCAGACACGAAGACGAGGGCAACAACAACCGACAACAACACGAGGCTTCATCCTGATAATGGAGGAGGCTAAGACTCGTCCGGCGTTGGCTGGCAAGTGCAAGGCCCAAAATAAGTTTCTGTTTCAGTTTGTGTGTGACTGCGACAGTGAGCACATGCCAGATAGGCGCAGCGGGTCACGCGCGCGAAACAGAATCCCCAGTCGGATCCGAGTTCAATTTCGATAGCAAAAACAAGTTGATAAAACTCGAGTTTCAAAAATATAAAAAAAACGTGAGCAGCAAAAAGCATCTGCATCGACGCCAGTGTGGCAAATCGTACGTGATTGTGTGAGTGTGAATGTGTATGTATATGTGTATGTGTGGATAAGAAAAGCTGAGGCCAACATCTCAAGAACGACTCAAAAAGAAACCAAAGTCGTAAATTTTGAACGTGTGAAAACGCAGGAAAAGCCTCATTGCCTCATTGCCGGCTTGGCAGGAGAAGAAATTGAAAGCCCCCATTGTTGTTGCTATTGTTGTTGGCATTGTTGTTGGCAATGTTGCTGGAATTGTTGTTACTGCCGTTAGCTTATGTCTTTTGGGGCAGTTTACTAAAGCGCGCGACGCACGCGAATATTTTATGATATCGTTTCGAATTATATGCGATTTTTTTTCGGTGCCCGCCTCGTGTTCGCAACTTGTTAGCAGAGGCAGGCGACAAAAGACGAAACTAATAAAATAAAAGCACCAAAACGCACACACAACAAATAAAAATGTGTTTACGCCTACACAACGACAACGACAACGACAACGACTGCTGCCCTGCCCTGCCCTGCCCTTCCCGCTGGCAGCACAATCGCGCCCCTCCGGAGCAGTCTACCTCATTAGCAGTCAGCAAATTAAGTTGTTTTATATTTAGCCCATCAGCTCCACAACACCAACATAAATTAACAAACTAAAAACAGAACTCAATACCAGCACCTCGAAAGTGTACTAAATCGTCTTTGATCTTTAGCACGGCCGATAAATGGAAAGCGCGTCAAAACAAATTGTGTACACACGTTTTCTCAACGGCAATATTTTGTAATTCAATATTTTCATAGCCTTCGGTGGCGGCGGACGAGTGACAAAAATTAATAGAAAACACATAAAAAATTAACTGAAAAATGTGCCAAACAATGTGCCTGCGGTGGCTCTAAGCGGGGCGGTTGAGATCGGCAGCGAGCGCACAGTGCGTATGCGCGTTGCGTAAACGAATTTGTTACACATACGTCATGTTGTCCCACAGACAAGCAGACAGTAACAGCTATTGCTGCCGTAGCTGCTATTGTTCGCCAAAAAAGTTTACTCCTGATTGTTGCACTTAGTAGTTGAAGACAGGCGAGAAAACTTTTGCCGGAGTTCTTAAAAATAAGTGCACACATCAGCAAAAGCGGCGACAGCGAAGCAAATACACCAACACAAGTGCCAAGTTTCGTTTTGTTGTTTTATCTGGACTCGAGCTGTCACAAGACAAAAGTCAGAAAGAGCTAAAAATTGGGACAAGCCTTTCAATGGCAAAGTCTCTGAAAGTATACGATGCAGAAAACGAATTGAATATTTTGCAATTCAATCAGTAAATATACATAAATTGAAATGCTCAATGCTCAATGCTCGCATAAATATTTTATTACTATTCAAATGCCACTAGAAACGGAGCTCGTTTTACTTTTATATGAAAATGCAAAGATGAGGATATACAGGTTGAATTAAAAATTTTGTGACAGACAGAAGCGGATGTGGTAGACCCTATAATATATACTTGATCTGGGGAAAGAGATGAGTAGATGTTGCCCTACTCTGTCTGTGTTTCTGCGCATGAGCGCATCGATCTCAGAACCGATAAGATTTAGAGACTTGATATTTGTTTAAAGTAATCGATAACTCATTCCGGTTTAGTGTTCTCGATTATTAATCGTATCAAAAATGAGTTTATAAATTCTATTTCGTACATCTTTCAAGCTAGAGTCTGCAAACTTTGCACAAAGATTAACCTGCAGAGACTTTGCAAATATACTAAATTTGCATTATATGCTCTGAAAGTTTAATGAAAGAAGCCCATCAATAGTCAAAAATTTTATCTAGAGCGTAGTCGCAGCTCGAGCAGCAACTGTAGAACATATGCATACGTACTGAAACATGCTTTCTTCGAAAGGTTCCAGAGATCTCGTAGTAGAACAGACTCGACTAGATCTTGTATATTCGACTGTTGATGATGCTCAGCATCATTACTCCTTGGCATTTAGTATTAAGTGCAGTGTGAAAGCACTCCCGGTTGGCTCATGACCATTAGGAGAAATGTACGGAAAATCAGGGCAAATTGTTTTCAATTTAGCTAAATAGGCAAACAATACGGACACTAACCAAAAATCAACACACATAGCCACTGTATCAATAAAATATTCATGAACAATGCGCGGCACTGCCGCACGGGGCAGCACTGAGCAGTAGCAAGGCGGAAGTGGCCAAATGCGTGGGGGAAGGGCAATGAAGGGCGCATTATCTAATCACGGATACTAAGCATAATGCTAAGCGTTGCCAAAGGGGATAGGAAAATGCTCAAGAGCTGAGCAACAAACTGCAGACGTTTACAATTACACAAACAATCACAAAGGGAGAGAGAGAGAGAGAAAGAGAGAGAGAGTGAAGTGTAAGAGAGAAAGTGCGACAAGTGGACTTCAGTTCAGCTCACACAGCCTTAGGCAACAATTATCAAGCCACATACACACTTACACACACTAGACACATGTATATATATATGTATATGTATATGTATATGTATGTGTATAAATATATATACCAACAGCACAAAGAAACTGAGTGCGTTAACACTTTTGAGTGGCACAGGAGCACTAGCGTGGTCCCGTGCCTTTCAGTCAGCTCGCTGCCTGTCCTGTCTCTAATTCTATTACGGAAGCAACAGTGACAAGTGGCCCCCACAGGCGCGGGGGGAACGAGGCACGGGGCACGGTACACGGTGCTGGCTAAGCTGGCTAAGAGGCTTCTGCTGCTGATTGAAGTCTAGCATAGGGCAGCATCAGCCGCTGTCAGTCATTGTACCTTTGAGTTGGCCCTCAGCGCTGCCCCGCCCACTCCCATCTAAAGCTCGTAATTAGCTGAAGGTACTGCTGAAAATTTGCAACTAATTAGCTTTTAATTAATTTTGCACTCCACCTTTCGCTAAGTGCCGTGCGAACTGAACTGAAAGCCAACAATGGGATCAGCAAATTACAAACAAATCTCAAGCAGAGCTGAGCTGAGCTGAGCTGAGCAGGCACTGGGGTAGAAAACTTGAACCTGCCGCAGGTCAAACTGATTGATACCTAGACGACATCATGTGAATAAATTCGAATATATATGAGGATTGCCAAGGCTGCCAAGGGTAGTCAAAGGTTGCCCCCCGGGGCGAGGCGACAGTTGGCGGGCTTCCACATTGAGACGTGACGAGCCCCCAGGTCAATCTAACATGCATCCCCTTTTCGACCCAGACAGCCAGCCCATATGCAATAAAATACCCACAAATATGTATGTAAATAGCTGCGTATTCATCTGATATGTTTGGAGCGTTTGATTCCTTTATTAGTGAACAGATTTATTTTCGGATTGGCCCGGCAGACACGCGTGTCGATTCGACTCATAAAATATGCACCCTGAGTAAAAGTTTTGCTAATTATAGAGGGAGCTTCTCTTTAAATGCGTGCAGCGAGTCGATTGATTTTTACTTTAAAAGAGAGAAGTGACTCCAGATGATAGTTAAGCAAAGTGTTGAGAAACTTGTGTTAATAATAGTTTGAATATAAATTTAGTATGTTCACTTCTACAGCACCTTTGATATTTCTAGCTGTGCATTAAAAATATCCTGCAACGCCTACTCAGTCTATTTTTGAAGGCAGAAAAACATTTTATTTGTGTGAATAATGCAAACGATCAATATAGAGAGACAAAGACACATGCCAAGCCGCACCTTTTATTGTATTATTTTTGTATTTGTGAAGTTTTCAATCAGTTGATTTTATTAGGTGGAAATGCGTAAATGCGTTCGGGCTAACAGCATTATAAAAACAATGATAAATTTAATCAATTTAAGTTCAGAGAGCTGACAAAATCAATTTACTTTGGCAGGGGGCGACAAAAAACGGTGTGACTCGAATGGCAAAAAGCAAAAAAGAGCAGCAACAAAATGGCATAAATAAAAGGCTAAAAAGGAAATGGAAAAACAAATAATGATATTTGGCCTAGGCAGCAAACACAAACAACAACAACAGCAGCAATAACAACAACAACAAACGACAACGAACGGGAAAAGGTTGAAAACAAACAAACGTTAAAAGATTAAATTGTCTACCGTTGGAATTAAGTGTTTTAAATGTCATTGCGAGTGTTTAATTCATGAGAGGCGACAGCAGCAGCAGCAGGAGGAGGAGAAGCAACTGCAGCAGCAAAAGAGCTGTAATTGTTGTTGTTATCGTTGCTGCTGCTGCTGCTGCTGTTGTGTGTGTGCGGGTGTGTGCTGCATCCGAATAATAGTATCATTTACAGTGAGAATGCAAAAAAGCGTAATAAAACTATAATAGTGCAGATATAAAAACACTTGGAGCTAACAAACTGTAACTCGATAGTGGAAATTAAGCAAAAACTAGCTGGGCAAGCGATACAGTGCGCGTAATCGGGACACTCAAGGAGCAAACCTGCGACAAAGAGAGCCAACGAGAGAGCGAGAGAGAGAGAGCGAGAGAGAGAGACAACACACAAAA
Source organism: Drosophila aldrichi (assembly GCA_035045965.1). NCBI lineage: Eukaryota > Metazoa > Arthropoda > Insecta > Diptera > Drosophilidae > Drosophila > Drosophila aldrichi. The sequence continues at coordinate 3,400,053 of JAWNOM010000341.1, read as the reverse complement.
AGAAACGTAGAACACACGGCAGTGGATGCCCCCACCAATCAGAATGTTGACCCTTTCGACGCTGCTCTGCTGCATGATGGGTAAGTCGCCAGTCTGGGGCACAACACTTGAGCCCCAGTTGCACACACACACACACACACACACATACTTACATATCGAATCCTGTTTAAGCATGCATAAGATTATCGGCGATTGTCGACTACAACGAACCCACCAAGTTATTATGGTGGTTGCGGCCGCTATGGCAGCACCCACGGCGAATCCTTTAAAAAACATTTGTGGCCCAGGCTGCGAAAATCCTGATTTATGTCTGCCTGCTGCCTGCTGCGCTGCACTGCGCTGCGCCCCCAATATCGTTCATGTTGTCTTTGCTTTTGTTTTTGTGTTTTTGTCCTTGCCAACGACATGGCCAATGCCAACCGCAGCAGGGGCAGCGGAAGGCAAACAAAAATGCGAATGCGGTCGCCTCGCCTTAGTCCGCGCCCAGGGGATATCGCATAACGGGCACGGTTAGCGGGCGGGGCCTTTGCCGCTACCGCTGCACTTTAAACTTGAAACTTTCAACTTAAAGCGACAAAACACAAATTGCTCTCTGCACATAATTATGCATAATTGAAAAGTATAATTACGCGCTCGAGTCGAGCGCAGATTTTATGAGGCGCAGCTTCGAGCTCAATCAAGCATGCCGACAGTGTAAACAACAGGCAAGAATATCCGCAGGAGTGCCAACAATAGGCAGCTAAGGCACAATATTTATGACCCTCTGCTCCTGTTAATTGCTGTCAAATACAGGCCATCAGCCCCAAGATGCTGAAACCAGGCCAACCCCAACCCCAATCCCAACTCAACCCCAACATCAGCCATCCTGCGCAGGGCAAGGAAAACATTTTAAAAGGTTGAGTTTGTCTTATCTACATCAATTGCGCAAAAGGCGATTTACATACTCAACAGATCTGATATCTCTAGCTAACTATAAGGACTCAAATATTATTAATTAATATTTATTTAATTAGCTTACAACATGGCAAACAATTCATTGGTTAGATATTTCATATTATTTTTATAATTTAATAATATATATAATACAATATATATATTAATTATCAAATGAAATTTAAAAAAAATTATTAAAATATATTATTTATTATTATTATTTTTATTTTCATTTGATAATTAAAATTATTATTATTATTTTTTTTTTTCACTTTTTACATTTGCAAAATTCTGATTCAAGTATTTGGTGTCCAGTAACCGTATCATGTCTTTTATTTTTTTTATCCTACATTTCACGGAATATAATGCTTCAACAAAAAATTTTGTTTTACATATGTTCAGACCTAAAATATAAATGAACAGAAAAAATATTGTCTCATTTCAAGGTTGTTTCTTTTACTAGTACATACTTTTTAGAATTCCAGTATACCAGTGACTGGATCATAAAAAATATTAATGTATAAAATATAAAAATATAATATAAACTATTTAAGAATATTGACTGACAAAAACGTTACCTAGTAAACACATAGAAATAGTTGATACCGTTGAAATGAAATAAAGCGAAATATAGAATAATAAAATGAAAACATAAAATTCCTAACAGTAATTATATTTCAGCACTCGCAATGAAATATTTGTCAATTATTTTAATAAAACAACAATTTTTTCTACAAGCTTTTTTTATTAAAGTAATGCAAACCATTTGTTACGCTATTAAGGAGCTGAGTCTCCATTAAGGTAATGCTGCAGCCATTAAGGCTACTCATCCATCGAATACCACTTGATATATGAATCTAAAAGCGGGTATATACATACATACACATATATATATATAGTTAATACACATATAAACGAACATCTGATATCAATTTGTATTCGAGCGCTCATTAGGGATTATACATACATATATATATATATATATATATATATAAACCAACCCATTATTGGAGGCTTTCTGACTTACAGTCATCAAATGCGACCGAATAGTGTGGTATAATTATGATGCGTAGACTAGAAAATGAGTAGTCCGTGGCAGCGATTAGTGGAGTTGGACTCGGTGGGAGCTGGGGGCAGCCGGAAGTCGTCGTCTCCTCTGACAGGCAGTGACACATTATGAAGGTTAGAAACCTACTTATTCCGAACATGATGGAGAGCCCACGTGCTGCACATTACTCACTTCAAGCGGAGCGGCTGAGTCGACGGGGCTGATCAAAAATACAAGTGAAATATAAGGAAACGTAGTCTACTCATGCCATGACCTATGAACTATGAGTCGCTCTCTGTTTTTGTTACTTTCTGCAGGAAAGGTGGACTTTTCATATCTCCCCTAGCTGTTAGTTTGCTCAGATTTTAACTTTGGCTTTTCTTATGGCTTTTCTTTGCCAGCAACTTGGCTCATTTTGACGCCAGTTTTTGTTGAGTAGAGTGTTTTCTCTGTTGTCGCTTGCCATGTGTTTTTATTGCATTAATTTTTATGGTCTTTGGGTCTCGCTGTTGTTGTTGCTGCGGCTGTTCTTTATGTTGCCGCTATTATTGTTGTTGTTGCTGCTACTGTTGCTGTTGCTGCTTTTGTTTTACTTTGCGTATGCCCCAAAGTAATAAAGTGAATTGGATTTCTCAAATAATTTCCATTTTAAATCCAGTCGGCAAATCCGCACGAGCTTTGCCACAGCTTCAGCTTCTGCCGATCAGTCGCACTTTGCAGCCATAGCCCACGCAGCGAATTATTGTTATTGTTGCTGTTGTTGTTGTTGTTGTGCTACCAAAAGTGGCTTCATTTTCTCGCATAAAATTGTTTCGCAAAGTTTGTTGAGATTTGTTTGGCGACAGCATTTGCAATTGTTTTTCTTTCCCGAGTTCTTTCAGCTGTTGTTGTTGTTGTTGCTGTTGCTGTTGTCACTGTCGCGCTTTGGTTTTTTGGGCGTCGAGTACTATTTGCATTTGTGTCCAGCACTGTACGTCAGTGTGAACGAGGTCTCAAGATTTAATTGAAATTTAGTGTAAACAAAATGACAGCCTGTCGATTATCCCTAGCAGCGCCCACCTACGTCTAAGTCGATATATCCGCGAAAGCCTTTCTCGCGCAAATCCTGTCAACTCGGCCTGGCTGTCAATTTGCCAAGCGCCTTTTGTATGTCAAAACTTGATACGAAACACGGCAAACATTTCACACATGTCACTGAGCCAGTGAAGTTGTTGGCCGTGCCGTGCGCGCTATCAAGGATGTGCCCAGCCACGCCTACTACAATACGAGCGCGGCTGTCAAAAAAGCACCAACAACATAACACACACACGCACAGACTCACAGACACGAACAACACACTCACCAAGTTGAAAAGTAAACTTCAATTGTTTACTTATTTGCCTTGCGCATATGGAAATGAAATGGCAAATAAGCGAATGGAAACGAATGAAAAAATTACGTTGACTTTTCCAAATGTACATAAAGGGCATATAAACACGTATATAAACAAGACGCAATACACAAGAGCACAGGGTCGAGCAGCGGCAACACGCCGCCGCCGGCAATAGCGGTAAAGAAGGAAAAATGAAATAAAAATAAAATAAAATAAAATAACAGCAAACTGATTTCGCATGACCCCTTCGCTTGCAATCCGTCTCTGTCAGAGGGCAATCTTAATGTCAAGCAACAGCTGCTGCCGTGACTCCTCCGCTAACCCAAGGCCAAGTATCCCATCCGTCAGGTCTTCAATGATCAGAATGGTTTCTATTGCCTTCACAGTGGAGCTGACATAATAATACTTAAAGTTGCAGGAGTCGCAGCAGAAGCTCCTCTTTATTGCAATTGTTCTATGGTTTTTCGCTCTTCTCTTGCTTCATTTTAATTGTAAAGCATATTTAAATCTGCAAAGCCAATTGTCACTGTGTACACCCCATTTAACCAATGAATCGCTTTTGTTGTATTAGTGTTTGCGCTTTGTTTGTTTTATTTTCCATTTCATTTTTTGTTTTCCTTCTTTTTTTCTTTTTGCTACAGTTTTTTATGTCTGTGGGTGGCAACTTTTTCAATTTCTCTGTGCATTTCTTTATTTTGCTTATCAAGAAAGCGTCGCATTGAAATAAACACAAAGAAGATATAGCAGAGTAGCTAGAAAAGAAAAAAAAAACCGAGAATAAAGGGGCATGAACAAATTGTTTACGGATGTGTTTGCGTCCTTCGTCTAATCTTTGTTGTTGGCCATGCCGTTGCTGCCATTGCAGAAAGGAAGTAAATGGAGGCAAAGAAGAAGCAACCCAAAAACGAAAAGCAAAAAGCGAAAAAGGATGTAACAAAAATTCATAACAAAGTACATTTCATGGCAATGCGAGCAACTCGTTCATCCTGTTCGGTTTCGTTCGGCTGCGTGTTCAGTCTCACTGTGAATCTGTGTTTCTGGTTGTGTGTGTGTACGTGTGTGTTTGTGTGTGTTTCGGTTTTTTATTGTGTGTTTGGCTAGCAAAGGAAATTCACTTGACTTTTTGGCTACAATAGTTTCATTTTTTTTGCAGCTTTTTGCTGTTTGTTGCTGCTTTAGCTTGGCTAAAGGCATAAATAAGCCAACAGTCGGCTGCAGTTGTCGCTGCTTGGTAGCTTGAGTGCGTTTTGGCCCTGGCCAATAAGTTAAGATGTGGCCAGTAGGCACAATACACACACACACACACACCCATCTCAGACATACGTATGTACATACTTATTTATGGCAATTTGTCGAAAGTGCTTGGGCATCTATATTTATTAGAAATAAGAGCTTTTACCACAATCTAATATTTTCAAACAATAGAATGTGCTGTAAGAGTGTTCAGAACAGGTTTACTAGAGTGGTCAAGCAGTGCTCTCTTCACAATAATTATGTGAAGCGATTTATAATAAAATACTGAGTACTTTTTCACTTACCCTAAGAATTGATTCCCTTAAGAAAACCTAAAAATATTTTAGGCTGTGTAGAAATAAATATAGGAAATATATTTAATGTCCAAATTTCCTAAAAATCTAACAGTTATTTGATTGACATTGTACATAATTTTATATAAACAGAGTCAACTCTTAGCTCTGCAGTCGAGTATATAAATAAAGTAAATATAAGTTCTGTCAATATTATTTATTATTATTTTACAATATTACTCTATATTATATTCTGCCAATATATTTATTAATTTCTTAAATCGCTTAACTTCCCTAGGAGTCATATTTTATTTTATTTTCCCACTCCTCCCAGTTAAGTACGTAATCTCATTACGTTTTTAAGTTTATTGGAGCCTGACGTATTCAGCGGCACGTTCAATAGCAAATCAACTGGCTGCCAGAGAGTCAATTGTTGACATAATTGCAGCATAACAGGAACATTTTGGGGCACATGAGACAACAACAATAAAAATGACAACAGGGCAGCCCCATTCGCACAGCAGCAGCAGCAGCAGAACGACCCTGGCTAGCTTTTATTATTCCGCTAAATTGATTTTGAATTTAGTTCAATGTTTATGGTCAAATGGTTGCGTTTTTGTGTCAGCAGCCTTGGTGCGGAAATAGCAACACCGTCTGATATGTGGATTTATACAGTACCAATAATGGCTTGGGTTGAGAATGGAGGCTGCTCCGCCCTCTGCCTGCCACCTTCACCTTGCCCTATCTATTTTGGGAGCAGCTAGTGAGCTAGGTGCGGCTACATTTCTTGCTTTGTGTACCTTATAAATCATGTTTGCTTCAATGCGCAGGCGAGACCGGGCGCCTGGCAGCTCCTAGAAGCGATAAGTCTCAGGGGCCGAATATAAATACACCTATGCCTAGCCCTATGAAGACCCCGGACGAGGTAAAAATGAAAAGCATTCGAGAGTAATCCCCAATCGATTTTCAAGCACATTCAATAATGGTTCGGCGGCCATTTTGCGAGCTAAAGGCGTTTTTTGTGGTAACCTTTTTTCACTTTTTTTTTTTTTTTTGTTCCACACTTTATTCTTATTTTTATTTTATTTTTCCCACTTTTTTTTGCATATTACTCATGCATATGCTTAGAATGCGGCCCATGCCCAACGTAAGTGAGTTTATACATTTTTTATTTATTTCATATCCATTAAGTTCAAAGCGGAATGTGTCAGAGGAGGCGTCTAATGTATTGGCTGCTGCTGGGCGAGCGGGGGGAATGACTTTAGTAGAGCGTAGGGATGCGTTCCGGCTTGCCAGCGTGTCTGGTCTGGGCGGGCTGCTGTCTGGGCGGACTGGGGTCTGGTCGTATTGTCGTATGATCGGATGGTTCCAGCGTTGAAATTTCAATTACTCAAGCATATGATAAATGAACTTGTAGCCGCAAATTTGCTCGTCTTTTTGCTGGCAGATCAGGGAATCCATTATGAAGACACGCCACAAACCGCCCACTAAGTATGTGGGCGTGTCACTCACATGCTCATATGCGAAAAGTGCAGCATGTGAAATGATTGCGAAAAACTTGCGCAACTTTGGCCCGGGCGAACAGTTTGCCCTGACCAAATATGCAAAGCCTCTTCCGGGCCAACGTTGCAGGAGGAGGAGGAGGCGCCCGCCCGTTAAATGCCATTTGCTGGCTGAAAAGTTGTCGTGACTTGACAGCTTTTGTTAGCAGCAGCTGCCAAGTCACTTCGGCACTCGCTTAATTAACAGTCAAAATAAAGGTGAGCTCTACTTGTGTGCATGCTTTAAATTAAGTTAATTAAGTTACATATCTGGCATGTCAACGGCGTATTATACTTACCCACATGAGCTCACTCTCGCATGGCCACATTCAAAACTCAAACTCAATGGCACTCGTCATTAGTGTTGGAAATTCATTTGCACTTCGCCAATTCATAGGTGCTATACTTGACTTGTTGTTGTTGTTGTTGTGGCATAAAATAGCTCCGTGCGGCTTTGTCAGTCAGGCATGCATTCAAGCATCCAGCCAACCACTATAAACATGTATCGACATCAACTTAATTGCATTTCATTCATTGCTAAGCAGCAGCAGCTGCTTCGACAGCAAGCATCAAGCAGTGGCAGGAAACGGGAACGCGGACAGGTGCTGGGATCTCGGGCAAATGGTGTGAAGTTTTATTTCACTTCAGTTCCATTCGTCGATGCGGGCGTTGAAAAAGCCAAACAAAACACAGCAAAAATATATATATAAAAAAAAGAGCACACTCACACTGCTCAGTTGAAGCGCTGCAGGAAGAGCCCAGCTCGATTGCGGGTGAGCCCGATGGAGGCTGCCACTCAGAGAGGCAGCCGCTCCACAACAGTTGGCAAACAATGGGCGCAATGGCTGCATAAAAGGGTTAAACACAAACAGAACTTTAGCTAAAGTTATTTTACGTTTTTAATTTCCCAAAGTCAAAGTCTACAAAAGTTTTGTGCGTTCTCTTCAAATTATTTGAAAATTATTTTTATCGGAAAACTTGCGATTTCAATTTATTTCTGCTATGCAGAAATATGCTTAATAGGTTTTTTTAAATAAATCTATTTTGGTATTATTTGTTTACTTAAAACCAAAAAAAATTTAAGAGGTTTAAAAAAGAATTTTTATTTTCTGTTTTAAAGAAATTTGTCAAAAGTTTTCCTTCATTTTTAAATATTTTTATTTTTTATTATTATTAATTTTTTTCTTTTTATTTATTTATTTATTTTAATTTTATTTTATTTAATATTTATTTTATTTTATTTTTTTTTTTACTCAAGCTAATAATAAAATAGGATAATATATTTTTTTAATGTAAGTATTTTATTGTGGAAAAAGTGAATGCAAATTAACTATATTTATATTTAATTTAAGGGATATTTTTAAATTATAATTTGAAATTTATATAAATATATAATATACCTAATACTATTATATAATAAATATAAAATAATATTTATTATTAAATTTAATTTAAAATATATATTTCATTTATTATTTAATATATTTTTTTATTAATATTATTTTTAAATTTATTTAAAATTATTTAATAAGACAATATTATTCTTCATTTAATAACATTTATTTATTAATGTTATTTTTTTTTTTATTTATTTAAATTTATTTATTATGATAATATTATAGACCTTTCAAGACATTCAACCAAATAGAGATTTATCCCACTGTAACTCTCACTTGTCACTAGGCACTTACATATATAGTGGCTCTTTCGATTTCTCTCCTGCTTTCCCATTCGTTGAGCGTTGCTCATTGCTTTCGGTTTTTGCCGCGTGGCGCTGCTGAAATAGCTAAAATTGAGACGTCACCGTCATTTTACTGCACCGAGAGGAAATACTAGAGAGCAAGGAAACGAGAGCAAATAGTAAAGGATAGGGGAGAAAAAAGGAACTTTTTAATTGAATTGTATGCTGCACAGCTTCAATTGCGAGTACGTTGGATTGGCCTGGGACTCACCTGGATGGGACTGGTTTAGTGCGGAATTCATCGACATTGCTCACATTTCAGCTGTCAGGCCTGAGCAGGAGTTGCAGTTAAAGATCCGGCGTCTGTTTAGCGTTTTGGCACGTTTTACTGATTTCGCCCGACCAGCCCCGCGCGGCAGCTGCTTCTCAAATTTAGCTGCCACATCCGGTCGACTAAGCGCGCGTGCCTGGATCCCAGCGAGTAATGCAAACACTTACGACCGCACAGCTGCTGCCGGAACGAAATGGCGCTGACTGTGATCTGGGTGGTGGCGGTGCTGTTGCTTCAGATTGTGGTTATATACTTTTTGTTGTTCTGCTCCCCGTTCCCTGCCCTCGCCGCTTTTATTAACACAAATATTAATTTTTGCGGCGCTGCATGTGGCATGTGGCAGCCTTGTTTACACTGACGCCATCGGCAGCCCGCTTTGCCACTCGCCCCTCCCCCTGTCCCCCTCATCGAGCCCATCTCTGTTTTGTTGTGGCGTGTATCTCATTAAAGTCAAAGCGCCCAGCACGCACTTCAATTTGCATGAACAAAGCTTTGAGATGTCCCTTTTTGGCCAGAGCGGACCTTCTGCCTGGGCAATGGCTTCATTTGGACTCTCCTCTATGGATAACTTTACAGTGCGGAGCAGCAAGGAAATCTCATCATAAAGCTGACGGCGTACGTCAAATGCAATTGGGGCCCTGTTGCTTATCGCCCGAGCGATGGCAATGAACGTAACGATGTCCATCAGCAGAGGCAAAGGAAAACTTTACAGTAACGACAAATTGCACGGGTAGGGAGGGCGTAAGATGGAAGTGGGAGTGGCTCTGCCAGTGACTGTGGTTGTGGTTGTGGTTCAGCGGATATGTGTACAGACTGCCAATCGCACCTGACCCAATTCGGCGCTGATTTCGCCGATACAGCAGGATGAATAAGCAAACTGATGCGAAATCAGACAAGGCTACATGTCAATACACTCTATCAGCAAGCAATTATCAGGGCTTTGTCAAGCTGCTGTGAAGCGACAGTGATTCCATGTACACAAGAGATTTTAATTTATTTTAATTAGGATCATTTACTGTTGAAAAATACTTTGACTTTACTCGAAAATGAAATACTTTGCTCCAATAACAACTTGAAGCGCAGTTGTAAAGCCATCAGTAGTTGGTTCACTAGACGCTGTTTTCTCATCGATGATTTAAACTAACGATGACATCGATATATCGATTAAATTTATATATGTTATTTTTATTCGATTTATCGGGGTACAAATTTTTGGGACTCGATTGTAACTAAATTTAACTTCCAGCACACTCACGGTTCAGCTTTGTCTTATCCTTTATCTCACAATATTAAACATCTTAAAAAATCAAATATTAATCGCAAAGACTAAAATCCAGTTAAACTATCGATGGCGCCATCGTTGGCTTTAAATCCCAAAGTGTTAGGCAATTTTCGTTCCTCTTTTCATCCGTTATATCTAGTTATTTCATAGAAATTTTTATAGCGCTCACTTTCTTAGCTCTTGTCGCATAATTTGCGAACAAAACAGTTGACTCAACTCACTCTTACTTTCTTGCGGAATTTCTTGAAAAGTACATAAGAATGGTGTGATATATCAAACGAATGCATACACGCATTTCTCCTGCTGCTTCTTCGATTGCTCTCTGCTTCTTTTATACAGTTTCCTTTTGGAGCAAGGCCACAGCTGCAGCCATCTTGGACTTGCTCTTGGCACACAATTGCCGAGCAATGTTTTGTGCTACTTCTGGATGCAGCAGCTCGTTCCGAGAGGCAATCTCTGCAGGCGGCACTGCCATACGTACATGCGGCCGTTGCACGCTTGGCTGCCTCTTTGGCGGAATCCTTCTCGGCCACAACTCTGCTCGGCATTTCCTGCAGCTTTCGCAGCAACGCATTTGCAGTCGTTTTTCTCCGTCAGCGCCTGTGTTGGCTTGCCGTGCGATTGCTTGGCAAATATTTTCTTAATTAGTTGGCAGTGGCCTGCCTGAAAAACTTGGCAATTTCGCTTTTCACTCTTCTACACATCGTTCTGCCTCCTCCTGCTTCTTCTTCATGCGCCGTCCGGCTGACCAACTGTCAAGTGTGAAAAATTGCAACTCAAATTGCTGTACAAAATGGCTTTAAGAGCTCGTTAAAAGTCACGCAGCGTATTGTTTAATTTATGCGTACGAAAACAGAAATTATATTAATTACGAGTGCAGTGCAGGGGCGTGGCAAGTGTCAGCAGCAGTGGGTAAAGAGCTTACGCAGTGCAGCGCACAACACGAAACAGCAATGAGCTTAAAATAACAACAACAACAACAACATCAGCAAACAAGTCCGAGCAAGCTCTTAAATGTAGCCCCCAGCATTTCGAGTAGAATTTCCCCCTAGTTCCGAATAAAAAATGCATAAAATTTGCATGTCAAAAGTGCGTCCTGGCACAGCTCCAGTGCCCCACACCCTGCTCTCCCCACTCCCCACTCACCACTCCACATTCCCGTTGACTCGTCAACAGTGTTGTTTGGCAAACGGTCGGGGCTTTGGCTGAACCACAAGCGGTAAAAATTTTGCAATCAACATAACAATTATGTGGTGCTGGGGCAGCTGGCTGTGGTTCGGCAGGGGGCATCAGCAGAGGCGAAAGAAACGAATTTACGAATTTTGAAAGGCAAACATCACGCACAGAGCGCAGAGCACAGAGCAGAGAGCAGATTTATCTTGTTAGCATATTCATAACTCTGTCGTGCCATATGCTTTAATAGTGCGTTTAAATTTTTACAGTCCACGCGGCTAATTACGTGTGGGCTGTTTATACGATTCGCTTTGCCACGGGGTGTTTAATGCCATCGCATAAATGTCGAAATGCTGCGGCTGTCGCGCCACATGTTTGATTTGATGTAGACGTCGCGACGTTGCGTTGATAGGGGCCATAGTTAAAGCCCTTGGGGAGTATGAGGTGAGGGGCGATGGTGAGGGTGTGGCTCATTGTCTCGTCTGTGCGTCTGGCTGCCTTCCGTCTAAGCAAGATAAACGAAATGTGAGCAACGCGCACACCAAATGTCAAAGCGTATTTAATGAGCCCACGTACCCCATACACCATACGCCGTATCTTCCTCGCCCTCCTGCAAATCCTTGAATGTTGCCGCGATTTTCTGCGAAAATCACAAAATCAGTTGGCAAGAAATCAGATTGGGAGTCGCGCCAACTGCGGCAAGGCGACGAGGCAACATCGACAACGTTGCGGATCTCAGTGTGTGTGTGTGTGTGTGTGTGTGTGGGGCGACTGTCGGTATGGCGACACCAATGAGCTGTAGATGAAGCTAAAGCATATGCCACGATGCGTGTCTGAGTCGGTCGGCCGTCGACCGTCTGTATTCCTAGGTGCTGTGTCGAGCGTGGCCACCAAGCTGACAGCAACACAGTGGTGCAGACAATGTGGTGTCTGGTCACATGCCACAAACGACAACAAATTGTTCAGGAACGGGCCTCTGCCTGTGCGTATTGTCTCAGGTAGATAATGTCATTTACATTTGGAAAAGTCGCTCGACATCTTATCTGACTGCGACTTGATTTGCGAGGCATATATTGAAGCGTATTTAACTTTAGGCATTTAATAGGGCTGCAAATTGATCACGTTTGCCCTGAACAAATATTGAGCTCGAGGCTAATTATATGAAAGTCGAAAGAAAACTTCCCAGAAAAGTTTCGCAGCACTGAGAATTCACGATGGCTACGCAGAGCAGAGTGGAAAATGCACTTATTCCAGTTTCGCTCAGTCGGCCAGTTGGTCAGTCAAGGAAAACCAGATATATATATATGTATGTGTATGTATAAATACATGTGAGGATTTCTAAGCATTTGGTTCAGACAATTTCTCTTCTATTTGGACTTGGTCTTGGTTTTAGCTGCAGCCCCTTGCTGCTGCGTGCCTTTGAGCTGTTAAATGCCATTTTCAGCATTCACGTTGCCACAGCCACAAGAGTTTTCATTAGTGCAAGTGCTGCATAGCTCACATACACGCACACACACACACACACACACGCACACACACATGAGCATTCACTGCGCGCTTCAAGCATTGCTGAACGTGCCAAAAAGCATTGCATAAGCGCAGGCGGACGACAATGCGAAATAAATAAGGTAAAAGGAACGGCGAGTACAATATTTTGTTCCCAGCTCCTCAGCGTGGCACAACGGCAAACAAATCTCAGCCTTGGCAGAGTTAAAAATGTAAACAACAAAACAAGCATTCACAATTGCCTTGGGCATGCCGAACACTCAATACTCTATAATTGAGTCAAGCAGTGGAGTTGAAAAAATCATCCAAAGTTGTTCTGTTCGACGATAATATCGATGGTTTTAATCATTGACTTAACATATCTATTGAGTAGAGATAAATATGAATTTCATTTTTAAAGAATGAGCAGAGATAAATTAATTTCTATCATACTAAATCTTATTTTATTTAAATAATTACTTAAAAGAATATCAACTATATGACCTGAAAGGGAAAAAATTATCTCCAATCTTCCAGTACACTAATAGATCGACTTCAGCTAAGACTGATGAGGATCAAAGAAATATTGATCTATCGAAAAAGGCTAAAATCAGTTGATACTATCGATTATGCAATAAATTAACTTAATAGTTAACCGAAGTGTCGATTGCTTATAGAGAGAAATATATTAAAGTTTATATTTTGATTCGTTTTTCGTTTAATTAAGTCTCGAATTTCCTTTCATTCAATTTAGTTACATACATGCATATACATACACACACACATACACATGTGTAGCTGGCTTGCTGGCCAAACTGAAATGCCCACTGAGAATAAGAGAAACTGGCTGGCGCCACGCGCTGCCCATAAATGTGGGCGGACCGTCCAAGCAGTACGAATGGATGATATTGGAATTGCAATACGATTTGCAATCAGCTCACGACCCCGCAGTTGAAGCCACAGTCGCAGTCGCAGTCGCAGTGGCACTTGTAGCCAAAGTCTTGGCTCAGCCACTGCCGGAGTTGGGCTTGACTGGCATGTGGCATTGCGCATACGCCGCGTTGCACATGTCTCTGGTCTTGCGGTTGGCTGTTGCAGCTCTGTCAACGGGGCCACGAGGCGTGTGTTAATAATGCGTGACATAAACTGAAGTCAGGCAGCTTCCCAGCTGCTTGACGGTTCGATGTGACGTGGACGTGACAAAACGAATTGAGTTGAGCATTTTAAGTGACAGGAGCGAAGCGTATGGCGCGTGAAGCTGAAGAAATGCCATTCAGGATTGCGACATTGTCATTGTTTTATTGACAACCAAATGTGATTCTCTCTCACACGCACACATTCGTTCATTCATTCATTCATACTTTGTCACTGGCGTACACAATATTTACGCCTGGCGGCCTCTTACATGCATAACATTTAAATTTTTACCCTTAAATATGCAAATAAATGCTGCATATGGCAATGGCAGCAAGTCCACAGTCTAAAAATGGGAGTGAGGCGAGGATTCAACAAATTCAAAACTCTGCTGCAGCATGTGTGTGTGTATGTGAATGTGTGAGAATTTCAATTTCCGCTTTGGCACACACACTCACGCACAAACAAAAATATATATATGTATATATAAAGAATGATATGCACAAGTGTGTGTATGCTAAGCATGGTGCCAATTGCCGCCAATCAAAAGAAAACCAAAGTCGAAGGACGTTGCTGGCAACGCGTTGCTGATTTTTGAGGAAATTAAATGAAATTGATTTTAACCCCAAGTGTAAAAGTTCACCAGTGTGTACACACATATAAGGAATATATGGTGGCCTGATATGCTGGGCGTGCGAATGCGAATGTTGTCAGTCCTAGGAGCATGCTAACGGAATTTCTGTTTATTTCACAATTTAAGCATGCGAACAATGTTTTAAAATGAGAATTGACATTCGTAACAGAGGCTAAAGTATTTAAAGCGCACTAAAAGAGGAGACCAGAGAGCAGCAGAGTTTTAGTTCACGGGATACATTTAAGCTGCTGTCTGCAGCAGCGTTTAATCCCTGTAAAAATAATTACAAACTGCAATTATTAGCCAGGAATGGGTGCCAGAGCAAATCCAATTAAGCGAAAAGCGAGTGTAAGGCGAAGCTTTTCTTGTCTCCCTTTCGTGTTGCTTTAGCTGTACCGTTAACGTGCACAAAACTTTCCTGGAAAAATTGCAGTAGCTGTGCCCAACTGAGAAGTTTTTCCAAGCTCTGATTTCATTTCCATTTAATGATCCTAAAGCAGACTTGGTCAGCTACGATTTTGCCCTTACATAGAGTCTCTGAAACACTCTCAATCCCGAACTAAATTGTGCTTGAGAATTGCGAACAGTGTAGAGTACAGTCGGCTACAGCCAGCTGCAGTCGGCTTCCTTCTTTTTACCTGTTCTTGCATTTTATTTTATTTGCTGCACGACCATAAAGCTTGAAATTTAATTGGCGTCAGCAAAAAAAAAAAATTTATATATACATATATAATAATAATAGCTTCCGTTATTAGACCGGGGAAACTACAGGCTCTTATTTTATTTATTTATTATTCTTTTTGTCAGCTCCGCGTTTTATTGCACTCATAAAAAAATAATCTGAGAAAATTGTTCATTGTTGTGACTTACTTTGCTCCTGTTGCTTCTGCTCTTTTGTTGATTTCCCTCGCTCGCTTGGTAACAAATTAAATGGCTAACTCAACATCTTCAGATCTTGTTTACAGTTGTAAATTAATTTGCTCACAATTCATGTTGATTTTTTCTTTGATATTAAGAGCTACAGATTTGAAAGCACATCTGCATGCTCTTTCACCAAATTATAAAATCATTTAAAACTTATGAAATTCCTGTTGAAATTGTTTATATATAAAAAATAAAATAAATACAATGCATAATGAGCACTCATATGTTTTTAGGAAATGAATAAAAAGCCATTTGAAGCATCTACAAAATGATTTATTCACATCAAAGGACATTTGATCACGCCATATAAATGAGTCTCAATTTCTATGGCGCGGCCTTCGCGGGCATATTTGCAGAAGTCCGGACATTGAACTCAATTTTCGAGTGAGCAGGCGCTTTTCATTGGCAAACAAGAGCAAGAGAAGAGAATATATGTATATTATCCGAATGCAACACGTAAAGGTTGTTGACCGACCAACAAACGAAATTTTATTTTTTTACAAGCCCACTGAGTCGAATGAGCAGCGGCGCTGCAGATTTCAATTCCTATCAATGATTTTGTGTGAATCATTAAGTTCAATTCGTAGAACGCATTTGCAAAAAGGTATCAGAGCACAACTTTTTCAATGTTTAATTATTAGTTTTCATATTAAAAGTAACACATTATGTAGAATTAATGATTATTATGATCTTAGATGACTTGACTTGACTTTAATATTGGTATTGATCTCTATAATTCTGAGTTCGTTTTTGTATACCTAGACTCATGCATTTTTCCATCCCTTAAATCTAGTGCGTCTATTGCTTAGATTGTAAAGCTCAGCGCTCGTCGGCTACATATTCTATTGCTGGGCCTCTAAGGGCTAAAATAATAATTAGTGAAACAGCACCTAAAAAAAGTTTGTTGGTCTATAAATCAACAAAACTCTTGGGAATATTGAAAAAATTTAAAGGCAGTTTGTTAATGTAATGTTTAAACTAATACAAAATTAATTCATTTATTTTTTAAATATTTTTGTAATATTTAATAATGCTTAAAAACTAGAAAATGGGAGCAAAATAGTTGCACAGCTTATTTGATCCACTTATGAAATAAAATTATTCAAGTTAAGTGTTTTTTAAATAACTGGTTAACTACCATTATTTTTGATGACTTCAATACATATATTGACTCTTCTTCATGGAAAGAGTATATAGTCGCTTATTTTTACATATATATAAATTAAATATAAATTTATTTATTTCTTGTATAATTTCATCAAACTTTTTATGGCATGTCATTATTAAATTTTCCCCACCTTAAAGAATATTAAAGTGCAAATAAAGTATCAATTTATTGTATCAATTCCACGTGGCTTTTTATACCCTGAACCCATTGAAAATGGGAATTCAGGGTATAATGGTTTTGTTGACATGTATGTAACAGGCAGAAGGAGGCGTGGCAGACCACACAAAGTATATATATTCTTGATCAGGACGATAAGTTGAGTCGATTTAGCTCAATTTCTCTGTCTATTTCTTCTAAGTATTCGCTTTACGTATTTAGAAGTAATTCTGCTAAGCATTTCTCTTAGTATTTCATCCAAAAATTTCCGTTAAGTACTTCGTCTTTCTTCTAAGTATTTCCACTATTTATTTCCTTTACGTAATTCCTCTACGTATTTCCTTCACGTAATTCCTTTACGTAGTTCCTCTACGTCGTTAATGCTTATAATTCACACGCTCACACGCAGCAGGCCTGGACGACTGAAGAAATGCTGCAGCTGCTGCCCTTTATATACCCAGCAAGCATTTGGAAGAGTGTTTTAACAGAAATCGTCTTGATAAGTATTCCTTGAGTCCCCTTGACGATTAAAAAACGACTAATCTCCCGGGCGATCGAAAGAAGACTCATAAATGACCCTTCCATATGCTCACAGTATGATTACTTTAAAATACAAAAACGAAATGCAAAGCAATCGCCGAATGAGCATGCAGGTGATTAAAATATGATTATTGCTTGGTTTTGATTTGTTCCTATGCAATCTTGTTCTGCTTGCTTGGCTGATCGCTAAGTATTTCCTTTACGGAATATCTTACGTAATTCCACTACGTAATACCTTACGTAATTCCACTACGTAATACTTTTACGTAATTCCACTACGTAATACCTTCACGTAATACACTTACGTATTCCTCTACGTGGTTCCTCTACGCCTTCAATGCTTAGCTGATCGATCACACACTCTGCTTCACTTTGTTGCGCACACCCCCAGCAGGCCTGGACGACTGAAGAAATGCTGCAGCTCTTGCCCTTTATATAGCGAAACTTTTACTCAAGCACTGTCTCTCCCAAATGTTGAGCCCAACAGCAGGTAGAGTTCGTTGCAGTCGAGCTTCAAGTGACCAATGGGAACGCTCTCTGCTGCTGTGAGCATTCTAGCTTCGTTTTACCTAAATACAAATACTAAATGAGAACTGCTGCATACACATAGACAACTTTAATGATCTTCTGCACTTCTTCTCTCCTTGCTTTTATTTTTACTCAAGTGCTGTATGTGCGTTCTCCGAAGAGTTCAGGGATTTCCTAGTCGAGCAGTCTCGACTAGAGCCTTTTTACTTGTTATTGTAATCTTTATTAAATCACAACAACAAAAAAGTGTAAACTAAAGTGATATTCAATATTATAATGGTAAATTTAACAAGTAAAATGTAAATAAAAAAGCTATTGAATGGAATATTTTTTATCAATTGTAACTGGCTCGTTGGATAAGTTGGCGTAATTCCCTTTTTTTTTTTTTTTGCTGTATGTTGGCCGACTTGAAAAAGCTTGGTGCCATTTAATGAAAGTGAAAAAGTGCAGGAGAAGAATGTCCGTTCGGTGCTTGGCGACAGGAAAAACTATTTCAATTGAGGTAGAAAGCGAACGGCAAGGGCATGGCCAGGCAGGGCGGCGTTTCCATTTCTCTTTCGACCATTGCGTTTTACTATCCTTTTTGCTTCGTTTTGCTTCTTGTCTTTTCATGAATTGCAGCAGAGATTCAGAGAACATTCTGTGTTCTGTTTACGGCTTAAATTGCAGCATGAAAAGAAATTTTGTGTTGACATTTCAGCACTCATCTATCTTTACCCTTTCTACTCTGCTGTTATTTTGTGATGTTTTTTCAACTTCTTTGTCTCCTTTTCTTTTTTTGGATTTCTGTAAGTGTCAAGTGTGGCAAGTCGAGGCGGCAAGCTGTTCACTAAGGCACTTTAGATGCCTTTGGCATTGATAGCCCCTGAACAGAAGTTGGATTTATTTGCATGACATTTGAACCAATGAAGTTTGTGTGTGTGTGTGCGTGTAGGTGTCTGTTGTGTGCTGAATAATTAGCCAAGCCAAGCATTGGCATGAGTAAGCCGTAGTAAACTGATTAGCCACAGTTGTTTTGGCCAAAAACAGTTGTTAAAGCAGCAGCGCTTGAGCTGGCTAAGTGGCCAAAATCAACTATAAAAGCCGCAGTCCCACAGTGAGCACTCAACAGAAGCCGAGAAACATGCCGCATTACATCAAGCATCTGTTGGCCATAGTTTCACTGGTGATTGTGCCGTGGACTGCCGTGGACTGCCAGGATGCAGCCAAGAACTATTGCCAGCCAAGCCTGTGTCCCAATCTGAGACGGCATATTGGCTGCAAGAACAAGGGCGTAAGTATCGCCTCAGAGGCTCCGCCCCACTAGCTGATCTCATGTCCATTCCATCAGGAGCTGTCCAAGACCTGTCCACCGACAGCCAAGCTGTTGAACATTACCGAGTACCAGGCCATCATTCTCAACCAACACAACCAGGCACGCAATGTGCTCGCCTCCGGCAAGCTGGAGGGCTTGAGAGCGCCCGAAAGAATGGCCACGATGCAGTGGAACGAGGAGCTGGAGCTGCTAGCAGCGCTGAATGTTAAGCAGTGTGCGCAGCACTACGATGCCTGCCACAACACTCTGGAGTTCCGCAATTCCGGCCAAAACGTGGCCCTGGCTCTCATTAACAAAACCGACATCAGCAATGAGCAGCTGATCAACTCAACCATCGATCGCTGGTGGGATCAGTACAAGAATATCACACAGCAGCGCGTGGACTACTTTCCCAAGGAATCCAAGCTTAGCGAGTGCGTAAATGCAATTCCACGGAAATTTCTTTCTCTATCCGTCCCCTCTCTTCACTCCCCTCTCTTGACAGCCCCGTGCGTAACTTTGCGGTAATGGCGCGCGACAACAACACACACGTGGGCTGCGCGGCCATCAGATTCAGCAAGGGACCAGTGGATAGCTTCCTAATGGCCTGTAACTACGCCAGCAATTTCATGCCCGAGCATGCCATTTATAGGGCGAAGAGCCACAACTGCCAAGGCGGCTATGACAGAGTCTATCCGGCTCTCTGCAAGGCGGGCGAGCTCTACCGCGAGGTCGAGCCATTGGAGCTCAATGTATGGGGCAACAAGTAATATTCATATCAGCCATTTATGGAGTATTTATATACATATATACAGTCTAGCCAGCCAAAGAGTGCCGGCACAATAAAGTCAACGTAAAACGTTTTAGCTCAACTGCCAATTATATTCACTGTCAATTAAAAAAGGGCTTGCTGAATGTTTATTGAATGTGTTATTAAACAATAGAATTTCAACAACAACAGAAAACTAATGCATATTAAAAAGTGCAATTTAACTCAGAGTTTATCTCATATGCAAAAAACATATACATATGTATATATTTCTCTCTTTTTGGCTTTTGCAATAAGCTTGACTCTGTTTCATATTCAATCTGAGGAGGCATTTTAATTGTTTCGCATTTCTGTGAGGATTTTATGAACTATTAGCAAAGTAATGAGCATATTCACATGATACAGTCGTAGTCAGTCAGATGGAAAATCCAACATGGGCCATGTCGTGTCATGTGTTACAAATTTTGCGATATTTTTTGTCTATATTATGTCTTTGGTATGGTAATACTTGCTTAAAAATATCATGCAACACTAGCCAGGTCTATTTAGCGTGTTGATTTGTGTGTCGAAGCGTGAGGCAACCATATATCATCGCCTTTATGACAGCCACCTTCAATGGAGGGTGCAGGGGAGCGCAGGGCGGGGCCAGCTCATCATATAGGGCATATATGTATGTATGTAGGCCTAGGCATCATCCCATCTTTCCATTATCATCATCATCATTTTGAGCATCAGCTAAAATATGATACGCGTTGTTTCTGAGGCTGAGACTCTGCCAACGACGCGTCGTCGACAAGTTGGCATCTAATTTTAACGTCAATATACGCAATGTAAAAACGTGTCTTCATCAACGTTCCACGGCTCGTAATCTGCTGCTGCGTCCGTCCTTAGCCGCGCCCCCACACTCCACACTCCACACACCACACCTCACGCCCATCACTTGCAGCGCTCTGCTCTAGCCTGCCCCCACGCAGTTTTAAGTGCCTATTAATAATGTTGCCCTGGTCTGGCTGGGGCAATTTTTTCGTGCGTATTTTGCTCTGCTTTGCTTTGCTTTGCTCTGCTTTGCTTTGCTTTATTTTTAGTGTACATCGTTAGCGAGCATTCTGCTGCGTTCTTCTGCGTTTAATATGCCGTTATGTCGTCAAATCTTAGGATCATTAAAAACAACAACAATAACGACAACAACGGCAACAACCAAAACAAAGTTAGCCAAGCGAAGAGCTCTCAAAAAGTGATTCCATTCTGCCATTGTCACATTTACAGATAATTAATAGTCGCCCAAATGACGGCTACATAAAATATGCCCCAATTAAACAGAATCACAGACTTGGCCAGGTGACTAGAGTCCGAGCAGGGCGACGTACATATATACGTACACCGGGAGCAGTTCACCCGATATATGCATAAATTAGTTGTTAGTGCATTTCATAAAATTATGCATACTCATTGTTAATTATGTTGTTAAATTCGAGTTGCTCATTTGGCAAATATAATTTACGTTCTTGATGCTCATTAAATTCATGTAAAAGCGCAGTCAACATATTTTATGAGGCGCATTATGTCGTAAAAGCAACTGAAAGGCTAAACTCACCTGACTACAACAGGCAAATACTCTGCACAAAGAGAAGGGTGTCCATAAAAAAATATCAGATGTAATAGGTCCGGAGCGAATGCGTCGTGTGGGAGCTACTACAAAGTGAATGCTTCCGTTTTAAAACTCTTGAAAGTTTTTTTTTTTTATATTAGGGCCACTTTACTCTTTAAAAACTGTCAAATATATTTCTTGATTATTACTATTATTTATATACATTTAAAATAAGTTTAATACAAAATATTTATTGAAAACTTGAATATGTTTATTATAATTATTGATATTAATATTATTATTAATATATTATTAAATACCATTTTATATTAATAATAAGATTTATAATAATTATTTCTATTTTATAAATATCCATACATGTATATAAACACTATAATTGGAATATCTATAATTGGAAATATCTATCTCTCTCACTCTCTATCTCCCTCACTCTCTTTCACTCTCAAGCTCTCTTTCTCTCTCTCTCTCTATCTCCCTTTATCTCTTTCACTCTCTCACTCTTTCTCTCTCTCTCTCTCTCTCTATCTCCCTTTATCTCTTTCACTCTCTCACTCTTTCTCTCTCTCCACAAGGGTTTTGTGCGTCATCCGACGGGCGTTCAGTAAATACATGTTTGTTTGTCTGTATGAAATAAACTTTGGGATTTGGAGAACAAAAATATTCGAAAGATTTACATCGCTACACAGATTTGTTAAAAATATCATCTATAACAATGCGATATATATCAATTAGAGAAATCAAAATATCTGTGTGATAGTTACCATATCGAAAATAGTCATAAATAAACCATTGTTGTCTTTCAATTAAATATAACTTGCGTGCATAATAAGTTAAAAAGTTTCTACCCAAAATGTTGGTATAGAAGACTTGATATTTATTAAAAATTATAAAAAGGCAATAACTGGAGCTGTGGAGTGTAATACGAATTATTAATACTAGAGGGCAGACCTTATATTTATATACCTTAAAATAAATATACATGTATTTATTATACCATGCAGAGTATCACGCAGTTGCTGCCGTCTGGCTGCAACGTTCTTACTCACCTTGAGTTCATTTCAACTGGGAGATTAGGGTAATATAATTCTATGAAAATGTAAATGCTGCCTAGAGGCGTGCATGAGATTGGCCCGAGCTCTGGGTATGCTCTAATTTCTAATGTCTTCATTTAAATTTGTATTATTTTATTTTATTATAATTATTTTTTAAATTGTACATCTATTTTTTTCTGCTTCACTTTTTCGCACATGACTTTATTATGTATAAATAAACAATACATGTTTCAGCACACATATACATACATACATTTCAGCCAAATATTTCACAGTCGTCATTAGGCAAATGGCGTGCGTATGTATATGTAGAGCTAATGCGCAAGTAGAACTAAATTTATATATTTTAAATTGGTGTCCCTCGACGCCTCTCACTTTTTATTGTTGACATATTTTGTTGGGTTGCCTTTGGCTGCGGCCTGGTCGTAAAATAGAAATTAATGCGCGAATTATAGCCAACGAGATATGGCATTGGATTTATTTTGGCTTTCTGCTGCGGGAAATGTGGTCGAGTTTAAACAAGTTAGGCTGATATAATATGAGATCGAAACGCGCATAAATTACAGAAGCGTGCATGGAGATGAGAACAAAGCGTTTATGATTTAGTATGGACGAAATCAACGCTATTTAAATGTTTAATGAGCAGTCAGACGTGTCAACAGGCTAAATGAAAATTTATTTAATTAGAAGTCGGACAGGCCGACGCAAATACACGCAACGGCATGACAAGTGGGCTCTCATAACTTTTGAGCCAGCGACACACACACATATGTATATTTGAAACTGTTTGGTCAGCTATGCGAAATGAACAAAGAGAGCAAATATGTCGACAAATGTCTAAAAAGGCAATCAAAAGTTGCCCAAGAATTTGGGAATTTGGGAAGACAACAAAAGTTTTGATTTATGAAATATGCGCTAAAAATACAAATAGCATTTGATGACATTTGCTCCGGCGGCCATATCGTAAACAAATTCCCAAACAAGTCCAATAAAGGCCGTAAGGGGCTTTGATTTATCATGGCTGAATGCTGCGACATTAAAGTGGCCGCAAATGTTTTTTGGCCGCCCATGCGAATGTCATAGAGGGCAGGCATCATAAATAAGCCAAATAAAACTTTCGCCAAGCCCTCGATTGGCAAAAAGGATTGGCAAGCCTTCCGACGAAGGCCCCGCAACTTTCTGGCAATGCAAATTACCAAGAAATCTTGCGCCCCACCCGAGGACATCGGGATACCTATCAGCTCTACACATGTTAGCATGTGTTGTCCACAAACATGCCATTTGAGCCACAAAACTTGCCATTGCTGCCTCATTTATTTTATGGCTGCGTCGCTTTAAGTTATTTTTCTTCATTATATTTTATATGCAGCTGGAACGGCCGACGGCATTTGGCAATCAACGCAAATGTTACGTTTATTTGCCCAAACAATTTTCTCTCTATTCTCTGGCTGTGCTATGTGCTATGTATTTGTGTGTCTATCTGGGATCTGTATGCGTGCGGAAAATGTCAAATGGTCGCCTAAGCTGGCCATCACACATACGACCCGTTGTACGCTCGTCGTCCGCTCATTTGCAGTTCGTCAGTTCATTTCTGGGGTCTTAGCGCGCACAGTTCATTAGCGCCGCCCCAAAAGTTGGCTTATTAATCCTTAAATCCTCAACGGAGCAGGCGCCATGACGAGCCCCAGCCACTCGCCATTTGGCTGTCGACAGTTGTCATTAGGCTCTGGCATAAACAGCAAATTAAGTTTTACTGCTTCATATATATTTGGCACTCCAGCTGACTCTTAGTTTCAGCCGAGGCGCTCCACTGTGCCACAGGCCGTGTAATTTCAGCCGCTCCTATTGATATTTGATTGTTTGTAATGAGCTGTGTACACAGCCCGCCACGGAGCAAATGAATAAAACATTGCTGTGGGGGCGAGTCGAATCTCGATACAGCGGCTACAATAGGTATATATTATAATGACGTCGGCATGCCTACTCCAAATGAATTAAAAATAATAATACAAAATGCAAAGGTTACACAAATACTGCGAACAGTTAGGGGTCGATTCCAATTAAGGCAGCTAATTATGACGCATTAATTAAATAAATAAACAAAAAAGCTCTAGTCGAGACTGCTCGACTAGGAAATCCCCTGAACTCTTCAAAGAACTGCTATTTCAATAATTCTTTGCGTCTTTCTGATTACAAAAGAAACAGCACACACACAAGCACACATACATAGACACACATAGCCACGCATGCATAAACAGGCACGGACTCGGCAGTTGAGAGGCACAGTACTTGAGTAAAAGTAAAAGCAGGGAGAGAAGAAGTGCAGAGGATCATTAAAGTTGCTTATGTGTATGCAGCCGCTCTCATTTGGTATTTGTATTTAGGTAAATCGAAGCTAGAATGCTCACAGCAGCAGAGAGCGTTCCCATTGGTCACTTTAAGCTCGACTGTAACGAGCGCTACCTGCCGTTGGGCTCAACATTTGAGAGAGACAGTGCTTGAGTACAAGTGACCGTATATAAAGGGCAGCAGCTGCAGAATTTCTTCAGTCGTCCAGGCCTGCTGGGGGTGTGCGCAACGAAGTGAAGCAGAGTGTGTGATCGATCAGCTAAGCATTAAAGACGTAGAGGAATTACGTAAAGGAAATACGTAGAGGAATTACGTAAAGGAAATACGTAAAGGAAATAAGTAGAGGAAATACATAGAAGAAAGAGGAAATACTTAGCGGAAATACTTGGACGAAATACGTAGAGGGAATACTTAGAACAAGTAGACATACGAATAGTGCTAAATCAACTCAGCTCGTCCCCCTGATCTGCTTGTCACATACATTGCACAAAACCAATATACCCTGATTTCCCATTGAAATGAAAAATCTTATGAATATATGTTTTAAATTTAAACGATGCTCTGCTACTCATTAATCAAGTTAAGCCCCAAAAAACAGGTCAGGCGTATAAAATATATACACACATTTGAAATGTGGCTTAAAGAAATAATTGATTAGGCATTTAAAGCTATGCAGTTGAGTGCACATACATACATACACACATAAATAAATATATGTGTGTAGAATAGAAATTTATAAATACTTCAATTAAAAAGCTTTTCGATTTGAATTGCCTAATTAATATCGATTTATGTTTGATATTTTCAATTAATTAACACGAATTTATCAATTCACTCGTTCAATAATTTCATTTGCTAGAGAGTCTTCTGGCCTGCGGCTTTATTATCATTTATTGCTCTCAGTGAGGTCTGCAGCAGCTTTAAATTCAACTCGCATCGATTTCACATGCCAAAGGCCACTTTCGTGTTTGATTCGTTCTCTGTGTGATTCATTTCATCTGTTTTTGTTTTACGGGCGCTTGCAGCGCCAATTGTGCGGCAAACATAATTCAATTAACGCCTGGTCAGTGGATGCACAGCAGGCACCAACACACACACACACACAAATCATACTCGAAACTGTATACACCCACACAAACACACACACAGATGAACAAGCGCGGGCCGCTGGTCGGGCTGATTGACTACCAATCTGTGGGCCTGCACAGCGCTAAATGGCCGGAAAGTGGCGCTTTACAATTTTGCAATTTCCGCCACCGCACAACATCAAACAGAAAACACTTGACGCTTTCAACTCGCTGGACTAGTTTCCTCTTTGACTGCGTCTATCTCACTCTAACTCACTCTCGTGCCCAAAATTGTGAATAGGCTGTGCGAAAATACGGCAGAAAGTATCCTAATCAGTGGGAGTCTGTCATCTAACGGCATTAGAGCAACTCAGGGCATTGCTAAAAATAAAATCTCCAGCAAATATTAATAGATCGTGAATCAAGCTTAAAGCGCTGATTATTGGTATAGCAACATTTAAGCGAGTTATTGTATATTGCCCAGCGAAAAATGTAATTAAGCCAGTGTTTCAAGTTTCTACTTCAGTGCTTGCGCTCAATGTTTGTACATATTTATGATTGTAAAGGCAATCAACAAATTTTCCATGGAGCAGTTTCCAATTCAAATTTCTAGCATATTTGCGCAAGCTAAAATCATTTTTTTTTTTTTCGGGAAGAGAAAAGAGTATATTGGGCAATGGCAATCTAGCTGTCCGTCCGCCCATCGGACGTTTGTTTGCCTGCAGAGCAGTTCACTTGAAATTTGAAATATCTACTCGCTTGTTAACTCAATTTATATAAGGTTGAACGATTTACTGAATGCGAGCCAATGGTACGTAGCAAAATGAGAAATGTAATAGAAAATGTTCGATAAATTAGATAGAGATTTACTTATTTTATTTAGATAATCTCTTCCTAAAAATGTAATTTAAGAATAATAAATAAAATAATTGCTATGGATATATATCCACTGAAATTCAGATAATCTCCATTTAAAAATATAATTTTAATAATTACAAATAAAATTTTATTATTAAAGAATACACAAAATAAAATAATTGCGTTGTTTATATATCCACTCAAATTCGTTTGTTGAATTTAGATAATCTACAATTCAAAATATGATTTTAATAATTAAAATAGTAGTTTTTTAATTAAAACTAAATATTTGAAATAAAAATTATATTTTTATAATTTTTTTCATTAACGAATATAAAGCAAAATAATTTGTGGCAAGTTAAGAAAACACGACGCCATTTTGATAGAGCTAGGCTAGCTGACTTCCTTTACAAATCGCCAAGTACTACGAGGGACCTGGCAAAAAAGGATGCAAAAGTATAGAGGTTTTTTAAATCCAATATGTAGAATATAAATTCAGTGGAATTCCAATATTTTGAAATGTCAAGTAATTGAACTTTTCTACGAATTACTTGGCTTTCGGTTCTTTTATTTTTTTTCGAGTTCCCATTCAACAATGTTCAACAAAATATAAAATTTTTTTCGATGTAAGGCTATTCAGCTTGTTCCTGAAGCTTCAGTTTCCTAGAAGTTTGCATTTATGTTCCGAATCAGTATTTATATATTTACTTAAAGATATTGACATAACGGGTCAACTAAAATTAAAAAGCCTAAACAAAGTACAGAAAATAATGACAATATTATTGTTTATATAGTTATTTTAAAGTCTTTTGCCTTTACAACTTTTATAGTTTATCGTTCCATTATCAAGGAATAATATAATTTTAATTTTTTTGCGCGTTTGATGAAATCGTATGCATACATTTATATGACCTTTACACATATCTCTAAAGGCATTTGTTAACTATCAGTATGTTCATTGACATAAAAACGATATAGCTAACTGAAATCAAGAGTGGCTTAATTGACAAACTATTTTTCTTTACATTCAGGGTTCGAAAAGCAAATTTTCAGTTTAGAAAAGTTAAAATTTTATTTTCGTGCCAAATTATTTATTAAATTATGGAAATTTTCCGAACTATCAAGGTTTTCGGCTTAGACGGAGGAAAAAAAAATACGAAGGCCATGCTTGTTACGAAAGGCGCATCTTAAAGAGCTTTGTAGCTTTTCAGCTGAATCGCTATCGACTCCTTTCACACATAGGTTGCCTATTGGTGCGTGGACCAGTAAAGAGTATACAACAGTCAGTTGCATTAAAACATTTCATTTTTTTACATGTGCTGCATGCAAATTGCTAAACATTTACTGAGCTTCGTCGATATTTGAAATATTTCGAGCAATTGTTTCATCCATGTCGAATTTAATACAGGCTTTGGACGTTTTGACATGTGCTCTAATCATATATCAATATTTATTTACAATATCATTTCCGTATTGGCATTAAATGTGAAATAATTATTTGCGCGTCGTAATTATTGTTGTATTAGCATTTTATTTAGTTTGAAAATTAAATTTAATCGATTGTGATTGTTGTGGCAGCGCGCATTGTGAGGCGTGGCGCAAATATTGAATTTTAATTAGTATCAATTTTATAGTTGTTGCTCGATGCAGATTTGTGTGTGTTCGGTGCATTGGGGCTGTGCGCTGCCACGCCCCCAGCTGCCATGACTGGCATTGTAATTGCTTAAAATAATAACACGACAAGAAAAGTACATTAATAAACATCACCGCCAAAAGGAGGACAGCAAAATTAGGGAAATTTTCGCTTTAAAGCTCGACATGCGATGAAGCGCACTGCAAACTCAAACACAACGTGGAGGCGGAACGCTGCTTGGCTGCCCTCAGCATTCACTTCCGTTTCCGTTCGTTGCCACTGCACATTATTCACATGCTGTCGTGCTGTTGTGACCAGCTCTGTTGCATGCACTTAACAATCAGCGAGCTCTGGTCATCGACATCCCCAACGGCTCACAGACAATGCGTGCGGCCCTTGTATTGGTAATTATGCATATTTTATTAGGCTTCAAGTTCCTGGAAATGCTTTGCGTATTGATTTTTACCCTACTTGACATATATACATATTGACAAATTAAACAGTGCAAAGTCATTCGAGTCATATTGCATAAGTTAAACTGCACATGCCAGTCGGTAATTGCTGTCGCAGCAAATAAATATAAATAAGTATTACAAATATATTAAAATTTCAATTGGAGCTTAGGTCAGCTTATACTCAACACTCGATATTTTTATATGCAAAACTCCAATGCTTCATTGATCGGGCAGTTTGGCAACGCTTTGTGGTAAAGGCGAATACATATAGCATATAAAGTAGTAAACTAAACAATGGCAAGCAAGAGAGAGGTAGTTAGATAGAGGTAAACTCTTCTGCTAACTCTGATTTCACTGTAATGTCTCACTCTAACACATGATCAACCTGCGATGCATGGAGCAGCTGAATGCTAAATTGCAATAGACATACCAAAAGCGAATCAAGTAGATAATGCAAGAATTTTGCATGCTTTTCAAAAGAATCCAGCTGCTCCCATAAGCAGGACTAAAAGAGCTAAAGTTGAGTGTCTTTACAATCTGTCTATATTGATCATTGTCAAGGTTAAGAATGATGAAAAGGCTATAAATATTATTCAATTAATTATTGAGAATATGTAATATGTCAAATAAACCTAAAGATCAAATATGACTTTAACAACTTTACGTTTCTAAGCTCTCCATCTATATAGCTCCATGCCATTGCATTCATGGATGCATTAAAGTCGTGTAGATTAAATTTTAGGTATTTAAGCTCTACAAAAATTGCTGAAGGCCTTAAATTCGAACCCCTAACGAGTTGATATGCCAGTGGGCAATAAAAAAATGCAACATTAAATGGGCGTTTCACATAAATAAAGCCGCTGGAATTGGGTTAAAAATTAACTACGCCAAATTTAAATCAACTGCGTGGAGAGCCCCATCGTAGTTGCTGCTTGTCAGCGAGTTCTGCTTCAGCCTTCGGGACCGGTGGTAAAAAATCGACTCGATGCCGATGGCTGCCCGGCTAGCTGGCTGGCTAGCTGCCTGCTAGCAAGCCGTAAATAAAGACCAGCAAACATTAATAACTCCCATTGGGTGTGTTAACAGGCAATGACCAAAAGAGGGCAGGCCTGGCATGGATTTGGACTACGCTTTTGTTGCTATTACCTACCCTCCTGGCCTGGATTTCTCTGTTTCCCTCGCACTCTCTTTCTCTCTTTCTCTCTTTGCATAAATTGCAGTAAAAACGACACGAAAATAACTAGCCATGTTCTTGTTGCTATTTGTTGTTGCTGTTGCTGTTGCTGTCTATGAAAAACGATGTGCAACAAAAGTAACGCAGAAAGAGCAGGTGAAAAATTGCGCATACGTCAGGTGCGCCCATGGCCCGAGAATGCTGCGAAGCAAGCGACGTGTAATGCATGTAAGACAATCATTTTGACAAGCCAGCAGTAACAGTAGCACTGCCGTGTTTACATTCAGCCACACCCCATCCTAGACGCTGTCTGGCCCTGGCCACCTGCCCATCTGGCCGCCTGCCATCGAGTTACTCATTGGCCCGTCTCTCGCCTGGCTGCCTTTTGATTATTATGCACTTTGATACTTATCTTTAATTGAGGTAGCTTTTCCCCGAGAGCAGCTGAAAGCTTTCATTTTACGCTACACTTAACTCTGAATTATTTTGTCGTGTTTCACATTTTGCCCTCGCCTTGTTCTTCATTTATTTATTTACTTTTTTTTTTTTTGTCATGCTGACTTTACTAATTCGCCGACAATGAGAAGACGTAGTCTTATTATTTATCGACTGACTTTGTGGAGATTTATGCGAGCCAAGTAACATAATAATCAAAAGTGCCTCAATCTACCTTATACTGAGCTAAGCTAGGATCGAGCTGTTGTCTACAATATTTTAGATTTTTTTTCCCTATTACAAAAGAAAAGGCATAGAAAGAACTCTTCTCACACACATGCCCTAAACTGTGCACTTTTGCCGTTTCAGCTCTTAGACTAAAAACACGAGATTCTAAAGAATGCGTTATTAAATAACTTTGCTCAGAGCTTCATGAACTTTTTGATGCACATGCGTAAATACTTCAAAAAGGAAATGTTCCTTAAAGCTTTAGAGGATAAGCAAGTCATATAGGTGAAAGAGGTATGCCCCACGGGAAATTTAATCAGACCTGTCTAGCCTTTTTTTATGAGCTGCGGAATAAGCGAAAATATTATGATTCCCTCAACTGTTTTATAACTAAGAGTCTGTAAAATTATAAATTTATTGTTTTTAAATGAAAATCATCAAGCCTCTGTGGCTTTACGAGGCTTTTAGATGGCAGCAATGCAGAAATACTAAAACAAAATGGGAATAACACTTTTTGAAGAAACACAATTTACTTACAAGTTAAATAAAAAATCATTCTATGAATTTCTTTGTAAGGGAATTTATTTTTTATTATCGAAAATAATTTTAATCCAGATCTAATTAGCGTTGGTAAGCTTTAAAATGAATCGAATATCAATATTAATCCTAGTTATGAACAATATTCAATGGAGACTTCGTTAAAATAACTCTTTCTCTCTCTCCCACTCTAAGTCTCTTTACCTCTACCGCTCTCGCTCTCACTCTATATCCCTCTGTTATGTAAGAAGTAAGCACGTCTGTCTAAAGTTTCACATAGACATTGTTATATGGCTTCGGGTATAATACAAATTGCAATAGAATAAAATCAAATAAAATTTCAAAGAAATTTACATTTCCTTACAATAAATCTTGATATTTTAACATTGCTTTCGCTCACTTGTTCCATCTGCTCTTTACGTATTTAATTTCAGTTAAAGCTGGCTTACAGCTTGCTTTATACATATTGAAGAGCATTGAATAGACAACCGTTTATGTACCCTGCTGGCACTCACAAATGCATATACGCAGTGCACTAAGCGTTTTATGGCCATTGTTGCTTTGTGTGCGCAGTTCAGGGCATGTGATAATGTGTGTGTGCGTATGTGTATGCGAGTGTGAATGCAGCCCCAAGTCCTGTTGAAAGCGTGTGCATCTTGCTGGCTTTGCGAATCGTTTTGTCCTCAGACGTCTGCAACGGATGCCCAGGCTAATTTTGCGTAAAATGAGTCCCCTAGCCGTGAGCCAATAATTCATTAGGAGTCACCGGGTCGAGGGCTCAGCCACCAGGTTCCCAGCACGGCGTATGCAAATGAGCAATGTGTGCGGCTCTCTGTTCTGTTATGATTGCCCGTGTTTTGTGCGTGAATAACCACACCACTCTCTCTCTCTCTCACTCACACTCTCTCTCTCTCTGTCAGAAATCAAATCAATCAGGAATAGTTATGGCTGTCATTTCCGTTCCCCTTGCTTGCGTGCCTCGTGTCGTATACGTAATATTTAAGCAGCACACATTTGAGTTGGAACCAAGTCTATAAGCAATATCTCTATATATATAGAGCATTTTAGTAATTATTTCAAGCATTTAATGTTATCCAAAAATACTCTTGTTGTGCCTTATTGCCCTGATAATCTTACTGCCAGCACCTTTCACCTGCCCAGCTCAGGCTGAGCATAGCCATTGGCCAAGTTGGCGTAGCCTCGCCGTGGGCTGCTGTGAGTGCATTTCAATTTCCGTTGCAGGCAGGGGTCGTAGGCGCTGTGCCACCTGGCTTTTATGAAAGCAATATGCATATGCCCGACAATCCACTCGAGCGCTGCTATTTGCATTCACTTCGTTGCAGTGTTTGCCTGCCCACTCCTGCTGCACACTCGTCGCCGGGTCGCCGGCACATTTTAATCCTGTCAAAGGCGGTTGTAGTGCTTCGGGCCGGCTCTCTTAAAGTTTCATGGAATTTACTAGCAGCAACGACAACTTGCCTCTGGTTCGTTGGCTAAACGACACTTGGCTGCATGAGTAAACAAAACAGTTGATGCAGGCAAGTAGCACAAATTTGATTGGCATTGGACCACAGATATACAACGATTTAAGCCGCTCCAACTGTGGAGCTGGCAAATAAATGCAATTTCTTGGTTGCTGATTGAGTTGATGGAAAACCTTTAAATGACTTAAAGACACGAATATATATAAGGGCTGGCCAGCTGAGTTAAGTTCGCCTTTCCTTTGCCGCTCTCAGTTTGTTGACTCTCAATTGTCAACTCTTTTCAGAAAATACTCAAAAGTTGTATTCATTTGTTATGCTGGCTGTTGTTGACGTTCTGATTGTTGCTAACATTATTTCAGCTCTAAAAAACTTTTACACTGTTTCAGCCTTTTTACGACGCCTCTCAATTTGACATGGGCATTTTTACGAGCCTCCCAAATAGGCAGCCAGCTTTTATTTATTTATTTATTTTTTTTTTTTTCGTTTCATTTTTCTATTTCTGTTGCCATTCTGTGCCTTTTGGCGAAAATTTGCTGTTTAGAGCTTTTTGTTGCCATTTCCCCTAAATACCCTCTGTCCATTAAAATGGCGTAAAAGCGGGTATATAAGTTGAGCGCGAATATATGATTGGATTGAATAGATATATGTCAAAGAGAGAAGTTAGTTTTTGATATAAAGAAGAATCTCAGTAATCTACATGAAGACTCTTTGACTCATAAGCCTAAACAAGATTTATTTTATTTTCTTTGTCATAGACAATCATATATGAATCCTAGATCACAGGGCATCTTCTATTCGATCAAACACAACTGCAAATGTAACCATATTTTGTAGCCCTCGTATAAACAAACAGAACACTTCATAGTCAGGCCTCTCTCTCGGTGCATCATAAAAAGCATTGCGTTCTCATTTCGCGAGTGCTGGCGGAGTCATAGAAAGTCGACGCGTCGGGTAATTAGAAAATTAGCCCCTGCCAGCGGCCCATAACTGAAATGCACAACAGCTAGCACTAGCAACAGCAACAACAACAACAAGAGCAGCAACAACAACTACAACAACTGGTGCTCCGCAAGAGTCGCACTTGACGAGCCAGCGAGGCACATGCAGCTGCCACCGACACTTGAGCCCGGGCACAATGAGTTTGTCATTTGCGCAATTTAAGTTTTAGTTACACAAGACGCACACCAACACACATCAGCTGTGTACAGTGTGCGTGTGAGTGTGTGCGTGTGCTGGTTAGCGTGGGTGCAGGTGTGTGTCATTCCTTCAATGCGACTGCAATTAGTGTGAATTAAGTTGGATTTTCGGTTAAGCCGTTTCCTGTTTCCGTCACGGCCCAATATGTATCCTTGGCCAGCTGTGCTGGTGTCCTTCAGGTGGCTTAGCTGATAATACAAGCTAATAATACAAGTAACACAAAAATCGAGGTTAAGTAGCTGGGACGGACAGCCATGCTAAATTCCGCTTGAAGAAACACATTTCACTATAATGAATGTACATATAAATAATACATAATGCGTATTTTGATTTGTGACCTTTTCTTTCTTTTGCTACTGTTCTTTGCAGGGCTAACATTGGGCTACCAGCGGCAATCCGTGAGCAACAACAACAATCACAACAATGTCGATGCAAAACCAACACATCTGCCGCCATTACACTATCCGCACGGCCACAAATGGAATGAGCCGTATTTCGATTTGACAATGCCAAGGAATATCACATCGCTGGTGGGCAAGTCCGCATATCTGGGCTGTCGGGTCAAGCATCTGGGCAACAAGACGGTGAGTACGGCGGGACGCTGGTGGCAAGCCACAGATAAGCATAAATACAAATCATGAGATGGCAATCTTGCTCTGCATCAAGTACTGGCCACACTCAGATAACGTCGAATGAAAACGAAAGACACCCACACACACAGATATACATACATATATTTATGTATGTATTTTTGTAGAAAAATACCAGATTGGGTAACCAAAACAACAGCGCGCCGGCTGTTGCGGGGGCGTCTGTTTTAATAATGTTTATTTTTATTTACATTTAATAAACAAAAATGTAGCGACAAGTGTTGGCAATATGCCGGCCATCTCAGATAGTCGCCATACGATACGATGATATTGGTAGAGCACGCATGTGCTAGTGTGTGTGTGCCATAATAACAGACGCTTATTAAATTTACTGTCCGTTTATTATGTACTACGTGACGTTGAAACAATGAACCGAAGCTAAGCCTGGAGAATAGAAGCAACAACACATGTTGTCCCTGTGCCACGCCCAGATATTGTCATTATTTTTATGGCGTCACTTGATTCTGCATGGCCTGAAAAAACTTTGACCATTTGCTTGCCATATGAGCCATGCCTGGCTCCTGGCCTGGATTATATATTCGGCTTCTGTTGCTGTTTCTCTTTCTGTTTCTGTTTCTGTTTCAGGCAATTAACATCTCGTTTTCAAAGCTTTGACTCGGCCCGCCTCGAGCAGCTGCAGCACTTAGACTTCTGTTCAGACTTGCTTAAAAGCTTGCCTTGCTTAACAAAGTATTGAATTTCAGCAAACCAATTAAATGGGTTGCCATAACTGCAATACAACAACGCGTCGGCCGTACATTCCGGCAGTTCATCAGCCCGGACTAGGGCCAAGTTGTAGCCGCTGTCACTGCAGCACAATCTGTTGCGGCGAAGCATTAAACGTAATTTACGATGAGATTTAACAATTAAAGAGACCCAAAAAATACGGCCGAATAGTTCGCATTCGCACTTCAGCATTGCGGATATCCACACATCCACATGCAATCGTGAGAAACTTTGCAGGTGCTCCTCGTTTGGGGCCAGAAGTTATAAATGCTCCAGCGTTGATTACGTTAAGCGATTTAGCGTCGGTTTTGGCACCCAGAATGGGGGTTATAGATTTCCACATAACCAAATCCGCTTCCGCAATCAGTAAACTACACACACACACAAGCAGACAGACAGACAGAGAGAGAGGGGATGCTTTGGGGCGAGTTTCTCTAGTTAACTGGCGGCTCGTTTCTGGCCAACGGTAAATTTATGTTGCCAGTGCGGCAAAAACTCTGACGGAAACAAGTTTTTTTTTCCGTTTTGCAGGCCTGGACTGTTATTGCCGAATTAGACAGAAGGCAACTGGAACTGCACAGATGGATGCCTGGCACAGTTGGCTGACTCTGACGCAGTGTCTGTCTATGTATATGCCCGCCGTTCCGTCCGTCTGCTGCTATGTCTGCCAGTGTCCGCATGTGTGTCTGTGTGTATGTGTGCAGCTGTGTCTATAGCAGTTGGCCACCGCATGAAAAGGCACCCAAAAACTTGCCAAAACAGTGGCAAAAAAAAAAAAACAGAAACGAAAAATTTAACATCAAAAATTTACAAAATGTAGTGGCCAATGCGGAAAAGGAATGTCGAGGCCTGAGAGCACGGAAGTATCATTTTCCTGGGCTGTCATGCGTGGTGCACACTAATTTTTAGTTATTTAATATTTAGATTGCGAGCTGCACAAATTTTCGGCCTGTGCTGCGGCCAGCAACGACCGAAGCATTAGCCAGCAAATTGACACAAGTTTCGGCTTGGCCCAATCAAAATGCAAATCAGCGTGGGAAGCACAAACACCGCAAAAAAAAAAAAACGCAGTTTAATATATTTAAATTTTTCGCATTTTATGCCTCTTTAAATAGTCTGTGGCTGGAAGAAGCATGAGAAACTCTCTGAAATTGAATTATGTGCAGGATAGCAACAACTGTGTTTGGGCGCATTTTCATAATGAATTACTGTTTAATTAATTAAAAGAATCATAAAGAGAACACAAATTATAAATTGAATAATGGATAGCTTAGCACTTCTGGTGAAAGAGAAACGAAATGCGAGTTCTTGGAATGCAAATACAAATTGGACTTTAGTGTCAGACAGATATAAAGATACAGATAGATCGACTCACACATTAATAACTATAATTAAAGGGTTTATATTTATCAAAAAGAATTTTTTATTTTGTAAACAGATTTTAGATTATACATTAAATTCATTATAAATAAAGTTTATTTATTTTTATTATATTTATTGTTACCAAGAATTAATTCTAAAATAACAATTTTCTTTAAGCCAGAGCGACAAAGGCCTTCAGGCAATTTTATTTTTTTATTTATTTATTCATTTTTTAATCAAGCTTTGCTCACAATTATACGTAATGCTACTTTCACTCGTCTCATTTCATTCTCTATTGCTGCATTAATTACCAATACTGATGGATTATTCGAACAATTTTGACAGGTCGCTTGGATACGCCATCGGGATCTGCACATACTCACCGTGGGCACCTACACCTACACAACGGATCAGCGTTTTCAGACCTCCTATCATCGCGATATTGACGAATGGACATTGCAAATCAAATGGGCCCAGCAGCGCGATGCTGGCGTCTACGAATGTCAAATATCGACGCAACCGGTGCGCAGCTATTCGGTCAACTTGAACATTGTGGGTGAGTTCAAACCAAAAACTGTGTCAAGCGATGTGTACTCTACACACACACACGCACACACCCATACGTATATACTCCTACATACATAATGGCAAACGTTTATATATCCGTGCAGCTGACGTAGCTTTAGCCGCTGGGCTTTTGCATATTTCAACTTTGGTTACTTCTCCCAGCGTATACGTAATATTTCGACACGTCAAACAAAACGAAGAGAAGGGAAAAACAAACGATACTATGGGTATTCGCATTTTTTCTTATTTGCATATTCATGCAATTTGCAAAAGTGTAAATTATGCACACTTGGCAATATCGCTACAAAAATATACAAAAATAATAAAAACAAGTAACATCATTTGAGCTGAAAGCAACTGACTGCACAATACTCTATTTAAGTAAGCAGGCTAGCTAAGAACAATATTTCTATAAAATTATTTAGTTTACAAAACAAAATTGAGTTAAATGTAATATATATATTACTTATTATTTTTCAATTTTAAATTCTCTGTGCGCAAAATTAACCCAGTTCAGTTTATTGAGAATTCTTAGACGTTGACTAAGACTAAGACTAAAAATATTTAACACTCAGTCAGTTACTCAACGATGCTGATATACTCATATGAAAACGTATATGAACAAAAGGCGGGCAGCTACAACAACGCATGAGTCGATCGAAAGCAGAGATGGGCAACAATGTGGCTCGAATTTCCCAAAAATATGTGAAAAGTTGTCAGGAGAGTTGCGCAAAAAAAAAAAAAAAGAGCGAAGAAAAGCTAGATAGCGGTCACAGCAGATATTGAATCGTATTTTTTGCTGTGCATTCAACATGAAAGTCATATGACTTTCAATCAAATTAATTTACGTTTAATTTTTGTTGTGAGTGCAGCAGCTGAATTTTTGTTTCAGTTGTTTATATTCAGTTGTTAATATTGATTCATTTGATAATATTGTACATTGTATATGGCAAAAATGTGGAAAAAATTAAAATCTGAAGCGTAAGCAAAAATTATTTTATTATTTTCTATTTTATTTTATTATTATAGTTATTACATTTGTTTTATATTACGTATATATTTATTTAATTTTAATCTGTCGTTGCCATTAAATTTTACTTTTGTTTTATGTAAAAAATTTTTATAATGAATTTATTTTAAATTAGATTTAACTTCTATTATTCTTACATTATAAATTATTATCTGACGCGTAAACAAAAATGATTTTATTTTATTATTTTCTATTATTATTTTTTATATTTATTATTTTATTATAAGTTTTTTTTTATTTATCATTCATTTATTTAATTTGAATTTTCTTCTGTATTTCGCAAAGGGAAATGTACCTTTTTTAACGTATATTTTATTATAATTAATTTATTTTACATTTGATTTATCTCTTAATATGCCTTTATTATAAATTAATATCTGAAAATAATAAAATTATGCTTGTTTACGATTTTATTATTTTCTATTTTTCAATATATT
Organism: Drosophila aldrichi; assembly: GCA_035045965.1. Lineage (NCBI taxonomy): Eukaryota > Metazoa > Arthropoda > Insecta > Diptera > Drosophilidae > Drosophila > Drosophila aldrichi. The sequence goes on along the minus strand of JAWNOM010000341.1, from coordinate 3,361,684 downwards.
TATTATTTTAATATAATTATTATTTTATATTTATTTTTATATATATATAATTTTAATTTTAATCTGTCTTTTCCGCATTAGATTTTACATGTATTTTAGTGTATACTAGCAGTCCCAGCAAGCGTTGCATTGCCCTACCCTTATTTCTAGGTAAAAAATGATTAAAAGGTATGTTGTTCAGGTTGGGATACACTCTAATTAATTTATTAATCAGATTTTCATTCAAGCACCTTGTGGTAAACGACACGCATTTTCTAGATTGAGGCCACAAATAGTCAAAGATTCGCCATGACGATGATTTCTCGAAGCAATTGTTGAATATCGGTAATGGCCGTATTCCTGTTGACGAAAGGAGTGGCTTGATTTCATTTCCTCAAAATTTTTGCAATATCGTCTCCTCAAAAGATGAGCTTATCAACAAAGTATTTCCGAATATCATTGCATCCAAAGAATGATGACTGTTTCTATTTGCGGTTGTTGCTGGTACATGTTCGAGGGCCAACATCATTTGAATCACTACGAACTGTTAATGGTATAGTGTGCCCCACATTTCGTGCAGCGTGTCAAGAGCTGAATTTGCTTGAAAACGATACTCATTGGGAGACGACAATCGCTGAAGCAATTATTTTTGCATCTCCAAGTCAGATACGCACATTATTTGCAATCATCATTTCAACATGCTTACCATCAAAACCACGTGACCTGTGGAACAAATACAAAGATAAAATGTCAGAAGACATTTTATATCGAAGTCGTATCAACTCAAGAAATCCCGATCTTGAGGCGAACCAGGAGATGCATAACCAAGCCTTGCTTTTGATCGAAGATATATGTTACCTCATATGCCTTGAAAGTTTTCGAAAGAAGTGGCGAATATGGAACAATCCAACTGTTGTCAATTGTGAAATCGATTCTTTTCACTTTAGTTGTGATAGTTCTTCCGTTATCATCGGGTGATCGACGCCGATACAACGGATAGCCATCGTTGCCTGTAATGGTCTCTGCCGTGAATTTTCGCGGATACCGTTTGGAACACTTGCCGTCGACCATGCACGGTGATTGGCGGTTGATATTGCCACATGGTCCATGAATCATATTCGTGATTACAATATCATGTAGGTCTTGATCGGTTTCAGGAGCAGGAATTTCTGCACATATTATGTCATCTATTTGATCTGGCCGAATTCTGTCTACTAACCAAATTAAAATGTGAGCATGCGGTAGGCCTCGTTTTTGCCATTCGACTGAATACATCCAGCATCGAGTAATCCCAAAGACGTGTTGCTTGGCAATGTAATTTATTAGTGACCGAATTTTTTGCCTGAAAACCCGTGCGGTGATGTCGTGTCGATCACTTGATGTTTGTCCGGGAAGCAGCAATTGAATAATTTCGATCCATTTCGGGTTACATGTAAATGTAATGAATAGATCTGGCCGACCATAATGACGAACATATGTCATTGCATCTTGCGCATATTCATGCATATGACGCGGGCTACCTGTGTATGTCGCTGGTAAAATAGTCAATCGACCAACATTTTCAGAATCTCCGTCTGTAATTATTGCATCGCGTATATGAATATACTCTTCCGAACGCAATTTAGCTTGATTCAAACGGATGAAAGTCAGGCGCTCCGTTTCAATTTTCATGTACATGTCAACGCAGTATTGTTGAAACAGTCGACGAAATCGCAACAAAAAATTGTCAGAATTTTCACGAATCATCAAACGATATGCGTAATAATTCATAGAACTAACCTTCTTGCCAGTTTCCTCACCTGAAACAAATACAGTAAAAATTGTATTTTAGAACCCCTAATAGGTTTATGACTCTTACAGCCTCTCTCTACTAAATTAAGAGTGATAACTTTTTTTGTGTATCAAAAGCAAACAGAATAAAATGTATATAAAGTTAAAATGAAAACAATGATGATTGAGACGATGGATATCACTTTAATATCAAAATGATAAATCCATTGAATGGTAAAATGGATTTATCATTTTGATATTAAAGTGATATCCATCGTCTCCTTGCCAAAACATCAGCGGGTATTGTAAAGCGTCATGTGAACGGTGCGTTTCAGATATTCTTTGTCGTTGCGCAGCACTGCGTCGTGTAAGCACAATATCGCGTGCTTCCAAGCTTTCACCAACAATCAGGATTGCCACTTCATCGATTGTTGGAGCATTAAATGTGCGTTCATGTGTTCCAGCTGGTCTTTTATCTGCTCTGATTACTACTTTATAGTCATCTCTTGGCATGCGCTCTAAAGCAGTCTTGAACAACTTGACCAATGCATGATGTTCATGAAGCATTTGCTGCAAATCTTGGAGAATTGCTCTTTTCATAGCTGTGTTGATTTCTTGACGCCGATCAAGTTGCTCTTCCATATTGCCCATGAAGTATATTTGCAAGAATTTGTGCTGTGCATCTTCAATAGGTTGCAATGATCCAATGCGATGGCAAATCTGGCCTTGAATCTTTACATTCAAAGCCATAGTTATAGTTAGATTTACAAAAACTTTTTACAGAAATCTAACCAACTACATTATCCCAAATAAGAAAATAAAATTTTTAACGTAAATTACCTTAAATGTCGGATTATATCCGTGTTCTTCAATAATTTCCGCCCCAAATGAAGTCATTTGGAAACAGGCATTGTATTTTTGAGTGTTCGCTAGAAAATGTTGTGATTCTAGTGATTCGCCATAAAGCAGGGAACGCAATGGCTCTGGTGGCGAAACCACTAATGGCAATGTCACTTTACCACTAAGGCAGCACAAACCGGGCGTTTCACCCGCAAACTTCAATGCGCCACAATGCTGGCAAACAACGTCCATTGGACCAATGCAAACTAAACGATTCAAGCTGTAGTCAATGGTACAATCATATCGAAACGCTGCTCGATTCAAATCAATCCTTGAACCATTTCTTATTGCCGTTTCACGGGCTGCCTCTCTTTGAGAAGCACGAATTAAGGCCCTTCTTTGCTGGGTACTAACGCGGCGCCTTTCTCGGTCGATTTCTCGTTCTTCGTCAGATAATTGACTCGCGATATTCCGATGCCTAATTGCATTATGGGTCCGCTGGGAAAGATTAGATCTTCTAGGACGCGGCATTTTCATTAATAGTAATACTGAATATGCCCTCGCACAAAACCACATAAAATATCGAGCAATCGAGAAATATAAATAAAAATTATTTACAAAAATAATGTCGAGAAATACAAATATAAATTATTTACAAAAATAATGTCTGAGAAAAACAAATTCAACAATACCTACCTGAACTTTCGAGATATTTTGCTTTTGTCCGTACGCGTATTATTTTTCAAAATTTTTTTTTTTTTTAACAAATGTGCTTTTTTATGAATAGTCAGGTTCGCCTGAGGCTGTGCCGTAGACTGACTGACTACATTTGTTTATTTACTTCTACACTATTGTCAAAACTGTCACTGTTACCAAGCCTACTGGGTATAAAAAAAATTTGAACATTTGGGGAAAAAACCGCGTTTTTCAAGTATTCGGCAAATTTTTTGAGTATTTTTAAGACCCTATACTATACTCATTGCGGAGACAAATCCAACAAATCAAAAACCATGAAAATTGGTTCAGCCCAAATCAAGTTATAACTCTCGGAACACTTTTACACAACTTTCTTTTATATATATAGATTTTATAATATTTTACTTATTTAAATTTTAGACTGCACTTTTTAGCAGAAAATCTGTTAATGTATTTTTAGACATATGTACTTACTATGATTTTAACTACTCAGAAAATATGAGAAGACCACAAAATTAATTTAAAAAATAATTAAATAAATACTTTTAAAGTTGTTTTATATTTGGTATCATTTTTTATTATTATTAAATATGTTTAATATTATTTCTTTTAAATTTAATAATATAAATTATTTGGCACCGTTTTATATTGTTTCTTTTATTTTCTTTCATTTATTTTCATTGCTTTGATTGTTTTCCTCACCAACAAGACCTAATTGACGAGGAGACCAGCAGTGTGATGCAGCAATATTACAACGACGATGCCTTCTACATAGCCGCCGATCGGGTTTATCAGTCCAGCGATGACGAGTTCGCGGGCATGTTTGGCCCCATTCAGACAGTTGCGGGTTTGTAAAGAAATACGACATAAGCAGTGCAAACTCTTAAGGACAGCTGCCTGACAAGCTTATGTGCAGCGGGAGCATGCGTTAGTTAACAGTTGTCGCAGACAGATGGGGTAGCTGAAAACCGAGAAGTTGACAAGCATGTGCATATATTATTCGTATACCCTGAACCCATTGAGAGTTCGAGCTCAGGAGGTATATTGACTAATGGCAAAAGGGACATAAAATGTAGTTTATCTCGATATTTCCGATAGCTGTTGTTAATTAAATTATGAATTCTCAGCTGTTATGCTAGTACTTGAACGGAGGCGGGTAGAAATGCTGACGAATATAAAATCTGGTTATTTAAATGGTAAACTATTTTACAGTGAGTCACGTCCTAATTGATTCTGACTATTCGAGCTGGAAAACATTTTAAGGCTTAGTTTGTTTCGGCTTGGCATGTAGTTAGGGTATGTCCTAGTCAGGCATTGCCGACATGAGTGCTTCTGCTCGTTTTTATTATTTTTTTCATATATATTTCGTGCCAGTTTTGTGCACTTTTGAGCCAAGTCCTCCAGTCGGATGGAAGTAGAGGAGCTGTAGAGGCGAGTTAAGCGCTTGTGGCTGGTGCAACGTTTTTCTGGCTTCTAACGAACAAATTGCTTTGGAAAATACTTTTTCCGACTAACTTTGTCAGTTTGTTATTTTCCACATTTTACCTAACACATTTTTCGTACAACATATTATGGCATAAATTTGTTTATTTCTCAAGTACGTGTCCCATTCAATTAGACAGCCAGCAGTGGAGCTGCGGTTAGCTCGGACTGAAATAGTCCCAGAGCCTAGCTAGCTCTGTGTTTTTCAGTCGAATTCATCTGGCAGCGTCTTGCACAGATGTGCATAGTCCTCGCTGACGCCCTCGGCACAGTCATCCTCCGAAAATGTGCCCTCCGTATAAAGCTTCGATGCCGGATCGACTTGATTGTTGTAATAACAGACGAGCACGAATCGACTGGCCTTCCGGTCGAAGTCCTCGGCGGCTGCACAGCCCACGTATCTGTTGTGGTCGTTCAAGATGTTTCTGATCTCCGAGACTTCTCCCTCTTCGTATTGTCCTAGTGCCAGCTTGTAGACCTGGTGCATCCACATTTCCGTCTGCACAGTCACCTTCTCGGAGTTCGTCGAGCGCGAGTAGTTGGGGATTGACTGAATATCCAGCCAATTCATGCCATAATTCAGCGCTGGATGAGTGAACTTAGAAACGGCTACACAGTAGTTGAGCTCCTGCAGGCAACGCTTCACATGATACTCGGCAATCAGAGCCAGCTTGAAATGCCAGATCAGCTCCGGCATTTGCCTGGCCTCGGGCAGCCCTTTGATGACTCCGGATGCCACATCCTCGCGGTACTTGTTGTGCAGCTTGAGCAGATAGTCCTTGTAGATTTGCATGTTGAGCAGGATGCGGGTGCGTAAGCAACTCTCATGAAAGGTCTAAATGGGAGTAGATTAGCAGTAGAGCTTAGATAATTGACAGTCTTACCAAATCGTTTTCGCAGCCCAGATGTCGCAAGCCATTGCATTCAGCTATGTTACAAAAATCTATTGCCAGGCACTCGTTCCAGCAGAGCAGAAACCAAAGAAACAGAAACTTCCCCATGCGCTGCATTCTGTGATCAGAGATCAACTGAAGGCGGCTAACGAATGGCGCTGCTTATATAGAGCTCCCGTCCGGGTTGAATATAGAGAGAGAGTGATTCACAGAAATAAACTCTGCTCAAGCAATATCAGATGACTTGCATAGGAGAAGAGTTTAATGTAAAATGTTTATTTAGCAATAAAATATGAGCACGAAAATTGTTTAAATTTAATTTGCTGACACTCATGTAAACAATTAAGCACTTCGATACTCTCTGTGCAATGTAATACAAACAGCAGCAATTGAGTCATTGTCATCCAACCCAAACAGCATATTGGATACGTCCCTTTGCTGAGCTTGCTAGCTGAGTCTGGAATCCATGGCCACTCTTAGTTTCAATACCAATTAGTCCGAGTTTACCTTGTGGGGGAGTTGCTTTGTCACACGATTCGCTTGTTGCTCATTTCTGTGTTTGCCAGAGAGGAATGCGCATTTTACAGACGTCTTTTATTGCCATGCCAAGCTGTGCACTGATTGCCACGGTTGGGGTACCACTGACAGGTTGCATAAGTGGCATCCACAACAAAGAGCAGGAGCTGGGCGCTTGACAATGACTTTGGGCAACATCAAATAGAGTTCTTTGTAGCAGCCAGTTGGCATTCGGAATGACCGGCTGCCAATTTAGCTAGTTTACTGGGGCATCAACTCAGCCGGGATAAGTCAACCAGGGACAGGTGCTATCGAGCTTCAATTTTACTCGCCCCTCGCCTAGATTACTGATTAGAAACGGTCACGTAGCTTGCGATATTTTGTCGGTAATTTGCCGTTTCAGCTGCGCTACACAATTCGCTTCGATTTCCCATAGCTGCAACTGACTGATTCCCGTTGGCTAACTCTTTTGCAGTGCCCACGGCGACGATTCTCGGCGGACCCGATCTGTATGTGGACAAGGGCAGCACCATAAATCTAACATGCATCATTAAGTTCAGCCCGGAGCCACCGACACACATCTTCTGGTATCACCAGGACAAGGTAAGCAATCAATTTGTGAATATTCAACATAAGACGCAACCAAAAATGCTTTAAGGATACACTTAAAATTCCTGTGTGCGCATCAAATTATCGTGGAATAATTGAACTTTGCCCTCGCTGAAAACTCTGAAAACTCTGGCACTCAAACTCAAACTGTTTCTCATACCAATACTTAAGCGCAAGGCCCAGCCAATTGCCGCTGGATAAACGTTTCAACTTTTACGAGCGCAGGGCGCGACTTGCGTTCGCGCTTTTGTTTACACTGCGTATACGTAACGTATTTAATTTTAGCTTTTATGATTATGAGAAAACATGCTTTTGCATTTAGCTCGTTGCCAGCCTGCCAGCCAGCCTGTCCGTCTGCCTGCCTGTCCGCCCTTTCCCCTGTAAACATTTATTTTCAAGGCAAAATTTTCAGCGAAAATGTTTTAATACTTACACACATTTTTATACACACACACACAGGTGCTCAGCGAGGAGACTGCGGGCGGCCGGTTGAAATTTAAGACCATTAAATCGGAGGAGACCAAATCAATTTTGCTTATCTACGATGCGGATTTATTGCACTCAGGCAAATACTCCTGCTATCCATCAAACACAGAAATTGCCAGCATACGCGTCCACGTGCTGCAGGGTGAGTACAAATGAAATTTGATGGGAGAGCCAGGGCCAGTTGGTGTGTTGCTGTAACACATATGGGATGGGGGGGCAAGTGCATTAAACGAGTTTAAATGCCAAATAAGTGGACGGAACCGGCTAGCAAAGCAACAAGAAATCGAGGAATTCAATTCAACTGAAGCCCATTACCTGCAGCTGCAGTTGAGGGGCTTTCAAGTCTGATGATTGCATTGAAAGTATTTGCAGCTACTTGACCTTTTCACATATACATACACACACACATATATACTCTAATATATATATACTGAAGCATGGAGGACGCACTTGGCATTGTTGACGACTTCCTGTGCAAAACTTTATGCATTTTTGAACAAACATTTTAGTGAGCTAACCACAACAGGCATAAGTATTTCGGTTCCACTCGGCGGTCTATGGGGAAGGGGAGTGTGGGTTTCTGTGAAAGGGTCCAACAAATTGTAACTCATTTATGCAATGTCTGCATTAATTTTTCTTCTGTGTTTGCTCATTTCGCACAGGCGAGCGACCCGAAGCCATGCAAACGAATGCGGCGCCAGCTGCCGTCGCTTTGGCCTGGGCCTGCCACACGAAACAGGCAACGCAGGCAGTCAAAGTAATTAGCACAATGGTTGCGGCATTTGTATTGTTGGAGGCCTGCTGCACGCTGCTGCTCCAGGGAGCAGGAGGCGGCGGCGGTGGGCGCGAAGAGCAAGAAGACAGAGCACCACCGGAGCAGAGTCAAGCGGCGCAGGCGAACAACGACAGCAACAGCAACAGCAACAGCAGCTGCCCTAACCACAACCATGTTGGCCAGCGGACGACGTCAACTTCGGGCAACCATGTCAATAGCAGCAGAACAACTGCGCGGTGATAAATTAAAGCTGCCCGGTTAGAAGCGCCACAGAAACGCCACCGCCAATGCGCCGCCAGCCAAGCAGCAGTACGTAACTAAGTGGGCTGCCCACTGGAGGGCAATCGAGATGCGAATGAAGCCTGGCTGTCGCTCAAACGAGGCAAATGATGCAGTGCAGCAGCTGCAATGCCAAATACTAAAACAAGAAAGGTAAGCTAATTACGCTAATGATGAGCTGCTGCATCTCGAATTCGCTCCAAGTTGTAAGTAAGTGCGTGTATAATTTAGTGGGCTGGGACTGGCTGTGTACATAGTACTCTTACCTAAACCCAAACGCCAGCACTAGACACATTAGTAGAATAAAAATACTAGAAGAAAGTTAAGTAAACGAAGAAACTTAAATAATGTATAAATCATATATGCTACTCACTAATAGAGATAACCATTCGGACTCGGATTCAGAATTGGTCAGTAATAAGTAAATACTCGAAAGCCAACTAATCGCTAGTTTTCGTTGTATATATTGGAGTTCTGTAAGCAGCTTACGATCAGCAGTAGCTTAGACATGTTCCATGATAATCACTTGTATATATTTGTAGACCTATTTGATAAGCAATGTAAATACTTACGATTACTGCCCGTACCTAATCGGGTGCAGCTACAAGGCTAAATATTCAGTTTTATTCATCCAGTGTATTGTTATATGTTCCTATTACCAGGCCTGCATTTGAAAGCCTCTTCGTTTCTCAGTACAAATTTATTCGGCCTCGCCTCTTCCATCTTGAACAATCTGTTATCTACCCATACTTGCATTGCCTGAGCGTCCGCGCTGAGTTTGGCAACATTCTCGAGCCATATGTTGGGCTGCTTCGCTTCGGCAGGATACGGAGCTCTTATCTCCTTCCTCCGAAATGTCATGCGCCTGTCTTGAGTATTCCGCAAAGTTTTCTGTGTGTGCGCACAGTCCCGAAAGTCTGCAGTTTGCCGTATTTGTAGTCACAACTTCATCGTGTCCGGCTGTATTTCCCCAGAAAGCTGCAAGTCACTTTGCCAATGGCTGTCAACAAAATATTTGCATTTATATTTGCCAAGCAGCCCGTTCCAGTCAAGAGTAGCACCCAAGCATTCAGTTCAGTTTAGCTCTGTTTCGTTCAGTCCTGAATCGATGACGCATAGTTGCCCAGGTACTCCTATTCCCAGGATAACGATTCCACCTCGTCCGCCTCCTGCCTGGCGGTCCCCTGCGCCACTTAATGTCTCCCATTTAAAAATGCATGCGACTGTCCACTTTAATGGCCAGTCGGCTATTAAATGCGATGGCCGGGGGCATGGCCGGGCATTAAACTGTAAACTGTTGAAAATTGTAAATAAAATCGCATATACATGTATGTATTCGAATAAATTAAAGCTGCTTTATTTAACTAGATGTGGTAGTCGTGCGTGTGTCCATTTCCAAAAGAAAAACCAATTGCTGTCATAAATATGAATATTAATAATTAGCAATTATAAATGTGCGCCAGTGAAGTTTGTCGCGACATTTAAAGGAATGTTTCATGAGTATATGCAAATGTTTATATAAACATAAACAAAAACAAAACCCGAAACCGAATACATAAACAAACAAAAACAAAAAATAAGTATATACAGTTAAGAGCAAAGAATACATCTATGTATGTATGTAAGCCCAGTATGTGTATGTATAAAAGTAATATCGAGTATTATAATCAGACATCATAATAATAATATGGATAGCGATAAATAAAGAAAAAAAAAACACTAAATAATACTACATATAAATGTCAGACAAGCAAACAATGATGATGATGATGATGTTGATGATATTTTGTTACAAACAAAATGAGAACGCATTATAATGGATTATAAAGTTGTTTTAATGTTTAAGTGAGTAGCGCCAGCAGAGCGTTAACATGCATTAGGATTAACTACGTTTATAATGAAAACCGCAAATATTTAAATAAAGTTTTTAGTTATTATGAAAATGGTAAATACTGCATACGCTCTGCCGTTTCATTCCTAATTCCGCCGACACTCTAATCGTCGGGCTGAAAAGTTCTAATAAATTACATGCACGTTGCGTCCGGGGTAATATATGGTCTGCGAACAAACAAACTTGGGCAGCGGCTCACGGGGACGCGCAGTGGAAAAAGATTTATGCAAATATTTGGCACACAGATATCTTAACGGCTGCACATAATAGACAACGGAATGGTACAGGAGGCGAACAGGAGGTCCTGTTGCGAACGCGTTTTCATTTTTCAGCCTAATAAAGTAGCAACCGAAGAGAATGTAAACTTTCCGCCGGACTCAGCGGGATGCCGGAGTCCAGGACGGTGCAGAATGCGCATAAAGTGCTGTACTGTCCCCGGCGTTTCCTGCCTTCCCGCTCTCCTGCCCAGGCCATGTGTGCGCCCTACCGGTAAGACATCAGCAGCCGTTAGCATAAAAGTTTATTATATGACAAGTAAGTACATATATTTGTATTCAGCTATGTGCCTTGCCAGGCCTCGCCTCACAAGCCAAATAACGGCAATATCATGCCAAAAAGTTTAATAGCCCAAGACGCGTCAAGGCGAATTGGCTGGAAAACGTCAGGCACGGCCAGGAACACTCAGCGCATATGAAGCGTAAACTTTTTTGCCGCAACGCACAAAGCAACGGAACTCGAAATAAAACTATACAGGAAAGTACAACGAAAGTGGAGTACCCTGTTCAATCGATAGATTTCTTATAGTAATCATCAATAGGAAGGTTTTGAATTATTTTCCTCTATTTATTATTAATTTATTTACTTCAAATATTTATTATTATTATAATTATTTTTATTTTATTTATTTATTTTTTTTTTACAACAAAATATTATTGATTAATTTATATAATTTTATTTATTTATTCAGGAGTAATGGGTAAGTCCGTTAAGAAAATATGTTCTTCAGTAGAAATAACAGCTTAGTTGACTTGACTCTGTCAATCTCACAACTTTTATTATATGGAACTTTAAATGTCTTACGTAGACCAAATTGAAAACAAAAAGTACTAAAATGTAAATAAATATAAAAATAAAACTAATAAATGGCCCAGATTCATAAGACTTCATCCTCTGGATCGTGGGGGATCTTTAAAAATAAAACCTGGTTTAAATATATAATACCCACATAATATGTAGCAAAATGGGCTGCAGAGTTTAAAAAATAAAAAAAAAAATTAAAATTAAAAAAAAATGGATAATTATAAAAAATAAATATTAATGATATTAAGTAAATAAATATTAAAAAAAAAAATAATATTAAAAAAATTGAAAATTAATTATTCTGTTTCGCAAATATATTATTAATAATTGAAACAGTTCAACTTTATTTAATTCAATGGAATATATGGATTATCTCCTCATGTTTGTTGAGTGACACGTAAGTTAATTTACAAAAGAAAGGGTTAAACATCTTTAAAAACCGTTTATATTTTATATATTTTTTAAATTAATAAATGCAATTGAATTTTGTATAAATCTGAGATTTTGTATACGAGCTTCTATTGGTATATTAGGTTTTTACCTTGAGATTCTTAAGTATGCGTCTACACGTGTAGCTGCGTGGGTTTATATGTATGCATATATTTAAGCAAGTATGCAAACTGAGAGTTGTTCCCGGTATTTTCTAGTCAAGCACGCCCGACTAGAGTTTGGATACTTTTTTTTATTATCAATTGCCCACATTGCGAATAAAATTTATTCAGAATATCAATGTGTCTTTGCGAAATTTTCCTGTGAAACACATATACAAAACATTTCCACGAACCACCGAAAATGCTTGAAGGAAGTGCATAGCCACGTTTGGTGTGCGGACATGCTCTGGTTTGGGAATTGCCCAACCTTACTTTTAATTGCACAGGGCTTATGGCCCCGATCAGCAGGAGAGTGTGTGAGAGAGAGAGGGCGAGAGAGTGGCTGCTAGTCAGCAGCTGGTATATGTACGGTCTGGCAATTTCAGATGAAAGCTAGAATGCCGGAGGAATGTGTGCCAGCTGGTGCGAGGGGCCATTGACAAAGGCAAAATAAATTATCATCATTGTGACATTTTCATTTGTCAGCGTAATTTGCTTTGAGTCACATTTTCGCATTTTTTTCTCTCTTTTTTTGCGACGAAATGCGTCGGCGCTTAAAAGCACACTACAATTTGTGCACCTTTGAGGCGCTGAGCGCAGCCAATAAATAAAAAAAATAAGAAGAAAAAAAAAAGCTGGCATTTTGGCGAGGAATTTGCTCTGATGCCTGGTCGGAGTATATTGGATGGCCCTGACAGCGAGCTGATGCGCTTTTTTTTATGGCTTGTAATGTGCTGTGTGGCCGGAATATTGCTCTTATTATTGTTGTATGGGTTTTTAATGTGGAGAAATATGATTTGATTTTTTACATTTATTTCTTTGCATTTGTCGCTCGACATCTATAATTTATTGGGACCAAGGCTGCCAAGGCACAAGCATTCGAATTTGATTCCCTTTTGAGTCGTCCTCATATAACGAACATAAATCAGGCGACTTATGTGCCATATGTAAAACAACAACAACAGCGAGAACAACAACAATGAGACGAACAGGAGAACAGGTTGCGCTTTAATGTGTGTGCCTCGCTGAAAATCCACTACATAATTTATTGACATCGTATTGAAGTGCTCCCTGGCAGTCGCACGGGCTGCCAAATGTAGCTCGTCCTCCAGCTGCCAGCTGGAATTTTCAGCCATATTTGTGGCTGAACTCCCGTCTCTGTATGCGCTGGTACGTGTTCGAATGGCTGGCTGCCGGATCTGTGCAGTCATCCAGTTAGTTGTCAAAGCAAATGCCTGTGGCGTCCGACGCTGTTGTACGCTCCAGAGCGTTTAACTGCTGCAATGGACATTGCGATGCATCGACAAAGCGGTTTATCTAAATCATTCAAGGCGGCCCCGAAGAGATTTACATTTTTATACTACGCTCCCATTGACAAAACCTGTGAACGACCGAATACACATCCACCTCACAGATTGTTTACTATATATATATTCAGAATCTCAGATAATTAAGAGTATAAATGATTAACATTTATGAATTGAATATTTGGGTTACTTGAGACCAACTAAGCTTACGCATCTATCGATTGGCTAATGCGTGTAATATATAACCTGATTATAATCATTTGATTTGAGAGTTCTTTAGTTCTTATCAGAGTTCAATTGCATTTTATAATAGTAAGATATTTAAACTCCTTTCACTTCTTAAACTACGATTGAATTTTCAAAAGAGAGATATCTCTCTAAGTACTTCCTTTCACAGTCACAGCGCAGCATGTGACATCTGTGTGAGTGTGCTTGCTTATCTTTGCATTGATATAAGTTGTAAATTTCTGTTTCTGCTGACAGCTCACTATATATACAATAAGGGGTGAGCTCTATTGACTAGAGGTCTCTTAAATACTTTTTGTATGTTTCATACCTGGAAGGAACTTCACTTCACTTCTAGCAGCATTCTTTGTAACGCATAAATTCAGCATCTCTTTCATTTTTAATGAGCTGAGTGTAAACAAATAAGAATAATCATTTTGAGCTACCATCGGAGGTTTATCGCCACATTCCGCGTTCATGCTTCGCACTTTTATATTGTTTTGTAAATAATTTACTCATCTAATTAAATTTTTGTGGTCGTTCGTGCATGCATCATCGACGCACACACTCAGAGCTATTACCCAATACTTATACATATATTTGAGCTCTGCACCTATTTAGAGTGGCTAACAAATGATGCTTTCGAATTGCGAGTGCTGCAGACACAAGGGAGAGAAAGAGAGAGCGATTTTCATCAGGAAATCTATGGCTTAGTTATGCGTTAATTTACAAATGGAAATATCAAAATTTTAAATATTTCAATTTGTTAGTTTTTCAGTTTGCTAGCTTTGTCTAGAGAAAACTTGCTACATAGTAGTTTGATTTAAAATAATTTAACGAACTCAACAGCCTTGCAAAATCAATCATATAATATAAATATGGCAATTTATGAAAAATTTCTTAGATAACCATTTTATATTTATATATGAATAATTGGTATGTTGTGTAAGGAGTAAGTGGGCAATGATAACAACATGATGACGTTGATTTTTGTTGCTATATATATTGCAATTATTTTTTACTCACTCTTGAGATATGATGGACTTGACGTTGCTTTGTAATTTCTAAGTTAAGTTTCAAGATATTTTATATTAAATTTGAATCAGACATATCTACTCATCTGGTAATTACGATATAGATCAATAATTCACTCTATATAAAATGCCAATATACCCATTTAAATCACATCAATGTACATAGGGTAGACTTGGAATATATAAACCAAAACTTTGTGGTTTGCGCATGATTAAATTTTCATATGCCATGAGCTCTGGTAAAACAATGTATGAGATGACTCTCTCTCTCTCTCTCTTTGCTGTAGAGTAATGTGTTTTGATTAGAAAATCGTTTTAAAATTGTTGTCGTTGTTGTGTTTATGGTTGCATATGTTTGTTATTTGTATTTGTTTTCACTTGCGACGCGCCAAATTTGACCAGCACTGACCGAAAACCTATTTGTAGCAGGATTAACACAAAATACACACAGAGAGAGAGAGGGAGAGAGACAGAAACACACACACAGAGAAATCCTTGTAGACGAGAATCGGATTTTGAAAATGTGCAACATTGTTGCTGCTGGCCTCGTTTTTATTATTTTTGCTTGCAATTGCTGCTGGTGTAACAATTGCAGCTGTATTTGCTGCAGTCGCCTTTGTCGTCTTCATGCATGCCCACAAATGGGCCCTCAGACCGAAAATTGTTGCTTACTTTTTGCACTCTTTGCACTGTCACTTTTGCGGTCATCGTTGCCTCGTTGGCTCGTTGCAACTCTTGTTGGACTAGAGCCCTAATGCAATTTGTCATTTTCAATTTTGGCTCACTTTGCTCTGTCCGAAATGGAATGGCATTTTCTGGCATTTGATGCCATAAATCAGGGCCGTATTTAAACTACAGTAAAAATATACTATTGGCTCCATAAATTTGCATGCAAATTGTTTATTTTCACTTATAAAATATTGTTTAACACTTGCCCACTTTATCTGGGCGTCGCCAAATTGCTCCATTGAATTGACTTCGCTGGCTGCGGTCGATGGCTGCGCTCTTGAGATGCATAAAATGCAATTACTTTTCATGAATTCGCCTGCTTTTAATGTAGTTTTTACTGACCGCCTGGCCGCTGCTCAACCGTCGACTGATTCGCTGTTGGCCACTTAAGTAAAACTCAGTTTTATAGGTCATACGCCTGGCGACAAGTAGGCAATAAAAGTGTATAATAGCTTTTATATACAACATATATGTGGGGTCAATCACATTGAAATCCTCAGAGGAGGCGACAGTCCCTATTGATGACTTGACCACTGGGTAAAACGTTTACAATTGAAAGCTTAATTTGATACAGGAAATTTCCAGTCAGGTGATGGCTCTCTTACAGACCTTAAACTTTATTTAAATACAATATTTGCATCATTAATATTTAATAATGCCCAATTAGAAAAGATTAGAAATGACAGTAAAGCCGATTAGCTTACTAATTCACTGTATATTTCTATATAAATAAATTAACATTTGTGGCTCATTGCATTGATTCATGAAATTAGCACCATTGAGCAATATTAGAATATAAATCATTTTATTTTATTCAACAGACAGAAGTGTAGTTAATCTGCAGCTGAGAAGCCTACGCACTGAACTACAGACATCTGTAGGCTGGCAAATTGCAAATTGTAAATAAAACATTAACTTGCTTGCGTGAGCTGAGCTTTATTTAAATAAATCTTTAGCTCAGTTTTCTAGGTAATTGCTGTAAATAAACTGATTTCCTGTTATTACGGTTTCAACTGCGAGAGTCCGTCAGTCTGGCGCTTAGTCAGTTTGTCACTCAATCTGTCGATTAGTCAGTCAGTGATATTTTTATGTTGAACTCAATTGTGTTTGTCAGTGCATTGCACAATTTGGGAATTTTTGTGACATGCTTGCGACTGAATAATTTGCTGAAATATTTGCGCGATATTATTTATGAGCCATACTGATTTTCCACTCCGCTCCACCCCGCACAAGCCTGGATCATACACTCATCTGTCTGTCAGGCGCCAGCCGAAGTGCGAGTGTGTGTTGGCGTGAATTGTGAGAGCTGCTTTGCTTGCTTTTGTAGTTTTATCACACACTTGACCCATAAATCAAACATGTGTAAATGTTTTCACTCTATATGCGCACTCATACATATCAAATATTTTAGCTCTCCTCTATGCATAGCGCACAAGGAGCCGGGGCATCCCAGTGCCTCTGGAACGAGTGAGCAGTGCCTTCGCCTTGTTCGTGCGTGTAACTGAGACAGCGGGGCGTGAAAAATATGCCGCAAACAGCTGACACCCGCCCACATCACAGACTCTTTACTAGATTTTCTCTCAGCTTTGTTATTCAATGCGCTTCGAATGTTTTCTAGTTTTTTATTTTTCTGTTTTCTTTGATTTGCATGACTCAATTAAAGAGTTGAGTCACTTAAAGTAAAATCAGTTTTCCTAAGAAAATATACAGTAATATTATATTTAACTATTATTCAAATAATTACAAAATATTATTAAATCCCGAACATACATAATTGCAAAAATATTTTCATACATATATAAAGTTTATTTTTATTTATTTATTTTTTATTTTACTTAAAAGATATTGACATAACTAATTTCTACTAAAACTATAATTAAATAGCCTGCAAAATGTACGGAAAATTATTACAATAATTAATAATTACTTACTTACTTGTTTTATTTTATTTTTTATTTTATTTTTTTTTATTATTTTTGTATTTTTTATTTAATTATTTATACGTTTATTTTTATTTATTTATTTATTTATTTTTATTTATTTATTTTTTTTTTTGTGAAAGTTTTATACATAAATTATAAAATATTTATATAAAATATAAATGGTATTAAATAAAATTAAAATAATTTGAGTAATTTATTTCTAATTTTTGAGTATTTAAATTTCTTAAACAATATTTAATTGTGTTTATATAAGATTATTTTACCATATACGATAATAAGTAATATATTTTTTAAAATAATAAGAACTTTAATCAAAATATTATTAATAGGGTTGTTTAATTTTAATTCAGTCGTTATAACTCAATGCACAAATTGCAATTACAATTACTTATGTACACAGAATTCAAAATTATATTGTTGATAATGGTTACATACATATATATAATAGGTTGGTCCACTCTATTAAGCCATCAGTGTTTGGCATAAATGCTTTAATGAGCACTCCAAAAATATGCAGCATCACGTTTATGTCATATTTATCAGAGGAGACGATGCACTTGCGGGCATAAAAAGTTGTCTGCACTCTGCCTGACGATGACCCCATGTTGTGTGCATGTAGAGAGAGAGGGAAAGTGAGAGAGGGAGAGAGAGAGAAGCGACCTGTCTGCTGTGTATTGAGGCAACACAGAGGTGAGCGATAGATGAGAGTTTTGGTTACAACTTTTTCCATTTTACGCTTGAAAGCATTTTAAAATGTAATTTTTGGCTAATTAGCAACAAACAAGGACCCATTCTTTCCGTCTGTGCTGTGTCTAAACCTGTCCTGCTCATCGCTCGTTCACTTACTGCTTCTACGTATTTCTGTGCCACAGACATTCGTCCAAAATCTAATTTGCGCCTTAGCGTCCACTCAGTCCACGCTGGGGAGTCCAGGATAAGAAGCCAGAGCCAGGCACTCGTTTGTGACCTTGAAATTGTTTTAGTAGCCCTAACTTAAGGCATTAGCCGCGACAATGTGCTGGCACTCCCGCGCGGCCACCTCGAGTGATATATTAGGGGGCTGACTCGCTGGCTGGCTGGCTGGCTGGCTTCTGTATGCATAATCCTTTCGTTGAGTATCTCGCATGCGTAGCCATAACAGCAATGAGAATTTCATATTCGCACGTAAACAACGCATTGAGTGGCGGGCCTCGGCCACGCCCACTGCCATGCTGTCTGAATTGGCTTCTAATTCACGTCCAGCCTGGCGAGGCATGCTGCTCCCACTTGGACTCCCAATATCGTGCTCTGTTGAATAAAAGGAAACATTTCTTTCCGCGTGACTAAATACCTTTCACGTGCTGTCAGGAGCACGCCCACAGAGCACCGCCCACCACTTGAGTGTGTCCTGTTTATACCCTACAGCAATTGAGAAAATTTAATGGGATGGGCATTATTTGATTGTCTATTGAAGGGAAAATTGAACGAAAATATAAATTGTCTTCAAGAAACTCACATAACATTTGAGCTATGAATAGAGTCTAAGACGCACATGATATTAGGTATATTAATACAGACTTCATAGCTGCTGACTACAGGGTATCTCTGTGACACAACACACCTTCGTGTCCTCCTTATTTATTGTTTGTTTTAATAGTCGCGTGTCAAGTTTCATGCGTTCATTTTGCTAAGCTGAGTTCTAGTTGATTGTTTTTATACCTTCACCTGTCGGACATGAGTGAGAATAAAAGGAGAAACGAAAACTAAATAATATTTGCAACTGGAGCATATTTTTTTTTCCTTAAAACAAATCTAATAAAAAGCTCAGATAAAATATATATACATATGTACAAATTGTTAGGGTGTGCAGGGTATTTGCTAGTCGGCTACTGCTTTCCTATGCACTCTAACCTGCTCATTTTTATTGTAGAACATTTTGTATTTGTATTCTGTTCCAATTGTTGTTCCTGTTGCTGTTTTCAGCTCTTGCCTGGTGAGCTAATTAAAAATTATAATTAATTGCATTTGTTGAGCGCACAAGTCACCTGTCTGCGTGTGTGTCTGTGTGTGTGTGTGTGCGTGTGTGTCTTACGGGTGTGTCCCAGCATATCTTGGGAAATTCATCTAATTTCTTGGTGCTTGCCACGCTCAGCTCAGCTCTGCTCAGCTCAGCTCCGTTCCATTCCGTTCCGGGAGCAGCACATTAAGCTTATTAAATTCACAGACCTGAGAACGTCAACGAAACCGTAAACGTTAACGTTAACGTAAACGTGAATGTAAACGTAAACGACTTTTACCATTTGTACACACACATGCATTAAGTTATTAAATGTTTGCTGGCTATGTCAGCGCGGCAAGAAAACATTACGAATTTGATGCCATAAGCCGAGATGTTAAGCGGCGATTAGTCAATGCTAGCATTTTGCTAACTGCTTATTAAAAATCATAATTAAAATAAAATGCCATCTACGGAGCGCTCGCCGCTGACATTGAAATGTAGGCCTTTCCATATCGTTGGGTCTGCATCTTGGTCCAGTCATAAATATCCATAAATTGCCTCTGTTGTTACATAACTCATTTTACCTGCCATTTGGTGTGGTGGGCGGGGCATGTTCTCGTAATTAATATAAGGCACTGACAACAAATTAATATCAGAGAATTGATGATGATAGTTGATAGCTGCACACCCTAGCTCGGGTAACAGATGATATCTGATAGCGCACTTTGTTTTGGCCAAGTAAGTAGCTGAGATGTGATATTTTGGCATCATTTCGTATCAGGTAGAACGTGCCAAGGCAGCTAATCAGGAAGGTAGAGCTCAGTGATCGGAGTGAGAGAAAATATAAAGGGAGTTGGAGAGTTAGTAAATGTATTTTTTTATGTTTGTTTCATTAAAGGGACTGAGAATGTAAAACGACAATTTTTGTTTTATTATATTATTTAAGTATATATTAAGTATATTTATATACTTATATATTTAATATTTATATATTTGTATATTTATATTCTAGATTATTATTTTTATATTTAAATATTAAATTTTGTATTTTTAAACAATACTTTGACTCAGCAATTGATTAAGAAATGTAACAGAAATATATGAATAAATATATATTTATTTTAATTAATTTATTTATTTGAGTTTCAACTTTATTATTTATTCTACTATGAAAAGTTAAATTATAATAACATATTGTTAATTTATTTTCAGGCTACGCACTTAGAGTGGAATTTTAAAGAACTCAGTCTCTGGGATGCTCTCTCAATTCATAGCCATATTCATTCATTCATATTCCACTTTAATTAATATGCATTGTATTATATAGCAGTTAGTTTCCGCTCTATCTATGCTCTGCCCACAGCTGCTTCTCGATTCCATTAACTCCACAATACTCTATATTTTGCATTTGCAGAAGAATAAAAAGTCAGCAGTCAGCAATATATTCGTATATGCATATGAAAGTGCACATAATAATGAAAAAGCAAAATAAATACAATTTTTACATTGATTTATGCTGCGCGAGTTTGTTGATCAATGGCAAATAATAAATTAAATTACTTTAATTGCTCTTTACTCGGACAGCTGCAGCATTAATGAGAGCCGACTGTGTACGCCTTCAATTAATAATGAGCAATAAAATATGAGATACAATTTACAATTACAATGCAAATTGAATGACGGCTGGCCGTGACAGTTGTTGCTGTTCCTTACGCCTTGTCCGACGCCTTAAATACGTCTGCCCGTGCGCCAGGTGGGAACAGCCACAAATCAATTAATTTCGTTTAATTATTATTATTTGCTATCATTATTGCTGTGTGAAAAAGTGCTGACAGTCAAATGTGGTCCAAGTGTTGCTCTATGCCAACCCATTCCCTGCCCTCACTATCATCATCATCACGATGATGATGATCATCTTTACAGGAACTCTGAAATAACTAAGAAAATGCTTACAACGCCCTTTGTTTCCGCTCGCCGCGTTAATTACATCCGCTGCGGGTGTATTTATTGTATTAAGTCTGAAGTATTTAAGAGAAAGAGAGATAGAGAGAGTGTGTGAGAGAGAGAGAGAGTCTGTGAAAATGTCATGATATATACATGCACCTTACTCCAAATTTGACACAAATTGTGTTTAATTGAAATGAAGTGCTCACTCCCTTTCACAGAAATTGTACTTTTAGCCAAGTAATAAACACATGGCCAGCATCAGGGACCAGGGCCGACTTCTCTGTCTTCCATTTATGGACTGGAGCAGCTCAGCATTAAATGGCATTTCCCTGGAAAATCAATACAATGCCCTTTGTCGAGCAGCCATGCCGAAGGAATAAAGGAAAAAGTCATATATACATTTGAAATTTGAAATGTTCTTCCTAATAAATCATGACTGTAAATCGATGGAGGGGCGTGGAGAGCAGCTAGCTCGCCAGCTGTTGGCTGATTGATTTGCTTATAATATAGAGGGCCGGAAACGAGATTTTTCTGGCAAGCATCTCGCCAAATGAACGAAAATAAAAATGCTAGCAACCGAGTTCGTTATTGACGTTGATCGACAGTTGCCATTTCTGGGCTGGATGGAAATAATTTATGGACTCGCCTTTGGGCTCGCCGTGCGCTTGAGTCGTTCCGAGGCCAATCATTTATTCATTCATTAATTTTTGTGTGTTTTATGTTAATTTATTTATTACCGTCCGGCCCGAGGACTGGCCATCTAGCCACCCAGCCAGCTGTTGGCCAGCGCGCCAGGTGCTGAGCTAATTACGCATACCCCACCCACCGTCCCTCGCCTACTGACGTGTGCGCATAAATTTTGCTTACCAGCCAGTGGAGCTGCGAAATGAATTAGCGGATGTGAGCACTCGTTTCTGACATTTGACATGTTGCTTTTTGATTGTCACACGCCATGGATGGATGTATTGCGAATAGTAACGGCAGTTCGAGTATTTACAGTTAATGCGGCTGATTATGCCACGCATGCGGCTCGCATCGAATGCTGGCGAACTTATCAGTTAAGGGAAGGGCTTACCCGTCGCCCGCTGGTGTGTGGCGTATTTTAATTAAAGCACGTACAAACGCAACGACACCAAGACAGTGAGAGGCACGGCAGAGGGCGGTAGGGCGGTAGGGCGTGGCGGCATGCATGCAGCAATTAAAGCCAAATAATGGCAACCAGCAACGCATACAAAATGGAAATGAATGGCGCCCCGGTAGAATGGTAAAAGGCTAACAAGGCGACGACTGCCAGCGACAATGGCTCCTGGTTATGGCATTGCGTATACGCCTCGTGTTGCCTTCATTGTTTTTCATTATTTTTGTACTTTTGCAATGTCCCCTTGCCTGCTGACTGCTGCCCGCGACCCGCGACCCCTTGGCCCATTGTCCACTGTCCGTTGTCCGTTGTCCTCTTCTTTATTTTGTAGCTCTGGTCACGCGCGCAAAGGTCGCGCCGTATGCGCCGAAAAAAAGGAAAAAAAAATAACAAAATGGAAGAAAAATGTTACGCAATTGCTTCGACAGCTGCATGAATGTTTTGTGTGGCATTTGGGGCGTTCGTCGAGACAATTGCTTGTACTTGTTTAAGATTTTCGACTCAGGCCCCACAGAGGAGGTGTCATTTAACCTTGCTTAATTATGGTAATTTATGCAAACAATCAGTGCGCAATAGGCAGACAAGTGACAATAAGAGAAACACCAACAACAACAGCAGCAGCAGAGGGCTGAGCGTGCCTAGGGCCAAGATAAGGCACTCACACACACGACACACATGCGAAACAATTGACTTGAGCTAACTCAAAAAGATACAAGATACAGCCAAGACACATAAACACACATCTACACACACACTCGCACACTTGGTTACAATTGCGGCCATTGTTTTACAACTGAAAACAAAAGCATCAAATTCAACTTCTTTTGAGTGTGCGTGCACATACACACAGAGACAACTATGTATGTATGTGTGTTAATTGTCTTGTTTTACACCGACAATGATAAAGCACACAAGCACACTAACACTCACATACAGACATACATAAACATATACATATGTATGTATTTGAACAAACATCTTGATAAAACAGCCAACAGCTCAGAATGTCAAACTGATGTTGTTGCATCTCGTATCTGTGTATTGTGTCTGTTACTTGTTGTTTTTTGCTGTTATTACTATCTGCGGCTTGTCTAGCATTTTATAATTGAAACTCGGTTGCAGCCTACAGCAGTCGGGCGCAGGTTTCCCTCTGGCTGCTGGCACAGTCATCGCATTACGCATACGCCACATAAGCACTTACACGAATTAAACAAACTGTTTTGCGCACAACTGCGTGCGTCTAGCTCGTCTGTGTGGCCACGTGTTTGTCTGTGTGTGTGTGTGTGTGGGTGGGTGGGTGGGTGGGTGTGTGTATAGGGCGACTATGCGAATATGCCATTTTATAAATTAAAAAGTATACTGATGCATGACATTGGCTTCATTACACACACACACCCAACACTAAACAACAAAATTAAGTTGAATTCATAGGATAGTATATAATTTTTTGGAGTGCACTGTTGCCCTTCTTCCTCTTGATAATTAAATTTACATATATCGCAACCAACTGGCAAACATCGCCTGGTCACACTCGATATTAGTGTTAACTAACATCGCACTTAATAAAATGCATGAACCGATATATCGATAAGATACTCTACTCGAATAACACTATCATCTCCTACATATTCATATATTTTAAAAAATACATGTTTAATACATTTTTATATTTCTTTATATATGTAGAGAACTGACCATGTTCGACTGACAAATTGAAATGCTTATTTTTAATTATTTATTATCAATTATTAAAAAAAATTGATTTTTAATTATTTATTTATTTTATTTTATTTTATTTGTTTGTAATAATTTATTTTTTTTTAAATCAACTTAAAAAAAGTTTTATTTTTAATTATTTATTTATTTTATTTTATTATTTATTTTTATTTTATTTTATTTTATTTTTTTTTTTTTTTTGTAATAAATTATTTATTTATTTTATTTTTCGACTGACCATTTATTTATTTATTATTATTATTATTTATTTATTTATTTTTTTTTTTTTTGTATGTTGATAGTTGAAATTTATTTAATTATTTATTTTTTTATTGGTTCAAGTAGATTAATAAAATAAAAATAAATGGCCATTGAGAGATATCATATTTAGAAATTGATGTCAACATTTCTGAATTTGAAATCTCGCAATTTAATTTTATTTATATTAAGTATACTCCATATAGCGATCTATATATTCATATTAATATGTATATTTTTTAAATAATCTCACTCATTAATTCTTCTTGAAAAGAATTTCATATTTGTTTATAACTACTATACAGTTTTTTTTTTTTTTTTTTTTTTTTTAAATTAATAAGAGTCCCATCATATTATTATAAACGTGCACTAAATGTTATTTCAAATAATTATTACATTTTTGTATTCATTCAATTCTATCGTATTTTATCATTGTTTCATTTTTCACTATTTTCTGCATTTTATTATCTTTAACTGATTTGCAGTGGTTTACTTTTAATGACCTAATATATTTTATATCTTTAATGCCTGGAGCTAAACAAAAATCAAAATTTACGCTCATTTGGCTTATGTATTACTCGGATTATTTGGAATATTTATCGCATTAGGTCTCGCTCGGTTGGTCAACCCGTGGATATATTTTTTTTTTGTATGTAACCAACACAACAAATTGCAATTCTCTGGCAGTGCAATTATTTAGTCTTATTTATTATGTTGGATAGTACTAAATCATGCTGTTTGCTTTTTATATGCGTTGCTGATTTTTAGAAAAGAATAAAAGGACACATGACAAGCCCACAGACACTCATATGTAAACATCCAGAGCAACTTGTTGCCCGACAAGCGGATTTGTTGTCTGCTCTGTTCACTGTGTGTTATTTACAGGAGCTCAAGGTTAAGGGATCCATATTAAAGTGTAAATTTGTTTTATTTGGCAACGCAAGTTGCATGAAAAATGGATGAAGCCGGCTACGGCTCTTGGCTGTTGGCTGTTGGCAGCAGGCAGTCGTCCAAGCAAAGCGACGTGCTTCGGGACTGGCTGAAGGAAAATCTCATTGAACCTAATCAGTTTTTAGGCCAACAAGTTGCGCACGTGGCAAGTATGTAGGCAAGCCACTAATCCCATAAATAATGCAAAGCCAGCAGCCGCTTGGCAGCTTACTTCGAAATTGGCAGTGGCCAGTGCATGGCCAGAGACTGTCGTTGTGATGGGCAACGCAGTGGACGCTGGGCTTAGAGAGATGGCCAATCATTTCAAGGACATAAATTCACGCAAATGTTTCAATCAATTTTGTGCAGCTCGGCACAATACAAATTCAATTTGACCCACAAATTGCTGGCTGCCAAAAGAACGAGCCATTCAGCCTCATTCCGATTCCGTCATGTTGTTATTGAGCCATCTTTGTGCGATTACACAAACAAGAGCAGAGCGGAGCAGAGCAAAGACACGGACAGAGCCGGACAGGCCGGACGAGCTGTGGGCAGGACACACAAAGGACGAAGCGAGCGTCGCTCTAAAAAGGACAGCGCACCGGAAATATCTAACGATTGAATGAAACGGAAAGCAACGAGGGAAGGCGGCGGGAGGAGCAGCCACGCTGCAAACGGTAATAAATGACATGAAAGACAACAGGCGAATTCCTTTGGAGACGACAGACACAGGCACTGGAACAGGCGAAAAGCGCTCAGCGAATGCAAATAAGGCGACGCCCCCTGCCACGCCCAATGCCACAACATGTGCACCACAGTTGCTCATTAAAAACTGACTAAATTGAGTTGTAAGCCGGCGAATGCATTCCAAAACTAACGGCTGGCAATGCGCTTAGGCAGACGACCGATGACCGACGGCCGACGGCAGACGGCAGAAGTTCGGAATGACTGCCACTTGCAAATGCCTGGCGCGGATTTATAATGTTGTCCTCGACAGCGTCAGCAGCGACCCTCGAGTCGTTAAGTGCACGCGTTAACCTCGTTTTCGGTTTTGCCGCGGCAATAAACGAAAGTCCTGCAAGTGCAAGAGAGTCGCAATAATGTCGCAATTGTTGCATAACCCAACGCCTCGAATAGCTCACATATCTGCTCAGACACTTTGATATTTTATATACACACGGAACATGTGCATCTATATAAATATTTAATGCCGTCTCAAGGAGTATGTATGAATTGCACAGATAGTTCACTGCTTGGCTTGGTGCGTCTTGAAGTTCCTTAATTGGCTTTGAGAGCATTTCTGTTAACAACGTTGATTATTTCTTGTTGTTGTTAATATTATTATGTTGTATAACTTCTTGTTCGTTGTGTAATGATTTTAATTAGTCCTATCCTGCAAGAGACCTTTAACTGTGGTGCTATTAGTTATATAGAGATAGAGCACTTTGAAGCAACTTTGTGTCGAAACTATTTGGAGTTCGCACTAGAAGAATTAATCGTTGATAAATTGTTGGCCAAGTTTCAATGAGTCCTAATGGACCTAATGGGAGTCTAAGATGTTAATTTTTGATAACTGCAAAGTGAAGTTCATCTAGATACATTAGGCTTTGAATATATATAATATTTCCATATATCTTTCGTGAATATTTAGGTATACAAAAGTAGCTAAAAGGCAAGCTCACAATCGATAAACTACACAGTGGCACAAATCAAAGAAAACAGTAGAAAAATTTCAAGAATTCAGCTGCGAATCTGCAGATCTGATTAAGCTATTCCGAGCTATGCAGAATTTATAAATTTATAAACTAAAAAATTGCCGCAGTTGAGGTTTATTTTGTAGGTAAAATTACAAATTAAAAAATTAAAATTAAAATTAAAAAATTAAAAATTAAATTAAATCGCAATATAAAAGTTGTATTGAAAAAATTTTATCATAGTTACATTTGATATATTTTTCCCTGATTAATTGTGTTGAAAATACAAAGTTAAATGTTATAGAAATCATATAAAATTTTGTGGTTCTATTAGTTTGTTAGTTTCGATTAGATAAACCAAATATATTGATCTAAACAATGTTTACTATATACTATATAAAGAAGCTGTGTGGTACTGAGGAAAATAAAAATAAAAAAATATTATTTTAGCTCATTAAAATATCTTATAAATATAATATTTCTAGAATATAGTTTCTATAATATATTATGAATATTTTCTTGCACCATTTATAGAGTAAACATTCTTATGAAATTTTCGTGTTCATTATAGAACTACAATTCCGCAACTAGTATGGAATATTCAGCATTAGCCGCCGGGCCTGTTGAGGCTTTGTTTGAGTCTGGCGCTGAATTGGCGGGGCATCATCGTCATCAGCAGCCATTGTCTATATGTGTCAGACAGCTGCAACAATGGAGGTTCGCGTTTTTGTTTCTGGCCCACCTCAATGCTGTATGCAGTTGCATTTTATCAACGCCAGCCATTCTAGGCCAATTGGAGCTGTGCCGAGTCCTTTATGCTGCATCCTTTGTCCATTGCTGTGCTTATTTCGTGTTTTGTTTTAGAGTTGCAAAATGTGCTTATAATGTGTGTCAATCGGAGCGAGTAGAGTTTCCCTGATACACAAATTGTTGTACACGTACAATGCTGCACTAAGTGTAGAGTCCAGGAGGGCCAGCAAAAGACCATCAAGCCCTGATTCAAGCAGATTATTAAGAGTTAAACACAACTAGAACTTCACTTGAAGTCTCACAGAGAGATGAATTAGCCAATGTACATTGTGTAGTTCCACTCTGACTCTAGGTTGAGCAACTTTTGAGACTCGCTTCAAAATGGAAATATGAAATGGAAAATTGAGCCAAACTTCTAACTGCCTCTTACATGTGCACAGCTTATCCTTTCACTATGATCTGTTTAAATACTTGCAGATAAGTTGATATGCTTTCAATGTAAAAAGATAGAGGCATACGTAAAACACTTTTGTTCCAGTTCAAGTATTTTATTTATTGCAATTCAAAATATAAATTTCAACATTCAAACACTATTATTTGTTGAAGGCTATATGAAAAATCTTTCAATTTTCTCATGCAATATCCTCTAAGAAGAACAGGCTAATATATATGTATTATGGCCACAGCTCGAGCTTTGCACCAAGTTCCGCCAGCTCCAACATTTTGTCGTCTTCATTTTGACAAAAATCATGCTTTGCCCTCAGGCATATTTAATAATCGACTGCTTTTCACGCTCGCTGACTTCCAATACTATGGAATATAAGAAAATAGCAGAATTTGTAATTAACCATTTTCTGTTTGCTTAAATTGCAATCGAAAACATTTTATTGGCATCGCCAATCAAGCAAACGGAACAAAGGGAAAATAATTAAATAGCTTCACTCTTTGTTTATTGCCGCAAATGAGCAGCAACTTGTCGAACGGAAGAATGAACTGAAATGTAAATGGGTATCAGAAGTAAAAACAAATCCGCGTAGTAATTGTGAAAAGATTATTTCCAGCTGCCGTTGTAATCAAACCCAAAGAAGAGCATTTCGTTGCTTACAAAGTACAAAATCGATTTATTATAAATAGGAATTTCCCAGGAATATTTCATAAGCACAGCTTTTGTTTTACCCATGAAGCAGTAAGCCCATATCCACCAACACTTAGGGCCACTCACTCATTTTCTGTAAAAGGTTTCCCTTGCTGCTGCTCTATGGCAACCCTTTCCAATAAACCGGTCTGCTCATAAATTCTGGGGCCCCGTCCGCAAACTCGCTTACAATTTGAATTGATTACTTTTTCCCGCAGGTTGCCACGATGGCCACATAATATCAATAACTATCTAACAGACGCCCGCAACACCTGCACACATGAGCAGGAGTCGAGGTTCCAGGGCCAGCAATTTTTCATATCAATTTCTACAATTTGCAGCAAAGCTGCTGGATTATCTATTTCTTTTTTTTTTGTAAATTCCACAGAGCTGTACATATGTATATGCGTGTGTGTGTGTGTATATATTTAATCATTATCAAAACTTACAAAATTAAAATGGTCATTGGGGCGTTTTTTTTTTTTCTGTGGCTTTGTTTCGACAGCCTTTACGAGTATTTTCAATTTGCGTGGCATGCTTTTAGGCGCGCACGTTTCATACTCTTCCCATTTATATCAATCTATATTATTCTTTTGTGTGAGTGTGTGTGTGTGCTTGTATGGCATTTAGTTTTGTTTAACCACGATTTTGGAGTGGAAATCGGGGCGGGGAAATGTTTGTGAGCGGCGTTTGTGTTTGGAATATTGATTAAACCGAAGCGCTGTCTCGAAACAAAGGCCAAAGGCCAAAAGCCAAAGCTGAAATTGAAATTGAAAATGAAATGGCCAACAATTGCAAGCTAGCATTTAATGCTGATTGTTCACATAAAGGCTTCAACAATTACGTCAATTCAGGGGTCGCAATCCTTTATTTAATATATGTATGTGTGTATGTGTCCGTTATTTGTTTGGCGCAAAGTGAGGCAATTTGTTGTTTGGGAATGTGAAATACGAAATGCTTGTATAATTAAGCGTAAATGTGCTGAGTTTAAAGTTAAATGATGAACGAATAAAACGTTGACTAAATCATTTTTGCTGTGGCCCCACCAGGCGAAGGGGCGATGGACGATGGGAGACGAGCGACGAGCGACGAGCGACTCACAGTTCCCAACTGGCCAACTCCTGGCTTTAGGGTACCCATTAGGATACGTTTTGAGGCGCTCGTTTGCGCATCCTGCCGTTTAGCCAGGCTTTCAGCAGCATCGACGGCAACGACGGGAGCGGCGGCAGCGCCAAGGAAGTTGTTTGTTAAACTCAGACACCGCCTGCCGCTGGCGGCGCACGCCTCTCTTCACCGGCGCTCCATTAAAAATGCATTTATCATTTGGCATTTGAAAAGCTTCCTTCCTGTTGGCAGGCGACTGACACCTAAGACCAGCACCGCAGCCTTTTCCATCTCCGGCCATAACAGTCTAACAGTCTCTACTCTCGGCCAACCCAGCGCACACACCCCTCCCGCATTTAGTCCAAGTGCCGCAGCAGTTTAAGCAGCAGCCGTTTTTCAATGTTGCCTTTTATTTTCTGTTCATTTTTATTTCTTTTTTCGACTCGCTGCTTGGGTGCTCTACAAATTGTATTTGTTTTCCCAAAACTTCACAAGTGCGCTGCAAAATTTGCGCAAATTTAGTTTGCAAAAGTAAAAACTAAACACATGTGTGTGCGTGTGTGTGTGCGTGTGTGCCGCTGTGCACTTGAGTTGAGCGAAGCTCGGGCATGTTTAAGCGTTAAACTGTTACTTCCACATGCGCGCGCACTTAGCCAGGACGAGGCCAGGAGGAGCTGAAGAAACGTGTGACGTGAGACGTGAGTGCAGCCTGGCGTGGCCTGGCTGGCGGCGAACGGACTCCAGCTGGCCATCAATGCAGTTTTAACTAAGAGCCAAGACAAAGGCGGCCCCAAAGTGTTCATAAAATGTTCGAAGCCATAGACCAGGCACAGCTCCAAAGCCAAAGTGAAAGCGCACCGCGTCCTGTGCCCCTGAAGTAGGTCAGCAGTAAACACACAAAAACTCTTTCTCACACACACACGCAGAGCATATGGCGCCGCATTGTAAATTGCGGCCAAAGGCAGGTAAAAGTTACCATCGTGTAAGCCAATGTGTGTCCATGTAAGTGCGTGTGTGTGTGTGTGTGTGTGTGTAAGAGGTGTACATGTCCTGTAGTTTCCATTCATGTGCAGCCGCATTGCAGCCCCTGCATAAATTTCATTAGATTTTAGCTGAAGGCTCTCTTGGCTGTCCCATTGTTTAGCCGTACGGAATTTTATGTGAAATCAATTGGCTTTCAATGCCGCCGTAAAGAACGAACGACGAGCGTTCGAGAGGCAGAGGACACTGCCTCGTAAATGCGCTCCTAATGAAGTCATAAAGAGCCGTCGACAAGTAGATGCCCGTGCGTTCCATTAAACGCACCTTGCGCCCAGCATAGAAGTATGCTAATAAACGTAAGCCATGCGCCATCCAGAAGTTGTCCATAAAAAAAAATATAAACAGCTCTGCGCCAGCTTTGAGATGCTCTTCGAGCCAGCCAGGGAGGAAATTTCAAAATAGCAATGGAGAACGTAATTAATTTCAATGAGATTAATTGACCTCTTTTTTAGTATAAGTAACTTCCTCAATTAGCAGTCCTTCTTCGCCTTCATCTGTTTGGGCATTAATACACCTCGCATTGCACGTCGAGCTAATCTGCAGTATAAATGGAATAAATGTTCTTTGGGGCTCGAAGGAGTCTGCACCATTACATTTTATACACTCTCCAATACCCGTCGGCTGCTGGCCGTAAAAAAATAACGCGAATGGGGCCAAGTGGCTGGCAGAAAGTGTTTGCTCGCTTTAGCGCAACTTTACGTATTACGCATAACGTATGAGTATGTGTGTACGTATACGTACATGGACATATCCGTGGTGTTAGCTGTGTGGGTCAAAGGCCAACTGCTAAAGGAAACCACCAACCGCGCCGAGCAGACATGCGAGCAGCCGGCGCATCAGCATAAGCGCGACGTGTTGCTCGACAATGATAATGATGTTGGCTGAATGTCTAGATGGCTTTGCCAGGACGACCAGCAAAAGGATGAAAGGACCTGCGACTTATGCTTGACAGACGTTCTCTAATGCTAACAGCTTCCCAGCTCAGCCGAGGCGACCCTCCATGCGCGTGGACAAAAGTGCATTCTAAAGCGTTTCACGCTAATGCACCATTATCAAAAGCTGCCCTACAACACTCGTAAATCTTCACTTGCAGCTGACTGCAAAGCTTTAATAGATATTTATGTGTGCTTCCATCTGTGTCTGTATGTGCGTGCGTGTGTGTGCGTGTGTGTTTCATTTGTGGTTGATCATAAATTATAATAAATTGTTGAACTATTAACAGCCAAAACAAAACAAGTAAAAGCCCTCACTTGAGGCGCTTGGCAATGGCAGAGTAACACATGTAATCCAAACCAGACCCAAACAACTCTACTCTGAGCTCATTCGGCTGAAATACACTAAACTACAATAATTGCAGAAGCCTTCCGGCTATAGCCATCATATAATTTACTAAATTGATTTGCTTACGAGTGCCAGCATTGTGCAGCAAGTTGAAATTCCCCTATTTCATGCCTAGATGCTGGTGCAAACTGATGTTTGTCTATGCCTAATTCAACATGAAACTTCATTAACACTGATTTAATTCGAATCTGTAATAATAGTCTTCTTAGCAGCAATTCAAACCAAGTACAGCTGGTTAATTGTCTAAAATTAAGACTATTTAGACATTGCAATTCATTGATTAAGCTTAGAGTGATGACACAAACGATATATCGATAGATGAGGTTTGTTCGCTAATCATGTTAGCTGGTAAGTGGCTAGATGTTGATTTATATCGTTAACTAAATATCAAGGTATTATGGCATGATTCGTGTTGAAATTCGCAATAGATACTGAAATAGCTCTTTAAACTTAACAGATCCAATAAAGTACTGCTGGCTCATTATTATTATTATTATTATTCCATTATATACAGTGTCGAACAATAATATTGTTTTTTTTTTTTTTTCAACTTCAACCGCCCATAATACATGGTTGGTTTCTTAGAGATAAATAAAAATTAATGCAAACTAATATACACATATTTATTTTCTATTTGATTTTTTTAGTTAAAGCATTTTCGGCTTAGTTTTATTTATTTCTTTTGTATTTTTTTAAATAATTTTTTTCTTATCTAGTAAATATGAAAGTTGTACATATTTCTTTTTATTTTTTATTTTATTTTATTTTATTTTTTTTTTCTTTTGTAAAAACATATTCGGGTTTGGTTTATTTAATTTTAAATTAATTATTTTTCTTTTTGAATATCTATTAAATATAAAAAGATGGAAAATATTTCTTCTTTAATCTCTTTCTTATTTTTTAAGTGCTTTCAATAGGGAGTAGGTCAGCTGTTGATCGACTTAACACAAAATATTGTAGTATCGATCGATTAGGCCGATCGATTAGTATGACAGCTCTGTTCAGCCTTATGAGAGTCCTTAAAAATACTCTAAGACTAAATCTCCAATGAAGAGAGCTATTCCACAGGGTATTCTTGAATCGAGCACTTAATAATGGCTGAGTGTATTTTATTTTCTATTGGGGCGGAAGAGACCTTAAAAGCGTGCAACGCTTCAAATTTATGTGCTGCGGAAGCAGCGACTTTTAGTTTTTTCCAGGTGCTAACAGCAACAGCAAATCACTGACTGAGGCAGTGCGAAGTGGAGGGGAGTGGATTGGAGTGGAGTGGAGTTGAAGAAACCCCGTGCTGACTGGCGGCAAGGCAAGTCAAATGCAATGCAAGTGCGCTTTTCGCTGGCTCAGCGCAATTCGATTTAAAAGTCAGATCTCGCAGCGTTTTCGCTTTTTGTTTTTAATTCGCTTTCAGCTAATCTCGCACTTAGCCAAAGCGCATTTCTCATGCAGTGCAATCAAATGAAGTCGCAGCAAATAGTGAAATTGAATTGCAATTCAGGAGCTAATCGGATTTTCCTCAGCGGCTTAATTAATCAACTCCGAGGTGCTAAATAAGATACTCTTGCAGTAGATGCTGCAATAGATAAACTTTCCTGCACTTAGATAGAAACTTTAGCTGCTCATAACGGGCATCAAAATAATAACCTTCCTTTCAACATTCTAAGCATTTTCTCAGCAGTGCACTGCAGTGCAAAGCATTTTCACCATCGATTAAGTTTCAGCGCAGCCACAGTAAAGTGCTGGCTCTTAAAGCTCACATGGAGAGGCAATTTAAAGCTGAGTAAATTATTATTTTACACTCCAAATGAGAATATTAATTGGTGATTATCAATGCAAAACCATTTTATAAACAAATATTTAGCGTTAAATTTATTGCTCCTTTGTTTAGCCAAAAGCCGAGATTCGCCTGCATGTGCTTGATTGTGTTTGATATTGTTGGTTATTCGAAAATAGCTTTATGACCCGCACTCCGTTGCCAATTGTTGTGAATTGCACACAATTATGAAATCATAAATTTGCTCGCCCTCTGCCGACGCTATTGACTGGGTGAACAGTTTTAGCCAGGTAATTGCTTCATCACGCAGCAGTGCCAATTTCTCGCTTCCTGCTCGACAGAGCAATGCCAGCCAGCATCCATTCTAGGGTATCTCCGGCAACTGTGCTGCATGCCAAGTTAACTGCAATAGGCAGGAAATTTGCAGAAATTCCATTTTGATGCTGCGCCATTCGAATTTTGCATGCGTAATGATTTCATACTGCAGAGAAACCAGAGACCATAGACCAGGGAACAGAGACCAGGGGGCAGGAGGCAGAACAGCGCAGCGCAACGGCTGTTGTTATGCGGAATTTATCAATTGCGAATGAAAGGCGCGTGCCACAGCATAGCGAGGCGAGCCATAGAGCTATGGCTATAGAAATAGCCATTCGAATTGCATAAATATGGATGGCGTTAATTTCAGAATCCGACACAGCAAGCGGATGCTCATTTCAATTTATTTGCGGTTTGTTATGGGGCTACATATACAATAGTTCTATTTAGCTCGGCGGCTATTTAAGCTGTAATCCATTTAGGCAAATATTTCCTTTTTGGAACAAAGGGCCTTGTACTGGACGTTGGCCCCAGTGGTGCAGCCAGTGGCGCGGAAATGATAGATCGGCCTGCCGCACATATAGCTCTCGGCGTAGTTGCAGGTCAGCTTGAAGTAGGATATGTCCTTGGCCACATATCGCAGTCCGGCGCAGCCGACGTGGGTGTTGTTTTCGACGGCCATCACCGCAAAGTGGTTAAAGGGCCTGTCGTGGGAGATGAACAGTTAAAGAGGCTAATTTTGGGTCTGAAGTGCTCGACACTTACTGATGCTGGTAGGGCTTGATGGCGGAGCAGGGGTTGTGCTCGACATCGGCAGCTGTCATCTGGCGGCTGCTGTTGGTGTGCTCCGACCACCAGGTGCGGGCGCCGATGCTGATTAGCTGGGGATACATCTTCTCCATCAGGTCATCGTCCACCAGGCGAGTCATGTTGAACATCTGCGTAAAATGCCAATCTCTGATCAATCGGACTTGCACCGTCCACTACACTCCCTACTCCCTACTCACAATGATGTTTTGGCCCGAGCTCTTGAAGTTGGCCGTGTTGTGGCAATCGTCGTGTTTTGCCTTGCACATGCGCACATTGTAGCTAGCCAACGTGGCCAGCTCCTCGCTCCACTGCATCACAACCATGCGCGCAGCTCTGGGCAGAGTCATGTTCCGGCCATTGGCCAGGCGCTGGCGAAAGTCGTTGTGAGCCTTGACAATATGCTCAAGGTACTCAGTGAGATTCACTACCTTGCTCTCCTGAAAACTGCAGGACTTGTTGATGTCCTGCAATGCGCGAGAATATTTCTATTACTTAACCGTTCAAATTCCAGAAGCGCGACACTCACCATCGGCGGCTTCTCGCAGGCAATGTGACGCTTGCCCCTGGGACAGAGCTGCTGCACGCAGTAGGGATTCTTCGGTCCTGACGGCAGCTCGTCGTGGGCAACGACCAGAAGAAAGTACATTCCGCACAGAATGGCTGGGAGCGAAATAAGCACATTCATCTTGATTCACTAACTAAATGGAACAGTGGCTGAATTAATTCGCACCAGGCTGTTTTATAGCCGAACACCGCCGACAGAACTCTGCATTGGCTGTGCACAAAAGCAGTTGTCAGTTGGCTAACGAGTTGGCCAATTCTGAAGTCTGTTTTTGTCGATGATTAAGCTAATTGTACAATTACTCAATTGGCAACAACACCAATGTAGGCAAAATAATTGTAATTCAACAAACAAAATAAGAGCTAATCATGGCCATGTCCAAAATGCTTTAAAAAAAACTTGTATACCTAGCAGTACCTACATATAAGAAGCATTCATATGTAAATGTATAACGATAAACAGACTCTATCTGTTACATTAACTCGATAAGTTAAGATAATTTACTTAGGTTTATTTTAAATATTTTATGAGTTGCACGGTAAGGGTCTTTACGAATAGCCAATAAAAAGAGATCTGATTCTTGCATTAATGTCAGAGCGCAAGCGAAGCGAAAAGACAGCCAAAGCGAAAAGTAAAGCGGGTTGAAAGAGAGCGATTCTAAATCGCACGCAGTGACTACAATTTGTATACCAGCACAAAAGAAACCACTCTCACTTCAGCAAGAACTCTACACTCAGATATTTGAGTATCATGTACTTTATTTTTATTGCTTGCTATCAAGATAGCCCATGAAAATACATTTATATTCCATTCACAAGGAAACTATTAAGATTATTGAGTATTGAGAATATTACGATGATTCTTTTGATGAGGTAGTGTCGCTGGCAGAGGTATCGGATAGATTCAGTTCGGGTAGATTTGGCAAATTTACGTTTTCATAGACCACCTCGTATTCCACACGCACTGCCTCGTTATCCATGCGCAAAAGGTCTTTGAGCTCACGCAGCTCATCTGGCTCAAGCGGTTTAGTTGTCTTTTTTTTCAGAGCGTTCTTCATACGGCGCCTACGCACATTACGCATGGGCGGAGTCAGGCCATGGGGCCACAGGTATTTCTTGTCCACCTTCACTATCTCGTTATTTTCTATTTCTTCTGGTGAACGTTCCCTTTGTCCTGCGCTACGCAGAGGCTCATAAGCCGGAGTCGGTATTTCGAGCGGCATCTGCTCTCCGCCCGGCATCTGCTGTTTCTTATCCGACTTGCCCTTTTTATACGACATCTGATCCTTTAAAGAACAAGTGGAGTCCTTACCCGACTTCTGTTTTTCATCCAGCGCCTGCTGCTTCTCCGATTTCTGCATTTTTCCTGACTTCTTCTTTTTATTCAACTTCTGCGACGGCTCATTGGCTGGTGTCTGCATTCCAACCGGAGTCGCCATCTTCTGTCCGCCCGACTCCTGACTTAAAGTCGGTGTCAGCACTTCAATCGCCGCTTTTTTGCGTGGTTTCCCGAGTCCCATGGGTACTACGTTTTCCTTCTGAGTTCCAACCAGAGTCTTATCCGACTTGCCCTTTTTATTCGACTTTTGATCCTTAAAAATACCAGCCGGGTCCTTACCAGACTTCTGCTTTTCACCCAGTATCTGCTGCTTCTTTCCTGACTTCTTTTTATTCAACTTCTGCGACGGCTCATTGGCCGGTGTCTCCATTCCAACCGGAGTCGCCATCTGCTGTCCGCCCGACTTCTCGATCGCCGCCTTTTTGCGTGGTTTCTTGCGTTTCTTGGGTACCAAATTTTATTGTATTTCGTTTTGTTTGAAAGTATTTGAATTGGGACATTTATTTACCTTGTTCACTACCTGCGGTAGCTGCTTTTCCCCATCCTTAGCTGACTCTTTGTCAGCTGCCAGTCGTTGCTCCTCTACGCCATCCTTTGGTAGCTCATCCCAATCCTTTGGACGCTCCTCGGAGCAAACCAGCAGTTGACTTATATCAGCCGTTTTATATAAATTGATATTGTCAGTTGTTTTGTAGCTCTCCACTGTGGTGGGCAAATCAACCAGCTTGGCGTACAACTGATTTTTGTTCACCCACACCTCACCGGTTCGCATTCCATCATTCAGCTGAATGGATAGTACCTGATCGACTTTATTCTTTTTTATGGCATCGTGCACAATTTTTGCCTGCTCCTGAAATCAGATATAGAAGATTAAGTGTAATGCACAAAGCTGTTGGCAGTATTTCTAATTATATTTGAAAATTACCTCTGGAAGACGTATTATAAATTGACTTTCCAACTCCGATTCGTCCTCCTCGTCAAAGCACGGAACATACTTGTAAGCCATATTTTTCTTTTCGCTCTGAATATTTTATGAACAGCACAAATCAAATTGCCCAAATGACAGCTCACTACGAACAGTGTTGATAAACGGCAGTTGTAGTTGAACTGCTACTGTTGCTTTACTACCGTACTTAAAAGCTTAAAAAATCTCCAATGCATATGTTACTTTTCGTTTGATGGTAACATAATCCACCAATGTGGTATTTCGGCTATATCATATATTTGCAGTGAAGTTTCAAATCCATTAAATAATATGATAACACATTGAATGTGCCATAATATATTAATACCTATTACAATCCCTTTGATAATAAAAAACCTTCTTTAGGTAGGAGCTTAATCTTTATTTGAATCATATCTGCATTTAATCTAATATAGTTATGAATACTAACAGCTTAAGAACAACTTAAGCACCTGACATATATCGATATATACAATTTGTATAGTCGCAATATTTATCGTTGCGCATTGCAGATCATTGCATAATTCTCGCTTATAGCATCGCATAGCTTATCGCGACCACTCTGATGTCAGTCTTAGCATATCAACAATTGCTAAAAACCAATATGTATCGATAAATATTGCTATCAATGTTACCAATAGCATTTAGTTGTGGTAAAACATATATTGGTCAATTACTTTATATGCAATAAAACACTCTCATTTTAGGAAGAACTCTACGATCAGATATTTGAGTATCGTGTACTTTATTTTTATTGCTTGCTATCAAGATAGCCCATTTCAATCACAAGGAAACTATTAAGATTATTGAGTATTGAGAATATTACAATGATTCTTTTGAGGAGGTAGTGTCGCTGGCAGAGGTATCGGATAGATTCAGTTCGGGTAGATTTGGCAAATTTACGTTTTCATAGACCACCTCGTATTCCACACGCACTGCCTCGTTATCCATGCGCAAAAGGTCTTTGAGCTCACGCAGCTCATCTGGCTCAAGCGGTTTAGTTGTCTTTTTTTTCAGAGCGTTCTTCATACGGCGCCTACGCACATTACGCATGGGCGGAGTCTGGCCATGGGGCCACAGGTATTTCTTGTCCACCTTCACTATCTCGTTATTTTCTATTTCTTCTGGTGAACGTTCCCTTTGTCCTGCGCTACGCAGAGGCTCATAAGCCGGAGTCGGTATTTCGAGCGGCATCTGCTCTCCGCCCGGCATCTGCTGTTTCTTACCCGTTTTGCCCTTTTTATACGACATCTGATCCTTTAAAGAACAAGTGGAGTCCTTACCCGACTTCTGTTTTTCATCCAGCGCCTGCTGCTTCTCCGATTTCTGCATTTTTCCTGACTTCTTCTTTTTATTCAACTTCTGCGACGGCTCATTGGCTGGTGTCTGCATTCCAACCGGAGTCGCCATCTTCTGCCCGCCCGACTCCTGACTTAAAGCCGGTGTCTGCACTTCGCTCGCCGCTTTTTTGCGTGGTTTCCCGAGTTCCATGGGTACTACGTTTTCCTTCTGAGTTCCAACCAGAGTCGGCGTTTCGAGCGGCATCTGCTGTTTCTTATCCGACTTGCCCTTTTTATTCGACTTTTGATCCTTAAAAGGACCAGCCGGGTCCTTACCAGACTTCTGTTTTTCACCCAGTATCTGCTGCTTCTTTCCTGACTTCTTTTTATTCAACTTCTGCGACGGCTCATTGGCCGGTGTCTCCATTCCAACCGGAGACGCCATCTGTTGTCCGCCCGACTCCTTGATCGCCGCCTTTTTGCGTGGTTTCTTGCGTTTCTTGGGTACCAAATTTTATTGTATTTCGTTTTGTTTGAAAGTATTTGAATTGGGACATTTATTTACCTTGTTCACTACCTGCGGTAGCTGCTTTTCCCCATCCTTAGCTGACTCTTTGTCAGCTGCCAGTCGTTGCTCCTCTACGCCATCCTTTGGTAGCTCATCCCAATCCTTTGGACGCTCCTCGGAGCAAACCAGCAGTTGACTTATATCAGCCGTTTTATATAAATTGATATTGTCAGTTGTTTTGTAGCTCTCCACTGTGGTGGGCAAATCAACCAGCTTGGCGTACAACTGATTTTTGTTCACCCACACCTCACCGGTTCGCATTCCATCATTCAGCTGAATGGATAGTACCTGATCGACTTTATTCTTTTTTATGGCATCGTGCACAATTTTTGCCTGCTCCTGAAATCAGATATAGAAGATTAAGTGTAATGCACAAAGCTGTTGGCAGTATTTCTAATTATATTTGAAAATTACCTCTGGAAGACGTATTATAAATTGACTTTCCAACTCCGATTCGTCCTCCTCGTCAAAGCACGGAACATACTTGTAAGCCATATTTTTCTTTTCGCTCTGAATATTTTATGAACAGCACAAATCAAATTGCCCAAATGTCAGCTCACTACGAACAGTGTTGATAAACGACAGTTGTAGTTGAACTGCTACTGTTGTTTTACTACCGTACTTTAAAGCTTAAAAAATCTCGAATGCATATGTTACTTTTCGTTTGATGGTAACATAATCCACCAATGTGGTATTTCGGCTATATCATATATTTGCAGTGAAGTTTCAAATCCATTAAATAATATGATAACACATTTAATGTGCCATAATATATTAATACCTATTACAATCCCTTTGATATTAAAAAACCTTCTTTAGGTAGGAGCTTAATCTTTATTTGAATCATATCTGCATTTACATTTATCTAATATAGTTATGAATACTAACAGCTTAAGAACAACTTAAGCACCTGACATATATCGATATATACAATTTGTATAGTCGCAATATTTATCGTTGCGGATAGCTTTCACTCTGTCATGTCATCGCATTGCAGATCATTGCATAATTCTCGCTTATAGCATCGCATAGCTTATCGCGACCACTCTGATGTCAGTCTTAGCATATCAACAATTGCTAAAAACCAATATGTATCGATAAATATTGCTATCAATGTTACCGATAGCATTTAGTTGTGGTAAAACATATATTGGTCAATTCCTTTATATGCAATAAAACACTCTCATTTCAGGAAGAACTCTACAATCAGATATTTGAGTATCGTGTACTTTATTTTTATTGCTTGCTATCAAGATAGCCCATGAAAATACATTTTCGTTTCAATCACAAGGAAACTATTAAGATTATTGAGTATTGAGATTATTACGATGATTCTTTTGATGAGGTAGTGTCGCTGGCAGAGGTATCGGATAGATTCAGTTCGGGTAGATTTGGCAAATTTACGTTTTCATAGACCACCTCGTATTCCACACGCACTGCCTCGTTATCCATGCGCAAAAGGTCTTTGAGCTCACGCAGCTCATCTGGCTCAAGCGGTTTAGTTGTCTTTTTTTTCAGAGCGTTCTTCATACGGCGCCTACGCACATTACGCATGGGCGGAGTCAGGCCATGGGGCCACAGGTATTTCTTCTCCACCTTCACTATCTCGTTATTTTCTATTTCTTCTGGTGAACGTTCCCTTTGTCCTGCGCTACGCAGAGGCTCATAAGCCGGAGTCGGTATTTCGAGCGGCATCTGCTCTCCGCCCGGCATCTGCTGTTTCTTACCCGTTTTGCCCTTTTTATACGACATCTGATCCTTTGAAGAACAAGTGGAGTCCTTACCCGACTTCTGTTTTTCATCCAGCGCCTGCTGCTTCTCCGATTTCTGCATTTTTCCTGACTTCTTCTTTTTATTCAACTTCTGCGACGGCTCATTGGCTGGTGTCTGCATTCCAACCGGAGTCGCCATCTTCTGCCCGCCCGACTCCTGACTTAAAGCCGGTGTCTGCACTTCGCTCGCCGCTTTTTTGCGTGGTTTCCCGAGTTCCATGGGTACTACGTTTTCCTTCTGAGTTCCAACCAGAGTCGGCGTTTCGAGCGGCATCTGCTGTTTCTTATCCGACTTGCCCTTTTTATTCGACTTTTGATCCTTAAAAGGACCAGCCGGGTCCTTACCAGACTTCTGTTTTTCACCCAGTATCTGCTGCTTCTTTCCTGACTTCTTTTTATTCAACTTCTGCGACGGCTCATTGGCCGGTGTCTCCATTCCAACCGGAGACGCCATCTGTTGTCCGCCCGACTCCTTGATCGCCGCCTTTTTGCGTGGTTTCTTGCGTTTCTTGGGTACCAAATTTTATTGTATTTCGTTTTGTTTGAAAGTATTTGAATTGGGACATTTATTTACCTTGTTCACTACCTGCGGTAGCTGCTTTTCCCCATCCTTAGCTGACTCTTTGTCAGCTGCCAGTCGTTGCTCCTCTACGCCATCCTTTGGTAGCTCATCCCAATCCTTTGGACGCTCCTCGGAGCAAACCAGCAGTTGACTTATATCAGCCGTTTTATATAAATTGATATTGTCAGTTGTTTTGTAGCTCTCCACTGTGGTGGGCAAATCAACCAGCTTGGCGTACAACTGATTTTTGTTCACCCACACCTCACCGGTTCGCATTCCATCATTCAGCTGAATGGATAGTACCTGATCGACTTTATTCTTTTTTATGGCATCGTGCACAATTTTTGCCTGCTCCTGAAATCAGATATAGAAGATTAAGTGTAATGCACAAAGCTGTTGGCAGTATTTCTAATTATATTTGAAAATTACCTCTGGAAGACGTATTATAAATTGACTTTCCAACTCCGATTCGTCCTCCTCGTCAAAGCACGGAACATACTTGTAAGCCATATTTTTCTTTTCGCTCTGAATATTTTATGAACAGCACAAATCAAATTGCCCAAATGACAGCTCACTACGAACAGTGTTGATAAACGACAGTTGTAGTTGAACTGCTACTGTTGTTTTACTACCGTACTTTAAAGCTTAAAAAATCTCGAATGCATATGTTACTTTTCGTTTGATGGTAACATAATCCACCAATGTGGTATTTCGGCTATATCATATATTTGCAGTGAAGTTTCAAATCCATTAAATAATATGATA
Source organism: Drosophila aldrichi (assembly GCA_035045965.1). Lineage (NCBI taxonomy): Eukaryota > Metazoa > Arthropoda > Insecta > Diptera > Drosophilidae > Drosophila > Drosophila aldrichi. The sequence continues at coordinate 3,318,821 of JAWNOM010000341.1, read as the reverse complement.
ACACATTTAATGTGCCATAATATATTAATACCTATTACAATCCCTTTGATATTAAAAAACCTTCTTTAGGTAGGAGCTTAATCTTTATTTGAATCATATCTGCATTTACATTTATCTAATATAGTTATGAATACTAACAGCTTAAGAACAACTTAAGCACCTGACATATATCGATATATACAATTTGTATAGTCGCAATATTTATCGTTGCGGATAGCTTTCACTCTGTCATGTCATCGCATTGCAGATCATTGCATAATTCTCGCTTATAGCATCGCATAGCTTATCGCGACCACTCTGATGTCAGTCTTAGCATATCAACAATTGCTAAAAACCAATATGTATCGATAAATATTGCTATCAATGTTACCGATAGCATTTAGTTGTGGTAAAACATATATTGGTCAATTCCTTTATATGCAATAAAACACTCTCATTTCAGGAAGAACTCTACAATCAGATATTTGAGTATCGTGTACTTTATTTTTATTGCTTGCTATCAAGATAGCCCATGAAAATACATTTTCGTTTCAATCACAAGGAAACTATTAAGATTATTGAGTATTGAGATTATTACGATGATTCTTTTGATGAGGTAGTGTCGCTGGCAGAGGTATCGGATAGATTCAGTTCGGGTAGATTTGGCAAATTTACGTTTTCATAGACCACCTCGTATTCCACACGCACTGCCTCGTTATCCATGCGCAAAAGGTCTTTGAGCTCACGCAGCTCATCTGGCTCAAGCGGTTTAGTTGTCTTTTTTTTCAGAGCGTTCTTCATACGGCGCCTACGCACATTACGCATGGGCGGAGTCAGGCCATGGGGCCACAGGTATTTCTTCTCCACCTTCACTATCTCGTTATTTTCTATTTCTTCTGGTGAACGTTCCCTTTGTCCTGCGCTACGCAGAGGCTCATAAGCCGGAGTCGGTATTTCGAGCGGCATCTGCTCTCCGCCCGGCATCTGCTGTTTCTTACCCGTTTTGCCCTTTTTATACGACATCTGATCCTTTAAAGAACAAGTGGAGTCCTTACCCGACTTCTGTTTTTCATCCAGCGCCTGCTGCTTCTCCGATTTCTGCATTTTTCCTGACTTCTTCTTTTTATTCAACTTCTGCGACGGCTCATTGGCTGGTGTCTGCATTCCAACCGGAGTCGCCATCTTCTGCCCGCCCGACTCCTGACTTAAAGCCGGTGTCTGCACTTCGCTCGCCGCTTTTTTGCGTGGTTTCCCGAGTTCCATGGGTACTACGTTTTCCTTCTGAGTTCCAACCAGAGTCGGCGTTTCGAGCGGCATCTGCTGTTTCTTATCCGACTTGCCCTTTTTATTCGACTTTTGATCCTTAGAAGGACCAGCCGGGTCCTTACCAGACTTCTGTTTTTCACCCAGTATCTGCTGCTTCTTTCCTGACTTCTTTTTATTCAACTTCTGCAACGGCTCATTGGCCGGTGTCTCCATTCCAACCGGAGACGCCATCTGCTGTCCGCCCGACTCCTCGATCGCCGCCTTTTTGCGTGGTTTCTTGCGTTTCTTGGGTACCAAATTTTCTTGTATTTTGTTTTGTTTGAAAGTATCTGAATTGGGACATTTATTTACCTTGTTCACCACCTGCGGTAGCTGCTTTTCTTTGTCAGCTGCCAGTCGTTGCTCCTCTACGCCATCCTTTGGTAGCTCATCCCAATCCTTTGGACGCTCCTCGGAGCAAACCAGCAGTTGACTTATATCAGCCGTTTTATATAAATTGATATTGTCAGTTGTTTTGTAGCTCTCCACTGTGGTGGGCAAATCAACCAGCTTGGCGTACAACTGATTTTTGTTCACCCACACCTCACCGGTTCGCATTCCATCATTCAGCTGAATGGATAGTACCTGATCGACTTTATTCTTTTTTATGGCATCGTGCACAATTTTTGCCTGCTCCTGAAATCAGATATAGAAGATTAAGTGTAATGCACAAAGCTGTTAGCAGTATTTCTAATTATATTTGAAAATTACCTCTGGAAGACGTATTATAAATTGACTTTCCAACTCCGATTCGTCCTCCTCGTCAAAACGCGGAACATACTTGTAAGCCATATTTTTCTTTTCGCTCTGAATATTTTATGAACAGCACAAATCAAATTGCCCAAATGACAGCTCACTACGAACAGTGTTGATAAACGACAGTTGTAGTTAAACTGCTACTGTTGTTTTACTACCGTACTTTAAAGCTTAAAAAATCTCGAATGCATATGTTACTTTTCGTTTGATGGTAACATAATCCACCAATGTGGTATTTCGCCTATATCATATACTTACAGTGAAGTTTCAAATCCATTAAATAATATGATAACACATTGAATGTGCCATAATATATTAATACCTATTACAATCCCTTTGATAATAAAAAACCTTCTTTAGGTAGGAGCTTAATCTTTATTTGAATCATATCTGCATTTACATTTATCTAATATAGTTATGAATACTAACAGCTTAAGAACAACTTAAGCACCTGACATATATCGATATATACAATTTGTATAGTCGCAATATTTATCGTTGCGGATAGCTTTCACTCTGTCATGTCATCGCATTGCAGATCATTGCATAATTCTCGCTTATAGCATCGCATCGCTTATCGCGACCACTCTGATGTCAGTCTTAGCATATCAACAATTGCTAATAACCAATATGTATCGATAAATATTGCTATCAATGTTACCGATAGCATTTAGTTGTGGTAAAACATATATTGGTCAATTACTTTATATGCAATAAAACACTCTCATTTTAGGAAGAACTCTACGATCAGATATTTGAGTATCGTGTACTTTATTTTTATTGCTTGCTATCAAGATAGCCCATGAAAATACATTTTCGTTTCAATCACAAGGAAACTATTAAGATTATTGAGTATTGAGATTATTACGATGATTCTTTTAGGAGGTAGTGTCGCTGGCAGAGGTATCAGATAGATTCAGTTCGGGTAGATTTGGCAAATTTACGTTTTCATAGACCACCTCGTATTCCACACGCACTGCCTCGTTATCCATGCGCAAAAGGTCTTTGAGCTCACGCAGCTCATCTGGCTCAAGCGGTTTAGTTGTCTTTTTTTTCAGAGCGTTCTTCATACGGCGCCTACGCACATTACGCATGGGCGGAGTCAGGCCATGGGGCCACAGGTATTTCTTGTCCACCTTCACTATCTCGTTATTTTCTATTTCTTCTGGTGAACGTTCCCTTTGTCCTGCGCTACGCAGAGGCTCATAAGCCGGAGTCGGTATTTCGAGCGGCATCTGCTCTCCGCCCGGCATCTGCTGTTTCTTATCCGACTTGCCCTTTTTATACGACATCTGATCCTTTAAAGAACAAGTGAAGTCCTTATCCGACTTCTGTTTTTCACCCAGCAACTGCTTCTTTTCAGACTTCTGCTTCTTTTTTGACTTCTTCTTCTTCTTCTTCTGCGACGGCTCATTGGCTGGTGTCTGCATTCCAACCGGAGTCGCCATCTGCTGTCCACCCGACTCCTGACTTAAAACCGATGTCTGCACATCGATCGCCGCCTCTTTGCGTGGTTTCTTGCGTTTCTTGGGTACGTTTTCCTTCTGAGTTCCAACCAGAGTCGGCGTTTCGAGCGGCATCTGCTGTTTCTTATCCGACTTGCCCTTTTTATTCGACTTTTGATCCTTAAAAGGACCAGCCGGGTCCTTACCAGACTTCTGTTTTTCACCCAGTATCTGCTGCTTCTTTCCTGACTTCTTTTTATTCAACTTCTGCGACGGCTCATTGGCCGGTGTCTCCATTCCAACCGGAGTCGCCATCTGCTGTCCGCCCGACTCCTCGATCGCCGCCTTTTTGCGTGGTTTCTTGCGTTTCTTGGGTACCAAATTTTATTGTATTTCGTTTTGTTTGAAAGTATTTGAATTGGGACATTTATTTACCTTGTTCACTACCTGCGGTAGCTGCTTTTCCCCATCCTTAGCTGACCCTTTGTCAGCTGCCAGTCGTTGCTCCTCTACGCCATCCTTTGGTAGCTCATCCCAATCCTTTGGACGCTCCTCGGAGCAAACCAGCAGTTGACTTATATCAGCCGTTTTTTATAAATTGATATTGTCAGTTGTTTTGTAGCTCTCCACTGTGGTGGGCAAATCAACCAGCTTGGCGTACAACTGATTTTTGTTCACCCACACCTCACCGGTTCGCATTCCATCATTCAGCTGAATGGATAGTACCTGATCGACTTTATTCTTTTTTATGGCATCGTGCACAACTTTTGCCTGCTCCTGAAATCAGATATAGAAGATTAAGTGTAATGCACAAAGCTGTTGGCAGTATTTCTAATTATATTTGAAAATTACCTCTGGAAGACGTATTATAAATTGACTTTCCAACTCCGATTCGTCCTCCTCGTCAAAGCACGGAACATACTTGTAAGCCATATTTTTCTTTTCGCTCTGAATATTTTATGAACAGCACAAATCAAATTGCCCAAATGACAGCTCACTACGAACAGTGTTGATAAACGACAGTTGTAGTTGAACTGCTACTGTTGTTTTACTACCGTACTTTAAAGCTTAAAAAATCTCGAATGCATATGTTACTTTTCGTTTGATGGTGACATAATCCACAAATGTGGTATTTCGCCCATATCATATACTTACAGTGAAGTTTCAAATCCATTAAATAATATGATAACATATTGAATGTGCCATAATATATTAATATCTATTACAATCCCTTTGATAATAAAAAACCTTCTTTAGGTAGGAGCTTAATCTTTATTTGAATCATATCTGCATTTACATTTATCTAATATAGTTGTGAATACTAACAACTTAAGCACCTGACATATATCTATATATACAATTTGTATAGTCGCAATATTTATCGTTGCGGATAGCTTTCACTCTGTCATGTCATCGCATTGCAGATCATTGCATAATTCTCGCTTATAGCATCGCATCGCTTATCGCGACCACTCTGATGTCAGTCTTAGCATATCAACAATTGCTAAAAACCAATATGTATCGATAAATATTGCTATCAATGTTACCGATAGCATTTAGTTGTGGTAAAACATATATTGGTCAATTCCATTATATGCAATAAAACACTCTCATTTTAGGAAGAACTCTACGATCAGATATTTGAGTATCGTGTACTTTATTTTTATTGCTTGCTATCAAGATAGCCCATGAAAATACATTTTCGTTTCAATCACAAGGAAACTATTAAGATTATTGAGTATTGAGATTATTACGATGATTCTTTTAGGAGGTAGTGTCGCTGGCAGAGGTATCAGATAGATTCAGTTCGGGTAGATTTGGCAAATTTACGTTTTCATAGACCACCTCGTATTCCACACGCACTGCCTCGTTATCCATGCGCAAAAGGTCTTTGAGCTCACGCAGCTCATCTGGCTCAAGCGGTTTAGTTTTCTTTTTTTTCAGAGCGTTCTTCATACGGCGCCTACGCACATTACGCATGGGCGGAGTCAGGCCATGGGGCCACAGGTATTTCTTGTCCACCTTCACTATTTCGTCATTTTCTATTTCTTCTGGTGAACGTTCCCTTTTTCGTCCATTAAATCTTGGTCCCATGCTGCCTGCTTCGACCGACGTATCCGGCGACAACATTCCGATCGGCGGCGACATATCGAACGGAATATTTTTTCCGCGCATTCCGCTACTCGGGGGCTCACAAACCGGAGTCGACATTTCGAGCGCCATCTGCTCTTCGCCCGGCATCTGCTGTTTCTTATCCGACTTGCTCTTTTTATACGACTTCTGATCCTTAATAGGACCAGCCGGGTCCTTACCCGACTTCTGTTTTTCACCCAGCAACTGCTTCTTTTCAGACTTCTGCTTCTTTTCTGACTTCTGCTTCTTTTTTGACTTCTTCTTCTTCTTCTTCTGCGACGGCTCATTGGCTGGTGTCTGCATTCCAACCGGAGTCGCCATCTGCTGTCCACCCGACTCCTGACTTAAAACCGATGTCTGCACATCGATCGCCGCCTCTTTGCGTGGTTTCTTGCGTTTCTTGGGTACGTTTTCCTTCTGAGTTCCAACCAGAGTCGGCATTTCGAGCGGCATCTGCTGTTTCTTATTCGACTTGCCTTTTTTATAAGACTTCTGATCCTTAATAGGACCAGCCTGGTCCTTACCCGACTTCTGTTTTTCACCCAGCAACTGCTTCTTTTCAGACTTCTGCTTCTTTTTTGACTTCTTCTTCTTCTGCGACGGCTCATTGGCTGGTGTCTGCATTCCAACCGGAGTCGCCATCTGCTGTCCACCCGACTCCTGACTTAAAACCGATGTCTGCACATCGATCGCCGCCTTTTTGCGCGGTTTCTTGCGTTTCTTGGGTACCAAATTTTCTTGTTTTTCGTTTTGTTTGCCAGTATCTGAATTGGGACATTTATTTCGTTTAACCGGTGGTTGCTCCTCTTCTGAATCCACTGCTGGCTCATTGTTCACTACCTGCGGTAGCTGCTTTTCCCCATCCATAGCTTTGTAAAGCATTGTAAATTGACTTTCCGTCTCCGATTCTTCCTTTTCGTAAAAAGACGGAACATACTTGTAAGCCATATTTTTCTTTTCGCTCTAAATATTTTATGAACAGCACAAATAAAATTACCCAAATGACAGCTCACTACGAACAGTGTTGATAAACGACAGTTGTAGTTAAACTGCTACTGTTGTTTTACTACCGTACTCTAAAGCTTAAAAAATATCGAATGCATATGTTACTTTTCGTTTGATGGTAACATCATCCACCAATGTGGTATTTCGCCTATATCATATACTTACAGTGAAGTTTCAAATCCGTTAAATAAATGGTAGTATATTGAATGTGCAATAATATATTAATATCTATTAATGTAATAAAAACCCTTCTTTAGGTAGGATCTTAATCTTGATTTGAATCGCATATACATGTATTTAATATAGTTATGATTAAGAACAGCTTAACAACAACTTAAGAACCAGGCATATGTATATGTAAATCTAGCTATATTACCGCTATGAATTGAGGATATTTATGTCTGATTAAGATTGTCTAGTTATATTATATTATAGTTTTCTGCTAATTGACTGCTAAGCTAGATACGTCACCTTTAGAAAATGATTTCAATGTTAACAGAGTAGTAGAGACAATGTCTTTGCTCTATTACAGTATTGTAATTATTATTATATAGCCATAACTAATATACCTTAGATAATCAGTAACTTATCTGTAGACTCTGTAGACTGCCCTTTCTAATCGCTTAAAATACTCACAATTTGGCCACCAAATACTTGCAAAGCGAAATGTGTGAGACAGACAACTTATACTGGTATTTTGTCATCGAAGTTTTACCATGTTGCTGCTATGTTATTTGCTCTTGATTTTGACGCTTGACTGCCTGAGCTGGCAGCACTGACGGCCAAGCCTTCAGCTCCAGTTCGAGCTACAAAGGCCATCGGGAAACATTAAGTGACACTTCGTGATTGTAAAGAGAGAAGCCAACGACATTTGCAGGGAAGGCTTCAATGCTAATAATTCAGCAGCGCACAATTGATTAGAGCAAAGGCCCTTGGCACAAGCCAGTCAGCTGCTCAGGCGCCGAACTGACGAACTGCCAAACTGCCGAACTGGCGAACTGACGAACTGTCGAACCGCCCTCTCGATCCAGTGCCTCGCCTGCGATTACAATAATTGTCTAACAACGGCAACTGATGCTCAGCAGCTGATTTGTCTAATTGGTTTTGCCCAGGCCGGCTTAATTAGGCATGTCTGCACGAGGAAGCCTGTCTGTCGGCTGGCCGCTGTGCGGGCCAGTCTATGGCCCATGGCCGACTTAAAGTTTCTCAGTTGCTTCATGGAAAGATAAATGTTAAAATTATGCATAATTATTCATATAGGGAAACTTGCGCGTGCACCCGTCAAGTTTTGGTTGCGTTGCCTTGTTTAGTAGGTTGTAAATTTTAATGCAAAAAAAGATAAACGAAGGGCACAACATTTTTGTGTGATTTATTGTTTGGGGCGAGTCATGTGAAGGGCCATGCATTAAACAACAGACAAGGGCCAGCCTCTGGACAGTCAGTGCCTCCCGGAAACCAGAAGCACAGCCGGAATCAGAAATATTTGTAGCCGACGCCCGAGGCACGCGCTGCACCTGTTGCCTGCCTCCTGCTGCCCTCCTGCTGCCCGCCTCCTGCCCTGGCTGCTGGCTTGGGCCATAAAGTCAGTTTGGCTGGCAAATTTATGGCTTAATACGTAACCTCAATACAATTTTTTCATACTTTGTATATAATTCATTTTTAATAGAGAAGCAAACGTGGATTGCGTTCAGCTTTGCAGTTTATGTTCTTCTTCGTTCCTCTTGCCCCTTTTCTACTGGGCGAGTCCGAATGGCGGCTCCATTGTTATCGGCCGCTTAATCTTGTTAACGTTGCGCATTTATAATGTCATTATCAAGTCAAGGGCTGCAGGTGCAGGAGGTGCACTGATTGCCCTCTGAGATCTGGGCAATGCATCTTCGCGTTTCCTCGAAATTGCCGCTGTCTGAATTTCACAATTGAATAATCAAGCGCAATGGCATTGTTGCAAAGGGCCTTTGTCTAAGCTGATTTATTGTTTGGACAGGTCGCAATAAATTAAATCGGCTTGCGCTAATATTTGCCTAATAAAATTGATGCAAACACTTTGCGGATTTCGGTATACCCGTGTCAAAGGATTGGGCTTTCGTTTGACTTTGATCAGAAGCTGGCGCTGTCCCTGTCGCCGGCCCATCAATATGCACATAAAGTTTAATATTTCTCGCAATTCACCGAATCCTGTTACAATAAGCCTTAATTTTATGCAAATCTCGCCAAAGTACCCACAATGCCTGCCTTCCGCCCTCTGCTTCCCGCTCTCGCCATCGTGATGAGCTTAGCTGGCTCAATCCGCTCCGCAAGTCGTTCGAAAACTTTTTAAGCATCGCCGTGAAAAACTTGTTCGTGTCCTGCATGATAAAAGTGTGTCGACTACGCTGAGATACTCTCAACTTGAGCTCCCAGCGAGACGAACTCTTACTAGTCGTGGCATTTAAGAACTCCACAGTCGTTAACAGGGCGAATGCAGTGCATTATCATCACAACTCTTAATTCTTTTTTTTTTCAGTTTAATAGCCCTGTAACATAATTAAAATTAATTAACTTGTTAATTGGAACAAACATCTTCGTTTAACAAATCAAATGAATGAGTTTAATACAATTATTTAATTAAAAGTCTTTATATGCATTTATGCGTGGTTATTGTTATTCATTCTTTTCTAGTTCTAGCTTTCCATCCAAGCACGACCTCTAATGTAATGTACCATCGCTAATAGAACAAGTGTAACGTGAGAGAAGAGAGGAGCAGAGATTCAAATGTCCGTTATTCTTTTCTGCTTGTGTCATTTGTCTCACTTGATTTTCGAGAGCCTAATAGATTCGTCTGCTCTGCGTAGCCGCGGCATGGCAATGTACTAGAGCGAGATGGAGAGAGCAGCTGACTGGCGTCTGGCAAACACGTGTCAATACAGTGTATGCATATGTATTGTGAGTAATTGAAGTCTGAGGCAACATTCATAGAAGCTAGCAAACAAAGAGGTTGCAATTACAGTGGTTCACAGCTGAACATTCTGCGATATTTATGCATATCTATATATTTTATTTTATATATTATATAACAAATGGAACAATAGCTGTATAAGTTAAATTAAAAATATTCAAACATTCTTCTGCGCAATCCTGTATCTCACTTCATTGAGGACAGTGTTTCCTTTACCTTATTGTCTGGCAGACTAGAGTACATACTTATTATATATGTATGTATGTATGTATGCATGTTACATTGCATAGAGTTCTTGTAGCTGTTGCCTCATTTCAGAGGCTTAACCATATTTAGATTAAAGCATGATTATGTTAATATTTGTTGTCTGAACCCCAAGCGCAATAAAATACGAATTCTTTATTCATTTTTCTGCTGCTTTTCGTTTGTTTTCATGTGCGCGGATTTTAAAGCTGCGCGAAATATGCAAATTTTTTGTTATTTGTCGCATTCAGCGTGGTGAAAGTATTTTTGTATGCGAGTGCATTGTTCTTGCACATACATATATTTTAGGCTAGCGCACATCAACACTTTTGAATACACAAATACACAGACACACACACACACAGACAGACACATACATACATGCATATTCACATGCATAAGCAGCTATAGCTTTATTTGGGTGAAGGCCGTATGTATGCCAAAAAGCAGCAACAACAAAAAAAGCTGGACTAAAAAAAAAAGAGGAGAGGAGAGCAGAGAAGAGAAGAGAAATAGAGCAACTTGGCAACACAACGCAAATCTGAAAATTAAATGCAATTTAGTGCAGCAAAGTGGCAACGCACACAAGTAAAGAAGCAAACAAACATAAGCACACATACGCACACACACAAACAAGCTGAGATGCCTGGACTGTGGGGAAAAAGCTTTAAAAATCAACAGAAACATCAGGTTTCATGTAAGCAGAGCCAAACAACAACAAACCTAATAAAGAGAAAACGTTTTACATTTTGCTTTTATCGAATTTGAATTCCACTTTGTAAATGTTTTTTCACTTTTTTTTTTTTCCTTTGCATATGGCTCAGAAATTACACAATTCATTTTTGGCGTAACATGTCAATTTGTATGCCTAATGCCAATCGGAGGAGGGGATTGACGAAGGCAGGCAGCAAACTCGTGTTCTATTCCAAATAGTAAACAAAATGTGCCAGCTTAGACGCGCTTACATTGCCATTAGGCTCAAGAGCAGAACAAATCAGCAGCCGAAAAGAGCAAAAGGGCTGACTGAGGCAATGGCAATGGCAATGGCCATGGAATTGGCAGATGCCGATAAGATCCGAGTGATTGGAAAGGCCCGGCTAACATTTTATACATGTTTTTAGGACTGAATGCTCAGTTTTTGCACACTTTTTCGAAATAGATGTACAGAGCAGGCCCATTAAATATCTCCTGATCACCATCAGATTAGTTCTAAATTTATTATGCGTTGTCTCTTCTCTAGAGTTGACAATCGATTGAAGGAGTTTGTTAACATATTGTTTAATTTGCAATATATATAATTTTCAATAAATGTTCTCAAGCTGAGTAAGCTAAAACAACGATTGCAATTAATAATTAATTAATTAAAATAAAAAATAAATTATTATTTATTATAAAATATTTCATATTAAAAACAAGTAAGAAAGCTATAGTCGAGACTGCTCGACTAGCAAATCCCCTGAACCCTTCGGAGAACTGATATTTCAATAATTCTTCGCGTCTTTCTGCTTACAAAAGAAACACACACACACGCAAACACACATACATAGACACACATGCACTCACTCAGGCACGGGCTTAACATTTGAGAAAGACATTACTTGAGTAAAAGTAAAAGCAAGGAGAGAAGAAGTGCAGAAGATCATTAAAGTTGTCTATGTGTATGCAGCAGCTCTCATTTGGTATTGGTATTTAGGTAAAACGAAGCTAGAATGCTCACAGCAGCAGAGAGCGTTCCCATTGCTCACTTGAAGCTCGACTGCAACGAATTCTACCTGTTGTCGGGCTCAACATTTGAGAGAGACAGTGCTTGAGTAAAAGTGTCGCTATATAAAGGGCAGCAGCTGCAGCATTTCTTCAGTCGTCCAGGCCTGGTGGGAGTGTGCGCAACAAAGTCAAGCAGAGTGTCTGATCGATCAGCTAAGCATTAAAGGCGAAGAGGAACTACGTAGAGGAAATACATAGAAGAAAAAGGAAATACGTAGAGGGAATACTTAGAAGAAATAAACAGACGAATAGTGCTAAACCGACTCAGCTCGTCACCCTGATCGAGAATATATATACTTTATGGGGTCTGCCACGCCTCCTTCTGCCTTTTACATATATTGTATTTCAACAAAACCATTATACCCTGATTTCCTATTTTCAATGGGTTCAGGGTATAAAAAAAATAAATAAATAAATAAAAAATTAAGCAAAAATTCAGCTCGGAAAATAAAAATACAATAAAATAAAAATAAAAAGTAAAAAAAAATAAATAAAAAAACAAATAAATAAATAAAAAATATATTATATTTTATTATAAAATAGGTCATATTAAAAAAAATTAATTAAATAAATAAATAAAAAAAGAAATAAATAAAGAAATCAAAACTAAATAAATAAATAAAGAATTACATTATAATATAAATAATATAAATAAATAAAAACCTTTTTTTAAGTACATACAAACTTACTTTTATTTTCATTTATTTTTTCAATTTAAATTTTAATATTGTTGTTTTTTTTATTGTTATTATTACTTTTAAACTTAATCTTAATGTGTAATAAGGTGAAGAAAATAATTTCATTCAGGCAGTACATCTGATAAGCTGAGAGAACCATTGATAGTATCAATAGCTCGAACGATCGATGGAAGCTCCACTGTTTATACCCACTGTAGAATGACACACTATCTCTCAATCGTGGTTTACAACTACTGGAAAATGACTTCAGAATGTTATCACTATACTTATTTACGTATCATGCATAAATTGATACTGTCGTAAATTGAATGCTGTCTAGCTTTAAATATGAAATGGAATGGCCTTGGCGAAGCAGTTAAATGTCGACTACGACACATCTAATATTCAAAACACATCACGACTGTGCTTGTGACATTGCATCAAAAATTCATTCAACGACTTTCCGTTTGCGTGCAGTGCTCTTCATAAGCCTTTCGTCCTCTGCAATCAGCGCGCAAAGCGAGGAGCCAGCGCTAAAAATCCGAATTGAAAATGCAAATCTTTGACAGAGCTCGAAAGTGCAAAGCAAACAATATAAATATTACGCTACAGCAGCAGCAGCAGAGGACTAAAGCCGAAGGCGAACTGAATAAATTGAAGCGCACTTTGGAGCTGTAATAATTGCAAAGCAGTTGGCAACAACTCTTAGTCGTTTACTTACCAGGTGAAAGTTTCGAGCGGCAGCCTCCAGGAAGCGTTCGTTTTTGGCTCTTCAGTCAGCTAATTGGCTAAATAAGTCCTGTTTAACTTGTCAAATTTTTAGAACGCTTGAATAATAACGAATACGCCTCCAGCGACCCAATGCGAAATATAATTGCCATTTTATAGCGACAACCGTTGCGCAATGAGCCTGTAAATGTTGGCTTAGTGTAAGTTCCACAATGCGGCGCTATCATCTGGCTCCACTCCCCCTTCGCCCCGGGTCCATGGCCAAGTCCATTTGGCCGCTTCCATTGTGGCTTTGTCTGCGTCGAGTTTTTATTGCTTTTTTGCTTTGCCTTTGACACGATTGCTGCTTAATCTTTAGCGTTTACCAAAAATTATACCCCGAGGAACATTACAAAATGAATTGCATTATGAGAATTGCTCGACGCTCTGACTGAGCTTTAAATCCGCTTTTCACTTACGCCTAGAATTATGCAATATAAATTAAACCAAGAGGAAATTTGAAAATCAACTGTAAAAATGATTTAATTTCTTTTATTTGCACAGCTATTTAATTAAAGTGGCATGCTCTTAACTGCTTCAACTAACAACAAGCTATACTAAATTGAGATTTATGGTCTTAATGCGTCATTTTGTTTTTACATTTATTTGCAGCTTAACTTACTTTAACTTTTTTGGCAACTCATTCTATACAGAAGTTAATTCATATACGTACATATCGACTAAAGGCTATATAAACTCAAGAAGAGCATTTTTTATATATATATATTTTTTATCATTAATAATTTGTTTTTGTAAATAAAAAAAAAAAAAATAAAATAAAAAAAAAAAAACTATGTAATACATTGGTTAATAATAATAATAATATCATCTTACAAACATAGTAGAAATAAGGTTAAGTTCTAGTTAGAATATTATATTGATGGGGTTTTTATATACATTTTTTTCCCATACATATGTTAAAATCTAACGAATAAAAATATAATAATATTTATGTAGAAAAGGACAAAGTGTCCTGTACTCTTAAATTTAAAAAATGTTAAACATAATACTTTGTATATAATAATTGTTTAAAAAGAAAGAAATAAATAAAAAACAAGTAAGAACGTTGCAGTCGGGCGTTACCGACTGCGGGATACTCATTCACATCCCATCAGCAATTTAGTAGCCAAGTTTAGCTAGTACTGCAGAAAATGCAGTTTTTCTCGATTTGCCACGCCCCTAGTGGGCGTAGACATCTCATTTTTGGCCAGATCGTAGAACGACCAAACGGTAGTCTAACTGTAAAGTTTGGACGCTTACGCTCCAAAAATGTGAAAATTACAGGGTATTTTTCGATATGCCACGCCCCCAAAGAGGCGTAAAAATTATTTTTAGGGAATCGATAGAGGAGGTTACCAGTAACACAACTATCCAAATTTGAAGCTTCTAGCTCTTATACTTTAGGAGATATAAACTTTTGCGGTTTGCCACGCCCCCTTTGGGCGGAGATATATCCACCAAAGCTTGTTCGACTTGGGTGGTCAACCCGCGTATATATACCAAATTTCAGGTCTCTAGCATTAATAATGCCTAAAATATAGCAAAATCGGGAAAATCACTATATCTTCAGGTCCGATTTGCCACGTCCCTAGTGGGCGTAGACATATAAATTTTTGACCAGTCTTTATAAAATGATAACATTAGCTCACGTGCAAAATTTCAACGTTCTAGCTTTAGAACTTTAGGAGATACAGTTTTATCCGATTTGCCACGCCCCCAATGGGCGGAGATATATCCGCCATAGCTTGTTGAACTTGGGTGGTCAACGCGGACCTACATACCAAATTTCAGTTTTCTAGCTCTTCAACTAACATGATTTCTGGAATATCGGAAAATGCATTTTCCGATTTGCCACGCCCCTTGTGGGCGGATCGGGAAAATTTTAACACTTTATAAATGGGAGTTATACACGAGTATGTGTTCCAAATTTCAAGTCTCTAGCTTCAATAGCGCCGAAAAAAGTTGCGTTCATACGGACAGACAGACAGACGGACAGACGGACAGACGGACGGACAAGACGGACATTGCACAAAACCAATATACTCAATTCACTTTCGTGAATGAGTATAATAAAGCATATATTGAATTGAATTGAATTTCATAATTTATTTATTTTAGTTTATCGTCCTAGACTTATTTATTACTTTCTTCTTTTTAATTCTGTGTGATTCTACAATTCAATTCATCAGATTTTTCAACCTTCGCTTGGCAGAATATTGGCATATGCCCATTAATATACGACAGAGTGTAGGAATTTTTACATTTCTGTATAGCTCTGAGCTTCTCATAAGCAGCTATAATCTAGCTCTACGTTAGTTAGATTTAAAATATTCTATAGTCAATCTATGCTACTAGCGTGCTTAAGCTTTATCTAACTGATACTCTGATGAGAAATGCACCTGATTAGTGCAGGACACACACTCACGCACACATATACATTCATGTTATACACACACACACGCACACGCACGCACACACCTACACATAGTGCATACGCCTTATCACATTGTTGGCAGTTATTAACCGTCATTGCTGTTAAGCTGCTGTTGCTGGTTTTGTTGTCGCCGGTTTATCGTGGCAATGTTGTTTATAACATGGCCAGGTCATTGTTGCCGCCTGCTGGTTGGTAACCGCTGGGAGCCCAGCTATTAGTTGTTTTATGAGCACACGATGCTATCGGCAGCAAGTGGACGAGGTGGGCCGCTGCGAGTGCGGTGCAGTGGAGTGCAGTGCACGGCAGTGGCTCGGTAAATTCGATGCATAATTTTGCACTCAATTATAATGGATGGCAACGCCTGCGCTGGCTGGATAATAACGTGGCAGCTTTGGCGCTTCAAGTGGCGTTGGCTTGCATGAAATTAAGAAATTGTGTCACAGTCGTCTATTCACGGAAGTGCGATTAAGATGTAGCTCGCACGAATCACCATTAAGTGTGTCTAATCAATCAATCAGTCGAGGATGGGACTTCTCTTCGCCGGCTTGGGGCAGATAGAACATCTGCTTGAAAGTTTGGGTCAAGTGGCGTGCGGCTGGGCACGATTTGGGTTAAGCTATTGCATATTAAAAAACATTTCAAGCGTTTTATTGCTGCTGCACAGAAATGAATTCCACTTTGAGCGATGTTGGGCGTTGAAGTTGCAACTTCAAAGCTGCCAACTGGCAACTTCTGCCATCAGTTGATGGCCCGACTGCAACCTGCACATGGATGATTGAAACTTTTTCGATTTTATACTCATAATTTTGCATTGCTAACACAACAGCCCACAGGGCAGCAGCGAGCAGCGAGTGGGGAGCAAACGGCGAGCGACGCCAACTTTATTCGAAATTAGCATAATTATTGTGCCATAAAGTTGAGCTTTGCCAATGGCAATAAGACTGCTGCTAATGCTGGGTTTTATATGCAAATGCAAGGTGGGGGGTACGCTACAGCTCCCACGCTTCGCACCTGGGGACAGCTGCTCGAGTGGGGCTGCAGCTGGACCAGAGGGGAACGTAAAGTTAAAGTGTCGTCCTCACGCAGGTAAACATATTTTCGTAACGAATAGCAACTTAGTTGCTGGACACTTAGTAGCTGCTCCACTTGACGATTATGCACTGGTAGTTTGGTCTTCAGCGCCACTCAATACTTGCCTGCTGCCTGCCACAAAATCTTTTAAGCAATTTATTGCTCTGGCTGCAACTAAAAACTTTAGCCAACATATTACACTTGCAGCCGCAGAGCCCACAAAAACAGCTTAGCAGGCGGCGCTGCTGCACTTCTTGTATCCCGAATCGTCAGTCTCTCTAGTCCTTGTCGACTCAGTACGTAAGTCTGCCCAGACACACACACACACACACAGCTGTGTCCTGTGTGTGGCTTGGATTTAGAGCATGTGCCCCTTTTTATAGGATAGACAAGGACTGTAAAAGTGTCTCCGGCCAGCCGGGACACTTTTATTGCTCAGCATGTGACCAAAAAATAGTTGCGGTGGATTTTGTGTGCGATTTCTGGACCACACTGAGACATTTTTATGCACAGCTTCTCGGCTGCCACTAGAAGTTCGCCCTGGAATACTGCACATCAGCATAAGTGAAACCATGTGCTGAATTGTTAAGCGTGTGGCATGTGCGAAGCAGCATGTGTGCGATGTGCGATGCCCCCTTTATCTTATCCGACATACGCCAGCCCCATAAATGTCTGTCGCAACTTGACCTTCGGCTGCTGGAGTTCATTATAGGCCTGTCTGTCCGGCTTGACCAGCAGTCAGCAGCATTTGAATCCACATAAAAGTCAAATGCATCTTCACCTTGAGCTATTCAGTGCTGATAGCTGTCGGCCAAGACATGATAATTAGTAGACGCTGACTATCTGACAAATGGATATGAATAGAGATGGAAATCATGTATGTGAATAAATGGAGGAATGGATGGAGGCATGGATGAATGAACAAAGAGAAAAGCGAATGCAGAGACTGAAAGATCTTTATCGATTCAGATCAAGAATATATATAACTTATAGAATCTCCGCTTTACATATTTAATAATATTATTACATATTTAATATTTATTTACATCATTCAAAATGAATACCTCTATTTATAGATGAGCATATATAGAAAAATTCCCTTGTGTATAATGCAATTTAAGCAATTCAATACAAAAATCAGTTTCACTTGTTACAGAAAAAAACTTAAAACGACTTTAAGCTAGGTGTCACAAAACTATTAAATAGCAATTAATTTAATGAGTGTAATGAATACATTCTGTCCACTTTGAAAGATATTGTTGCCCGGGCGAATAAGGACACAGAGTAGAGGAGAGGAAAGCTTTGGCAAATAGTACAATATCCTGTCAGTCGAGTGCGCGTGTTGTTAGCTAAGCGCCTTGGATTTAAAATAAATTGAGGTCAAATGAGAGACAGAGCTGGCATTATCGTTGCAATTGTTGTCCGTTGTCCTGGCAGTCGTTGCCGTTGCCGTTGTCGTTGTCGTTGTCTTTGTTGTTGCGACTGTTACATGGCTTTTAGTGTGCGCCCGAATCGTAAAGAGAAATTCGGCGTGCATAATGGTAATTGCGTGTTTTTTCCACTCTAATTACAAGTTATATGCACTTGCACTCGCACTAACACTAACACAAGCGCTAACACAATAACGTAAGCGGTGCCCATCCTTGCCAGCACTGAGTGCCGTGGCAGTGGATATGGCTGTCGCAGCATCTCAGAGAGAGAGAGAGAGTGTGTGCCAAAAGAAACGGCAACCTACATTCGCAGCAGGCGGAGCAGCGTCGTCGTTGTCGCAGCCTTCGCATATAAAAATGAAAATTAAAAGAAAACTGCATATAAAGTGTTGCATTTGCGGCATGCTCTCGGTCGCATCGCGCTGCTCTTTTTCGCCTTTTCACACTCTCTGCTAATTAAAAACAGCGCATACTGCCATTAAAGCCAAAAGTTCACTTCGCCTATCCGTTTTCTTTTTGCAGCCTAAAGAGAGAGAGACAGTACGAGA
Organism: Drosophila aldrichi; assembly: GCA_035045965.1. NCBI lineage: Eukaryota > Metazoa > Arthropoda > Insecta > Diptera > Drosophilidae > Drosophila > Drosophila aldrichi. Next base: position 3,300,328 of record JAWNOM010000341.1, on the reverse strand, counting down.
GCGAGAGAGAGGTAGAACTTGAGATAGATGCTCCCCCTCCTAAAAAAAACGTTGCGTATGCGGCCGTTGTACAGATTATCTCATTATGCTTGCGGTTGCTGCCATTTGCGGCCATCGCAAACCACGTGGCGTATAATTAATTACGTATTGAGCGTCTGCCGCGTACTCGAAAGCTGCAGAGCTGATTCTATTCACATTCGAGCTGTCGGTTAATTTCCAGCTCACTCTATCTAATTATGTCTATTTATAGGTGCGATAAGATAAGCTTGCATTGTACTCCATAAATAATAGAAATTGTAAAATAATTCTTATCTTATAATTATTTTATTTATTTATTTGTATATATTTAAGATTAATGCAAATTTATTATTTTTAAATATTTATACATCATAAATTCTTCCCCTATTCAACTGTGTAAATATAAATTCTGAAAATAAAGACACAAAATTATGAATTACTCATTCGATTAGTGTTAAAAAACACCCACACACACACACACCACATTTCTTTGTCAATGCACAGCGCAGTCCATAGTCGATAACTCACATTCCGAATGGCTTGCAGTGCGTTTGCTTATCGCCGTCATTAAAAAAAAAAAAAAATGTTGTTGCTTGTTTTGTGCAGCCAAACGCGCAAATCGCCAATGAAATTGCCTGTTTAAAATGCTCCCGTATAAACACGCATATGCGATGAATACTCTCTACCTATTGGAAATCGCTTCGAATTATGCCGGTAGACTGCAGCTTAACACTTCTTTGTATCGAGCAAATTGATACATTTTCGTGGTCATATTAAAAGTGTATTTATTTGCTGTTTAATTTCAATTTATAAACCTTTGTTTGTCAATCTGGGGGTCTTATGGGCTATGCAGTACAACTCACACGCCGTTTACAATAATCAAATTATTTTCGAAACTCATTTTAAATGTGAATAAATTTTATTTTTACAATTTTACTTTCTGTTGCGTACTTCCTAAAACTAAGTAAAAATTTATACATATATATCGAAACTTATACAATATATTATTATCATTTATTCATATGGATTTATTGATTTATTTCACGTGCTAGACTTGCTAAATAGAAAGTAGACATATTTTGAATAAAATAAAATAATATGTTAAAATATGGATTGATCTGCTTGGAGTTCAAACCATGCGGTTATTGATAGTTATTGTTTAGTACAGATTGCAAATAAAAAAAAAAAAAAAATTATAATAATAATAAAAAAAAATTATTCATATGGATTTATATATTATATTTATTATTTTTATTTTTATTTTGTTTAGTATTTTTAATCAGCATTCTAGAGTGCTTTGACTTTTTTTGCATTGCCTCACAAAGTAGAATTGAATTGCTTATCAGTCATGTACTTTTTATGGATTCGGCGCAAAAAACATATACATAATATATTTTTAAATATTTTAAATATTTACATATCTTAAATGATATGCATACAGTACGGTTCCGTCGAATATGGACAGCCGTATATAAAAAATCTTAAACAACTCTATTAAAACTAGTTTGTTGCTTCATTATCCTAAATAGTTTTTCATATAAAGAGAGTTTTAAAAGCAGTCGAGCGAGCTTGTTTACAATGCTGACTGAACTTAAATTACTATTTTAAGTTAGTTTAATATATTTTTTAATTATAATAAAATTCAAATATAAATTTGTATTATTCATTGCGCGCATTTATTAAATTATATTAATATCATTACTAATTATATTTCTTGATTTTTGTTTTTAATTGTTGTGATAGTTCTTTTAATATAGCATAACCAATTATTATTTAAATAAATATTAGCTACTACGATAAATTTATCAAGAGCAAATATTTGTTAAACAAATAAAATATATAAGTTGCTATGACAATCATGAATACTCTATCAAAGAGAGAGAGTCAGCTTATTTAGAAAAACTAGAGCATTTCACAAATAACAATTAATTTCTTTAATTTCAAAAGAATTGCACTTTTGAATAGCCTTGCTCATGTTAATAAACAAGTGACATTTCCAAATTAATAAATATACAGAGAAGCACGCAGTCAGCACTCACTCGCATGGCTGTTGGAAAATAATTACTTGTATTTTTATTTGCAGCTCTCAGCGAATAATGACAGTTTTTATTGCTAAGAGCAAACAATTGTAGCGTACATTTCAGGCAATTATAAAAAATGATGGTTTATGTTTTACGCTTTAAACACTGAAGCCCGACCCACATCTGAGCTGGTTGGGCAAACGAAGGCTTGCCCTGGAACCATCTGACAATTGTTTATAGCACAAGTGTTAAATATTTTTGCTTGGCACGCCAGTGCACTAAAACAGCCCAGCAATCCAGCTGCCCGTCTGCCTGTCTGCTCGAACTCCCAGCCATACAACAACCCAATTTGGCAGGCTAGGAATTTACAAATCCAAAGCGACAGCTTAAGCATTCATGTTGGCCCCGATCCCGGACTGGCAACAATTACAACGACGCCAAACAGCATAAATAAATGTAGAAATTATTATTAAATGCGAGCAGCTCGCAATCAGTTGCCCCTTCCACCCCCTCCAGCCACGCAGTCCCCACCACCCGGGCCCATTGATTGCGCCTTATCGATCTAACAGTTTTTGGAGAGCTCGGGTATTTTACAATAAATAAGCGAGCAATACAAAAGCGGAATTCATGTACATATTGGATGGCGGGCCATAAATTAGAGCTCATTCCGAATTGTGGGCGAGCATAACAGACATTAGACACATTTTTGCATTGGCGTACTTTAATTGGCCTAAAGGGGAAAAATAAAATAATAACAAAAAAAAAAAAAAAAACTCGAAATCAATCGGCCGACACAGGAAGCAACGGCTAAGTTTAAAACTATTTTTAACTTTTTCAATTGATAGAATAAAAAAATATTAAACGCCCAACAACAACAACAACCAGAAGAAGCAGGGCCAAAAAGGGCAAAAAAAAGGTACTCGAAATTATAATGCTTAACCTTTAAGCCCCGTTTGGATTGCGTGTTAAGTCGCCTGAAAGTTCTTTCTTACTACTTAGGCAAGTTGTTGTTGATGCCCTACAGCATGTTGAGGATTATGAGAGTATTATAACTTTGTCTCCGGCTATGCGCCGGCATCGACTTTGTTAAATTTTGATAACTAGAAAGTAAAAATAAACTCATCTAATATAAATAGACAGTCGGACGTATTTGTTGCCAGCTCAAGTTTCAGCATTTCTTATGCGCCCTTAGGTATGCTTCAGTTTACATTTTTATTATTATTCACACCCGTCCATCAAATGTATCAAATATTTCAGCTTCTGCTTTTGTGTAACATATACATATGCATATTTTTCGTATTCGTTGTCTAGTTTGTCTCTGAGATGCAAGCGTCTACATTTCCTTCGTAGCCATGGCGATACACGTCCCTTCGACTTAAATGTCAGAATATTCACATTACTTTTTTTCACCTTTTTTTTTCATTTTTTCTCATTTTTTTATTTTTGACGTTGCAGAGTGTGGCATGGTCGAGGTCAAGCACTTCCTGCCACATGCCTGCCTCTTTACTTTTATATTTCTTTAGCCGCTCTATTCCACGCTTGTTGCCACCTACGAACTTTTTTCTTTACTCGCTCTTTTTTTTGCAGTCGGGCGGACTTAAGCCTTCCCAGCTGTTAACGACCTTTGCTAGTTGAAACCCGTTTGCTGCCCAACTGTAGGGGCGTGGCAATCAACTAGCGAGCGCCGCGCTGGATGGGGGCGTTAAGCTGCAATTGCGAGCAAAGTTTATAAAAATGGCCAAGTGCTTCGCGATGTGTATATAAGTTTTCTAAATTTATTACGATTCGCGCAAAACCTGAAAGCTATAATTTTCGAGCGGTTTTACGACCACGCCCCGAATGTCGAATGTCGATTTTTGATATTTGCTCTTGACACGCAACGCGCTTTAAACTTTTACACAGTTGTGGCTCGCTTCTACTCTAAAAATATCCATAAATCAATTTTAGTTGATTCGTGCTGAAGAGAGTCGAGTTGGGCACAGCCGAGTGTCTTCCACAAATTGAAAGCGACGAGTGGCAGGAGGCAGGAGGTAGGAGGCAGGAGGCAGCAGGCAGCAGTGGGTTTGTTTTCGCATATCTTTACATAAATTTAACAGATATCCTTGGCATATTTGCTCACGTTGGCGCTTGTGGAACCAGAAAGGGGCCGCAGAATATTTGCTTGGTCAATAGTTTCAATTCGGAGCCGTCAGTTCGCGTTTCAACACTTTGCGCATATTTCCCACGCTTAATTGCATTTTTAATTTTATACATTCGCTTTTTAAATTTCGTTTCATTATCATTTCTTTTTTTGCTATTTGTTTTTCTTTTGGTGCGTTTGCATATATTAAGTGCGCAGTCCCCACGGCTCTCTGGATGTCTGCATGCCTTTGGATGACTGAATTCGTTCTGTCTGTCAACCGTCCATCGACATCAACGCTGTCAAAAGATTTAACAGTTTAATGAGGTTTTGCAATACTCACAGCTGCGGGTAGATACATGTATATGTATGTGTAAGTGTATATCCATGTGTCAGCGTCTGTATTTATTGTATTTATTGTAACTCGGCGGTGCGGTCAATCCAGCCGCTGGCAGTCCAGCCCTCTGTCGTCCTTCGTCCTTCGTCCTTCGGCCATGTCGCTCGTCGCTCGTCGTCGCATGTCAATGCTGCTGGCCATTGTTGACAGTAGGATTTATGTTTCAGCAGTGTCACTCCTCACTCACACACTCACACATGGCCGGGCTTATATACACGTTCAAACAAATGTAGCAAACTTTTGCCCATTAACATATTGATTTTTATGGCCAACAAATTTACGAGCTTTGCTTTGCGTGGGCATTTTCTTTGTTTTTTGTTGCTTTCCCTTGCCTTGCCTTGCCTTGCCTTGCCTTGCCTTGCTGGCGTGCATAAAAGGTTTCAAAAGTAACGCCATTAATTTGAGCCAAACGCTTTCTGAATTATTTCTTACCATTGGCTCACATTCCATTTTCCAGGAATCGAGCTGCCCCAATAATCTCCAACCTCCGTCCGGCTCCAAGGAAACTACAGCTCAAGCTCAGCTCAAATCATCTTCAATCATTTTCACTTTAAATGTGAAATATTTGAGTTGTAATAGAAATTTAAGCTAAGCCTCACATTCATTCTGCTTAAAGAGTAATTCGTTTAAAGTGCTTGAATATCTTAATGTATCACACCGCAGCACAAATTCGAAACACATATTAACTGATGAGCATGCTTTCACACACACAGACTAACACACACACGCACACGTGGGCCTAAGTACATTCATAAATAAGCAAATAGTTTGATAACAGCTGAACGACAACAACACTTGAGTCGCACAGAAGCCTTCGACCCACCATGAAGTCTGCTGGGTAAATATTGATATTTTGATTTGAAATTAAGCAAACCAATATCCCACTCCACAGGCTGTTTAGTTTGAATGGGCTTAGTGGGTGAATAGCGTTCGACTCGCATTCCGTCTGGCATTAAGCACTGCGAATGTCGTCCCTTTAGTGTAATTAAAAGCCGCAATGCATGAATGCGAGTTTTTCGTTTTGAAGTCTGTATGGCGAGCCTATGTGCACAGAAAAGGATACGGCAAATGTTAACTATTGCAAGTGCTCTGGGCTGAATCTTGCTTTCGGTTAGTTACTCCGTTACGCCGTAAATATTTGCACACAATTATTTGCGTTAAACGTTTTGTGCCCATGGCCAAAGTCAGACGACGACGCTTTATTTGGCGCTTAAATAAATTATGTGACCCGCCTTTGGTTTCGGCTCTGCGCTGTGGAGATGGAGATAGACACGTTGCACGTTCAACGGCCAGAGCAAACCGCATAAACCTTTACAATTACTTATAAATTTCCAGCATTTATAGCATGCTTAATGAATTTCCACTGGAGCAGAAGCGCTGCCCCTCCACACACCCCCGCATCCACTCGCCCCCATCCAGCTGGCAGCGTGGCTGCCGGTCTGCCTATCCGCCTGGCTGGATGTCTTCCACTTCCTTGCCTTGGCAATGTTTTCGTTGAATTATGATGCTTTTAAAATGTAATTTATTTTTTTGCTGTTTTTTTTTTTTTTTTAAATAAACACTCGGCGCAACTGCTTTCACTCAGCTTTCGGGCTGGTCGGACTGCTCGGGCTGCTCGGGCTGCTCGGACTGCTCGGCTGCCTTTTGCGCAGCAGCAATCAGTAATGAGTTTAATTTAATTTTATTATTTCAGTCAAAATTGTGTAATTTATTAAGATTGCTCCGCGCTGATCTATCCCTTTCTCATTAGCATAATAATTCGTAAATGCCTAATTGAGTGTGATTTTGAATAGGAAATGCAGAACGCCTTGATGCGCAGCCAAATATATTTCAGTCACATCTCTCGGAAATGCTGTACATAATATATGTATATAGGAATATTCTTTCAGTACAAGTCTTCTCACACGACGTGAATAAACGTGAAGCATGAAATATCAAATCAAAGATGTGCATTTTCCTTATTGATATGTTCATTATGGGCATTGGGCAAACAAGCAGCTCACACAATTTTTCTGACTGTCTGCACTGGAATTGGATGGGGCAAACCAACTTTGTGCAATCAAATTGCGCAAACATCGTCGAGCAACACACACTCATACACACACACATACACAGCTGTAGCTGCATACGCCAAAGTCGCTCACACTCGACATTCTAAGACTCAAGATGTGCATATTTATCAAAACATTTTTGATCGGAAATTGTAGAAAAAATTGCGTGCTCATGCCAAAAGCAAATACGGCAAAAATACAAAAATTGCTAGCGCTGTACATCTGCCAAGTCTGAGGGAATAGTTCTGCTGCAAGTGCCAGGCCAGACGAGGCGAAGACTTGCTGATTTCACTGCCAGTGCTGGCAGAGCTGGCAGAGCTTGCAACGCACTCGACTTGCAGCAATGTGTAAAATATGCAACATATTTGAAATGGTGCCACGTGGAAAACAGAGCCAAACATTATTTATTGTTTGTATGTGGAAAATGGATGTGTCCGTTCGAATGTGTTGCGCAAGTCTGCCTTTGATTGATACTAGCAATAACCTGCGTGGCGTATACGTAATGTACACATAGATAAGGCAAATTACGTATACGAATCGATTGCAAAGGCAGCGGCATAATGGCAACTATTAAGCTAATCGCTATCGTTGTATTCGCCCTGGTAATTATCCGCGCCAAGCACTGAGCACAGATTGCGCGTGGCCAGAGAGAAAGAGAGAGAAAAATAGAAATAATTTTACACCTGTCAGCGAATAAAACGTTGATACACAAATACAAAAATCCGTTTAAGTAGCCAAATTATTGTTGAAAGAAATAAGAAAAGAAATCGACGAATCCGAGCGAAACAAACTGACAAAAGGCATCCGAAAAGCGGTAGCCAAAGCCGTTGGCCTTGGCATTAGGACGCACAAAATACAAGCAGACAGCTCATTGTTTTTGCTTCTTCTTCTGCTGCTTCTTCTTCTGCTGGCTGTGCTCACCTTTTTGGCACTCGCCCACTTTTCCGTTCTATATTCTACCTTTTACTTTCCTTTTGTTCTTTTCTGCTAAATAAACATTTATAAAAACAGCAAAAGTTTTATTCTCGCTGATGCGGCTGTTCGTCCTTTTTTTGTTTTTTTTTTTTTTTTTTTTGTTTTGTTTGCCTTCCCTTCTGCCATCCCCGCCATACACGTGTTGGCTCAAAATTTAATTTGAGCTTCCAACACAATCTCTGACTGTGATGCGTGCCAAAAATACATATATTTATATACATTTGGATTTTGCTTGTACGAGTATTAGAGATACGATTGGGAAAAATACGCATGTATTTGTATAAAATGTAAATATAAAGTCAGCAATACGAGTATTGGGATAACTTTCGAGTAGTTTTATTTAGTTTTTCAATCAAAAATAAATTATAAAACAAACTTTTATTTTACAAAATTTATCAAATATATATTAATTAGAAAATGTTGAAAATATTTAAATATTAAGCATAATTATATGCATATAAAACACTGCATATTTCTATTAAATGAAGAATATAAAATAATTGTTTCAAAACCTGAATATATATACAGATTGACAATTTATTTTGATTTGTTTATTAACTGCTAGTGGTTGAGTTTAATATTCCTTTTGTTTCACTCTTTACTTTTCAACTCCAAGCGCAAATAAAGCATACAATATTAATTGAAATTAAAAAGCTGTAAATGCGAGAATGGATTTAAAAATGTACTTTTTAATGATGCAATTATTACAAATGTTTAACAAAGCTACAAAAAGTTATACTTAAACAAAATAGTCTATTTTATTATAATTTTATTTTAATTATATTATATTATATTATATTATATTATATTATATTATAGTATATTATATTATATTATATTATATTATTATTATTTTTTTATTTATATTACTTTATTTTAATATTCATTGTTTTTAATTTCATTTTATTTTTCTTTGTGAACTCTTATTATATTATAGTTTTTATCTTTTCATCTTTACTGTCAGTCTACAAATCAAATATTTTCATAATTTTATTATTTCCAACACTTTCCATTTGGCAAGTCTAGAACAGGTTCATGAATCTTTTCAAACCCAGTAGGCAGTCTAAAATACATCAAGTCGGGCTGGTTCAGGGCAAACTTTTATTTCTGTTCATTCAAACATAAACTAGAAAGCAAACGTTGCACAACAAAATTGTTTATTTTATTTATTTATTTTTTTTTGTTTTTGTATTTCGATATTAACACTACGTAACTTTTCTCTCTTATTTAAGTATAAAATATAAAACAAAAACGTGTTCTAAATTATTAGAAAATATATAAGTCGGCATTTATATCTTGATGTTAACTCTACACAACATTTACCATTAATTAAGGTAAGTTTTAAATATATTTCAAAAACTATAGGCGGCATTAAGCAAAGCGTAATTTTAAGTCTGAAAAAAAAAACTAGCGGGCTTATCTCATCGACCATATTTTAAAGGAAAACTGTTTGCAGTAGCTAAAGATAAATATGTGCGTGGGTCGCAGTTTCGCTGTGCGTGCGGCCATTCGCCTCAAGCCAAACATCTTGAACGAGATCTGTGCCGCACTGCGATAGATAGGCTAGGAGCATAATGTAGCTTCTGTATATGTATGTGTATTACACACACAAAGAGAGAGAGAGAGAGAGAGAGGAGACAAACACATACTGTGTCGTAAACATAGACACACGACTTCTGGTCATACATTTGCGCTGAGTAATGGGAGCCATTGTTTGTTTTAAGCGCTGGCGATGCCTTGGCTATGATAATGGCATATGAATGCAAGCCACTTGGCTATGCAAACGAGGCGTGTGGCGAAACGTGCATTGGGCGTGGCCATGGCGCAGACGTGACGCCTGCATAGTCCTTAGCATCTGTAGTCGCCGACCACGCCCACAAAATGTTGTGCACGCTGCACTTTGTGTTTTTGCAAGGCGCTGAACGACATGACGGGCTGCAGTTGTAGCTGTCTACATTGTTGTTGTTGTTGTTGCCTTCTGCATTGTCTGATAAGCGTCAAGCTCTACAGGGTATCAATGAGCGCTGATATGCGTGTGTGTGTGTGGATGTGAGCGTGTGACTTGTATATTTGTTGCCAAGTTGATGTCTAATTTAACGCTATCGCAAAGTTGCCAACGTTTGCCTTGCGAATGTGTTGTCAATGTGTCAGACTAGCCTGCAATCGAAACGTGTAAGACATCGCTCTCAAACGCATGCCACTGCCAATCAGTAACAATTCCTTATGAAACGATGCAGCGTAGCTATTTTAACATTTAGACATCACATAAGTAAAGACCACAGTTCATGGTTGTGATTGAGACTCTTCTTCACTCAGTTTTAAGGATTCAATTTGTTTTTATAATGTTATTTCAATCAACATCTTACATTTATTGTTGATAAATATTTATTATATACTACTCATAGCTTTTCAGATTTTATATTATTTATATATACCTTATTTATATATATTTTGTATATATTGACACTCTTCCATACTCAGTTTACGTGATTCTAAGTTTTTTATAAAATTAGCTCAATCAACATCTTACTTTTATTGACTATAAAATCAATTTCTTTATTGAACAGAGCAAACAATATTGATTTCTAATTAGAAAATATACATAGGTATTACTGATTATTTTAGCTTTAAATTGAAAGAAATTGTTTATTAAAACTTGGCAAAAATAAGCTATATCAGAGAACAAATTACATGTATAGCATTTACCTATATTCAATGTATACGATCGCCAGTGTTCATACCGATAGCAAAAACGATATTTATTATATATAAAAGTAAGCTTAACTATTTTGTAATCAACGAAATAATTTTGAAGAGTCATTTCCAATTACAATGAATATGACTAGAAAAAGAATGCAAATTTCCAATGAATATGAGTGGAAAGTGAATGGAAATTTTCTATTTAAGTCCATTCACCAGAAATGCTTTTCGGCATCAGTTGATTTATCAAAGATATCAGCAATTCAGCAAAAGTTCAACTAACATGCAATCCCAATTAAAAAATGGTACACTTGGGTATTGCAGACTGTTTAAATACTCGTTTATTCTGTGATATCAGCTAAATACTAATGTTGGCTGCAACAAATCCCACACATTCACGCTGCTAACAAAAAGGTTATTGCTTCAATACAATAATCAACTTATCTGAAGCATTTCAGAGAGATAGTAAAACAAACCTGACACAAGAACAATATATTATTTCAGCGGAAATACAAAAACACAAGTGATTTATATTCATATTTAGGTATTGCGGCAAAAATATTTATTTTATGTGTTATTCATGATAATATCAATTTGTCTTTATCAATATTGTAAATTATTTCATATTTATTTCCTATGCTTTCTATAAACAGGTTATTTACAAATTCATATCTCTGCCAGCTCTATTCAGTGATGGCAGCCAAGAGCTATGATCTCAGTCGATCACACCTGGAACTCTAGAAAAGTCTGTAGAGGCTACTCCATCAGCGTCACACTACTGTGCTGCTCGACCGTTACCCAATTGCACCTCCAGAAGCAGCTGGGGAGCGCTATTTGGTGATCTGCGCGAGATGCACTCCATGCGCCGATAGTGGAAGAAGATGCAGCTTCAGCAACCCATCAATCGGCTTCTCGAAAAGCAGCATCAGGCCGACAATAGTATGCAGCAGCAGCAGTGACAATAGTAGCAACTCTGATAACACCAGCAACAGCAGTGGCAAACAAGGAACCGCAATAGATATACAGAAAGGGAACGTGTGGAGGACATCGTTGACTATGAAGACCGTCGCAGCTATAGCAGAGGCCGTCCCGGACTTTCTTAGTCAATTGGCTTTTCTGTCCTCGCAGCTCTCTTGTGGCGCTTGGTGTCTTGACCATCGCCTCGCTGACTCTGCTGGCTGGGAAAGTGCATCAACTCAATCATTTGTTTGATTTTTGGCTACTCGGCTATCAACTGATCGAATTCGTGTTGCTACGCATGTCCGTGTTGCAAAAAACATTCTAAAAAAAAAAAAAATAATAATAATCTTTGTTGTAATTTGCTTAAGACAAAAGTATCAAAAAAAAAAATACAAAAAAAAAAAAAACAAATTTTTTAGGTTTACTTTTTTCTATTTATGTAGTACAGCACTCAAATTGCTATGCAAAGACTCTTTTTAAAGCATATAAAAATTATAGCATGACTGTCCAGACTAAGAGATAAGATTTACTAATGGTAGTAAGCAGCGCTAAAGAACTATATAATATGGTTCAATTTATTTTGCTATCATAAGGACTCTATTTAAGACTTCCTTTTAAAGTTCCAATCTAAAGCAAAAGTATTGTGATTCTTTGCCATCTCATTTATGGCACGTTACACTTTTATTTATTCTCAGAAAAATACTCAAAACTCAACATTTTTGAATACGTTTATAAATACAATTAAATTTAAATTAAATTTAAATATAAAACAACAATTATGCAGCTTAATTCATTTGGTTACTTCAGTAATTTATATTTCTTCTTATCATTCCCAGAGCAATGATAATACAAATACAACCCACACGAGCTTATCCGTAAAAGCCCAACGACGGAACTTCATTAGATTAAATTTAAATCGTATTACACTGTGGTTCCTTCTTCATACAGAGCACACTTGTTGCGACAGACTCTAATCTGCTTATTCATTTTTGGATTTGCTTACTCATATTGTTTTTAGCCCATTAAATTACGTGTTTAGATATAAAAAAAAAAATAAAAAATAAATAATTATTTAATTATTAAATTAGATATAAAAAATAATATTTAATTAAATTTAATGAAACATTTCAGTTTTTAATCAAAAGTTTAATTTTTATGGGAATAAACTGAGCTAGTCCAATTCATTATTAATTAATTTTTTAGAGTAAAGATTTTATTTTTTATTCGCCATTAACTAAAAAGCATTTATACATAGAATATTTTAATATTTTAAACCAGATTTTGAGCATGAATCAAAGCTATGCAAATTATGTATATATTTCCTTCTCGAGTGTAAATAACTTTTGACATAAACTCAATAATTATAGGCAGTATGAGAGAGCAGCCTTATTTGATTAGGGAAGTGTGTGTGATTCAGTCAGTGTGTGCGTGTGTGCTTGACATGATGTTCTGCAAAGTGATGGGAAATATTTTTACATTTATATAAAAGTAGGAAATAAAAAAACAAAAAACAAAAACAAACTCAATTTAATTTGCTGATAAGTTGACAGCCAAAGGGGAGCGAAAGCAGCTAGACGAGAGCAACTTGCAGCCATTTTATTTATATAAATAGGCTTAACACTGTTTGGTTGCTAATCTACTTGAGGAACAGGTTTTGCTCGACGAAAGGTCTAACTGACCTTTTTGGGATTTGCTTTGCGATGCTTTGTTTTGCCATGCTATTTCTGATGGCTCTGCTGTTGCTGTTGCTGTTGCTGTTTTTGTTGCTGTTGGTTTCAACCCTTTCGAGCTACACTTGACTGCGCTGGCGAAAATCTGCATATTTCAGTGTTAATCCTACTTTAGAATTTATAAAATAAATTATTTACTTGACATGGCTTCCAGCGTGAGGAAACAAAGCGAAGAAAAATGATCAACTCAACTTTAAGAGTTGAAAAATTGAAAACCCTCGCAACGACCTAGAGTTGCTCGGCCAATTGGAGACGCAAGAAAACTAGTTGGCGTCTATTGTTTTCGTCCCTAGCCAACAACTGTTGTCGGGCTTAAAGGCCGCTTTGTCACATGTGTGCGCTGACGTGGCACAAAATGAATCGCACTTGATTGTGGCTGCCACCAGGCAGGAGGCAGCAAGCAGGAGGGAGCAGCAGCCACACCCAAACTCAAGCGAATTGCCTGTGCAAAGTGCATCGTTAGCCAAAATTTACGTGGCACCTTAACACACGGCTGCCAAAAACAAGCCAGTGCTCGCCGAGGTACAGCTCTGCCCAGCTTCCAGCCGCCAACCCCTCACCACTGTATACAATTTATGCTGGTGAATTATGAATGGCGTCCTTGCCCACACAAACACACACACACACACACACATGTAGTCCGTAGACACCCGCAGCGGAGCTCAACTTTTCGGTCTTTTGTAGAAATTTATTTCAAAGTCAGCTGCACAAAATGTTCTCGCTTGTGCATTTATTATAAATTCATATGCGTCGCCGATTAATTCAGTTTCTTTCGCATATCTTCTCCCGGATTCTCCCTTCATCACCTCACCAGATATTGCCCCATTAGTTATGCCGTTTTTAATTTGCAGCGTTCAATGCACGTGCCAACTGCTCTAAGTATGCAATAATAAGACAACGACGGCCATTCCAGACAATATGACACGAAGAGTAATATATGCACAGAGACTGTAAATAATATTACTAGGCGGGAGAAAGATATGTTCCAAATATGGCTATTGAACCCCTAGAAACTTAGATCGAAAGAAGGACAAATGCCATTTGTATGATAAAGTTAGAGAAGAATTTAAAAGCAAGGTCTTGAATAGCTATAAATCAATAGTTAAATAAAATAATAAATTTATAAAAAAAATAACTTAACAAATAAATATATAAATAAGAGAAAACATGCATATGGGAAAGCCTTAAAAAATGTCCCACACAAAACTCCATGTAGGCTTATCCAAAATCAATATATTGTATATGATCAAAATATTTTCCGATGAAACTATTTATTGAATGGTAAACTAAAAAATGGTCAGCTTTGTATAATTATATGCAAAGAGTTTTTGTTTTTAGTTTTGCCCTCATCCCTTGGGCGAACGAGTCCTGTGTGCCTTGACAGTGCTTTTATAATCCGGCAGAGCCCGATTTCCATTAGGATAAGCGGCGCAGATAGCTCGCATTTGGATTACATTCTATTTTGGCAGCATTGTAAATCATTACTCCCTACTTTGGCAATTCCCCGGAGCCAGTGCCTGGTGGCTGGTGGACAATTTTTTGCTTCCGCCTGTATTTGTGCTTTCATTCCAACAATCAAATAAAAATCCAATGTAATCCTTTGGCAGCCAAGCGAAAAAGGGCAACCAAATTGGCAGCACGAAAAGTCCCATCAAATATGTTTCATCTTAGGCTTTGCCATTTCCCATCTCTGTCGCCGGGCGTAAGACAATTGATTTCCATTTTGGCAGACGTGTCTTAATATTGTCGATCTCCGCGTTTTCCAGCTAAATTTATTATTAGGCAAACAATTCGCGCGCGCTTTCCATATGCAATCATTTTCGCCCTCTGTCATACATAACATTATTGTCCTGTGTTTCGTTTACAGCTCAACAGCCCATAAACACGCAACCAGAAAGCTGACACACACACACATACATACACACGTGCCCACTCTTAATCTCAATGCTCTTCAAATGAAAAGTAATAAAAGAAGCACAAAGGATAATGCGTTTTTAATGGCAATGAGTTCGGCTTTTGTGCTCTTCGCCCGCTTTTTAGCTTCTTGCAAACGCAACTTTTTTATACTTCGCGTTTATTGCGCTTGCACCCCTTAAACAGATAAAAATGCGCCCAACAAAAAATATTATTTTATTTTTGGAAGGCATAAAATCATCTGCAATGTACGCTGAACATATACTTATATTGGAGCTGCTCGACGCCAAGTGTGTGAAAATAAATTTAATTAATTTTTCAGCACCGGTGGGCGGGTTAGGGGAATTTAAAGAGCATGTAAACAAATTATGTAGGTGAATCGGCAGGCAGCAGGGAGCGAACATTCTTGCTGCGCTCTACCCTCACAGAAATCTGCCGAATAGCAGCAGGCAGCTCCTGCTACGCCCACACATGTTGATTAAGCGCATTCATTTGACTTTATTAAGGACTCGAGCGAGCCTGGCGAAAGTTTAAGCCGCCGCATGACAGGGCCCACCAGAGCCTACCGCCAGCAAGGCTCATGTTCAGCTGCCGGCATTCATCTGGCCAACTAGGCAACTCTAGCCTAGCCGTCGACGCGTCGACAACACTTTTAATTTTGTGTAATTATTCAAAAATAAGCCGGAAACTTGTTGTTGGCCTCTGGTAATTGACGTCGTTGTTCCTTTCGCTGCTGTCGCGATCTCGCGTGCTTCATTATCCAGGCACAGACAGTCGCACACACACACGCAGAAGGCTTCTTCGGCAAATATGTCCATGGCACGTGACTACTCATAAGCCATTAGCTGGCCGTGCACACAAAAACCTGAGCTCCGACTGCCTTCAGCTCGCCGTTGTTGTGATCCCTTGCAGACTGACTGTGACCGGACCAGTTTGTATTGTCGTTCGTAATTGTTGACTAATTGAAGCGGGCAATGGCAGTGCCAGTGCCACTGGCAGCACCACTGGCAGCTCCAGTGCCATTCCAATTCCACTCGCCATCGCAGTCAGTTCGTGTCAAGTCCTGTCGTGTCCAGTGATTTAGAGCGCCGTTTAGTAGTTTGGACATGTGTCCTGTCTCTGGTAGCTAATGAGCTGCAAATCGTGCCACCTTGCGTACGTGGCAAAGTCCTCTGATTTCAGGAGCAAAGCAGACATACATAGCTATATATATATATGGCTATATATGCATCATGCAACGGACTTTATTGAGGTCTAAATTATAGGTAGAGCAAGCAAAACATTTGCTTTAAAATATGTTTTTTATTTCTACACAAATCTGAGCTTATCTATAAATAAATAATTTCAATTATAATTTACATCTAAATGGCAAACATTAAACAATAGATAAACAATACTTAGATATACAGATTTATTTTATTATACATATTTATGTAAAACAGCCCAGTTCATGTGAGCATAGTTAATCTACCAATTGCTAAATAATTTTTTTTTTATTGCATGCTTTAAATAACTGATTTTTATCAACTTACTAAATTTAAATATTTAAATGAAAATTTTACAGTCGGATATATGGGTATACCCTATAACAATAGATAAGCCTAAAGCGAGTTGAATGTTAATAATAATTTATAAATTTAGCCATAAATATGCCAACTCTATTCAGACTGAGGAATGAGATAAAAATAAAAATAATTCACTTTATAATTATTGTAAACGAATGAGAATCTTTGGCAATAGGCAATTGAGATGAGTTTTATTATGTAGTATTTAAAAAAAAAATAGAATATTTTATTAATATACAAATCTCAATCTTAATGACACTTGAGTTGCTTTAATTAAAAATGCAATTAAGTTGACATAGAATTCCATTGCTATCGCCTTTTAGGTAACTCATGGCCAGGCTGCCTCAATAAGCATAGTTAAACATTTGCTTTAGTTTAATAATTCATAAAAGCTGGCTCATTTATTTATGCATCAGTTGATTACGCACACACTGTATCGCACGCTTTCATATTAAAAAGTCAAAATTTTGTAGTTCAATGCACAAACGAACTAACAATCGAGCTAAATAATTTTCAAAATTAATTTGAACTCATTTAAAATGATTTATTTTCAATTCACGGCTTTTTTTGTTGAGGCCGTTAAGTCAAAAATACAAACCTACTGTATACACACACAGATACACACTCGCACACACCCACACTAAAGCACTCACTAGTTTAAACACAATTTTGGGGCTTTCGCTTTTGCTGTCGCTTTTTATTTGGGCCCTGTTAGGTGAGATAAGGTTGGTTAGGTGGTTGGGCGGTTGGGTGTTTAGGTGTGTAAGCGGTCAGCAAATTGTTATGCAAATCAGCGCATTGACAGAAAATCAATTAACTAAGGTAAACACGCGGTGTAACCGCCAACAATGAGATCAGAAACCAGACTCGGGTCGAGCTCCATTTGCAGCATGTGAGGCTGTCAAATGCTTTGTGGGTTTGAAATTAATTAAAATCTATTTAGCCGAGTCTTTGGGACTGCCAAGTATTTTCGTCGCACATGCAGCAGCCTTGCTTACGGTCTGACATTTTCTGTAAGTCCGGACAAGAGTTAGAGCCTGTAAACGTCAAGTCACGGGGGCAGGGGAAGGGGCTGGGCTGCCGCCCCGAATTGACCCAAATGCACTAGCATACATACGCAGCAATTGAACAATGGGAAGGCTCAAGATGGGTGGGCGGTTGGGCGGGCGGTGGAATGTGCGGTTTGGTATATGGCATGACTGTCATTTGCTTTATGCACGCTGTAATATTCATGATTGTAGTTAACAAGGACAATTATGATTGATTTATGTGCCGGGGTAAGCGCGTGTCTGCCTCCTGGCCATTAGTTTAAGCCTTGGCAACTGAGCAACTAAGTTGAACTTTATGCCAGGTAGCTCAAGATTAAAGTTCTACATAATCCCAGCCATCATTTTAAGACAATGTGCTCATAAAAATTATGACTCGTCCTAGGCCTCATAGCGATGCGTAAAACTTTGAGTGGCTCGTTAAATGCGAGCCGAAAACAAAGCCACGCAATGATAGTCCCACCTGGGCGTACAAACTAACAGTGAAAGTGCGCCTATGTTTATGCTGATGTGTGTTGTGTGCATGTGTGTGCATGTGTGTGCGTGTGTGTATTTAACTTATAACATAAACATAACATTTAATTAGATTGCTTATACGCCACGTAAGACGGCAGCACAAGCTCAAAAATCAAACTCTATGCGCCAAAACTCATTTACTCCTGCTCCGCCTGCCTCACTTCCCCGCTCTACTCTAGAAATGCAGGCAGGTGCTTACAAGAGAGGCGTTAACGCATAAGCCTTTATTGTTTTAACTTTGTTATTGCTTATGCGTATGGGAACTTAATGTCAATGTCAGCCGAAGAGCAACTTGCTGGCTTAGCAAATTACACACATAACCAGGCAAATAAATAGAACTTGCATAAATTACTCAGCATTTGAGTGGAGAATGTGAAATTAGCTGCGGCTTCTCTCTGGGGTCAAGTGCTCAGGGCGTGCAGCAACTGTTTGTCATTGCACACAATCGCCCCTGGGCTGCTGCCCTTCATTTATTTGCGCACTCACTAATCCCGAGGGTCATTGGTCTTAATGAACACAATATCCGCACTCACACGCACCAGCACGGTGGCCTGCTTAATTTGTATATAAATGTTGATTATTTCTTTTATTTCCGGCTCTTTTGGCTGGTTCAATTTTCGCCCACCGCTGTGCACATTTTAATCCGATTGTTTTCAATTATTTCTAAACCTGTTTGGCCCCGCTGCGCGCCCAAGTCGCTCGTTATGCATAATTAAATTAGAGCAACAACAATTACAATTACACTGGAAGTGGGACCGAAGCGAAGGGATTATTAAAATGTTTACGTGCCAGCATTGGCCAGCCCGTTGCGGTACGTCTCAAATAACGTCAGTATTTGCCCGTCAGTATAATGCAATTTTAATTGCATGTCCGCTTCACATTGAATCTTGTTTCGCAACTTGAGCGGCATCCGAGCTGAACGCCGTGACATTTATCGGCGCTAAACTGGAGTCACTGCGCCTTTGAGGAGCAAGGACAACCCTTTGGGGCGGGCTTAGGATTGGTGCGACCATGTCGTTTGCCACAATCGATGTCGTTTATCTTCTGATTTGTTGCCAAACGAAGCAAAACAAATCACTTGGTCGAACGGCTGCTGCTCCACTAACAACTATACGTACGTAAGCCACACCGGGACTGAGACTGAGACTGAGGCTGAGGCCTGCCACGGCGCTGCAGCTTTGACGAGAGATTCGCCCTTCTGCTGCTGGAGGCACTGCAAATGAATTGTTGCCATTTTTCAGGCATCGTTGGCGCATGGCGCATGGTACATGGCACATGGCAACGTCGCTGCGATCCGCAGCCACATAGCTGGCAATAAAGACAGCAACGAACTGACGGCAAGGACAAAAGGCGAACGCTGAGGAATTCGGTAGGCATCACGCCGTCTTGTGTTAACAATAAAAGCACGCCCCACAAAAAAGGTACAAATGTTGCTGAAATTTATTAGAACGCATTAGCCAACACACACACACACACTTACACTCACACGCACACACACACTCACACATGAAGACGCCCGTGTAGATGGCTTTCACAATTGTTTTGTTTTCCTGGCGGGCAAACTTCTTGCCTTCTCATTTTTTTATATTTTTTATTATATGCTGTCGCATATTCCATGCCTGGAAGTTAATCAGGATTTGTGTTGCCTTTTCAAGATAAATTAATTTGTGATCTGACTTTGGGCAACTCCATTGAAATTTGCATAAATATCATTTGCCCTGGGTTGCATGTAAATCTCAGCAAAAAACATAAAAATTCTATAGCTTGTCGGACGCAAGCAGCGCTCGCAGCAAGTGAGCATTAAACTCTGCACTCGATAAGCAGAGGGAACAAAAAATTTATATGTCCTACGCCTGGGGCACAAAAGAAAACTACAAAACATTATTATTTCAGTACATTAATTTTGGATTTATTGCTTATGACGGGACGCAGCTTTAAGTGGGCGGAACAATGTCTATTTGTCAGTCAATGGTCGCCACTATATAAGCTCGGCATTATATAAATAGAAGAAGACAAAAAGAAGAAATCAATATGTTCTGAATCAGAGCTCACATTTTGATACTCGTTCAGCATGTGCGATGGGCATATTCGACCATCAAATTAAATCGAAATTTGAATAGCAAAACTATAAATAAATCTCAGTCAGGCGCGTAGCCAGAAAATTTTTTCGGGGGGGGTTTTCAGCAAATATTAAATACACATATTCGTACTTAATAATATAATGAATGACCTTTATTTCAAATTTTTTTTCTACAAAAGAATGTCTATTTTCCGACTGGTTTTCGCCATTTCGTTCAAAATATTCAAAATATACAAAAGTATCTTTCCAAATTTTCGACTATTTCGGGGGGGGTTTGAACCCCCAAAACCCCCCCCTGTATACGCGCCTGATCTCAGTATAAATAAATTAAGCCATGGCAAACCTCTGCATAAAAATAAGTTTGCATAAGCTTTATATGATTATTAAAAAGTGCTCAAGAAAGATATAGATAAAATAAAAATATATATAAAGGAAATTTAAATAAATCAATTCACATTAAACTACTTAGGAAGGAAAAAGGCTTTTTAATTTTAAGTGTCTCTAGTTTTGTCAATATCTTTTTGAATAAATAAATAACATACACAAATAATTTATAATTACTTCCTGATTTTTCATTCATTTAATTTTCATTAATATTTTTTCATTCATTGAATTCAGGGAATTCCCTGAAGGTCAATGACCTTGACGGGAATTCCCCTCAAGGTCATGCATGATATACCCTGATTTCCCATTGAAAATGGGTTCAGGGTATAATAAAAGAATAACTATATGATGATTACAATACGTATCAGAAGCAATCACAAAAGGAAGAATTGTCAGAATTTCAGTACGTTAAACGCACATGAAGTTTCATACGATGATTTATATAAAAAAAAAATATTCAGTGAACCATGCAAATTAAAATAATATTTTACTTATATGTCGCAAAAATAAATTGACAAAATATTTAGACTGCTTTCTGTGTTTCTAAATTTAGTTGAAGTAAATAAAATAAATAAAATGAATAAAATCAATAATCATCAATAATTCAGAGAGTGCTTTTACCATTGCAATAGTATTATCGTTGAAGACATATGGAGTACGGCTTTCGGGTTATCGTTTTTGGTTTATATTTTCTAATTTTCACTACGTGGGATACAGAAAAAGACAGTTGCTGAACGTAATTGCTGAGATTGCTGTACAGGCCAGGATTATGAGTATCAGTGGACGCAGAGAAGTGACTAGAAATAGTCATTATAGCAGGCATCATAAAGGAAACTGATTAAATTACCACAAGCCAGACATTTTTATCGGAATATTTACAGTGTGTGAATTAACGAATAGAGCTTGCAAAGTATATTTTCCTCTATTTTCTCACATTATCTTATTGATAATTTTGAAACAAAGTTCGTATTCTGCTTTGGGGAATAGAAGTTTTCAAATTTATTAACAAACAGTAGTAAATTATAGTAAATAAAACAGCAGATACTGTATGTGTTTTTAATCTTTGCCGGCCCTGCGAAAACTGTTTGTTTATTATTTGTGTTTCGCTTTTATATTGCATTTCGATTTTGTAATGTTTATGATAGGCATTCCGGCCGAAGGTCGTAAATCTTTTAAAAACGGCAAATTGCCCATTTTGTGTTAGCATAAAAATGGTCCGGCGGGCGGAGGGGGGCCCAATGGCCGATCAATAAAACATTTATTTATATTTGCGCCTTGAGTGGTCATAAAAATGATGCCAATTCGTACGATGAGTCCCCCGAGCTGGCTAATTAATATCCGCACAGGCATCTACAAATATTCAAGAAGACGAATGACGGCCTAACTTCAAAGGTTGGCAATGGGATTTATGGGATGTAACTCGGTAAATAAATGTAAAAATGTGGCAAGCCACCAACCACTGCCAGCAAGCGCACAAAGCACAAAAATACGAAGAGGAGAAGCAAGCAAAGAAACTTCCACGGAAGTGTCACCCGGAAAGTCGATTGGTTGCAAGTTCTGGCTGCGAGTCAGTCTGTTGCTGAGCATGTATTTATGTAGCGATAAAATTAAATTTATTTTAACGCCAGCCAAATGTGAGACACACAGACCCACAGCAGTACCACATTGGCCCGGACACTGCCATGGGCAGGCCTTGTGGGCGTATCATGTGCTCACATAGTCAAACATTATCGCGAACTTAGTTGCTCGTCGAAAACTTAGATGCCAATGCCTGGCTACGTTTGCCTATCCTCGCTCTGCAGCACTTGTGGACGGAAATCGCTTAAATTTGCTGCAAAAGATGAGAGAGATTCCACAAGGCAGGCAGGCAGGAAAAGCACCTGCGATAAAAGTTTCTGCCCCATTTTCCATTCGCCTCGCTGTGTCAGGCATTATTGCCATGAGTTGGGGCCATTGAACGAACGCATGAGTCCGACAAGCCACCGACTGCCAGCCGGGAGACTGCGAGGCTGTGAGGCTAACGCAGCCCGTAAACAACCAAACAACTCCAATGCAATGCAGCACCAGCTGTATGTGGCGTGACTAGTTTAATCAACTCTCTTCAAACAATTTGACAATGCAACGACCATGGGCTCATCTTTTATGCAAACGATCCTTTGTCTTTGATCATCAATATGATTCGGTATTTTAATATGAATAAGCTTCATTTACATATGAGTTTACAAAGTGAAGAGAAAACTAATATATTCTGCAGAGGCTCTCGCGTGTGCGTTTGTCTTGCAATCTGCTATTAGTTAGTTCGAAATCAATCTTTTATTTATATTAGATTAAAGACTTGGAAAATGGAATACGCCCATCGAGCTGGGGATTGTGCTGTTACATTTTCTATACTTACTTATTTTATAAATATCAAGTTTTATTACTATCATATGTATACGATTTAAATAAACAATAAATTTTGAAGCAGCTGTCAAGCCTTAAGGTAAAGCATTACAGTAGATTCTTCCCCAGGAATAATTGTACCGCAACCTGCTAAATTGAAAGAAAAATGTAATACCTCTGTACGAATAGAAACCTAAACAAATTTAGTTGTAGGCATCAATAATTAATATACCGAAAATTGAATAATTTTAATTTTTTACTGCTGCTGTTCAGCATTCAGTTCTCCCACACATAATTATAAATTAAATATTTCTTCCATTAGATAGTGGAAAGTGGTAAAATATTATTAAATAGTTTATGAAGCGTGAACGAGCCTTATAAAGTGGATGGCAATCGATTTTTATTTGTTTAAGAGGAATTTTTGAATTTTGAAATTATTGTGGTCTATTTTATTTTAAATTTTCCAATATTATGCAATTACTACCAGGGACTGTAGCAGTTATAATTTTTATAGAAAAAAATTTAAAAAATAAAAATTATTTTTTGAGTAATTCAAAATAAATTATTTTTAATTATTGAAATGAATTTTTACGATAAAAATAAAATTAATATTTTAGAGTAATTTTTATATAAAAATCAAATCATAACTTTTATTAAAATTTAAAATAAGAGTTATGATTTGATTCTTATATAAAAATTGATCTATAATAATTATTTTTGATTTTTATCGTAAAAATTCATTTCAATAATTAAAAATAATTTTTAAACAAAAAATTGCAAATGAAAGTTTATCCTGTTTTTGAATTTGCCTTAAAATATAGCTTATGTATGTTTTCCCCTCTTTCGTTGGGTGTTCTTTTGTGCCTCAATTTTTTTAAATGCATAACTCCCATTAATAATATACATTTTCAACTGCCTAAGAAACACAGTTCATACACTGATTTATATAGATATAAATTAAGTGATCCACTTGGACTTCATAAATTCATGTACTTTATAAACATAAAAGCCAACTAATTTAGCAAAAGTAGGTTTAAACTCTCGAGCGATATAGGCTCAACTTTATATTATCTCCCGTTGAATATCTAATATATATATTGTAATAAACACAAAGTCTTAGTCTATAAGCTGTAGCAGTTAATTAAGCATATAAATATAAATATAAATATAAATATAATTGTTGTAAAGCATGATTATTGAATGACAGCAGCGCAATAAGCTCGCCCAGCTGGCTTATCGCATATTTGTGCGCGCTTATATCACTGAAAGCTAGTAGCTATTAATTAAAAGTCTTAATATTGTATTATATTGATTTTTTGTGTTTGGATTGATGGGCTTAACGGAAGCGAGTTGCGCTAAATGGTAATTGCCAGCGATAAGCTGATAATATACCAAAACAGAGGGACGGCCCGTGCGTGACTTATAAATATGAGGGGGATCAACGGGTTCCTGGTAGTACGCCAATGACAGGCGATAAGACAGCAACGCGGCCCGGCTCCTTGCAGCAGGAGCGGGACCAGCAGCGCAGCCACAATCCCGACCAAAGCAGCTGGCTAAGCCGCACTCACAAGAACCAGCCGCAGTGGAACGCGCTCGGGGCTGGCTCGCTCATCTTCGTCTCAGGTGGCATGAGCTTGGCCTGGGGCGCCGGCTTTGCAGCGCACTCGATGCACGCGGAGCTGCTACAGCTGACGCTCCATATGCAAATCTGTTGGTACGGAGCGGCGCTGCTGGGAGCCGCGCTGAGCGCAGTGCTGACCCACCGGACACCACAGCGACCCGTTTACGTGAGTATGCCCTGGCCATCTACTCAAAGGCATGAGGCTAATCGATGTGTGTTCGCCAACAGGTGGCGAGCTCTTGCCTGGTGCTAATTTGTGGCATGCTTTACCTCACGTTGCCGGAGCAACCGAGGGCCATCATTGCCGCTCGGTACTTGGACGGCTTTGCCAACGGCCTGGTCTTTGTGCCCACGCTGACTACAGTGGGCGAGCTGTCTGTGTGTGAGATGCGGGGCATCTTTTCCGCCAGCCTCGAGCAGCTGAGCTACAATTTCGGCATCTTCATCCTGCTCAGCTACACGGCCATCTGGCACAGTGGCTGGAATGTGACCATCGTGGCCGATCAGGTGCACGGCCTGCTGAGCATTGTCTATGGTGTCATAGCCCTGGCCCTAGCGCTGACCTGCTGCGTCGAGTCCCCGGTGTACTTGCTGCTGCGGCGCAGTGAGCAGGCTGCGGTGGATGCTCTGCGGCATCTGCAACGTCCATTCGTGGTGACGTGCGAGACCTTCCTGCTGCTGGACGAGCACAAGCGCTACGTCGCTGCCAACCGAGACCTGAGCTGGGGCCAAAGCTTGCAGCGGGCTCTCGTGCCGCTGATAAAGATTGTTGCTCATCGCTCGCTGTACGCCCTCAGCCTAACCACCATCGTATGGAGCGCTCTGTATGAAACAGCCGTGGAGTTAACGTCCCACACTCATACCTGGCCCTATGTGGTGTTTGGCACTTTGCGCTGGAGCGGCTCCATCTGTGTCGTCTTCCTGATGGACTCCGGTGGCCGCAAGAAGCCCTCGCTCTTCGGCACCTTCGCTGGCGGCCTTTTCGCCATTGCCTTCGCCAGTCTGCTTGACCGCGTGCCGCGCATGATCTCTGCCCTGACCATATTGTTCTTCTTTCAATTCTTCGTGGGAGTGGCGCATGCAGCTTCCGCTGTCTATCTTACCGAGGCCTTTCCACTGTCGCTCAAGCCGTACCTCGTGGCACTCGTCTACATCGCTGAGCTGATGATCAGGATGGGCTGCTGCATGGTGACGCCCACACGCACGGACATATCGCTCTACTTTTACGTCTTGGGCGGCATATCGTTGAGCTTTTTCCTGCTAGGCATTTTTTGCTTGCCCGAAACGAGGCTGACAACTCTGACAAAGGCGCAGTTTAAGATACGACAGTGGTTCAACGAGGATTTCTGAACTCTGAACTAAACTATTCACAAAATGATCAAGCAGACAAAAATTATATGAAAAAAGCTATTTTCTATTAAAATAAAAAACAAAGTTGAGTTTATCATAATTGATAAAATTTATTATACATTTATATATTAAAATCAATTAATATTAATATCTATATCAATATAAGAACAAGTCGGATTCTTATGATTTTGGTATTATTGGATTTGTATTCATGATTAGAGAATCGATTGGCAATCATTGGGAAAGTCTAAGAAATCAAAGAGATGATTTTCAATATTCAAGAGGAGATTATAACCGCATTCATTTTAATCGAGCAGAGTTTCGATTCCATTGGAATGAGAGAAACGCCTGGTTTGCATTTGTTTTACTCAAGGTCCCGAGAATGCTGTAAATGCAATTAGCAAATCTTATTATTATACATATACATCTTATATATTAACAAACAGATGTTAGCAAAGGAAATTTCATTACTACATTATTCGTTTACTCATTCGGTTTAACTTTAAAGGAAATTTTGATGAAATTGAACCTCTCGATAATCAATCTCAGAAGGCCGTGAAAAACAAACTAAAATGGTTTGAACTTTTGAAATTTGTTCTCATTTTTTTTTTTTTTTTTTTTCACACTGTCGTCTTAAGCAAATTACAAAAAAAAAAAAAATTTATTTTTTTCTTAGAATGGTTTTGCAGCACGGACGTGTGTAACAACAGGAGTTCGAGCAGTTAATAGCCGAGTAGCCAGATATCAAGCCATTGATTGAGTTGATGCACATTCCTGGCCACCAGAGTGACCGAAGTGACGGTCAAGATGGCAAGCAGCGCAACCGAGCTACGACGACTGGAAAGCCAATTGAATAACGAAGTCAACGTCGGCCTCTGCAATAGCTGTGACGATCTTCATACTCAACGACTTCTTCCAGGCGCTCTGTTTCTCTATGCCTATAGCGGTTCCTTGCTTGCCGCTGTTGCTGCTGATGTGTCAGTGTTACTACTATTGTCATCGCTGCTGCTGTGGCCTATTACCGGCCTGATGCTGATGTTCGAGATGCTGATTGAAGGGCTGCGAAGGCTGTATCTTTTTCCACTGTCGGCGGCACATGGACTGCATCTCGCACTGCAGATCGCCAAGTAGCGCACCCCAGCTGCTTCTGGGGGTGCAATTGGGTAACGGTCGAGCAGCGCAGTAGCGTGTCGCAGATGGAATAGCCCCAACCGGTGCACCACTCTGTGAACGACTAAGATCTTAACTCCTAGCGGCTATCATTGAAAAGAGCTCGTTTTTATATAAAGAAAGGGACTTTTTCCATAACATGACTGACATTTAATAAAAGCAGATAACTTATATGAAATTGGACAAATTTGAAGTGCTTTGATTTATACTTGAAAGCGGTTACACAAAAATGGTATGTACATATAAGTCTATCCCGCATTAGCTATTTTGTATCAGCAATTTGATAGGCGCTGTTGTCACCAATACGAATTCAAGAATTCGGCTGTGATTCCGGGCAGTTGAGGCTTATCAGCACAGCGATAAGCGCATATCAAGCCCCGCGTATCGAATTCGTCAAAAACTTAACAAAGAATACCTGAACGTGGACTTGAGCTTTCAGTTGGCAAATGCCAGTGATTCGAAGCAGTTGAGGCTGGCTTATCAATAGCGAAATGAACGACAAATATATGCCACCGCAACCACCAGCGTATGGCTTCACTTCGGCACCACCCGATGGGTCGCAGGACTACTCCCCACAAGGTTATCCCCAGCAGGGATATCTGCCCCAAGGATACCCGCCGCAGGCTTATCCACAGCAAGCATATCCCCAACCAGGATACCCAGTGCAGCCACCTGCGAGCTTTGCACCGCCACAAAGCTATGGAGCGGTGCCTCCACAGAGCTATGGTCCGCCACCACCACAAAACTATGGACCGCCACCGCCACAAAACTATGGACCGCCACCGCCACAAAACTATGGACCGCCACCGCCACAAAACTATGGACCGCCACCGCCACAAAACTATGGACCCCCACCGCCAACACAAAACTACGGAGCAAGACCACCACAGATATCAGCCACCATACTAACAGCGCAGCCCAGTGGCTGGTACAACCGAAACCAGCGGAACAAGCCACAGTCCAATGCTGTGGGAGCTGGTACGTACAGCTGAATCATCTGAAATGAGTCACCTGGCCAGACCATAAAACTAAGTGCTCCAGATAAGATGCACAGTGCCAATCTACCTTCTGATTGTGACTAATTAAATAATTTTCTATATTTTCAGCTGCGCTCATCTTCATTTCGGGTGGCATGAACATTGCCTGGAGCATTGGCTTTCAAAGTTGGTATTATTTGTTGGCTCCTCTGCACACGCGCATTGCTTGGTTTATAGGCGCCATCATTGGAGGCGTGCTTAGCTGCTTTGTGGCTAACAAGATTCCCAAGAAAATTATCTTTGTAAGCATGTCTGCATCCTGGCCGGAATTTCCAACTACAACCTCACATTCTTCTTCTTCCTCCTCAGTGCTTCTGCTCACTTCTCGTGATGATCGGAGGAGTCCTAATGGCAGCCACGACTTTCAACTTCAGAGCCATCGAAGCGAGCCTCTATCTGGATGGCATCGCCAATGGATTAGCGTTCGCCCCAGCGTTGGCATTGACCGGCGAGGTTGCAGTGCCTTACATGCGTGGAGTGACGGCTTCGACCATCGAGCAGATGTGCTACATGTGTGGCTTCTTCATTCAGGTCATATATATGACATCGTGGAACACATCGTACACCAGCAGCTTCAACGGCGAGAATATGCACGGAGTCCTGTCCGCTGTCTATGGACTGATTGGCCTAATCATTGCCAGTATGCTCTGCATTGAGTCGCCAGTGATGCTGCTGGCCAATGGAAAAGAGCAGCAAGCTCTTGATGCACTGCGCCGCCTGCAGCGCCCCTACACGATGACCACGGAGACTTTCGCTCAGCTGGAGGAGCACAAGCGTTATCTGGCACAAAACGCAGAGCTCTCCACTGGCCAGAGCATTGCCCAGGCCTTACCAGCGTTGTTGCGTCTCTGCTATCTACGCGCCCTCAATGCCATGAGCCTCTCCGTATTTGTGCTTTACGCCATAGTGGTGTCCCTGCCGCCTTTATATATATCTCTGTACACACTCACCTGGCAGTACGTGGTATACAGCTGCTGTCGCTGGGTGCCAAACTTCATCACCAGCTTGTGCATGGAGTCTGTGGGCCGCAAGAAGCCAACGCTTCTGGGTCTCCTGCTCTGCGGCGGCATTTCCATCGCAATTGGCAATTGCATCTTTAATCCCTACTCAGTTTGGGATGCCGTATTTATTCTCGTGTGTTTTTTCCAAGTCTTTGCTGGCATTGCCTTCTCGGGCACTTCTGCGTACCTGACTGAGGCATTTCCACTTGGCGTCAAGCAGCATTTCATTGCCTTCACCTTCATTGTCGAAATGCTGATCTACATTATCACTTCATCTGTGACCTACAGCCGGACAGGTCATGGGATCTACTTTTGCATTTTGGGTGGACTTTGCGTGATTGGCTTCCTGCTCGGCATCTGGTGTCTGCCAGAGACCCGCCGAACTACACTACGTGAATCACAGGAAAAATTCAAGGGCTTCCTGAGCAAGGGCTTTTAATGGGCAATCAACAATATCTAACATTATCTGTAATACGAATTTTTCAAAAATAAAAACGTATTAATTGAATCATCCCAAATACTCGCTATTATAATGAAATTATGTTCGTATCTATTTATTTATATACTGTGAATCAGCACCTACAAATATCGCATCAGACAAATGAAACATTATTTCAAAATAGCTCTTCACGGGAAGGAATAATATTTATTGATGGGTAATCCCCAGCCATCAGAGAAAGTGATATGGGGTCATAAAGTACGGTCCGTGCCCAGTGGGACTCGACATGAAAAGGTAATATTTTATTTGATATCATTTGATATTAGCATTTATCAACAAAAAGTGTGTGTGGACTCGCAGCTGTTAGTTTCTTAGAGCTGAAAGCTATTTTACCAGAATGAGCCACCAGAATGAGCTTTTTTCTGGCAGCATGGGATCATGATATTCCAATTAAATGAGTAAGAAAGTCCGAGCCATTGAATTTGCAGTAGCCCTTCCCAATCTTAAAAGAGGGACGCCTACCCACAATGCCTATCCTCAATTTGCAGCGACCTCAACAACAACCAACAGCGCCTCAGATCACCTCCAGCGGTTGCTTTGACCAAGCTCAAGCAGAAGGATTGAGAGATTGAGATTGCTTAAACCATTAATTTTACTAGCAAAAACATTTGACAAGAAATTTGTGTTTCATCTAATCAGTATTTATCTAATCAGCATTACCTTTAATCAGCATTACGTTTAATCAGCAATATAATTTATATTGAACTATTTATGTCGATAAGATTATTGCGCATGCATACTATAGTCTAATGTATATTTCTGTATAGCTATTCTTTTCATATATACATATATTTCTCTGATTTCAATAACATATGGAAGATTTACCATAATAAGGCACAGACAGACAGACAGAAAGGTATACATTGCAGTTTTTGCAAAGACGTTTTTTCTGTCTATATGAAGACATTTCCTTAATAGGGGGCGAAAAAAAAAGAGGCCAGAGGGGTCGGAGGGTGCTTTGCCTTGCACAGCTGGCAGAGCAATCGCTTCACATGGCCCTAATCGAAAAGCTGCCAAGGTAGCAGGCTTATTTATATTCAGCAGGCTTATCATATTCACGTTTATCTTTTACTCTCGAACTGATCCCATATCATGCATGTACCGTTTGTAACAGCAGATCTACGATAGCTGGAGCATATTTCCAAGTCGGATAGTACCGACTAGAGCTTTCTTACTTGTTTCTAACTATTTTCACAATCAATATATACGTATTTTCGTGCACTTTGATCAGTTAGAAGTGGCAGGAATTTCTGTATTCCGATGATATTTCAAATAGGTTAACATAACAGAAAGCGAACTTATTTTACTTCTATTAAAATAAATTTAAAATATTAAGCTAAGTTATATATTTAAAAAAAATAATAATAATAATAAATAAGAAACTAAAAATATGGAAAACAAGAAATGTGGAACGAAAAAAAAAAAAATTAAAATTAAATTATAATAATATAATAATATATTGTTATTAATATATACATAAATATATGTATAATCTATATAAAAGGTTAGAAATGTCTGATATAGAGCTCATGCCAAATAATAAGAGAAAGCTCTTCCAGGTGTTCACCTGCTCAATTGTTCAAAAACGAATTTTACTATGTTTACAAAGAGAAACATTTGCTATCTATCGAATGTACTCAAAACCCAATACAAACATGTATAGATAAGTCTCTGGCTGAAGGGTTGCGCTGTGGTTGTAGCGATAACGCTGGCCGCTGACTTTATGTATGGGCTCTTAGCATTTGTCAATCAGTCCGATAAGGAACGTTTACCAATGGATAAGTAACGCCAAAACTTGTTCTCTTCAGAGTCGAAAATATTTTGATATTTCGGTTCGCGTAGTGTTCTCTTGTGCCTCGACAAAGAAGGACGTACACACAATAGACATGGAACAAAAGAATGAATATCATCGAACGGCATCACAATCCACCGTGGGCTACTCGCCACTGCCCGAGCCATCAGCTCGGGAGAGTCCTCCGCGACGCCAGATACTCTATGAACAGCCAGCCGGCTGTTGCATTCGTGATATGCGCAATCAGCCGCAGGCAAATGCCTTGGGCGCCGGTAAGTACAGAAATATTTCCATGAATTTCGAGGCTACTCATTATTTTTGTAGGTTTTCGGAAGTAATATTCAGACTACTTGCATTGATAAGAAACGCAAACTCTGATGACTCATTAGGCAACACAAATTTGTATTTGTTTTTAACCAAAATGTTCAACTATTTGAAATATTAATAAATATACATTCCGTCCTCCTCCACACTGAATAATGGAATATCATAATAAAAGAGTCCTCTATGAAACATTTTGTATTCAAAATATATATGAGATCTAATGCATTTATTTCACTCCTCGTACAGCTGCTTTAATCTTCCTGTCGGGCGGCATGAACATAGCCTGGAGCATAGGCTTCGATAACCTGGCAGACGAAATAGTAATTTGCATGCATCTACGGATCTCTTGGTTCATCGGAGCCATCATTGGCTCCGTGCTCGGCGTTGTATTCTGCAGGTGCCTCACCTACAAACTGCTAATGGTATGTACAATAGCTGGTTGGTTGCACATGTTGATAATCTAACTGATAAGCGTATCGTTTATCATTTCCTTTAGCAACTCTGCTGCCTGCTTACCATTGTTGGCGGCATTCTATTTACTGCGACGCAGCTGAATGTAGAGGCCATGATGGCGGCGCGCTACCTCAACGGCCTGGCCAATGGACTCGCGCTGCCCGCCACCTTGGCCACAGGCGGCGAGTTGGTGGTGTTCTACAAGCGTGGGACTTACGTGTCCGCCATAGAGCAACTGAGCTGCACCCTGGGCATATTTATGCAGATCGTGTTCAGCGTCAACTGGAGTCCAGACTACGATCTAACGGCGGACCAGCTGCAGGGAGTGCTCTGCACCATTTATGGGGCCATTGCACTGTTCCTGGCCACCGTATTCATTGTGGAATCGCCAGTACAGCTGCTGATGCAGGGCGAGCAGGAGCTGGCCATCGATGCACTGATCCGCCTGCAATATCCCAAGGCCGTGACGATGGAAACCAGCGATCAGCTGACTGAGCACAGCTCCTACGTAGCCCACAACAATTCCCTGCGTAACTCTCAGGCTTGGTGCCAAGCACTGCCCGCCCTCTTGCGCCTCTGCCTGCTCCGTGCCCTTTACGCCATGAGCACGAGCATGCTGATTGTCTTTACGCTCACGCTGGCCAGCACCAGCGTCTATGGACTCAGCAGTGGACCCTACGTGCTCTTCGGCCTGCTACGGCTGGCGGGCAGCTGCAGCGGGGCCTTTGTCCAGGATTCGCTTGGCCGTAAGCTGACTCAGCTGATTGGCTTCATGATATGTGGGGCTGCGTCTATCGGACTGGCGACCAGGTTCTCGAGTGCGGACTTCGTTCGACTGCCAGACTTGAGGAAGGCTCTGTGGATGCTGCTGATATTCCAGTTCTTTGCCGGCCTCGGATTTGCGCCCAGCTCGGTCTACTTATCGGAGGCCTTCCCGCTGCCCGTGAAGCGCATGTGCATCGCCATCGCGTATATCGTAGAGCTAACTATTCAGCTAGCCGTCTGTTACGTGGAGCTCAATGTGCACACCAATCGCATCTACTTCTACGGCCTTGGCGTGTTCACGCTGCTGGGCTTTCTGTTCGGCAACTGGTATTTGCCGGAGACCAACTACTTGACGCTGCGGCAGGCGCAGCAAAAGTTTCGCGACTTCTTGTAAGGCAGTCGGCCCCAGGAGTGGGCGCACCAAGACTTTCGCAAACATGGTAGCTCCTTAAGGAATACCTTTTGCACATATTCCTATCTATTGAAGGACTGATAACGGCTGTAATACCCTGCAATTATCCGAAACTCTTGCAATAAGTGTCCTAATCAGTGGCCAATTCTGGCAGCTAGTGCTCGCTCGTGACTACAGTGAATATTTTTAAAACTGCGACAACAACTTTATGAAAATTGACTGTTTTTATTTTTATTATTTACTTATACAATTATTTCTAATTATTTTCTTGACGTAAGCCAAATGATAAGAGTTCGATTGCTAAAATGTTTACTGTCAATCGCAAGTTGACTGACGTATAAATATTGCGAAATCCATCAACAAATAATTAAGCATGTCTGACAGCATTTATGCTCTGCTAAGACAAATATAAATATTTGTTGTGTCTACGTTAGAGGACAGACAGACAGTAATACCTAATTAGGACGAGTCGGAGAATGTTTATAATAGCTTATAATGTAGTATAATTATTAAAATATTATAAATGTATACACATATATATTTGAGACAACATGCACCTGCGTTTGATAATTATATTGATCTTTCTTGATAAAAGTCGATAAAACACACATGACTCAAAAGCAGAGAAGCAACTAGAAAGAAAAATAAAAATATAAACAGAAAATAGAAAGGGAGAGAGAGAGAGAGAGAGAAAGAGAGAGAGAGAGAGAGAGAGAGAAATACAATATTCAAGTAGGTTTAACTGCAATAATGAGTAAAGATAAGATGAAGCAGATTGATACTGCAATAATAAATATAGAAAACTTCTAATCAAAACATTGAATCTACAATCCAGAGTCTCCTAAACGTCAATAAATAAATAGCTATCATATAATAATATATACACATAATACAATATACAATGGCAATAAAATGACCCTGGCCTAGTTTAAGTAAAAATAAAAGTTTGTATATACATATGTAAATATATATTTATGTATATTACATATCTATATAACATTTGAAAATGACCATCAAGTCAATTGACTTTTTGACATGCAAAGAAAAATAATCGTTGAAACAGTATTTATTTATGGAAATTGCAATAAATGCGAAACACGTCTGTAATTAATTTCAGAAAAATTCTCTGTTCAAATCGATTGACGTAATGCATTATTGCATTAACTGCAATTGGTTTTGATAAGCTTTGGATAAACGGCGAGTGATCCGTGTACTTGACAGAATTAATCTGAATGGATGAATAATGTGACAATTGCTGAGCCCACAGCAAGCAGCTGGGAGCTGGGAGTAAAATAACATCTGCTGGATCACATGGCACAGTTTGGGTAGAGCTTACAGAAGGTAATCCAATGTTAATTATTTGCGTATTATTTTGTTATAAATATCAATTCATTTTATTAAGTATTATTGATATAATTTGGCAGCTGGACATGCATTTAAATTATTTACCTATGATAAAGAATGATTTTTAAATGATTTTGCTCAGTGTAGAGCATGCGCTGCTCACCTTGATATCGGCAAACAAACAGCCTGGTAGTCATTTGGCATTTGTGTCCATGCTCCCGCTTCTGACGCCTACTATTCAAATTTAATTAATTTATTTATATCCAGTAATCATATTGATAAGCGAGCTAGCGAGAACTTTTGCCCGTTTGTATTTGGCATTTATCTTATCAAAGCTTCGACGCTCTCAACTGCTGTGAGCGCTTTCCGTTTATCAACTGCACAGGCAAGCAGTCGGTCAGGCGAGCAGCACTCAGAGGGCAAGTGTATGGAGTCGCGAAAAATCAAACCCCAATCGTAGTATGTAACTCGGTGTGTGAAAATGACGGCTACGGTCAAAACAGTGATAAGTGATAAGTTCTATGACTTCTAGACACAGCGAAACCCAAACCGAATAAACAGAATACAAACGCGAAAAATACCTGCGAGTGACAGTGCGTGGCAGTAAATAAATCAATCTTGGCCAGAGTGTATATAGCTCAAATAGGACAGAGACAAGTCTGCCACAATGCCCATTCTACCGACTATCGAGGAGGAGGGCAAACTGTCTAAGCTGCGCCAGCTGTGGCACTACCGCCTGCAATTTCAGTCCCTGACCGCGGGTAAGGTTGCCGAATACCTCGATTGGTATTCCCTTCCATGATCTGATATTTCTCTCTCCTGCAGCTGCGCTGGTGTTCCTGGGCAGCGGCATGCGACTGGCCTGGTCCATATTCGATACGCCCGCGGGCAAGTTCCTCAACAGCTACAGCACCCACAATCTGATGATGAGCTGGTTCATTGGGGCCGCTGTCGGTGCGCTGCTGGCGGCGCTGTTTGTGCAGCGCGTTACCAAAAACGTGGCCTACGTAAGTGCTCTGCCAGCAATTAGCGACTAATCTCAGTGCCAATAACTGATAAGCTTCGACTAGTATTTGCCATTAGCCATTAGCCATTGGCTTTAACTGAATTCGGGGATGTACCATAGAGGAGCAATCGCTCTTTGTATATTTCATATTGATGTCGCTAACTTGGCTCTCTGTCCTTGCAGACCTCCAGCGGATTCCTGCTGCTTGTGGCTGGCATACTGAATCTGCTGCTGCCGCGCCACTTCGTCTCCGCCTGCTACAGCAGCGTCAGCGTGGGGGCCGCATATGGCCTGACCCAGGTGCAGGCCTTGGTCACGGGCTCGGAGATGGCCAACAAGTCCATTCGCGGCATGCTGCTCAGCTGCGAGCGCATCTTCCTCTGGCTGGGCGTCTGCGTGCAGGTGTTCTACACGCGCCTCTGGTACACCCTGGAGCCCGTGGAGAGGGGCTACACCATGCACATTGATCAGCTGCACGGCATCCTGCTGGCCGCCTTGGGTGTGGCTGCGGTCATCCTGTCCCTGTCATACCGGCTGGAGTCGCCGCTGCTGCTGCTACGCCAGGAGCGGGATATGGCGGTCAGCGATACGCTCAAGCAGCTCAATGGCCATGCGCAGTCCGGCACGGAACTCCTGCGCCTACGCGAGGACTGCCACCAGCTGCACAACTCCAGCGACTGGGAGCGATTCACGGATGGCTCGCGCGACTCCTGCTGGCAGCGTTGGTCGCGCCGTCTGCTGCCGCTGCTCAAGGTGCTCTTCCTTCGCTGCTTCGCGGCGCTGGCGCTCTCGTTGCCCTACAACCGCGCCTTCCTCGTGGTCAGCTGGCACGGCCTCGAGTGTGACATGAACTGCCTCTACTGGCTGGCATTCTGCGGCCTGCTGGGCAGCGTGGGCGGCGCTTTGCTGGTGGATTGGCAGGGCCGCCGCAAACTGTGCTCGCTGTCGCTCTTTGTGGCGGGCATTGTCATCGTCATCGTGGGCGGCGTCTTCGAGCACCTGGAGGCCGTCAAGAAGACCTACTACGACGTCAACCTGCAAGCGATTGCCCTGCTCATGCTGCTCTTCGAGCTAATCGTAGCTGCAGGCGTTGCCGTGCCCGCCCTGGTCTACACGGGCGAGGCCTTCAGCGTGGCGCACAAGGCAAGGTGCTTGGCCGGCGTCCTCATCCTGGAGCAGGCCCTGCACCTGGGCCTCATGGCGGCCGCCTTCGAGCACAGCCTGCGGGATTCGGTGTTCTTCTTCACCTTTGGTGGCCTGAGCTTCGTCTTCGGGCTGCTGGTCTTCATGCTGATGCCCGAGACTCGCCAACTGACGCTCTACGAGTGCCTGCTGAAGTTTAAGAAACTTCCCTAGACTTTGACTAAACATCGATTATCTATCTCTATCTCTCTCTCTATCTCCTAAGTCATATGCATTCATCTCTCGCATTAGTAATAAATAATTATTATTGACCAGCTATTGCACTGTGAAGGCGTCCTCTACTTGGAAGGTGTATTTGCTGCTGATGGGGAAACTTTTTGGTTAGCATGGGTTAAGTGTTTTTAGCTAAGCTAAAGCTTGTCCTCACTGAGCTTAAGCTTTTTTATGGCACACTCCCAGTCTGTCACCAGTATTTCGAGTTCCAAAGCTTTCGCTGGAATGCTCTTACAAATATCACAGTATTTTCATTGTAAACATTGTAAACACGCGAGCTTTTCGCTCAACCGGCTTCTGAGTAGCTTTTGCCCATTCAACGTGTACAACTTATTTAGGATTGGCATTGCCCTCCAATACGCAACGTTTGGGCTTTTGCGAGTTAAAGGCGTCCTCTGCCAGAGAGCAGGAAAGAGTGAGACAGGGAGAGCGACTGAGCGAGGCAGCGATAGAGCAAGAGCCTAAGACACATGGCACAAACAGAAATCAAGTTGATGAATACGGCGAGTGATGAGTTTGAATGGCACTCGCAGCAGTAACCAAAAAAAAAAAAAAAATACAGTTGCTGCGTAGAACGTTTGCTTAAAGCCAGCGAAAGCCAAGAAAAGCCAAGGAAACAAGCAAAATAACTCCCCGGATAGCTCACTCGAGTGCTTTTCCATCTAATGATGCGGAAAATTTGTTCGCCCACCCAAAAATGTAGATATCCTGCACACACACACACACATACACCTATATGTGCGCATGTAAATACACATACGCCCACACACACACACACAGCCCAGGCTGGAAGAGAAAGAGTTATTATTGATATGCAATATTTGTGTTTTTGTTGCACACATCTTCATTCTGCGGCGGCGGCGTCGGTGGGGGGGCTGGTCGAAGGCACTTTGGGGTCTCGTTTGTGCATAAAGTGGCGTTGGTTTCCACGCTTGGCTATGCTACTTGACTTAAGCATTGGCTTCTGCTCTCTGCTTCCACGTCTGCTCGTGCCCTCTGTGGTCGTGTGGAGCAGACGGCTTTGAGCCTGGACCAAAGCAAGTATGCCCACAATTAGCAGTTGTGGTATAGGCCGATACTCACAGGGCAATAACATGTAACCAACAACAGCAGCCATATCGACTGCACCAACAGTCCCCCGTGGAGCTGAGCTGAGCCGGACGGCCTCAAAACTCAGCTCGGGTAAATGAAGCGTCGGGAATTAAGTTTAAAGTTATTTAATTTTTAATTGTATTAATTAGCGTGCGCCAAAAATAAAAAATGTATAAACTTTTGCAAAATTTGTTTGTTTATGCAGATGTTGTTGTTGTTTTTGTTGTTTTCTCAACGGCCTTGCTGAAAACTTTAAGCTTAAGCTAATTATACAGCCTTGCCCACAAAACTTGTTACCCATAAAAATATACACGATAAGAGCAAGAAGGCGGTGTAAGTTTCATAATTGCTTAATGCTCATACAAACACCTATACATATAGAAACACATACACATACACACACACAAACACACACAAACACACAGCAAGGGCCTGCTCTTAGCAATGTTATTAATGTAAATATTCAAGTTAAAGCAACCTACAGCAAATGATGATCCCGTTATTATTAAGTAATTAATTATTTTATAAATATGACTTTTAAATAAATATTTCTCTTAATAAGGTTTCTCTTTCTTTACTACAATCCCCCTTAGTATTTATTTCATTTTATTATTGCTCATGTGATAGCTGCAAAGTGAATTGATATGCCCTGACTGTGCGATTTGATCACCTAATTTTATAGCCACACTCCACAACCTCCGCAAAGCATAATAAAAACAACGTTAAATACGATAACTACAAATTAATGATTACGACCGAGCTCGAAACTAGCGATAATCTATAAACTCAGACTAAGGACGACTGACATGATATGGCATAGTTGAAGGTAGGACTATGGCCATATAGAGAGTGGCTATATGAGAAGGAAAAATTCATTAATTGCATATAGAATATAGTCTTATTAATGGATATCCATATCCATAGCCCTATCTACTATACCTTGATTGATTATATTTGATCATCTTATCCAACATAACCCACATCATTCTCAACCAACATCAGTATGCACGCAATACCAAGCAGTTCAATTATACCCAAAATTAGCCAATCATACTCTACCAACACGTAAAACATAAATCCATATGTAATACTTTTCTATCTATTATATATATTTCTATCTATTATATATCTATTATTCTATTTCTATCTGTTATTCTTACCTATTATAAACGTTTTTCAACAACATATATTGACGTGTAATAAAAAAAATTCTATATTTTAAATACTATTCCTCTCCTTCTTTTAACTAGCGTGATTAATGTTATTTAGCTAATGAAAAGTTCACTTGGATTGCTCCATTCGGCGAGAATTGCTTCAAAAAAAGCCTTTTAAGAAAACAGTGTGCTTAAGACATACACCTAACAATCCGTCTCTCTTAATTGTTTCGGCTTATTTAAACGTACTCTGGAAATGCATGAGGCTCTTTTTTTGTTCGCTCTAGATAAGCGCAGCTGCTCACAGCGATTGCAACGGTTCAAGTTTCACATAGTTCAACAAAGTTACTTTTTACACTGCATTTCGAAAAGTGTGCTTGCTGCACAAAAAGCAGGAAGCACGAGCTAAAGCTTTGTTTATTTGTGTACTTTGTGCACTAAATGAGATGGAAGAGAGAGTATATTCGTTTCAAATTTGCAGTTGAGTTTGCATAAATCTAACCAATACTACTGAAGGTTGATAATAAAATATATATTCTTCATTACTTCTGAATGTCTACAAAAACAAAACTAGATCTACAGAGAAAAGCGAGCAGCCCACTGATCTATCTAATATTGAAGAGCTTAATGACAGAGTAGCGTTCAGTCGTTTTCACCCGGCACTGCACCCGATTGCAATGCGCTCAGCTTAGTTTTTTTCCGTGCCAAGTGAAAGCAGCGCCAAGGGCTTCCCAACTTTGCTTTGAGCTGAAAATTTAAAAACAGTGGCCAACAAAAAGCATTTGAAAATATGAAGGAATTTGTACTTTTGGCACTTGGCAGGCGACAGGACATGGTCAATGCTGTGTGTATAGAGAATATTCTCTCGCATCGTTGCCACGGGGCTGCACTTGTATGTTTCAATTAACTGAAATGGTAAACGACTATCGTAAGTATTAACAGCTTTGAGATGCTTGCCGCACTCATGCTGTGCTGCACAGCCACAAGTGCAGGACGAGGGAGGCAAGGGAGGCGTGGCTGCAGCAGCATCTGTTTGGACGACAAACAGAACTAGAACAATTGCAGCCAAGCAAATCGTTTTGCTGCGGCTACAAGAACAACGAAAAAAAAAAAAAAACAATGCAATGACGAGCAACAGTCAAGAAAATGCATTTCAATAAGCCAACAAAACGGACTAAGCAACCAAAGCGAGATAGACGAGGCAGAGAGAGAGAAGGAGAGAGGGAGAGAGAGAGAGAAAAGCGCGTGCTGCCGTCGTAAATGAAAAAAGCAAACAAACGTAAAATTTTATTTGTGCGCAATTTTCTATAAATTTTCATTGATTGCCATTGGGATATTGGCGACATTTGCGTTTGGCATTTTACTGCTTACCGCGTCCTTCACACACCCACACACACCAATACACACACACGCATACTCATACAACACTGAAATGTTGTTGCTTTGCCGTGGATAAGGCAACTGTTAAGGTGTTGATTTTCCTACCATAACTTTGGCTGCACTTCTTCTTGGCTTTCTGTTGTTGTTGCTGTTGTTGTTCTCGCATGAAATTGAAAAAGCATGCACAGAAGTGACTGTGTATGTGCGTGTGTGTGTGTGGTAGATTTCCAATCAGCTAGAAATACCGACAAAATATGAAGTTTCTTGAACAGCAAAAACGAGTGCAAATAAATTATGTTCGCTCGCCTAACGGAAACGTAAGACCTGTAAACGGCAGCAACAGGAACAGCAGCAGCAGCAGCAGCAGCAACTGTAGCAGCAACATCAACAATGGTATATGGGGCCACAACAGCAACACGGACATTGGCAGCGAATTAATGTCTCGGCATGCCACGAAATGGCCAACGTGGCGGAATTTATGACTGCCGGAGACAACTCTAAAGTGGCCAACGCTGCGGTGTGACAATAAAATGGCGTCAAATTGCCATAAAAATGAAGCCCGTAGAATGAAACCCAAATCGTTGGCAAACCACAGCCCGAGCAGCGCTGTGTGCCCATATAAAAGTGAAATAATAAATAAGCGCATAAACAGGAGTTGGATTCGGCAGTTGCTTAGCTGGCAGCGGCCAAGTCAAAGGGTTCCTCTTTCCCGAGATCAACTCATAAATATACCGAGAAACGAAGCAATTTGTAGGCACTGGACTGTACTTTAATCAATTTCCAAATTTTGCTTTAATAAAGTTAAAGTGACAATGGGAAAATGAAGAGAATATTGAATCAAGTCGAGTATAAATTGAAATTACAAATGTTGTTTGTGATATTGCAGCATATTAAATAATACCAAAAAAATGTACAGTAAATCACTCAAATTCATTGACTCATTGAAGTGAAAAGCCAAATAAATCAAACCTCAAGACGAGGAGTTGCTGCCTTGACAATTGGCTTAATAAAATAAAATGCTAAAAATTGATGATTGAAATTTTAATATTATATTTTTTATAAATTAAATAAAAATAACATGAAGTCAACGATAATCAAACAGGCTGGCGAAATAAGCAAAATAGGTAATGACAATAGTTGTCTTTGATTTTGTTCTTAATTCATATAAATATTGATGTAAGTTCTTCTTCTTTTCTTGAATAGATTCAATGTGTTATGTCTCTGCGGCTAGCCGATTATCCAGTTCAAGGGCAAATATTCTTTTCTTCATTATTAAGTCTACGCTGATACAAATTTCTCTAATTCCTATCTATCTTCATCTGGATATTAGCTTAAGATCTACATCAGTTCAGTCATCATAAATAATATCCTAAGAGAGGACTAGTCTAAGTATTTATAACATGATACCGATTATGATAAAATGATAAAATGATAAAATGAACTTTCCATATTATTAACTGCATACTTTTTTTCTAATATTAAGGTCAATAATTTTTTAGTTTAGTCGAATAAATAATTATACTTTTTTGATCTTTGGAAATACAATTCAAAGTCGCATGAAGTGTGAATTAGCAATCACTGATTTTTTTGGATTTGGATTTATAAAAGATTTAATATTTATCGTCAAGTATCAACTATTTTTTCAATTTACTATAAATAATATAAAGATAAAATTCTTGCCTGATCTTAAAGCTGCTCAGAGACATCTCAGTAGCTGAAAAATACTCACGCTAGCTTAAATTCTAAAACGAAATTTAATGTTGTATATAAACACATTTTTCTTTCATTTTTAGCAACAAAGTAAAAGTCATCAGACCAAAGATGTTTCATAAATTGAAAGTAGATATGGAGAGCTGTCGTACATATATGTACATACATATGTATGCATTTTGAGTTTGGCAGAAATTTCCTTTGTCACATATAAATTGACGCGGCTGCTGTTATTTGTTGCTGGCCAAGTTACTGTGTCTGCTGGCTGTCAGGGCCAACCAGAGTGTTTGGTCTTTTAAGGGGATGTGTTCACTGCGTAGTTAATCTTTTATTTAAACTGCAGAAGTGCTTAAATATTAAAGTGCCTTGTCTTCGCAATATGCAGTTCGAGTTGAATAGCTTACCTTGTCGAATTCGTGCCAAGCGACTCGACTTCATCTTTTCAGTGCAGCAAGCCACACAATGGGCATTAAATTTAATTAGCTGACATAAATTTGCAGGACTGAATTGGAATCTTTGGCTGGTGTTGACTCTGCTTGTGCAGGGGCAGGAGCAGGAGCAGTGGCTGGGGCTGGGGCTGTGGTCTGGCATTTGCATCAAAGTGAAAAGCAAGGTAAGCACGAAAATCATTCGAGTTGACATTTTTAATGGAGGCGGAACAGAGTGAAGCGGCGGAAGAGTCTGTGCCAGCCAGTTCACAAAAAGTCTGGACGGGGCCTGTCGAGCTGAGCTGCGCATGCATTTTCATGACTTATGCAAGTTTTGACGACAGGTGCATGTCTGTCTGTCTGTCTATAGATATGTATATATATACACATATATAGGTGTGTGTGTTCGTGTTAAATCAACTGTCACTTCCTGTCGACAAACTTCGTCCTGCAAGGCAGCAGGAGTCGGGCAACCCAGGGAACGTCGTTCGTCGAGTGCCACTTCGAGTTATGATAGCTGCATGCATTTCAACAATTTACTTAAATGTTAACTGCTCTCAAAATTATGAAAGAATCCGAAAATCGACAACTTACTACAATAGATAACGAGCTGGGGACCTCCTATAAATACTATGGCCTCCGAGGTAGCTGAATACGAAGAGTATTCCCCTGTTTTTTAAATGCTTTTTATATATGTTTTTGCTACCACAATTTTGTGTGCTTTAAGCTGTTGTCTGATTATATGTTTATTAAAAATGTTTTTTATTTATTTTTTGTGCACGCGTCCAACTGTAGTTAATTAATTTTTTGATTAACACAAAACTGAGCTGACGTCTCTGCTGAGCGTCATTTATGACATGAAATTAACGCCATTAAAAATCACTGCATACTAATTAACTGCAACTGCAACTGCAACTGCAACGGCAACGGCAATGGCAGCTGCAGCTGCAGTGGAAACTGTAATTGCAGCGTTTTTTCTTATTCCGCTTTTTGTTTCAATGAAAACGTGTAAAATTCAGCTTTCCAAATGGCAAATTATAATCCCGACAACACCTGGAAATACATAAATTGCAGATCAGCATCAACGTCGATAAGCTCCTTTCTGTGAATTTGAAACCCCTACTCGGGTTGAATACAATTTATTAACAAAAGAGAACCAGGAAAAACTGAATGGCAACATTGACATGAATCATTTAGATGAACTCAGTTGGATGAGATGTAGACTGCCGATGCTGCATGTCGATGAAGAAGCTCAAGGATCTGAGCTCATCTCTCTTCTCTCTCTCAGAGCAACGACTAGATGAATCAGTGAAAAAAGCAACCTATCCTCTACACTGATTAGTGAGCTATAGCGATCTAGCCTAAATTATTCCATTTAGTTAAAGTTCTTATCAAATAATCTAAACTAAAGATATACCATGGCTTCCCATAAATAAAATATACATATAAAGATTATGTATTATATAAGTCCCAGAGCAGGAGTTCGACATCCATATCAGCGCCTTTTATAAGGGATGCATTCCACATTGGCAGATTAGGATTTAGGGGAGAACTTACTGCTCTTACTGCTGCCATCGGTCCACGCAAGATGAGCATGCCTCACATCTGCTATGAGCGTCGGTGCTGGCTCTGCATCCATTTTTTATGCGATTGCCGCATCCTCGCACGGAGAGGGGAGTAGCTGTACATTGGTGTTGTTGGGATTTATGTGTATGCAGCGCTGTGCGGGTATTCCCCGATGACTTCCCAGTGCATTGCATTCCTTGACG
This sequence comes from Drosophila aldrichi, assembly GCA_035045965.1. Lineage (NCBI taxonomy): Eukaryota > Metazoa > Arthropoda > Insecta > Diptera > Drosophilidae > Drosophila > Drosophila aldrichi. The sequence continues at coordinate 3,255,747 of JAWNOM010000341.1, read as the reverse complement.
TAACTGATGTTGATTACAGAGAACATGGTGACTGTGCCATGCTCCTGTTCACTCCTGATTTGTTGCCTTTTCGTATGATGCAGACTCGTAGCTGGCTACGCAGCTACTTCAAAAAGCAGGAGTTTGGACTTTAAGAGGCTCTGCCAGCAGGAGTCAGCGCTCTTAACGTGAACTGAATACTGTATTAGGTGGTAACGAATCGAAATAATTAAATATAAGTCAAAAATGTGCTGCATTGAAATAAGCTTATTCCTTAATAGAGATATTTTTAAAAGTCTGTAAAATAAATAAATAAATACTATTATATAAATCAGTTCAATCTGTCTATGCTATGTTTTTACAGCCAATTCAATTAATGTGTGGGGTATCTGCTATGAGTCCTCAATCTATTTGATGTTGCTGAACGCTGTAAACATCGAAATCCTAAATGTTGAATGCCAAGGAATATGCTTTGTGGCAATGTATGTATTCTTCTGGTTTTTGACACGCGAATGTATAGTAAAAAAAAAAAAAAAAAAAAAGATATAAAATCGATTGACATCCGTCGAGCAAGTCGGTACAACAGGGGAGCAGTCTAAGTGTCTAGGGCGTGGCAGGGGGGGCGACGATAATGTCTGCCGGTGCATTGACAACTGCAACTGCAACAGCTTCGTGTGTTCTCAGCGCTATTTGAATTAACTGACAGCGGAAACAGGTCGCGTCGAAGGTTCGTGTTGCTCTGTGTGCTCTACGCTGCACTGTGTGGCAGTGCGGTGCGGTGTGGTGTGCTGTGTAAGCCCCTCTCAGCTCTTTCGTGCGCTGCCTCGCCTCCTGCCGCCAAGCGCTTGTTTACAAAATAAGCGAAAGCTGTGCCAATAAGCCTCAACGTCGCCTGCACTTAATTTATTTGCAACAAAACGTGGAGAAACCAAAACTTTTACGCAAGTGCAACTTTGCTTTACGTGTTTTTCTCATTCGCATTCGCATCGGCATCCGCATCCGCATTCGCATCCGTATTCACATTCGCATCACTTGGCTTGTTTTCAACACATTCAGCGGGAGCGCAGGCCACGCGCTTTTTGGCGACCGCAAACACGAAGGAGACGGCAGCAAGTCTATCGAATTACATGAAAATGGCAAAGGGGAAACGGGAAAGGGAAAGGGATATGGAATGGGGAAACGGGAAATGGGAAGTTCAAGGTGGGGGCGAGTATCGAAGATGTGAAATTAAAGCATTTACATATTCCCCAGCATCCCAGAGTAAACAGATCCCGAGCAGCATTGATTCCGCATTGAGCAAACAAATTCGTGCTGAATTATGAGTAGAGAATACATGTGACATATGAGGGTCCGCCTCCTGACTGCGACTTGCGCCGCAAAAGCTTTCAGACATATTAAAAATAATTTTCAATTAGTATGCCGTAATAAAGTTGATGGAAGGAAAACGATTTACAATATTCATTTGGCATTTCTAGCAGAAATTGAAATAGTTTTTGGCTGTTGTTTACCTCGGCATGTGCTCAAATAAAATATAAAATATGTCACGCACACACACAGATTTGCTGGCAGGAAACTGGAAGCAGATTCCTGCTCTAATTTTGCATATAAATTACAAGCAACAAATAATCAAATGCAAATATGTTCTAAAGATTCAATTTTTGTGCAATCAACACACTTAAACGCATCATCACCAAATGCCATCAGGAGCAAACGACAGCAGTTATAGAAAGAGAGAGTGCGAGAGAGAGAGAGTGAAATGTGGGTGGGTAGTTGAGATAGATTGCAGACATCGGAATTGCGTTGAGTTGTAGCGGCAAGGCAGACATAGGGCAAGAGTGTGTCTGCATGTGTGTATGTATGTGTGTGTGTGCGTGTGTCTGTCTCCTGTCTGTGTGCGTTGATGTTTTCCTGTGTGCTCTTCAACTTTACGCGCTGTTTGGCAACGCCTCAGCGCGCCGTCAACGAGACGTTGTCCTTCACACTTGTCACTAGCGCCCCATTTTCCATTTTCTTCTTCATGCAATCAAATTTTAAATCCCTCCAACTGTCTGCCAGCAGCCTGGCCGGCACGTATTAAAGCCTCGTTAGTCCGTTGGAGGACTAATAGCTGTTGTGACTGCTGCACGAATTTGCCATGAATCGAGTGAGAAATTGTGAGATATGTGAGCTTAGCCAGCTGATTGCGCTGCAGCGTCAGCTTTTGCTTTCAACTCGTGTCATTGACATCTCTGAGCTGCCTGGCAAAATTAGCACTCCGAATGGACCCGAGTGAATTGAATAGCTGATTTATGATCGCACTTAATGTGTAAATATGTGAGCAGGAGTCGCCCTCTCCCTCTCTGTTTCCTTCTCCATCTCCATCTCTATTGGTGCTGTTCGAGCAGCTTGTTTGTTTATGCAGCGCGCACATTGGACAAAGCAGACAAGATTGCCAAAGGCCAGAGGGGAGTGGGGCAGAGTAGGAGCTCCCCACTCCTCTCCTCCGGCTGCTCAACTGAATTGACCAACATTTGCTTAAGCAGGCGTGTGAAAATTGACCATTAGCAATGCAATATATTCTCAATCTCAGTATGATATAACTTCTTGGTGTGTGTGTGTCTGTCTGCCTGTGTGTGTGTGTGAAGGGGTCTCTGATAATTGGTGTAAAGACCGCAGGCATTGGCAAGGGACAAGCGCCAGAAATAGGCTCATTTATTGTCTCTCGCTCGCACGCACACAAACACAAGACACACACACACACACACATACGCATATGCGTTTAATATGCAGCTGCATAACTTATGGCAGTGGGAGCCATTAATTTGAGTCTGCACACATGCAAGACACATGCAGCAAAGGGCACAAAGGGCTACAGCAGAAGAGGAGCAGAGGAGCAGCCAGCCAGAGAGGAGGCAGGAGGCAACAAACGTTGCATAGCCACAGGCGCACGTGCGTGACCAGAGAAGGCTGCCTGCTAGGTGCACACACACACATACATAAGTATATATACATATATATGTATATAGATATGACTGGCACATATTTTATTTTAATTTGCCCGACAATGGCCAAAACGAAAGCGAATGTTCGTTTGGTTTGTCGCTTGTCGCCGTCGCCGTCGCCATCCCAGTGACATCGCTTTGGCATCTTCAGCGTCATTACGAGTGCTTCATTTGCCTTATTGAATCTGGCACACGTTTCACAATAGTTGACGCTATACAGAGCTGAGGAAATCACAATGGAAGCACAAAACAATATGCAAACAATTTTTACCTCTACATGACTGAAATACACAAAATGCCAAAAGGAAGGCAGCGGCAAAGGCCACGGCAAAAGCAAGGGCAAACCAAACGCATTTATGGTCACGTGCGTAGTACATACATATATACATATACATATATGTATATGTTTATAAATGTACTCAATAGTTCATAACTGATCAGACCCGAAACTGTTTGGGCGTAAATAAAAAATGCCCACAAAATGACAGACAAACAATTTCACAGCTCTCAAGCCGCTGCCCGCTTCGATTTACAGTTATCTGACCTGCTTCGTCATCCACTTCATGTCTAACCATCAAAATGTTATTTAATGCAATTATTATGGCGCTAAATTTTAAATTGTGCTGAAGTAAAAAATGAAAAGAACGAAAAATATGGCAACGCTGGCAGGCCACAGACCTCACGCCTGCATTCGCAGCTCGTCGCTGCTTTGCATGTTAATTAGCTGGCCATTTATTTTTAAAGTTTGCATTCTGCTTTGCTTCGCTCACCAATTTTCATTGGTCTTAAGTTGATCGACATTTTCCTTATTTTAACGCACAAAAACTTGACTGTCACGGCAGCAGAGTGTGCGTGCGTGTGAGCGAACGTGCGTGTAAATGTGCATGTGTGTGAGTCATGGTGATTGATGATATCCCAAGAAGAGGTAAGGTAAAGGAGATAAGGTCAAACCCGAGCTGACAATTATAATTTAATTTGGATATATTATCAAGTCACAAACTCGAGAAGGGAACATCCTTGGAGATAGGTATATTTTATACCTATTAGCTAATACAGAGAGCAATATAACAGTTGGAACAAGGTTCGAACATTTGCTTTGCAGCATTCTGTTATGTGGACTTTCGTTGTATTTAAAAACATGAGGAGCAGAATCGTCAAGTGTGGAGAAGTTCAAGTACTTTCGTCAAGTAATCTCATGTTTCGTTAAGCTTAGAACACTGTTATAATGCGCGATAAGAATGTGGATTGTAATAACGTAATTTAGCTCTACTGTAGTACAGTGATTTCGTTAAGTTCTTACAGTTATTATTTTTGCAAAAACACATCTAAGACTCAAACCAAATACGCTGCAAATGTTATAAGGCTACCAGACAGTTATATATAGAAAATAGCTAAGCTCAGAACCTTGTTATACTTGTAACAGTTTGTTATGTTGGATAACATAACAAATTGAAAATGTAATAACGACTGCATTAAAAGAACTGTTAACAATACAAAAAGCCCATTTATGAATAAACAAAATATAGAATATATTTATTTCAAATGTTCATTCATATATTTCAAATTATTTATTTAGCATGGAACACCACTTGAATTAAAGAAACAAAAGTTGATACTCCTTCGATTAAATCCTCTTAAGGAATTACATTTTTGTTTGCTTTCCGTGGGATGCCTGCGGCTCGGCTGCAGCTTTGTTAGCTGCTCCATAACATCCGTCAACATTTGCTGAGCAATGTTCGCCTTGCGCCTGAGCCGTTCCAGGCCCAGGTTGCCCATGTCCTCCACATCCACCAGGCCAGACCCCGGCTGCAGCCCACTGCAGCCCCTACAGGCCTTTGGCGGCTGCCTCGCCCTTGCCCTCGCCGTGGCCATCGCCTGTTCGCCTGGCCCGCTGTTAGCCGGTGACATTGTTACTCTGGCTCTTGCTCCCGCTGCTGTTTTACACACGACACTGATAACAATTGAACTTACGTAGTCGCTGAGGCGGCTGCGGCGGCTGCGGCGGCTGCTGCTGCTGCCTCACTTGATACACAAATCATTCTGTTGGCAGCTCCAAAGCTTTAATGGCCAACGGGTAAACGTTTAGGCAGCACGTCGACTGCTTTTTGCCTGCTCCTCGCTCTGCCCTGACTCGCCCCACATATAATTCCGTGTTGACTCGTTAAACATTGCCGACGTTAAGCAGCCGCTGGCTCTGGCTACGTTTGCTAACGAAATAATCGTTAAGTCTAAAGAATACACGGTATATTAGTTAAAATATGGCTCCCAGCTAGCAAATACCCTGGAAACGTTACCCTGAACCTTGGCTATTCTATTTCCTTTAAACTGTATTATGTGCTCGGAGTGGAGGCACTTAAGCAGTATTAGATCAATTTTTTCTCACCTGCTTATCAAGCCATAATTTAAAGCTCATTGAGGCTGGGCACACCAATTAATAATATATAATAAAATATATTTTAGTAGATATATTAATTAAATATTATAATATATATTATTTAATACCTAGTCACACAACAAAATATACTTATCTCAATATTATCTAATCTACGTATTATGCAGCAAAAATGCAGCCGACAAATAAATTTTAATTTACATTTGGAAGAAAAAGTACATTTATTATATTATTATTATTATTATCAACTCTTTGGATTTTGTTGTTGAGTGAGTCACCCTGTGAATGAATCATGCTGCGCGTATATATTTACGTTATACCCTGTGTCCATTGGAAATGGGAAGTTCGGTTCGTAATTGATTTGTCACAATGTATATAACAGGCAGAAGGGGGCTCGGCAGCACCCATAACGTAGATGTATTCTTGACCAGGCCGACTAATCAGGTTAGCCATGTTTATCTGTCTGTCTAACAGAAAACCAACTTGCTAATATGTTCAGTGAAGATATTAGCAAGTTGGGTTTCTATGCTCAGTGAAGATATTAGCATGTTGGCTTTATATTGCCCACTGTAAGATTTCTGGAATTACTGGAAGATGATGGAATCAAAAAAGGGACTTAAAGCGATTTTAAAAAGTTGATGTCATCTGAAAATAAATCGATCTACTGGAAAGTATATAATAAAAAATAAATAAATTTCAACAAAAAATCACATATTTCAAGTTTGAGGTTAAACTGTGAAGCAGCCTGTTAACTAAGCACCCTGCATTTTGGCATTTTTATAGCTTGAAAAATTCTCTGTCGAATGCTTTTTAAATTTTTGAAATATCTGGCTTGGTTGAAAAGCTATGATTTTTGCAACGCAAAATGAGCAAAGGCTCCACTGTGCGACGGTTTTTGAGCGTCGCTATCTGTTGGTTTTTTTTCGGATTTTGGATACCGTTTGCTTTTGTATGGGTGTTTGATTTGATTAACAGATCGCTTAGCTCAGGGTATCTCCAGGTCTAGTCGAGCAGTCTAGACATTAGAATTTGATAAAAAAATAAAGAAATATGCATTTTATTTTATTTAATATTTTTTTTTACTCTTTAATGGTTTTCTTTTTGTTTTTACATTAATAGTTTTTATTTTGTAGGTTTTTTTTTTCATTTTTTTTTTTCTTTCTTGTTTTTTGTGCTAATTATATTGTTAAACATAAAAATTGTTGTTTGCTTATTTTACCCATACAGACATAAGTATATCGTTTTGTTGTTTTTGCCTTTTGATTGTATTTTCTGGTTGTTCGAGTAAAACGCGATCTTTTGATTCAATCTGATTCAATTTGATTTAATCCGATTCAATTTGATTTGATTTGGTTTGATTCGCAGACTTGCTGTGTGATGTGATGTGATTTTCATTTAGCAACTTTGTGTTAAATTCGTAAAATTCGATGTTAAATTTAATAAACCATTTATTACACATTATATAAATAAATGCATATAAAAAACGGATTAAAAATACTGCAACTCCATTGCTGGATTATAAATATACATATATACTATAATATACATATATATATATATTGATAAATAATAGTTAAAAAAGTGCTGCATACGAATTCTATCAAGTGTCTAGTTTTCTTTAAATACTTTTGGTTTGCAAATGAAACTCGAATTTGCAGACTCTTTTGGCTGGCAAGAGTCCACGGCCGTGGCCCTCTGGCCCGCCTCTGTCCATCCGTCTGTCTGTCTGACAACCTATATATAGTTGTATATATATATATATGTATCTCTGAAGTTGCTATATACTTATATAACGTATTTATTTATTTGGTTTTGTTTTGTTTTTGTTTTTTTTCCATGGAGCTAATAAATCCATTCGAGGGCTTTATTTATTGTATATTTTCTTAATACGATTTCTTGTTGACTTTGCTTTCAAACAAATTTTGGCACATGGTTTCCTAAACGGTTCTGAAAGTTCTCTGATCTCTGTCCGGCTAGACTGCATATAAGTTTTGTTGGCTAGTTTAAAATACATACATCTAATTAATATGTGGAGTATTCATATTCACTAATTGTAATTTGTAGTTGGTTTTCTGCTCTCTTCACTTGGCCTGCCCTCCTTGCTCTGCTTCTTCGAGAGCTGTTGAATGTTGGCTTCTAATTTGATTACGATTTGCTTTTGATTTCTATACCTTGGTGTTAAAACATCTATCTACACGCTGGCGAACGACCGTTTATTGCAATTGAAACACTAATTGTGTAGATGCTGCGATATCGTGTCATATATCATACATATGTGTATCAAATATCCTCGTATCATCTATCGTATATGAATACTGATTCAGCTGGCGACTCCTGCTCGTGCTCCTGCTCGTGCTCGTTCGTGTATACATTGAATATATCAAATACATTTAGTTAACATTCTTCATTCTATATATAAATATTTGTTATTTATGAAGTTATTTCTGTTTCTGATCTTCTGTTTCAGTCAATTTCTTTATTCTTGTGCCTATTTACAAAATGTAGCGCTAACAACTAGAGATTTCTTGATTCGAGTGTAACTGTGTGTGTGTGTGTGTGTGAGTGTCTCTGTGTGTGTGTGTGTGTATATACAGACAATTAGATTTTAGTATTTTAGACATAAATATAAATAGATTTGTACACAGCATATGTCTTGAGTTAATTATTAGTTTGAATTGCATGTTTTAAATTCCTCGTTTTACAAGTGGAGAATGCGGATTCAATTCGAGAGAACTTATAAAAATATCTCAAGTGCCTAAACGTTACCTATGTATATATCTATGCATAGACGATATATAACTCAATCAATCCAAAAAAAAAAAGAAAGAAACAGTTTTTGCATTGATCAAACCACAAAATTCGTACAACCTCTCTACACACATACATTCATAGAAAAACAGTTCGGTTATTCGGGTAGTACGAGTAATACGCGTTAGTATATGCATTAGTATTCGAGTTACACGTCGTTAGTAGTTCGAGTTACACAAGTCGTTAGTACTTAACACTAGATTAGATTAGATTAGATTCGATTCGATTCGTTTAGATTAGATCGGGTGTATAACGGATATATGCGTATGGATATACGAGTCTATGTACAACATTTGGAAGTTCGATAACTGACCTGGGTTGTGGGCGCATGCCGTACGTACAACATGCACAAATCGTAATTATTAGTATTACCTATTTAGTTGTTATTAATACTTTGTAATATTTGTAAGTTTATACGGTTATATGAGCGCTATGTGATTACGGGGAAATGGAGAGAGAGAGAGAGTAACAAATGGGAAGTGTGTGGATGTGGGTGAGCTTGGCGAGCTGCCACGCCTACCCGATGGATGTGCAAATAATTTTGATATTGATTGTCCGAAAGTTCTTGTGTTTTGTCTTTGTGTTGGCTTGGGGTTGGGTTGTCAAGCTGGTTGGTTGGTTACTGGGTCAATGCGGGGCGGTGTGGACTTCGGGGTAGAGCGGATGTAACGGGAGTTGTTGGCATTACATAAGTGTAGGTACGGCTCAGCTGCTGCTGCTGTTGTTGTTGTTGTTGCATACCTAAAATTCACTCAAGGAGTCTCACGACTCACGAATGCCCAAATTTCAATTTCAATTTCAATTGATTGCCATCTGGTGGTGCATTGGCCCGACCTCATCCTAGCTGCTGATCAGGCTTGGATCAGATCTTACCAATGTCTCACACAGATATCGAATAATCCGATTTCTCGCTAAGCAATTTCTGGCCTGGAGCGGGTGAATGCTGCTGTGGGCGTTGCTGTTGCAGGGGCTGCTGTTGCTGCGGCTGCGGAGACTTTGAATGTGCTCGCTTGTGTGGTGGTTGCTGTTGCTGGCGTTGCTGCTGCTGCTGTTGTTGCTGCTGTTGCTGTTGCTGCTGCTGCTGTTGCTGTTGCTGCTGATGCTCCTGTTGTAACTGGGATGTGGTGGAGTTGGGACGCGACCACAGCGAGGATCGCTGGCCCAACTTCAACTTCTTAATCGTGTCTACATCGCACTCAACCTCGGCCAGCTCAATGTGATCGCCACCGTCGCGCTCGCCGTGGTGGAAGGCGCCGGCGCTGCACTCGGCCTGCAGCTGGAGCGGGTGCAGCGTGCGCAGGATGCCAGCTCTGCATGGTTTTGTAAGGGGAAGAAGAGTATCCAGAGTTGTTTGATACTATTTGAGTTCTCTAGCAACCACACTCAAGTATTCAGTATAACAGAGACAGAGAGTGAGAGAGAGACAGAGACTTAGATGTGTTCAAGTGTTCCAAGTTGTGTACCTGGTGGTTGGTGATGGTGGTGTGGTGTGCTCGCTGCCGAGAGCCGCTGGCTAATGGGCGCCCTCGGGTCCACACACCTCACCGTAGGCCAAGTCTCATGTGTGATCTATGGGATCCATGTAGGTGCACGATATCTCGCCGCCATTGTAGCCGAAGCTGTTGCTATCAGCCCCGCCTCCGCCGCCGTACTCACTCCCCCCATTGGCCGTATCCTATTTGGGCAACGGCAGCGTCGGCGCCGTGAAGAACTTCGAGGACAGCAGAGCCGTCGATGGATTCAGCAGGCCGCCCCCGCCCACGCCCCCGCCCCCTCCTTGGTGTAGCTGCTGATGGTGGTTTTGGTGTGAGTCATGCGCGGGCATTATGGACTTGTGTGGAATGGGGCGAAACTGTGAAGAGGGTGGCATGCAAGTTACGGGCACAACAGATGCTAGGGTACTAACGCCCCCATCCAAGCCCATCAGCTCCTGGCCACCAGCATGCGTGGCCGTCTGCTCGAGCTGATGGAGCTTGGGCTGGATGAGCAGCGGTTGCTGTTGCTTCAAACTACTGCTACTACTGCACTGGGTCTGACTATTATTGGGGTTTTGGTTCTGGTTCTGGTTCTGGTTGGGGCCGGATTTACTATTCGACTGTTGTTTGTGGAACTGTTTCTGGTGTTGCTGTTGTGTGCTTATCGATGGCGATTTGACCAATGTGGGTATGTGGCATTGTATGGAGTCTTGTGATTTGAATGTGCTCGATATGGATTTCAGATTGCCGCTGCCGTTGCGCGGTGACAGAATTTTGCTCGAGCTGTTCACTGATGTGGCTGTGTTCGTGTTTGTGGCCGTGTTTGTGATGTTGTTGTTGCTTTTGTTGCTATTGTGATGACGCGGTGTTGTATTGGTGGAAAACTGATATTGCTGATGATGATACCTGGAGCGACCGCGTCGTGGTAATGATTTTTGTTCGGACATTGGTGACAGATCGGAGGATGTGCTTGATTGTGCTCCATGGTAGATGATGCCTGCATCGCATAGAGCATTCACGTTTTGGAAAGAGAGAAAGAAAGAAAGAAAATACGGGCAAATAGAGAATCGGCATGTGGATGGGGTAACACAAACTTAAAGCTACATTAAGGCTAACCAGCGAAAATTACAATATCAATTATTCATAGTTTCATAGTCTTCTCATCGTACTGGCCAAGTATTATAAATATGTAGGTAAGTTAGTGTAAAGCTTAAGTGCATTGTGTGGCAAAAGTGGTGCAAAGCGCGTTGATCTACTATAGATATGTTATCGATATGTTGTGATTTGGAAACTGTTGTATTAGTCTAGAGTCTGAGTCTGCAAAGTAAAGTAACGCAAAAAGAGAGAGAGAGAGAGAGAAATAGCCAGTAGATTACTCCTTGTTGCAGGTCCAGGTCCACTAAGAGCTATAAACTATTGCGGGAAATTAACTTAAAGCACCTGGAAGCATCACGTTATGAGGGCCTTACTTAAAGTCTGGGAGGCATATTTCATTGAAAAGTCCTTAGTCGACATGGCCTGACTAAGAGAGACTCTTTTCATGCTCAAGCAAATACTTAAATATCTTCAACAGGAACTTAAATGTAAGTTAACTTTGATCTATTCATTGTGGGTATATATGTATGACAAAAGAGGAAAGAACATCTTGCTATATGGGATAGTTAATACAGACAAGCCAACAGAGAGCAGAAACATAATATCTACTTTGACTGATTCCCTATATCTGTCTATACTTTCCCTATAATAATCTTATCGACCTTCATATGCGATACTTGCCAGGTGCTGTGACTAGGGCCAGTGAGTGGGTAAATGGACTTACTGTGCTTGATCTTGCCCTCGTGCTGATTGGAAGACTCGGTGCGGCTGGAAGTAAGTTGATCCTGGTCGGACTCGGACTCCTCGCTCTCCGGCTCCGTTTTGCGTGAGTGGCGCCGTCGATTCTTGGACTGCGCATAGAACAAAGCATAACATTAGCAGGGACTGAGTTAGTGCTCGCCAGGCTCGACTAGCGACTACAAAAGCGCTTTGGGATGGTAAACGCTCTCGAACGAAACAAAGGATCAACTAAAACTCAAAATGAAAACTGACATGTGAGACGAGGCAGAGCGCGTCGCTCAATGCCCACGCGATAGACGGCATTGCACTTAAGGGAACTTAGATAAACGTAAGACTCGAGCAGAGAAACAACATAAAAAGCACGTAGTATTCTATGGAAAAGTACACACTAATTGTAGGTCTAGTGCCCCCCACCGATAGGAGAGGGGACACAATAGAAGAAGAGAGAGAGAGAGAGAGAAAGAGAGCTAAAATCAAAGAAATGAATAAACAAACGCACGATATTATGAAACGGTGAGGTTTGATAATAATTATGAATTGTCTTTTGTGGACGTTGGTTGTGGTGGTGGTGGTGATGGGTGGTGGTTGGTTTTAGTACCGCAGCTGGTGGTGGCGACGAGCAGCCCTCGGCCAGAGCCCTCTCGTGGTACATGAACGAGTGCAGCAGGGTATTGGCCGGACCGGCATGATGCGGCTGTGACATGTTGCCCGCTTCCGACAATTGGAAGGTGGCGTACGGCGAAATGTCCTCAGAGGTTTCTGTGGAAGAGCCCCGGGCTTAGTGCTTGGCCGTGCCAACTGATTGAGCGCTGACACTTACCCGGAATCTTGTCATTGTTCTGCATGGAAACCTTGTGTATGGTCGCATAGTAGCGCTCACGCTGCGCCGCCTCAGAGTTGGCGCGGTTCTCCAGCGACTCCTTTTGTATGTGGTTGCTTTGTTCTTGGCGAGACAAGGCAGACAGACACTCAGTGAGGCTTGTGAGCTTGGCGTTAGACGCGTTTCTACTTACTGTGGCGATAGCATATGATAACCAAGGCAATGGTGCAAATCATGCCAGAGACGGCTGCAATGCTCGGAATGAGCAGGTTCACGTTGCCGTAGAACACACTCGGTCCCCGCTGGCCGCGCTGCACAATCTCCGGCGGTGGCGGGTCGCCGTCCTTGGTGAGCGTGACGAAGCTGAACTCGGCCTGGGACACGCCCGCCACATTGTGCGCCTCCATGCGCAGCTGGTAGAGCGTCGACGGCTGCAGATTGGAAATGACGACGCGACGTTGGGGCTTCAGAGCATTGGAAACTGAGGGGGAAATGAAATGTGATCAATCATAATCTTGTTAACTACTGCTTGAGTTGGTTCTGCCCACCTAAAATCCATTCCTTGTCGGGGTCGTCTGTGACCGGGCGATACTGCAGCACAAAGTACATCAAGGGGCAGCCGTTGTCGGGCCAGGAGTGCAGCCGGATCAGTACCGAGGTGGAGTTAGGGGCCAGCAAGCTCGTGGTGGCCGGCATGCCGGGCGCCTGGCCTTGGGTGCGCACGTGCAGCATGACGCTCGCCGGAGAGCTGCCCACCTTGTTGTGGGCATTCAGGTGTATCTGGTAGGTGCTGCCGCAGACCAGGCCCTTCAGCTCGTGACTGGAGGCGTGTCGGGAGAGCTGCATCTCCTCGGTGTTGCCGGTGGCGCGCCGGTAGAACAGGGTGTAGCCGGTGATGGGGGCGTTGCCCGTGAAGCCGCACTTCCAGTGCATCAGAATGCTGCTCGAGGTGGCGCTGGTCACGTAGAGCACTGGAGCAGAGGGCGGCACCTGGACAAGCAGCATGTGCGTCAGGCGGTCCGTGCCGATGCCGTTGTCCACCTGGCAGCTGTAGTTGCCGCTGTCGGCCAGCTGCAGGCTGGAGATGATCAGGTCGCCGGTGTCCAGCAGCTGCGAGTTGTGCAGGCCGCCCTGACGCAGTGCCACATCGCCCTTGAACCACTCCCGCTTGGGCTTGCCCACAGCTGTGCAGGGCAGCGTCACTGTGGAGCGCCAGGGACGCACTACGGAGCCACCGAAGGAGATGATCCTGGCCGGCACACGATTCGTGGTAATCTGGGAGGCAACGCGCGAGCTCTTGCCCTCACCCACGCGAGTGGACGCTGTCACCCAGAACTGGTACTCCATGTGGGGATGTAGATTCTTGGCCTCGTAGTAGGCCTGCTGCGAGGGCAGGCTGCGCTTCTCGTTGTTCAGCTCCTCGCGCCCGTTGACGACTCGTGTGTAGAGGCTGAACTTGGTGATGACGCCGTTGGGTTCGGTCGGGGACTGCCAGGAGATGAAGAGCGACTGCGGCGAGCTGACCACAACTTTGATGTCAGCCGGCGCCTCGGGCACGTCCTCCTCGGTGTGGCAGAAGAGCGGCTTCGAGAGGACGCCGTCGCCCATGCGCGTGTGCGCCAGCACCTGAATGCTGTAGTTGGTGTACTTGCGCAGCCCGGTCAGCACCGTGGTCAGGGCCGTGGTCTTGCGCGACTCGACCTCGTCCTTGTTGGGCATGACGTCGTCGATGATGGGCTCGAAGATCAGCTTGTAGCCCTGCAGCAGGCCGTTCGTGTGGTAAATCGGCGGCGGCTGCCACGAGACTTGCAGCGACTGGGATGTCAAGGCGGCGCAGCGAACATCCTCCGGCGGACGACTGGGCACTGCAGAGGAAAGTAAGTATGAATATTCACTGTTAAGTGGATCGCAGTAATGAGAGCTTACCATCCTCCATAGTCTGCGCTCCGATTGGCTCTGACAGTGGACCAGGACCCACTTGATTGAACGCCTGCACCACGATATTGTAGCGCGCGAATTTCGACAGTCCACTGAGCAGGAGCTCTCCGTTGCCGCCCTCACCGTCGCCCGCAACGGACGTAAAGTTGTAGGCCGAGTTGCCCGAGCTGATCAGCTTGTAGCCCACATTGTAGCCCTGGATATCGCCGTGGCGCAGCTCTGGCAGTGGAGCCGCCCAGCTAACCAGCAGTTCCGTCGAGGAGAGCGGACGAGCAGACAGATTCAGGGGTGGCCCAGCGGGCCGTTGGGGCTCTGTGCGCACAATCAGCTCCTGACTGGGTGCACTGCGTCCCGCATTGCCCTCAGCTATCACCCTGAACGCATAGCGAGTCGCCGGCTTCAGATTCTCAATCAATGCATTGAAGCTGGGAGGATCTTTGACTTCCAAATGCTGCCACTGGTCGATGAAGAGAACGGCTAAGAGAGAGAGAGAGAGAGAGAGAGGGAGAATCAGTTTGATGAAAAAGTATTCACAGTAGATTGCTTACGATCTGCCTCGCGGTACTCCACTATGTACTTGGACACGTCGCCCGTGCTGAGCGCCTTGGGCTGCCATTTGAGGTTCACGGAGCGACTGCTGATCATGGCCGCCTCCAGTACACTGGGCGGCTGCGGTGGCTCCTGCACTTGCAGCTGTACCAGTTGCTGGTCGTTGCCATAGAGATTGCTGGCGCGGCAGAAGTACGGCCCGCTGTCCGTGGCGTCCACTGTGCGTATCTGCAGCTCCGCCGAAACACCATCCGGTGTGGCCTCCTGCTTGACCGAGATTCTGCGGCGAAGGAGATTGTCGATTAAGTAAGAGCATCAGCGATATATATAATATATCATTCACACTCACTTGTAATTGGTTGACGGATTCAATGTATTCTTGCCCGAGCGCATCCATACAATATTTATCGGCTTGTCGCCGCTGACGGCGCACTGCAGCAGAGCCGTGTCGCCCTTTTTAACGGTGACCGAGCGCGACGTGGAGGAGAAGTATGGGGAGGCTGCAAAAGGCAAAATGCAAAATTTCACATTTCAATTATCTCCACAGCCCCAATACAAATGCACCCGAATCACAATTGCCGTTGCAATTAGGAAAATTGCCAACTTTCGTTTTATCTAGCACATCCTCCTGATACTCACAGTTGACTTTCAGTTGGATGACCTTGCCAATGCCCGTGCCGATGCCATTGTTCGCCTGGCACAAATAGAATCCCTCGCGATCCTCCTTCACATGCTGCAGCAGCATCGAGCCATTGCCCAAGAGCTTGGTAAACGGACGTTCCCGCACCTCTTCATACTCGCCCGATTTGCTGCCTGTTGATGGGAAACATAAAGTTAAAATATATAAGATTTATTTAATGTAATGCTCTAATCTAATTAATATATTGAATAAAGAGATGTGGGTCAATCAAAAAACTTTCTTTGCCATAACTGACCTGTTGCCTTCTTCCACACGATACTGGGCGTGGGCACGCCCTGTGCCTGGCAGTGGAGCATTATGTGTCGATTGCGCTCCACATTCGCGTCGGCTGGCTCGACAATCCAACGGGGCGGCACTACAGAGCGTATACGTAATATTAGAAATGTGTAACTGGCAAGTCGATAAAGGATCAAATCAAAAATCCTCTAAGACATACAGAATAGGTATTAAATTGAGAGTTATAGAGACAGTCAGAGAGAGAGATAGAGAGAGAGAGACAGAGAGGAAAAGCGAAGATATTTGGCAAAGTATAAACGGCAAAATAAGGTTCTGTGACTATTCAAATTGGTTGAGAGTAATAGAAAGGTTTGTAGCGTATAGAAAACGATTCAACTAATGTACAGTTGGGCTGTTTATAGCTTACTTATAAATGTAATTGTAACAAAAGGTTTTATGCAACTCAATCAGAATGGAAATAATTTAAATAGTCGATGCTTTTAAGCCGGATGCTTTATTTTACATAAGATCCGTGAGGTAAACTCTTTAATGAGGTTGGTTGTTGTGCAAGGATTTTTTAGTCATATTTTAATTAATTTTTATTATTGCTGTTTCTGTTTTGTATTCTTTTTTCTTTGTATTCTTTAAATTTATATTTGTTTGTGGGCCCACGCTCTGCGGCTCGCTGTTTCGCAGTTTATTGTACAAATTACAAAAAAATGAAATAAATAAAGTAAAAATAAATAAATAATAAAATGAAAAACTTCCTCTTGTGTTCGGGTAAATAAATGTCAAAGGCATGCCAAGAACGTATTGGAAAATATTTGCATTAAAATGAAACTGCAACAGAAAGGACATAAATAGTTTATATGCACGATTATATGAGTTTTATTGTTAAGCACGCAGATGGAAATGAAAAACTTGATTGCGCAACACAAAAACCAAACGGGCCTTCAATAATTAGTTTTTTAAAAGCATGTGCCACGCCCACGCCCACGCATACGCATGGCCGGGGAGTGCATTTCAATGATTTATAAGACCAATAATTGCTTCTCTTATTTATTTTTTTTCACAAATGCATTTACTAGCCAGCCCCTTGCTCGTCAAGCAGTAATTAATACAAAAGAAGGAATGTAATGTGTATTCATAAAGGAAATTAAGAGCATTTATTAAAAAGCATTTTGTAGTCTGGTTCGGGTTGGCTCTCTTGTGTTGTACATAAAGCGGGTTTGGTTGGGTCTACGACAGCGCGTTGGCTAATAGCGACTAGTTGGAAAAAATCTTTGCACACAACAGCAGCCTGGGTAATTGGGCATATCAACTAAATCAAATCAATGTACACACGTGTTCTCGATGCTGTTTTCGATTCGTTTTCGCCAAGTGAAATCGGATTTGAAAAGAATTGAGCTTAAGCTTGGCGCAAGACGACTGAAAACAATATCGAAAGCCAACTGCGTTTAAGAACAGAGCAGAGAGCAAGCAAATCATAAATAAAAGTAACTAAAATTCTACTATGCACTATGCACTATGCACTATGCGCATGCAAATGGCATTGGCAATGGCAATGGCAATGCCAACGGCAGCTGGCAAAAAATAATTGAGGTAAATTATGTACAGTTGCATGCAAAAAACAAAAGCAATTGAAGGGAGCGTGCAAAGTATTGTGCTGCTGCCACAACATGCCACATTGCTATGGTACATTCATTGTCAACTACATTAGCAAATACTGCGAAGCTTTAAATTTATATATTGTTTGTAATTTGGTTTCACTGTACTTTTTATTCTGCAACAAAAAATATGCTTATGCATTTGGAGAGCAGAATAAAAAGGTTCACACGCACACACACACACACATATACACGCAGAAGCAGAGATAGAGAAAATGGCCATCACACACACTCGCACACATTCTCACACACTCACACACACACACACATATGCAGAGTGTCAGCAGTTAAACAGAGTCCAAAACCAAATTGAAGCATAAGCGGGGCGTCTTCAGTGGATTTATAGCTGATTCAGCTTTATCAGTTAGTTTATATTCTTGTTAATTAAGCACAGCACATTTATAGCTAAGGCTTGGCCATTCAATAATTCTCTTTTCGTATTAGTTAGCGTTTTTATTTTTATTCGGTTTTTGGTGGGGGGAGCGGGCAAACAGCAGCCGTTGTGCGCTAAGTATTGAAGCTGCAAGTCCGACACAAAAAAAATGCCAGTAACAAAAAAATAAATTAAAAGAAAGGGTACCAAAATTCGTATGCATTGTACTCTATACACAGCGAGAGAGTTGGCAACAAAAAGGATTAAGCGAATAAGCAAATTAATCTTAAGCCAGCTAATGTTTTCATATTGTTGTGTATGAGCATTTGAATAAATTATAAATCGAGTAAAATGTTCCAGACGTGCGCTTTTCCAAGGACGTAAGAGTGAAAGGATTCACTCCTTAAAACAATCTTTCAATAATTACCATCCTTTTACTATAACATCAACTTTCAAAGAGCGCATTTCAACCACGGCAAGCCGTCGTTTCTCTAGTCGTATAAAAAGCGTTGTAAATTAAATATCGCAACTCATCGACAATTGATGTAAATGTTGTTGTTTATTATAGGTGAGAATACTTAAATATATATATATATAAATATGTATATATGTATGTTTATAACAAATTTTGCGGTTCTGTTTACGAAGCGAATAAGAAGCAGTGCAGTTTATGAGGTTACCTGGTGAGACTGTTGTTAAAAAACCCACAGCGTGCCAAAAGCGTCTTAAGGGTATGAGGATTTGTATAAATAATTTTATGGATGTTTAAAGCTGGGCAATCTCTGGTATTTGGATTTATTAGGGGTGTTGGTTTGTCTTTTTTATTATTAGATTATATGATCTTTTTTGTTTGTTTTTTTGTTATTTTGGTAGAGTGAAACCGTCAAAAACAAAGCACCAAGAGTTTGGCAACGTTCAGTTACGGTTGAGCTTGTGGGGCACAGGACAAGCATCAAAAAGTTGATTTCTTAGAAATTAAACGAATCAAATCAAAAACTCAAAACCATTAAGAAGCGCTTTTCTTGAATACATCAGCGAGAAAGCAAAAATGATTATTTAGGGGCAATTGTGAAAGAGTTTAAGATGGTTAATTAGTTCCTGTTAGGTGTTGAATGCGACAAATGTGTAGGTGTATTGGTGTACTGGTGTGTTGGAGTAGTATTCGTGATTGTGTATCGGGCTTGTAACCTATTACGCTACCTTTGACCTGCAACAGAGCGGTATATTTGATCTCAGCTGCCGGATTCTTGGCCACGCACGTGTATTCGCCGGAGTGCGAGGCCGACAGCGAGGGAATGCTCAGTAGCGAGCTATACTGATCGAGCATGGTGATATTCGCACCCAGCAGCTCGGGCAGCGGCTCGCCGTCTTTAAGCCAGATCAGCTTCAAGGGCGCATCGCCCCGCGAAACGCCGCAGACAGTGCGCGTGCGCATGCCCTCGGCCAGGCCATCCTGAAAGGCGAACGGTTCTATGATCGGCGGTACTGCAAGTAGGAAAAAGCAACCAGAAATGTTAACAAATCTCACTGCCAGACCCAAGAGTCTGCAACCATCCAATCCTCTTATTGATGTGGATCCCGCGCTGAGCTGCTGTTGCTGTTGCTGTGGATGTTTCCTAATTAAAATTTCATACATACATTCTCATATGTACAGGTAAACCTTCGCAGTTTTGTTAAAGGATTGTTAAACTCTACGAAATAGTATATTACTTGGTTGTACAAACATTCCAGAACTTGAAGTGAAAGTGATTTATAAAGATATACGATATGTTTCATAACAATATATGGAATAGCTAATGCCGTTTCTTCAACACATTTACAATTATATGAATGTATATATATTATAGACAATATATATATATGTTTATGTATAAGGATGTTGCAGGACAAGTGAAATTTCGATTGTCGATTCATTAGTGATGCTGTTGATTACATTGAACAAAGTGCATACGAAAAACGCAACTACTATTAACTAAAGATAATATTCGTAAAATACTTGATATATAGAGTTTCATAGAGGAGTGAGTGATGTTCACAGCTCAGTTGTTTACCATTCACCAGGAGCGCCTGCGAGTTCTCCACCTCCGCCGCGGAGTTGCGCACCACGCACGAGTAGTTGCCCGTGTGGTCGCTGCCCAGGTTGTCAATGACCAGAATGCTATTATACTGATCCACCTGCTTGACGGACATGTGCTGCGTGGGGTCGATGGGGCGGCCGTCCTTGCGCCAGTTGATGGTCAATGGCAGATCGCCCTTCACCACGGAGCAGGTGAGCGAGGCTCGATCGCCCATGTTCAGTTGCAGTATCGACGTTTGGAACGGACTGAGACGCGGCGGCACTGCAAGTGGTTGGGTCAAGGCAAACATGAGTGAGCGAAGCGGGAGGAGCACCCACACGGAGCCAGCAATCAATGTAATTACGAAAACTTTAGCTGTGGCCCGCTGATTGCGGCAGCAACGGACCAAATCTCGGGAAAAGGTTACAAATTATCAAACATTTAATTAACGTTGCGCTTCATTAGCTCGCGCATTCATTAATTAAAATAAAAATAAAACTGGAAATGAAAAAAAATTAGAAAAAGGGTCGTCGCTGGCTGCGCCGCCATCAGCAAATGCGCTGACTCGTACTCCTCCGCACTTTGGTTTGCTTCTTCCTCTTCTTTCTTCTTTTTTTTTTTAAATTTACAAACTTTTAAGCTGGGATTATTGCGCATATTTAATAAGGGTATAAGCAGATGCGGCGTATGCGCCAAAATTAAAAGCGAAATCAAAACTTAAAGCTCCGTACAATCTACTTAATTTGCTGTTAATAATTAAAATGTAATTTTCACTCGACGTCATCGGAGCTTTCATTTGCTCATCTGCTCCCTCGTCATCCAGTCCAGTCCGTGGCTGTTGCTGTGGAGGAGACTGGCCAACTGGCCGACAGTTGGTAGTTCACTGAGATATACTAACCTATGACCGTCACCTCGCCGCTGCGCCGGGCGCTGTGACCCTGTTTGTTGCGGGCCCAGCACGTGTAGACCCCGGAGTCGGTGTGCTTCTGCACTGGGCTGATGGTCAGCGAGCCGTCCGGCTGCACACGCTGCCGTATATCGTCGGGCAGCTCGCGTCCGCCGCGCTCCCAGTGTATCTCCTCGATGGGATAGCCGGCGACGGGGCATTTCAGATTCAATGTCTCGCCCGAGACAGCTGTCACCTTGGGGATGAGCCGTATGTAGGGCAGACCTGCGGGGCGAGCGGTTGACAAACGTGAGTGCTTAACAGATTTGTGTACACGTTGCTCATTTAATAATGCAGCAAACAGCAAATATTACAGCGAGCAAACAAGCAAAGCAAAAGGAAAGCCAGGAAGCAGCGCAAATGTAATATGCATATCCTGGCTGCCGTCACCAGGCTCCGCCTCTGCCTCTAACTTTGACTCCGACGCTGACTCTGACTCTCTAAGCAGCGCCGCCGAAACGCTTTTCGCTTCTCGCTTTGCGCCTGCAGAATGCGGAAGGAAACAATGCAGCAAATGCCGCCAAGCAACAACAACAACACGTTGTTTGTGCACTGCTGCGGCTGCTGCTTACACTGATGCTTGTGGATTCTGCGGAGTATGCATAATTTTCTAGCATGTCATACGTGAGCAGTTTCGTGTCGCTGTCTGCACCCGCGCCAGAGATTTTTGTAATCACCGCCATTACCAAGTCGCGTAATCAGCGACACAGCGAGCATTCAAGCAGGATGAGGCGCTGCTCTGAGATACTTGCATTATGCGAAGTAGAACAGAAGCTCTGACTAGAGTCAGCTTCGTGCGGCATATCAAAGTCATTGATAAAGGCTGACTACCGAATAATCTGCATCATAATGTGAGCATATTATAAATATATCAACACATCAATATGTCAATATATCATTATATCAATATATCAATATATCTTTATATCAATATATCAATATACCATTATATCAATATATCAATATATCAATATATATATATAATCAATACATCAATACTTCAATATGTCAATACATCAATATGTCAATATATCAATATATCAATATATCAATATATCAATATATCAATATATCAATATATCAATATATCAATATATCAATATATCAATATATCAATATATCAATATGTCAATATATCAATATATCAATATATCAATATATCAATATATCAATATATCAATATATCAATATATCAATATATCAATATATCAATATGTCAATACATCAATATGTCAATACATCATTATATCAATATGTCAATATGTCAATATATCAATATATCAATACATCAATACATCAATATATCAATATATCAATATATCAATATATCAATATGTCAATATATCAATATGTCAATATGTCAATATTTTGATATATCAATATCAATATGTCAATATATCAATATATTGATACATCAATATGTCAATACATCAATACATCAATACATCAATATGTCAATATATCAATATATCAATATATCAATATATGAATATATCAATATATCAATATATCAATATATCAATATATCAATATATCAATATATCAATATATCAATATATCAATATATCAATATATCAATATATCAATATATCAATATATCAATATATCAATATATCAATATATCAATATATCAATATATCAATATATCAATATATCAATATGTCAATACATCAATATGTCAATATATCAATATATCAATATATCAATATATCAATACATCAATATATGAATATATCAATATATCAATATATCAATATATCAATATATCAATATATCTGTATATTGTATAAGAAATATTAATGAATATCGGCATAAATGCAGATATTGAGATGACTAGATACATATACATACATATACTATATATGCAACAATAGTTATTGCCATATCATCTAGACTCGCAGGTTGTTTTAACATCGACAAGTCGAGGATGCCTTTCGCTTCATGTTTAACTTTAAGCGCAAGCGTTGGGCGCAATTTTGATATTTATTTTTCCACTGCTGTCATTTTGCTTGCGCTTGCCTCCGCTTAGCAACGCCATTTTGTTTGCGCGGCGACACAAAAATATTTGATTTCTTGCAAAAACAAGGTAGACGAGGCCCTCAGCGAGACGAGGCCCTCTGCCTGTGTGCACAAGGGGGAATGCGCCTTGAACAACACTTTAGAGCTGCAAAGCAAACTGCAGCCAGATACTGCACACATACACTGATAGGCAGGCGAGAAAGGCGCACAGAGTGAAGTGTTGGCAACAAAGCAAAAGCGATGTAAAAAAGGAAAACGAAAAAGGAAAATGGTGCACAAAAGTAGGCAACATAAAATCACCCAAAAAGAGACGACCAAAAATACAAACAAAAACTGAGAGAACTGAAAAACGTTTAAGTGCATGTGTAAAGTAGCTGTTTACACACACACATACACACAAATAGAGATAGAGAGAGAGACACATACATATACAGACACAGTTGTGTGTGATTTGCGAATGTAGCACATACCATAAATATTCAAGCGAGCTGCATGCTCCACACGACCCGCACGATTCTCGGCTATGCAGGAGTATTCACCGCCATCCTCGACCATGACATGGCTTATGTTAACATGACTAATTACATCTCCATGCACGGTGATGTATTGTCCGATCATAAATCTGCGAAAAGAAGACGAAGAGAAATACCATGAGAACAGATGCATTAGTACGAAAAACATTTGAATGGCCCACACGCTGAATGAGCGCAGTGCGCAATGCGATATGCATTTTATATTCGCATATTCGCATATTCGTGTATTCGTTTATTTGTTTTTATTTTGCTGCATATTTAAGCGGCAGGCCAGGGGCATTAACGAGCAGCTACATGCATATTAGTGAGCCATGTACAAGCCCTTGTACATGCACACACACACACACACATATTTGCACAGGCTCAACGAGCCGCATCTCGTATGCAGGCTGACCCAAATCCTTTGCTTTGGCTCTGGGCTTCATTTGTTTTCGACACAACACGGCGTATACGTAACATTGCATTATTTAGCTGTAATGAAGTCCGTCTCCATGTCGCTCTGTCGCTCTGACAAGCTGTCAGGCTTAGCACAGTTTCTATTCTGCTTTCAATGTCATGTGCCACGCCCACAAGCCAAAGCCAAAGAGCCATCACACTTAATGCGCCCATTACGTTGTCATGGCAAATAATGAAGAACAAAAAAAAAAAAATAGAATGAAAAAGGATTTTTATGAGCGCTCAAGCTGGCTTAAGTCTATTTGTTTGCAAGCCGTCTTATTGGCGAATACATTAATTACAGCAAACAATGTTCCGCATACGCCATATGGCACACAGACACAAGCGGCTTTGTGGGCTCTCGTTAGGCAGCGAAGCATCTCATCCAGTGGCTCATTAGTTTGCGGGCGACGCGCTATCAACATTTCAATTGGCATTAGAGTTGGAGCAGGCAAAGTAATTACAATTTTAATTAACTTTTGCAGCTGTCCGGGCCAAGCCCTGCGCTGACTGCACAGCGATCGTAAATGCACTTGCTGCTCGGACGCTGATTTCCCCAGAAAGCGACAAAGTCAACCGAAAAACTTAGCGGCTGGCGGTTGCCACTCTATAAAGTGGCCGCGCCCCACAAGCGTCGCGCGACGCTTGTTAAAAACAACAACTGTAGTTAAATGAAAATGAAGCTGCTCAAAACTCAGACGTACACCTACACAGACACCCACACAGACACACTCATATCCCTAAATGTTCAGCCATGGACATGGATGCTAGCTGCAACAATTGAGCGCATTGAAACAATGCCGGGACAAAATTGCAACAAAGTTGCAAGTTGCACACATCCGCAGCTGGCAGAACGAGAGTGGCCCCACATCATCCAGCCATGGAGTGGCAGCTTAAACGCCATTACGAAACTTTAAGCGGAAGCGAGTGTGTGAGATGTCTGGTTGAGTTTATAAGTCGGCGAAGGGTTGAGGAGGGGAAAGGGACAGGAGCAGGGAACGGGATTGGCTGTAGCATAAAGCGCTTTGGTTGCAACAAAATAAACCTAATAGTTGGCGCAGCTTTTGTATGCTGTTTTAGTTGATTGTTGTGTAAATCCGCGTGTGTGTGTGCGTGTGTGTGAGTGTGTCTCCTGTGCAAGCTTTTAGGTGGCTTAATTTCGACTAAAATAAAAGTAGTTGTTGCAACAACTTAAGATTCAGTGCGAAGTGAAAAAGTTTGTCTGCAAACTTACAAAATTATGAATTTCAATTTGTCTGAACCGAGATTCCACGTGGCGCACTGCAACTCGTTGACGGTTAAATGGATTATATGAGAGCGCTTATAAGTTTTATAGATAGCAAATTTTTAAAGAGGACACTTATTATGCCCCTAATGTAATTCAATACTTGCTGAAATTTAAATAAAGTCGATTAAGGCAAATTAAATTTAAAACTTTTGAGCTTTAACAAAAGTCTAAGCATGTCGGGTCAAATGAAGAAGTTCAATATATATTTACAATATTGCTGAGAATCGAAATTGAATGTATGTATGTTAAGTTGACTGTAATCCCCACCCTGATTTGTAAGTGAACGAGTATTATGCAGTCGGTAATTCTCAATTGTTCTTCACTGTAATCTATTGAAAAACTGAAGCTAGCTTGAGCTTTAATTGGAATTTCTGCAATGACCCTGGCAATAGGCAAATGTTTTGCTTATTTACAATATATAAACTTATACACCAATCTCTATTTGGGGCGCACTTAACGCTGAATTATTCAAACCAAAATTACACATACTCGCTCCAGACAGCCTGCAGCTGTAGACGCAGCACAGCACAGCATGCGCAGCACACACATGCCGAGCGAGTGAGCGGCGTTGCGACGCCTTCAATGCTGCCACATGCTACATGCCTCAGACAAACTTCTCCAAATGGCGTAAAATGAGCGTTTGAGTGTTGCGTTACCTCGTGCGCGCAATCATTTAATTTCCGCCCCAAGGCGTCAGCTCCAGCTACAGTTCGCCTCCTGCTCGCAGAGCCCCCGCACTGCCTGCCGCCCGCCTGGCTGTCTGTCTGTCTGTCTTCTTGCCAAACTCTCTGTCTGTCAGCCTGTTTGCTCGACTGTCTGGCTGGCTGTCTGCGTGTGTATTAAATAAATACAGTTACCGAGTTGATATACCTTTAAACCGAATAATGTAAACCACTTAAAACTCGGCAATTACAGCAAGCGACAAGCGACAAGCGACGGAATGTCTGCAGTTGGAAATTAGGTTGCCCCAGCGCCTTCAATACGGAATACGGGGGCATCTGGAGGAGTATAATGCCTAATGGCATTATTTGTCAAAATTGTGTTGCTTAAATAACTTTTAAATTGAAGCCAAGGGCGCCGACGGCACCGAGAGTGTCGGCAACTTCTGGGCAACTGGGCAAACTTTAGCACTGCCCACTCGACAAATACTTGTAATCAATTTGTGCCCTGTGGTCGGCCAAACTTCTCAAAAAGTGCTGGACATATTCAAATGAAGCCCAACGAGAAAGAGCTGAGCCCTTGAATAAAACATATTCATGGCAAAGTCCCAAGCTCCGCACATGAATAATGTTTTTGATTATTTTGATCATGATATGCAGCTGAAGAGTGACAGATGTGGCAATTCCCTCAATAACTGTCAGGTAAGAATGACAAAATGAAATAAAAAAGAATTTATTTAAGAAACTTCTTAAGCGCGAATTGAATTGATGAAATGCTATCACAGCTGTGATATCTATAGGAATACCATCAAAATACGAGAAGAAGGAGAGGAGTTTCATGATTATATATATATAGTTATTTATTTGTAGCTTTCAACGTGCTCTTTGGCCAGCAGATGGCATTAGTTTTAATTAAAAACAGCAGCTGCAACAGACTGCAGCTGGGAGCTGAAGCGCAGCTATGATTTTTTTATTGGACAGCAAACAGTGGAGCTAAATGACAGCCAAAGTCAATGTTAATAAAACGAACCGGGGCCATTTTTAATCAACAACAGAAGTCAACAACGGAGCAACTTTGACTTGCAAATCATTACAGACGTAACTCAAACAATTAGTGGCAGCTGCCAACAAACTGAAAATGAAGTGCGGCCCGGAGAGTGCCGAGTGGAGTGGAATGGCGTAGTAAAAATCAAATGAAATGCCAGTGACAATGTCAAAGCAGCGCCATCAAAGCCAGGCCAAGTGAATGGGAATGGGAATGGGAATGGGAGTGGGAATGGGAATGGGAGTGGGAGCTGCAGTAGAGGCAGCCAATCAATCGATGTGTTGTTGCATTTTATTTGTTTGTGGCAAATAAAGGCAACTACTTGGAGCGCTTGACCGTTGAATGCAAATGTCAATGTCATTAAAGAGCCACTGGGAATTTAATAAGCAGTTGCCATTTCCCAGTTACCAGTTGGCAATTGGCTATTTCTATTGGTTGTTGGCTTTGGGCCAGACTAAAAATGTAATTAAATGCGTAAGGCAAACAACACGCTTGCCGAGCCTTAATTAACAAATAGAAAGCCAAAGCCAGAACCTTGGCCAGACACAAGAGTGGGCTGTGCAAAGTCTTTAGACCGTTGCCAGTGGCTGTGCCCCTCCAAAGAGTGAATGAACGTTGAAGCCGGCGCCGAGCCGCACACTCACTAGGCACGCCGACAGAGCTACTTTCTATACGTGCGATGTTTTAAAAGCCAAATGCTAAAAAAAAATAAAATGCAAAAAGAGAAAAATATATACAACGAGCGCAATAAATGCAGCTTCCGCCGCATTTTTCTGTTTCTGTTCATTTTTCCTCTATATATTTTTCCGTTTTTCTGCTTTTTTTTTTGCGGTGCCACCCGCAGAGTTGGCAATAGTCGAGCTCTACCCACCGGCAGCGCAGCAAGCAGAGCCCGTTTTCAACAAGTTCAATTACCTTCCGTTTGATGGCAGAGGAAATCCGTCCAGTGTCCATGAAATTTGCGGGGATGGATTGCCGGCTGCGGAGCATTTGAGACTAACGGCGGGTCCCGGCTGCAGCGTCTGCTCGATGAAGCTGTAGAGTAGTACGGGCGGCGCATCTGCAAGGCCAGTGTGGTTGCGGATACTCATATAAATATTTTAGCTGCAATTACTCGGCGGCTGTTGCCAATGCTTGGCCGTGCTACTTACCGCCCAGCTGCAACTCGGCAGTGGCCTGAAACGTATCGCCCTCGGGCCGTCGCACTACACACTGGTACATGCCGCGATTCTCACGGCTGACGCGCGGCACCACCAGCGTGTCCTCGATGCGGCCGGACGATGGCAGTTGCCGTCCGTCCTTGTACCACAGGATGTTCTGCATGCCCACGGGGCTGCCGTTGCTGGTCACCAGGCAGCGAAACTCGGCCGTGCCTCCCATATGCACGCTCAACACATTCGGCGAGATTTCCACTTGTATGGGCGTGGCCACCGTCAGCCGCAACTCAGCGCTGGCCTCGCCGCCCACATTGCTGGCCGTACACTTGTAGACGCCCGAGTCCTCGCCAGTGACCGCCTCGATGGCCAGTATGGGCCCCAGCAGTCGCACCCGCGGCCCGCTCAGCACAGGCAACGGGCCAGCTCCGTTCTGAGTGTACCAGCTAGAAGAGAGAGAGAGAAGCATTGGAGTATGAATGTGATTAGAAATATATAGAGTTTTATATACATTATATGTTTTATATATTTTATACATTTTATAGATTTTCTTTATTTTATTATTATTATTATTATTTTTATTATTTAATATATTTCACATTTAAGCCTGACTCTGTCTAGAGTAAGATTCATTCTGATCGTAAACTCTAACCCTAGTTTAATCCAACTATTTAAATAATTAAAGTAAGCTTCTCCCACACACACACACACACGACCAAATGCTGCTCTCTGTCTCTGTGTTTGAATGTTTTATCTACTCTTCCTTTGTTTAATGTTGCATTAATCCCAATGGCTGGCTCATTTGCCAATGTGTCTGTCGCTGTCTACCCGCCTGTCTCCCGACTTTATTAATTATGAAATGGCTAGAGTTTTATTTTTCCGCAGTTTTCTTTTCTTTTTTTTTTTTGCAGTTTTATTTGCTGCTCAGCAATCTATCCATCTATCTGACAGTGGTTTGGTTGCCCTCATAGATTCTTTTGTTTCGCGTTTACAGTCTGGCATTGTATCTCGGAAATTTACAGCCGCTGCCTCAGCTGCCTCCACTGACGGCTGCCGTTTGCCGGTTGCCGGTTGCCGGCTGCCGGTTGCCGTGCAGCGAAAGTTTTTTATTACTTGCCTGCTTATCAAAGCGTAATTATGTGTGCACATGTGTCCTACACCTACCTCTAGCAGCTAAACGGCTACACACACACACACAAACCCACACACATGTCCCCATGTGTTTCATTCTCTACCATTTCACACACACGTTACGGAGCAGCATCTAGTGCTCGAACTCATGTCCAACTTTAAGGTAGACGGCGCTGAGCTTCATATTTTAATTAGCGTTCCATGGCAAGCTGGCAACTCTCTCGACACATTTAACACAATCACTGGCCATGTTGCACCGGCCACAGTTTTATTTATATGCTTGGAAGCCCTAAACGCTCGCACACACAACACCTTTCTGTGTGGGTGTGAATGTGTATGCGTTCCAATTAACTCACACAAAGGCAGCGCTGTCAACGTCAAAAGTTTCACCTGTAATGTGTCTGGCTGGCTGACAGTGCCATCGATTTTACGCCCCGCCCGCCACTCCTCCACCCCCCTCCTACCACCTACCTGTATTCAGGCGAAGGGCAACCCTGCGCCACGCACAGCAGCACCGCGCCCTCGTCTTGCGAAACCTGCACATGAGACGTGTGCTCCACAACGCTCGGTGAGATGATGCCGCGATGTGCTGTATGAGATGTAGAGGTTGACATTGGTTAGTCTTGCTGTTAGCTCTGTGCACCTGTCCACCTGTGCACCTGTGCAGCGGTGCACCTGTGGACACAGTGTGTGGGAGTGTCTCTTTGTGTATCAGCCAGTCGCTGTGATTGGGTCACTCACAATTAATGCGCAATCGCGTGGGCGAGCTGACAACAACCTGACGGGTTAGCCGATGCATGCTGCGACAGCGGAAGGATTGCGACTCATCGCTCTCCTGCAGATTGTGAATGAGCAGCTCTCCAGTTGGCAGCAAATGGAATTTGCCATCTGTGAAAAGAGATGAAAATAGACAATTATTCAAAGATGACATGAAAGCGAAGTCGGACGCTGCCGACTACGTAAAACTCATACGCAATTGAATATTTGTTGATAGAGGAGCCAAGAGAAATATTGCGAAATTCCTATACTTCTACCTCTACCCTACTCTACTCTACTCTATTCTAACAGCAACGTATTTTAGGTAAATCAGTAAAGATCATCAGAAGTTTGTTAAGTTTATAGTTCTAATTCTAGGACTGTAGACAACGTCACCTAGTAGGTAATACTTAATATCTTAATACTTTATCATGCTCGATTGATGACTATTTATGCAAAAATAAAATTCCTCAGAAAAGCAAACAATGAATAGAAAAGGTTATTCTTGAAACGTATGTCATTAAAATCAACTATTTTCTATAAAAAAAAAAAAACACATTTGATGTAACGAATTTAATATTTATAACTACAATATGCCTTTTGGTATGAATGAAATGTTAAGCAAATAACTAGATTATCACTATTTTTATCTGAAAAAATATTTCATTTGTTTATTATATATCTATTTATTTATTATCTATCGAATTCATAAGAGAAGATATAATTTGGTGACGTAAAACCCTATTTAGGTATATCAATTATAAAGGGCTTGTAGACATAGTTTAGAATAAGCAAGCATTGAGTCTTGGTAGGAAAAAATAAAAAAAACATTATCCATATTCTTACAATAAGACAAATCCCTAAATGTTGTTTATTTATTTTATTATTTACTTTATTTTATTTTATTTATTTATTTTATTTATTTATTTATTTTTTTATTATTTTTTTATTTTATTTTATTTAATTTTTTATTTTTATTTTTATTTATATTTATTTATTTTATTTTATTTATTTATTTATTTTTTTGACTCATAGTCGAATAAGATTTTTTTTACAGAATTAGGAGAGTTATGAATTATGTAGTTACAAATTTAAATATTCGTTTAATGAATTTATTGGAATTAGTTTCTTTTCTCATTTTTTAGTTAAATAATAAATATAAAATCTCAGAAAAATGAAATTAAATATTTTATTTTTGATGGATTTGCGGAAATTGATATTTATTAAATGAGTAAACTATGAAAATTAAGAAAGACGATCTTTCTATATATATTATTATTTTATATAATTTCTCTATATTATATTCATTTTTTATTTTTATTGAATATATTTTTTACGTTTTAGTTGAATAATAAATTGTAAAATCTCATAAAAATGAACTTGAGTATTTATATTTTTATAAGTTTGTGGAAATTTATATTGAATGAGTGAGCATTGAAAATTATATTAGAATTATATTAAGGCAATAATTAATTTTAATGAACAGTTTTTATTTTTATTTAATTTTTTAAATTTTATATTTGCAATCTGTCTTATACAAAACAATAAGCAAACCTTTAAGCAATAACTATCAATAACAAGATGGTTTGAACCAACGAGATCAATCCACATTTTTACATATTTACATATTAATGACTAAGTCTACTCCCTATTTGACAAATCTAGTACGTGATATAATCATAAATCCATTTTTTTGCATATATAAACAAATTGCAATTTAATAATAAATGTACACATAGAATTTGAAATGTTTGTCAGAGTTCACTTTAAAATGCTGCCGTCTATCTTATACATTTAAAGAAGTCTGCAAGATACTTGTGCCTTAGAGAGCTGCATCGCTAAGCGCTTGCCAAAGGCTTAACTACTTATCACTGCACAAAATTGCACCTTTGTTGGGGCAGGGTTAAGGCAAGTTAAAAGCTCTTCTCAAATTGCCAAAGGACAATGTTAATTATGCATCAAAGCATAGGGCATAGCACACACGCATACCTAAATACAGCCACACACACACGAGCACACATGCACACACACACACATGCATACGCGTTATGGTATATAGGCAAAGCGATGGTAGTTAAGCAGGCAAATACTGAAAACAAACAATGCACTTTGTTGGCTTGGTAAGCCGCTACAGGGACAAGGATGCAGGCGAGCACCGAGGACGAGCCTGCGACTTCAGTTGAAGCCACGTCAGCAGCAGACACACAGACAGCGAGACAGTGAGACAGATAGACAGATAGACGTTGCACAAGTATGAACACCCGCGTTACTTACCGCCTTGCAGCGAGGGATAGATGTAGATAGCGGGTTCATGAACCCACGAGACCACTCGTACCAATTCCTTGACAAACGTGGGCACCACACAACGCAAAATGGCTGTGCAGCCGCGCGACGCGGATAATACCTCCACATCCACTTTGTAGGCCTGGGCCACGACTGCCGCAAAAGTACGAAAAATGTGAAAATACAAAAAATATGCACAACTCTCTTACACACACACACACATATGCGCACATACGTTTGTGTGCGTCTATGCATATACATATATATGATGCATTTTGGCCGACTCGAACGAAACTTACCCGCCCGCACTTGGACGTCCCGCGACACAATGCGGCCCACAGAGTTGCTGGCAATGCAGCGATATATCGTATTATGTATATCCTGATGATAGGCAGCCGCAGCAAAGGGCATTAGCACGAGCGTGCCGTTGCGAAGCACACGACGCACGCCATGAATCTCCGTAACCGCCGTGCCATCGGCGTGCACCCAATCGATCGTTGGCTGGGGACTGCCCGAGGCGGAGCAATCCAGCCAGCCGCCGGACGAATTGGAGAACTCAACGCGACCCGGAGGCTCCATGACAAAGCCGGGGCCACGCAAATGTGTTTCAAAGGGCTCGCTAATCGTGGCATCTGTAACAAAAAAAGAATACCAGAATAAATTTAGTTATATATTTAAATATGTATAATATTTAAATTTTAGTAAACTTTAAATATACCCCATTTTAAACAATTTTATGTAAATATAAAATGCAAATATCTTAAAAGGCAATTAAGTGTGGAATATTCATAGCGCAATTCTCATTTCTCAAAGTTCCATTAGCCTGCATTCAACTGTACTCCTTTAAGAAGGAGGGGTGCTCAAAATCTTTTATATTTCATCAGGCAAGCCTTCCTGCCTTCCATTAAGTCCGTTCCAATGTACTTGTCCGCCTGCATGCCGCTTGGCAAACAGATTGCGCCTTATCTTAAATAAGAATAACATTTTTGTCTATGGCTTCGCCCAGCTATGCTCTCTCTTTCATGCATACACACACACACACACACACACACACACACACACTCGCATTTATATATATGTATATTTGTTGTTGTTGTATATCTATGTAGCTATGTGTGTATTTCTCAAATTGACATTTCGCTTCAAATTCCACATGAATACGCCTCGACTGTCAGTGCCACCCACGTGGCTCTCCCTGCGGCGCTCTGCAAATCCTTGCAACTCGTTCAAGTCTGGCACTAGGAGCCTCTTACTGCTCCCCCTGCCACCTGCCCCGCTCGCTTGGCTGTTCCGCACCGCCAAGTCATTGTGTCTGCAATTAGAGTTGTTTTTGTTCTTTTTGCTTTTGTATATTTTTTGTTGCTGTTGTTGTTGTTGCTGTTGTTGTTGCTGTGCCTGGCCAGTCGCTTTTTGTTTTATGCTTGGCATCATGGATTTTTATGTTACTTCTTTCTGGTTTCATTTTTCTGCTCGTCCCGGCCCCGGCCCCGGCCCGTGTTCGTTTCGTTTCATTTCGCTTTTCCCCGCTGATTTCATGGCTCCCGCTGTTCGGGAGCGGGTAGGACGAGCAGGACGAGGCCTCTGCCAGGCCATAAAATTATTGCAAGTATGTCTTGAGTACGCCTGGTACTCGGTATATTTTTTGTTTCGGCCAGAAAGGGTATATTTTACGAGCATGTGCCGCAAAGCGCGCACACATGGGTGTCCGGGTTTGCTGATGTGTATATGTACGTATGCGTGTGCGAGTGTGTGTGTATACATCCACTTGTAGGTTTTTTATTCTTTCCTGTGAAAACAAAGGGTCTACGCTGCGAGCGCTACTGTGCGTCTGTTCTGCTTCTGCTCTTCCTGTCATTGTATGCCTTGTACCGAGCCAAGTACGTCTTCCTCTTCCCCAGCCTCAGCCTCAGCTTCGTCTTATTCTTTTAGCACCTCAACTTGGGCTCATTGCTGCGGCTTAACTGACGAATTCGACATTCACGCGAATATTTTCGATTTGGGCTGTGCGGATTTAGTGCCAAAGCCATGAAACAATTTAAGACGGCAGGGATTGAGTGTGACACACAAAGAACGCGATGCGATTCAGTTTCCATGGAACAACAAAACTCGCTCTAAAAATATCGAATGTGCATAAAGTTTTATACTCTCTTCTTTTGCTATTCTCATATATGTATCTTAATAACTTTTCTATATATAATTATATTGGACTAGTCTTCGTCGAGAGCTATCTCAATTTATTTATAGGGCTCTTAAAGCTGTTGTCAAACTGGCTGACAGTTCGTTGCACTCCTGCTGGTACAAGTGCAGCTGCAGCCGCGGTTGGCTTTTGCATCCTTCACAGCTTTTCTTCGAATTTCCGCTCGGCTTTTTCGTCTCGCTTTTCCGCTGACTTTCATTTGGAATATGAGTGTGTTTCGCGTCTACTTGGCGACTCGAGGGGTTGTTTTTGCCTTTGCGAGGCGACTCAGACTGGTTGTTTCTTTTCTGGATTATGCCCTTTTGGCACTTTTTGAAATTATTTCTGTTTCCTTTGAGCTTTGCGTGTGTGCAAGCTGCTGTAGTTCTCTTGTTTATGATACTGCAGACATAGTATATAAAGGCCTAGCCGTAAAACAGCCTGAGGCATTCCCACACAGCCTCGAAA
The DNA here is from genome assembly GCA_035045965.1 of Drosophila aldrichi. Lineage (NCBI taxonomy): Eukaryota > Metazoa > Arthropoda > Insecta > Diptera > Drosophilidae > Drosophila > Drosophila aldrichi. The sequence goes on along the minus strand of JAWNOM010000341.1, from coordinate 3,221,063 downwards.
CTAACTGCTTCCAATGCGCATTAAAGCTCAGCGGCAAACACTTTAAAGAACTTTCCCAGCTGCGGAAATACTCAGCCGAAGTGCTGCCAGTTGGTACCGGCACCGGAAATGATGGGCTGTGCCCTCTGCGTAATCAACCCAGAAAACAGGAAATTCAATTTTTATGCGCTAAAACAAGCAAAGGAAACGTCAACACACTGACACACACACACACACAAACACGCGCGTATTTCCAATTCAATACGGTTTTTGGCCCAAAGTTGAAAGAACTTAAAACGTTTACAGACCAACGCGCATTCAGACAGGCGGCACAATAATAACAACGGCAGCAGTAATAATAATTGTAAATAACTTTTTATGTTGGGAGCAACGGGAAACCAAAGAGATGCCCCTAAGCCCCTTCAAAGGCGACTTGCACACGAACCGAAAGCAAAGCAAAGTAAAGCAAAGCAGAAAATCCGTAACAAAAAGGCAGCTGAATGAGAAATTTTAAATGTTTATAGCGCAAATTGATTTTCGAGAAAAACCAAAGCAAATTCGCAACTCATAAAAAAGTTGACAACGTTTCTAGCACCGTTTAAAATTGAATCAGATTGTGGCAGCAAATGAAATTAATTTTGAAATAAATAATATTTTGAAACTTTAACTGAATGAGCGAGAATAAGAACAGTTGTAGCTAGAATCATTTTTCTTTTCCATTTGCAGCCAGCTGCGCTCTGCCTGACCTCTGCCCCGGAGACCATTTGACAGGAAGCCGAGGCGTACATCATTAATCGCACACGAAATTAAAGCGTTTGTCACAAAGGATTTAAAATGCAATCAATCTGGGGGAGCAACAGCCCGTGTGGAGCCAATACAAATATTCCATAATTTTGTTGTTACAGTTTTGTGTAGGCAAACCACTTTGTGGGCTAAGTTCGCTGGGTTTAGGGCCTATCGAATTTTTAGCATAATCGAATTCCTGTTGTTTTCGGTGCTGAATTCGTGTAGCGCGTTAAATTTTATGTTTATTTTTATCCGCATGAAAATGAAATAACAACGAAAACCAGAAAAAAAAAGAAGTATGCCCTTCAGATATTGAGCAACAATTTCATTTGCATATTTTTCATTTGCTCGCAGCTCGGCTAGAGTGCGAAATCATACTATGTATATGTATTCATGGTATATCTATAGGTATGTCAGTTGCTATTGCCGGAGCCATCATAAATATGAAAACAGTCAGGCAATGAAAATTGGAAAATATCAAATTTCCAAAAGCTTCTTTATGTGTGTGTGCGAGACGCTCTCCCCATCTGTGTGTCTGGGTGTGAACAATTTGATGGGTCTACTGTGGTTCGATCGAGTGCTCTGACTCTGCTTCTGACACATTTCATTAGTCCACACACACACACACACACACACACATACACTCATACACTCAAGTTGTTTGGCATAAATTGACGCCTGGGTTTTTATCATAAGGCAATTTCATATTATGTATACGCAGTTTGCGCGTTGGCTGGTTTAGTTTTTGTTGTTATGACCGTCATTTTATGGGCTTGACGTAACATAAACGGACCAAATCATTTGCACTTAGTTCGTAGAGTAAATGCTGGCTCATAAATTATGCTAACACCTCGCTCCCTCTCTCTCTCTCTCTCACTCTCACTCTGCGAACGTTTGTATTCATGCGAGCTCTTATGATTTATGTAGCTGCCAGGCTCAAGCCTCAGCAGACGATTACACAAATTTGGGAAAGTCTTGAAACTGCAATATATATACATATTTAACAGAATAAACTATGGCTGGAATATGAGGTTTAATTAAGCATTACTTGAATTTGATATATTTTTGAGTCATATTAAATTTCGTAAGGGCTTAAAAGTCTGCACGCTTTTGCCGTTTGCCCAAAAACCCGTTAAATCCCTGAAAAGCCTGATGAGCTTGGCCGCCTTTTAGAATAATAAGTTTTGGAGCGCGTAAAAGGAAAATATTTGCCGACAGCTGTTGATGGGTATTCGAGGCACACACTCAAGCACAAATCTATGCATACTTTGCGGCGCACTGAGCACCGAGCAGTGCGGCCAAGTAATCCAGGCGGCATGGGCTAAGAGGTAGATAAAGAGGGGGGAAAGAAGGGGGTAAAAAGCTAGACAAGTTGCACCTACCAAACCTGAGCAGCAAACAAATCACAAAAAGGCGGCTACTAATCCACATGCTTTCCTTTGCGTTTTCCTGTTTTGATTTTAGTTTCACTATTCGTTTCCTTTTTCTCTCTTCTTTTTCGTTTTCGTTTGTTTTTGTTTTGTTTTGCTTTGGTTTGGGTTTCGTATTGTTGAATTGGCAAAGATTGATTTTCGGCTCACGCAATTTTGATTCGAATTGAGTTGCACTGTCGCACGGATTTACATTTTAGACACTTTCTCCCTGTCGTTTGGCACCAATATTGCGTAGTGAATGCTAAAACTAAATGCCGATGATTTGTTGACTTTATGATGCTGGCGATGATTTTCTTTAATAGCCGGCACACTCCGAGCACAAGCGCGCACTCACAACCTCACTCAACAATCCTGTCCAGGCAACTGCACGCGTGCAAAGATTCGCATTGACTGCGATGCCTTTTCCACCAGACAGCGAGTCAAGCTTTTCGTTGCGCTTCTCAGATTCTCTGATTCTCGGATTCTGTACTCTCTTTGGTGCGCTCTTCGACTATGCGAATTCACCACACATGCCACTTGAACTCGCACTCGTACTCGTACTCGCACTCGAACCGCTCGCACTCAAAGCCCAGCACAGCACTCACTTACAGCACTCAGTGTACACTCAGTTTCCGCATTTTATGAACCGCCAGAGCCGTGCGTATCCTACGAGCCTCGAAAAGCAACTGACTTGAGCGTATCGCTGCTCCGGCCTCTGCCATGGTGCTTCCGCTTTGCAGTGCAGTTGGCAGCACTGCAAACTCGGCGGCTCGGCGCATGCGCCCCTCCACCTTGTTGTCTGTGGTTAGGCACGAATGCGACTCGGACAGCAGGCAACTGTGAGCGGGGGCCCCAAACAGCTGTGTTTACACTGGGTGGTCAATCCGGCTGCTAGAAGTATGGGTCAAACACCGAACCCATTGGCAGAGCAATGAAAACTCTGTAATTACTGCATGAGATGTATAGAATACCGTTTGATGAAACTGCTATGAATAAAATTAAAAAATAAACATATAAAATAAAATGAATTTAAACAAAATAAAATAAATTTAAATAAATTTAATGAAAATAAAATAAGTGCATATAAAATGCATTTAATTAAAATGAAAACTTAAATTGATAAAAATAAAAACTAAAATAAATTAAATTAAAATAAAATTTATTTAATTAAAATAAAAAAAACATGTATTTAAATTAAATTTAAAAAAAATATTAAACAAATTTTATTAAAATATAATGAATTGACAATAAAATGAATTAAAATAGTATGTTTATAAATAAAATAAAAATCATTCAATTAAAATTTTAAGAAATAAGTTAAAATAAATTGATAAATAAAATTAACTTTAAAATTAAATTTAAATAATTTAATTTTAATTTAATTAAAATTATAATAAAAAATAATTTTAAAATTTTAAATAAAATTAATTTTAAAAAATAAATTTAAGTAAATTAAATTTTATTTATTTTAAATTAAAAAAAATAAAATTCATTTTTAATAAAGTGTTGATTTTATTTTAATTTTATTTAAATATGTATATTGTAATAACATTTAATGAAATCAGAGCAACGCCCAAAACGGAGCCATTCTTATTTTCTTTTAAGTTGTTTGTACAATTTACTTGGCCTTACGAACAAACAATTTAACACTTAAAGCGTCACGGCCTGCGCATAAATATGGCCTGATTTAGCACAGGATGCGGCTAATGAGCATCGAGGGAGATGCCGTGTAGTGAGGAGCAGCAGAAAAAAAAACCATAGCAAATGTCTGCCAAATGTAGCTGGCTGCCAAAAAATGATAATTACTTAGCCTAAAAGCATGTAAGCAAGGCACATAATTTGTTTGTGTATTCAACACATTCTGCTGGCCAATTTGGGCGCGTGAATGCGTAAAAAGCTTCACAATAAGAGTCCGCATCACAATCAGAAATGAGAAAAAATAGAAAAACAAAAAAGCAGAAACCAAAAAAAAAAACAAGTAAGAACGTTGCAGTCGGGCGTTACCGACTGCGGGATACTCATTCACATCCCATCCGCAATTTAGTAGCCAAGTTTAGCTCTAGTACTGCAGAAAATGCAGTTTTTCTCGATTTGCCACGCCCCTATTGGGCGTAGACATCTCATTTTTGGCCAGATCGTAGAACGAGCTAACGGTAGTCTAACTGTAAAGTTTGGATGCTTACGCTCCAAAAATGTGAAAATTACAGGGTATTTTTCGATATGCCACGCCCCCAAAGAGGCGTAAAAATTATTTTTGGGGAATCGATAGAGGATGTTACCAGTAATACAACTATCCAAATTTGAAGCTTCTAGCTCCTATACTTTAGGAGATATAAGCTTTTGCGGTTTGCCACGCCCCCTTTGGGCGGAGATATATCCACCATAGCTTGTTCGACTTGGGTGGTCAACCCGCGTATATATACCAAATTTCAGGTCTCTAGCATCAATAATGCCTAAGATATAGCAAAATCGGGAAAATCACTATATCTTCTGGTCCGATTTGCCACGCCCCTAGTGGGTGTAGACATATAAATTTTTGACCAGTCTTTATAAAATGATGACATTAGCTCACATGCAAAATTTCAACGTTCTAGCTTTAAAACTCTAGGAGATACAGTTTTATCCGATTTGCCACGCCCCCAATGGGCGGAGATATATCCGCCATAGCTTGTTGAACTTGGGTGGTCAACGCGGACCTACATACCAAATTTCAGCTGTCTAGCTCTTCAGCTAGCATGATTTCTGGAATATCGGAAAATGCATTTTCCGATTTGCCACGCCCCTAGTGGGCGGATCGGGAAAATTTTAACACTTTATAAATGGGAGCTATACACGAGTATGTGTTCCAAATTTCAAGTCTCTAGCTTCAATAGCGCCGAAAAAAGTTGCGTTCATACGGACAGACGGACAGACGGACAGACGGACAGACGGACGGACAAGACGGACATTGCACAAAACCAATATACTCAATTCACTTTCGTGAATGAGTATAAAAAACGAAAGCCGCAACACAACAGCATCGCCTGCCGTTGACACACATTAGGTACACCAAGGACAGCAACAAAACATCAGCCGCAACGACAACAACAGCAACACGAACACCAATAAAACATAAGCCAAAACGTGTTTGTTTGCCAAATTTATTGTCGGACCCGCTCGCATTTCCCACAGCGACCAACCCAGAACATACAGCAGCCCTAACCAACAACTGAACGTGTGTATAGGTAGCTGAACATGTGTCTGTAGACGGGTATGTATGTGTAAGTGTGTGTGTGGGTGTGCTTGCTTGTGTGTACCTGTCAGAGAGTGCGTGTCGGTGTTGTTACTAATGACAACGAAGCCGCGACGCGCATCAGCGAACGACACCAGAAAGTCATTGACTCATTGAGTTTTCCCTGTGTGCGATAACAACCGCCAATGCCACACCCCTCATACCACAACACCCCCACACTTAGCAGTGCAGCAGTGAGTTTCTCTTGGAATGCTAGATTGTTTGTTAGCCAGAAGCTTGGTTGCCAGGTTGACTGCATGGCTGCGTGTCTCCATCTAGCCAACGGCACCACCAACAGCTCCCACAACAACGGCAGCCACAAAATGGGCGCTGCGTCTGCTGCCGTAGCGTTATGGCAATGATTATGTAGTGGCTGCTGCACTTACTCCATCATCATTAGACATTGTCAGCTGGCACTACATTGCCTTGGCACTTTAGGCCACTCACCGCTGCCAAAAACAAAGTAACCTCTCAAAGGGACAAAGTACAACTCAAAGAGTTAGCTTTAACAAATTTTGGCAAAGGTAAAGAGGCTTAAAATAAATTGAACCCATTGATTTGAAACTTTTCGAGTTGCATTCGAATAACACTTTGAGCTCTCTTCCGAAATTCACTCGAATAACACTCGCAGTTCTAGTTCCCGATTATTATCTTATTTTAGCAGCACAGTTATTTAGTCAATAAACAGATTAATCACATTCATTTATTAAAAATAGCTTTTTTATTTATATTATTTTATGCTGTTGTTTATTTTCGAAATTCGATAGGCATAAAAATATTTGTTACTCACACAACGAAATGAAATGACTTTCACTTTTGATCGGTGGCTAATGGTCCATAACGATATTTAATCTCTTTATGACTCTATAAACAGTTTAGTTATTTGCACGTTTATTCAGACCAGCAATTGGGGCCTGGCCAATATTTTGGTAAATAGTTTTAATGGTCACGGCAAGTTCCGCAGTTAGCACTTTGCTTACGATGCGTCCAATTCTAGTGTTTTTTCTAGCGATGGGCGTGGCCCTTGCAGTAGACAAGAAAAACGTGGTAAGCTTTCCAAAGTAGCGGCAGTATTTTCTTTCTTATTGAGTTTCATTTACCATCAGGTGCCAGTGCCAGTGCCAGTCCATCGAAAATTTGTGATACAATCAGTACAAACCAGTTCTGATCACGACTTTGTGGAATACTTTAGAAAAGTGCCCAATGAGAAATTCCTGTACACCTTCCGTGTAGTCAAACCGGCTACGTCCTTCGCCATCAGTATTACCCTGAGTACCGTAAAGTCTAAACGGATAATGTACAAAATTGACAAATTGAACGGCTGTCAATTCCTGAAAAACCAGATGATGAACAAATTTCTGTCCCAGATCTACCGAGCGTTAGTTGTGAACAACACATTATTTGAGTGCCCAATTCGTGCGAACGTTTACTTCCTGAGGAACTTGATCAACCCCAAGATAATGCCCCACTTTCACCCGCTGGGCTACTATCAACTAAGCATTCGCATTGAAATGCCGGAGAATCGAAAGCCCTTGATTATGGAGATTCTCTCCAAGTACTTTGTGGTAGCAATAAAATGAACTCTGAGACTTTGTCGAAAATAATAAACAACTAATAAAAGATGGTTCTCATTGTCAGCTTCTCACCCAACACTTATTAACAACTTTAGTTTCCTTAAACCCAAGCATACAAAACTATTTAATGTAATATGCAGATGCCAAGAAAATTATCATAATATTCTATATTTTTATTCATGAAAATGGATAATGAAGTATTTTACAATTTAATCTGTCTTTTATTTATATTATATATATATATATTTTTTTTTTTATTTATACTATATTTTAAAACTTAATTCGGACTATATATAGTAAACCTTTTATTATTAGAATTGTGATATATATGTACCTTAGTAACCTCTTTTTTGACTTGACACTCAAGGCTGTCCAGACTGTCCTACTATCCTGACACCTCTACTCATAAGAAAACTTCTATAAGCATAGTAGGCTAGGCCCAACCAGTTTCGCCTTGAGGAAAATTACAATAAAGACATATGCAGCTCTAACTAGTTATTAAAAATCTTTGCAGTTAAATTAAATACTCATGTGACACAGTAAATGGACACGAAACAAAACAAGGAATCACTGTTCCAGTGCAATATATGCCTGGAAACGGCGAAGGATGCGGTGGTCATCATGTGCGGCCATCTCTACTGCTGGCCCTGCTTGCATCGATGGCTGCTAGCACGGCCAACTCAAACGCGCTGCCCCGTTTGTAAGGCAGCCGTTGACAGGGACAAAGTCATACCAATTTATGATTCCAATAGCACACGCCAAGAAGATTCACGCAATAATGTGCCTCCACGTCCTGCCAGGCAGCTTTTAGAGTCACGGCCAGAAGTTTCTATTCGCGGTACTGCACAAACCGACTATGAGCTCTCCAGACTGTTTTTTTATATCGCCTTTCTATGCGTCAGCTGGCTCCTGTTTGCCTAGCGATCTGTGGACAACACAGCTTTTTAGCAATAAAGAGATCAACAACTAAAGCAAACTACATCAAAAATTGCAACCAAAAAAAAAAAAAAAAAAAAAAAAACAAGTAAGAAGGCTCTAGTCGAGACTGCTCGACTAGGAGATACCCTGAACCCTCCAAACTGATATTCTAATCATTCTGCAGATCTTTTATACACACATACCTACACATGCATCCACATGCATAAGCTCGCGCTCTGCTAACTGCGCAGTAAGCAGCGACTGCGCTTGAGCTGCGCTGCAGTGTGGGCAATACTATGAGATTTTATTTGTTGAATAATTTCGTTTGTAGACGTACGATCTTAGTGCAACTTTCAGAATGTAATCATAATGTATAAATGTGTGTACATTCCGAAGCACAAGTCTCTAGTATTTGAAATACGTTTTTTACAAATTTGGGGCGAAGGGGGCGTGGTATCCAAAATCTGTAAATTACAAAATGTGTGTAATCGTCAATTGCATATACAAAGTAAATCTGAAGTCTCTATCTCTGATAGTGTTCGAATTAGGCTGAAAAAACAATATAAATTTATCGATTATCCTCGATAAAAAAGATATCGAATTAGTTATCGAAAAAATATGATAAACTCGTACTGCGTATGGTATACACGAGTCTTCATGCAAAATTTCAGCTCTCTAGCTCTTGTAACTTCTGAGATCGACGCACTCATACGGACGGACGGACGGACGGACGGACGGACAGACGGACGGACGGACGGACAGACGGACAGGGCTATATCGACTCAGCTCATCGCCCTGATCAAGAATATATATACTTTATGGGGTCTGCCACGCCTCCTTCTGCCTGTTACATACTTTTCACAAAACCATTATACCCTGATTTCCCATTTTCAATGGGTTCAGGGTATAAAAATAGAAAACACCGAAAAATTGTAATGTACTTTGGACGCAAGCAATAAAAACAAGTAAGAAAGCTCTAGTCGAGACTGCTCGACTAGGAAATCCCCTGAACCCGTCGGAGAACTGATATTTCAATAACTCTTCGCGTCTTTCTGCTTACACAAAACACACACACATGGATAGACACACATAGGCGCGCACGCATAAACACGCATGGGCTGCAGTGTCGGCTTACCATGGGAATTTAATTGTTTAATAACTTTTTTTGTAGACGTACGTTCTTCATGAAACTTTTAGATTGTGATTATATCATTACTATGCGTGTATATGCCGAATCTCAAGTCTCTAGTATTTGAAATACGCATTTTACAAAGGTGAGGGTGAGGGGGTGGATATAGGGGTGGGGGGTGAATTATAACAAAAACCGAAATTCTAAAAAGTATATATGAGTCTACGTTTAAAATTTGAAGGCTCTAGCTCTAAAGATGTGGGAGATATAATTTTATAACTGTCTTTCGATAAGGTTTTTTATCGATAAAAAAATAACGGGACAAGTTATCGATCTTTTGTGATAAACTTGATATGCGCGCTGTATATACGGTCATTTTAAAAAAAAGTTGAAGTCTCTAGCTATCGTAGCTTCGGAAATCGACGCGTTCATACATACGGACGGACGGACGGACGGACGGACGGACGGACGGACGGACAGACAGACGGACAGGGCTAAATCAACTTATCTCGTCGCCCTGATCAAGAATATATATACTTTGTGGGGTCTGCCACGCCTCCTTCTCCCTGTTACATACTTTTAACAAAACCATTATACCCTGATTTCCCATTTTCAATGGGTTCAGGGTATAAAAATAATAATATATATTTAACGAATATGCATTGTGTAAAATATAATAAAAATTTTTACAAAAACAAAAACACACATTTTTACGCAGTTTCTAGCTTTTACGTGCAATATTTATGTGTATATGTACATTTAACTATAAAAGCTATAGCTAAAGCCGAAGATACACATTATATATCCCATATTTTTCAGGTATATCTATCGAAAATTAAGTAGTTAAAATATTTGCAGCAATATTAGTATTTTGTGCATTTCATATCACAGTTCCACTCATCCAAGTTAATGATCCACAACATTTGCTTTTTATTGCCTAATTAATATGTTAGACAGTCATCGAAAGCGATTAATGATATCTGGATAAATTTGAGCTTACAATTAATGATCAGTCACCTTATGAACGCCCGTTTGAAGTTTACAATGTCTCCACATCGAGTCTACTTTTTGTGGATTCTTTTACTGCTTTCAGTCGAGCAAGTAAGCCTTAAATTATGACATTCGGCATTCGATTTTCCATATACATATCTTAAGTCTACAAATATTTTAATGTAGATATATATGAAACGGCTGGTTGTTGTGCAATCAGTGGAGACAAAATGCGATCACGACTTTGTGGAATATTTCAAGAAACTACCTAACCGAAATGGGCTCTATGCGTTTCGCCTAGTAAAGCCGGCTACATCGTTCACCATCAGCATTGTGATGCGCTCTATGAAATCGCAACAGATATTGTACCAGCTAAAAAAGCTAGATGGCTGTCAGTTTTTGAAAAATCAATTTTTGAAGAAGATGTTGGCCGACAGCTACACATCCTTAATTGTGAACAACTCATTCTTTAAGTGCCCGATAGCCCCGAAGGTTTACTACCTCAAGAATATAAGCAATGCCTTGGTCTCACCGACTTTCCACCCCACTGGATATTACCAGCTCAGCGCACGGATGCAAATGCCTGAAACTTCAGCCCCATTCGTAATGGAAATCGTCTGGAAGTACAATGTATATTACAAATAAGAAATTAATACTATGCTTAATGAATAAGTACGAGTTACTTAATTAAAACCATATATATACGTTGTCTGTTTACTTGCCTTCCACAATAATGTCATTAATGCATTAATGTTCGTAGTCATAGTCAGTGAAGCATTGCGATACAAAACAAAGCACAAAATGCTTACATTATACTAAAAAATAAAAAAAAAATTATACTAAAATTATACATTATACTAAAATAAATACATTCATAATTGTTAAATCAATAAATAATTTAAAATTTATAATTAAATCTAAGGGTTGTATTTTTAACAAATGCAAATGTTGAAAAGTAAACAAACCCTAGTTAAGAGTGCAGGAATAGGAGATAAGCAGAGCTACAGTCATTCTACGAGCAAAGAGTGCAAAGAGCATATTAAATGCCCTTCTACTGTTCTAACGAAAATGATTTTAGCTTATGAAACTAGGAATACAATCGATTGATTTAGTGCAAATATATTCCCCATATGCCCACTGCGGTGTGAAGAAACTACCTACATCTGATATACCAGAATTATTTAAGCAATATATTTATTAAATTCTGATACTTCTTAAGATAAATGCTCGACAATTGAGTGATTCTTAACATCGTCAATTGATATAGAAATTATAGAATTTTAATGTATATATGTTTAAATAAATGACCAAGCCTCAAAGGGGCGTTTGCTTATTTTGTGTGACAAGATCCAAGCAAGGTAATTGAAATTATCAAATGGCATTTAGAGAATAATTTAACAAAATTGATCTTTTATTTTATGGGAACTAAGCCAAAGAAAATTTTACAGGTAAATGGAAATATGTTCACAAGATTTCATTGTTTTGTTTAATTTTGTTAATTTACTCCAATTGTAATGTACTACTCCTAAAAAAATCTATTTTTAGAAATCAGTTGACATTAAACAAAAAATAAATAATAATAATTATGAAAAAAAAAAAATGTTTTTCATCGCTTTTCTAATTTTTGCCACACTCTGCCGGCAGACGCTCTACTGTGACTGATGAACATGACACAAGCTCAATACGATTAACTTCATGAACGAATATAAATGTTAATTTGACAATGATTAACCCAAGCTGGTATACAAAATCCCAGTCCCGCTTAAATAATCTAATGATCCATAACATTTTATCTTGATGGCTCCATGAACATGTAAGTCAATCATCTAATCGAATCAGTATAAAAATGATTTAGTCACTTATGGATCGTCAGTTTGAAGTTTACAATGCCTCTACACCGGATGTATTTTTTGTGGATATTTGTGCTGCTTTCAGTGGAACAAGTAAGCTCATCTTAAAGATCAAATATTCGATATATCCCAGACGTATTTCTGTATTTTCACATAGGTACATATGAATGGGATACCTGTCATAGAATCAGTGGAGATAAATTGCGATCACGACTATGTGGAGTATTTCAAGAAAGTACCGAATCAAGATGAGCTCTACACGTTCCGTGTGGTAAAGAAGGCTGCATCGTTCACCATCACCATTGAGTTGCGTTCTGTGAAATCTCAACGGGTATTGTACGAGCTAAAGAGGATAGATGGCTGCCAGTTTCTGGAAAATCAGTTTTATAAGAAGATGTTTATCGAGAGCTACAATACCTTAGTTGTGAACGACTCGTTCTTCAAGTGCCCGATTGCCCCAAAGGTTTACTACCTCAAGAATATAACCAACGCCCTGATCTCACCGACATTCCATCCAACTGGATATTATCAGGCAATTGTTCAAATCAAAATGGCTGAGAGTTCGTCTCCATTCATTATGGAAATTCTCTGGAAATACAAAGTGGGTTCGATCTAAATTATTAATATCTTTATGCATTTGTCTTCTATTTAATTGTCCATTAATGCGATCCATACAGTAATTATTGTAGTCATCGTCAGTGGCTCGAAATGAGAGAATTAAAAATGCTTACGTAATACCGAATTTATAATAAAGTTAATCCAAGCTAATATGAATTTCAAAAATTAGTTTTAGCCAAAAATGTTTTCGCTTGAAAGAAGCTGTACTGAGCAAGAGAAGTTGAACAATTAAGAAATAAAAAGAAAAAGAATTTTAAAAGAGCATAAATCATTTGTTTTTAGAAGACTGTAATGGATAATCTCTTCAGCTTAAATGATAATATTTATGCTATAAATATGTTTGTGTAAATTTTGGCTATTTGTGATAACATTATTCACATATCCAATGAGCTTATATTTAGCGAAAGGAAAAAACTTTGTAAAGAAAAGAAAATACCATTGAAATATTTATTATTTTGTATTTATTATATATATTATTCTATATTATATAATATTGTCATTAGCAAATGAACAGCTATGTGTGGTTAATGTGTGGCTGAATTAATTGCAAATGAAAGCAAACTTTAAAATATATCGAAAACGTTTATTCATGTATTAAAACTTGGACGTTTGTGGAATGATTCGTTTTAAGTGCACATCTGCCGCTGGCCCCTGCACGCCAGAGCTGTTGTCTGTTGTCCACTCAAAATTGATAAATCTACATAACAATTACGATGCTGGTTAGTATTAAAAACAATAACGGGACGAACTTGCACAACGGCAATGGCCATAGGGATGGCTATAGCAGTGTCCGTCATATTTCTAACAATGCGTTGGCATCTGCACAAAAAGGACTTATCTGCACGCAGAGCTCTTGTTGTTGCAGCTGTTGTTGTTGTTGTTGTTGTTTGGCGTTGCATTTATGCGCCTGTTTGCATGGCGTTTTGTATGTAGGTCAACATTTGCACGCTGTATGACTGACGTCAACATGGATGGGCCAGCACAGTCCGTTTCCGCTTCCCGTGTTTATGCCTGTTGTTGTAGTCGTTGTTGTTGTTGTTGTTGCTCCTACACCTCGTCCACCAGGGCTGCAATTGTTGTTGCTGCTGTAGGCTTGTCGCTCTGATTATTGCTGCCGTTATGACAAATGCCCACACTACACGGCGAACAGCAGCTGACCAGGCAGCCTATATGCCAGGCTATATATACATATGTATGTATGTACAGTGCTGCATAGATCTATGTGCATGTGTAATATGCATATAGTAGCCATATGTGTGCGTCGCAGCATCATCGATTTTTATTTTTGCGTGTTTTTCAAGCGCTTTTTTGCACTTATTTGCGCTTGTCATTGACAGCAGTTGCCACACATATACATACATATATATATATATATATATATTTGTAGCATACTTTTTGGGGCGTTGTCCGTTGCATTTAATTGGTATACATGCTTCTTCGCACGTCAACGCAATGACCATGTGTGTGTGTGTGTGTGTGTGTGTGTGTCGGTGTGCATGTGTGCGTGTGTCGCAGACTCTTTAAAATTGTAAGCGAATGCCACAACCACCATGCGCAGTGCCCCTTCATACTCTGCTCTGCTGTGCACTTCAAAAATGCAATCGTCAACGCGTTTCACATGTTATTTATATATATGTATATACACTTTTTTTTTTTTTTTTTTTTGTGGCCTAGCCAGAACTCCTTTGACAACTTTGAGAACAGCACATACACACATATAATTGCAGCCTTGAGGCTGGCTCTCAGCCTTTCAGCCTCTCAGCCCACCGTTTTACCTTTTTTTATACATTGTTGATTGTTTATTGATTTTTGCATGCCACTGTGTATATATTTTGCATGTTTTTAATGACTTTTTGCCAGGCTGTTACTTCATTAAAATGAATGCCATCAAAATGTTGCATTTCCATTTTGCTTTTCTCATTTCTTTCCTTTTTTTTCAAATTGCGCTCAAGTGGGTCGGCCCTTGAGCCGAGTTGTCGCTTGGCTAAAGGGATTTCAATAAACTGATAGGCAGGAACATCTTTTGTGTAGTCTGGCATAAAAGAAATCATATACATCATTACAATATTTATTTGCGCTCACTCTTAACCTCCGCCAACAACATGTGGGGCTGTGTTTCCAAAGACAAAGAAACGCAGCAGCAGCAGGAGGAGGAGCAGCAGCAACGTCAAGTTGTGAGTTGTAAGTCTTCTGTTCTGGGCAGGAAGCACATTTGCATGTAACACGTGAGTTCACAAAGGCAAGTGACATTGTTTGGGGGCTCGTGGGTCGCTGCCTGGCACACAAATTAAAGTGAGAGTGCAAGTGCGTGGTAGGGCTGGCATTTGGCTCAGCACACAGACAGGCGCAACCCGCTTTAGCCCGCCATCTCCTCAACGTGTCAGCCGAAGTGCAAGCGGCAGCAAGGAGTCATGCGCCGCACACATGACAGCATACAAATAGCCCGGGAGAAGCAACAGAGCTACATGCGGATGAGGCGCTGTTGATGCCGCTGCACGCCTCAGCGCACACAACAAATTATGCGAAAATCCATTTGCAACTTGCTCAAATTTCTGTAATTCCACATTAAATGATTGAACAATTTTAAATACACATTACATTCATCCATAATCCATGTCATTCACATATGAGAAAACTTCCAATGACACAGACTTACAGCTGATCAAATAGAGAACTCTTCTTAAAGAGAAAATCTCTCTCTATACTGTCTATCTGTCTATCTGGCTTATTTACTTTCTTTTAATATAATAATATGTTTAACTTATAAAATATATAACTTTTTGCGTATTACCAACTGCAAAAAGCAAAATTTCAATTAGTTGTTAAGCAAAGAGTTGTGTAAACAAACTTTTCTGTGACTGAAATTGAAATCGAAGTCTTTGTAAATAAATAGTTGCAATTGTAATATTTGTCATTATTTAAGTCATATACACACATGGCTGAAATTAATATGAAATCAAAGCATATTCAAAGCACTCAAGTGAGTATTCAAATTATTTTCACAAAAACATCAAGCGAACAATTTTTAAATTTAATGTAAGAGGAAAGAGCACAGAAACTCAATGCCAACAAATTATTGATTGTAAATCAAATATTGATAAACAGTACTGTAAGCCATCCATTTTCAGATATGAACATTTAATCTAAGCAAAATACGTAATACGTTCCTCACAGAGCACCTCTCTGAGACGTGTCAGCGACACACCACACTGAACTAGCAACAAATCCTTAATTGAAAATAAACGATTAATCAACAGCATTCCACTGCAAAAAACACTCCTTATCTATGTTGAGGTGATTGCACTTCAAAGGAAGGCTCAAGACTCTCAACTTGATATACCCATCACTCTTGACAGTTCGCATCATTTAATCTAGAAATAGAAATAATTGAGCTTTCAAGTCTTCCAATAATTTATTACAAAAACAAATACCTTTTAGACTAATACTATAGTAAAAGTATCTACTTAGCAAATTTATTTTTTCTGTGATATAGAATATTATCATAGAATATTATCTTAAATTGAATAGAATATATTGTAGAATACCGTAATCTAATTCGATTTGTCGTGTAATATCATATTCAATATTCGACTTTAGGATAAGTTTGCTCAAGTTTTCTGCTTTTTTTTAAATCATTGTGAAATTTGAAATCTGTAATCTGTTGACGGCCAACTTTGCTTGCAAAAATTTGGCCCACATTCGGAACGGCACAAAAGCCGCTTAACACGCACTTTCCATTCACACATACGTAAACACACACACAATGTACACAATACACACAACACACATACACACACAATAAAGTGCGGTTGCGTAATAAAGAATGGAGTGTTGCTTTTTCGCCCTATCATGCTATTTGCAGGCTTCAGGGAATATCATAATCACGCATTAAGTAACATTTTCAATTACTGTCCTGCTGCTGCATCTTGTGCTGCCCTGACCTGCCCCGCCTCTCCCTGTCGGTCTGGCTGCCACTCAAAATGTCTCTCAGCTCTAACCACATAAAAAACTAATCAACTTATTTATGAACATTTGCGGTGTACAAAAGGAGCGTGCGGAATTGCGTATTCCGGCCAGCCAGAGAGTAAATAATGTTAAGGACGCAGAAGTCTGTGCAGTCCGTGCCAGTAAATATACTTAAGGAAGCAGCCGCGAAATAGGAGCGTCGCCTTGCCAGCAACAAAGTGGAGAGTGGAGCAATGTCATGGAGCAGTTTATAATTTTTCAGCTAACTGAAATTACATTTCATGTGAGCCACAGACGTGAACACAGTCGTAGTTTGCACACACCCATAAAATATCGAAGGATTGCTCCAACTGTGGCGCATTGATCAGCCAACAAGATGCAAACAGTCGCCTCACAGAAACTTTTGGGTTGGCCCTGCCTCTTGACCACAATTTAGGCCACTTACATTTCCAGTGACCATGTGCGACCATAAATGACCGATGCTGTTCAGTTTATCAGCTACGGCGCGTGTGGGGCATATCAAAATGGCATTGGGACTGCGAGTGACGACATTTTTATGGCTGGACAAAAGCCTTTTATGTTAGCCGGGGGCAAGTTTTATGATTTCTTTCCTTTTTTAAGGCACATTGAGAAGGCGCAGATCCTCGTATCGATGGGCAGCCTCCGGCTCTAGTGGGGGGTGGTGGTTGTGGCCGTGGGGCTATTCGGCACGTTAATTAGTCATAATTACCCGTACAGCTTTTGAGCTTTGTCAGCTGCCTTTTGTGCGCCGTCACGCCTCTGATTTATGACCAGCAGCGCGCTTAAAGCCCCACAGCTTTAACTCAAACGAAATTGCCACATACTTACGAACACACTCACACACACCCTAACCTAACACTGACAGTTCTAATGCGTGTGCTTAATGATTTGGAATTGATTAGAAGTAGCCCGAAAGCAAAACAGAACACAAAAGCCATACAATAATATATGACGACGATTAAATACCCTGAATGCCCTTGTGGAAATGTATTATAAAAGGAGTATATAGGTGTATATATGTAGATAATATATATGAATATATTGTAATTTGTATATTTATATCTAACTATTGTAAACAGATGACAAAAGTTTATTAAATCATTTTTGATCATGGGGATTATTAAAAATAAAACCATAAAGATCCATAAAACATCGAAATTAAAAAAAAATATATATATACATACATTCATATGTATGTGTAGAGCTAGCTAAATTCGTAGTAAAACAAAATGCTTTTTATAAAAATATATATAAGTACATATTTTTCCTTGCCACAGAGTTGAGTATTGAATCTTGAAAGTATCATTAATCTAGTATGGAGCACGTACAGACTAACTCTTCCAAATCAGAGAATGAGAAAGCAGACAACACTTCACAATCGTCTTTCCACTCTCCGTAACATAACTCTTATACATATACAGATCTTATATACATATTCTACCTACATAGCTCTAGAGTCTACAATTAAGAGTATCAGCTCAGTCGACATAAAAAAAAAATCGTTCAAAGAACTCATGTGGCTATACTTATCGCATATATAATTCAAACCATGACAATTCGTCAATAGTATTAATATCTCTTTTATCTTTAATATAACAAATCTAAAATATAACAAAAAGTATTTATAATATATTTGCCCATCCGTTTCACATTTGATGGCGGAATTATAGAGGCCTTGAAAAGAGTATTAAAGCGCACAACTGTGGCAAAATAAAAATAAATAAATTATCAAAGCAAGTTGAGATGAAATTTTCATGCCAAGACGACGGCAAACTTCATTGAAAGTTATGGGCAGCAGCCGCAGGAGGCGTGTCTGGTTATGGAAAAGGCATCTTCAGTTGCTGCTCTTGATGGGGTTTCATGGTCCGCCTGGTTGCTGAAGATAATAAGCTTCACCAACAGCAGATAAACAAGAGCAGCCAAGCCAGAGCAACGGCTGACGGCGCTAAAATGTTGGCACATCTTGGCGGGCTTCACATCTACTCTTTATCCGGCTGCCAAATAAACTTCCAAATGTTTGCACTTCATCGCCTCGTTTCAATTGTGCTGAGCTGCTGACAGTTACAGATACGTAGAATATATATATGACACGATACGAAAATTAGCAAGGGCAATTGCCGGTTTATTTATTGTATGTTAGGTACAAGAGGGCAGCCTAAGACCAGCTTATAGTTTCGACTGCTCAAACAAATTGAACTTTTTCTCTCATCAGCTGTAAATAAGATGATGCTGAGGGGGGTTTTAATATTTCATGACGATGGAG
The DNA here is from genome assembly GCA_035045965.1 of Drosophila aldrichi. NCBI lineage: Eukaryota > Metazoa > Arthropoda > Insecta > Diptera > Drosophilidae > Drosophila > Drosophila aldrichi. The sequence continues at coordinate 3,202,286 of JAWNOM010000341.1, read as the reverse complement.
GAGAGCTGTGTGAATGAGAAACCTTTTCTGGACATTTTGCAAAGAAGTTCTAGTCTGAAGGGCAATTCAAACACTATTCAAATACGAGTCTATTGCTTTTTCGCAACGCAAATACGCACATATTGATTAAATGTATTGTTGTATTGAAAAACTTGTTCGTAACTTGTAACTTTTCAATGAAATTAGCATATGGTCGGCATATTCTATAAAATATTCTTTAACTTAGTTCAAATGCAAACTTTTCCCATATTTCTAAGTTTAAATATACAAATTTTTATAGATATTTCTTATTTTTATTATTATTATTATTACTATTAATTATTTTATATATATTATCATTATTATTATTATTATTTTTTTTTTTGTTATTTTTTAATTATTATTATTTTTTTTTTTTTATTAAAAATATTTTTTTTTTTTTTTAAATTGTTTTAAAATTAATATTGTATAAAATACACCAGCCTACATTAAAAAAATATTACATTAAATCCAAGCACGTATGAGATATATTAAAAATAATAGATAATATTATAGATTTTTGTAAATAAACTTCATTTTGCATTACAGCTTTCTAGCTCTTATACGGACGTATAAAAATAAGGCAGACTAGCAGATGAACAGAACTATACCGACTTAAGTAAACTATATGATTAAACATTTATATACTTATATACTCTTCTTATATATTATATATATGTATATCATTGCCCATTTTCAAGGAATCCGGCTATGATAAATAAAATTAATATTAATTTATCTACCCTAAATACTAAATTGTATATAAAGTTATCATTGCTATATAAAGTTATCTAGGGTAATATAGATTTTTTGCCAAAGTCGTTTTTTACAGAATTTGTTGCTTACGCTCGCTTATTGGAGCCCGTTTCGACAATTCTCCCTTGTTATTTGTTTACAACAACATAACACTTGTCGCCCCATTGCGAGACCCTCCGCCAATCTCTATTAGTTTTATTGCCAGCATTTTCGGGCGGCATTCGCAGCCATTTTGTTAACTTGATGTTTTCATTGATATGATATTGTTGTTGTTGCTGCTGATGAGTTTGTTCGCTGTTATTGCTGATGAAAATATATTCAATTTATTATATTCCTTATAGAGACACTTATTCTGCGCAACCATAATGCCACGCATAAAGCTGAGGCATCCCTTCAATTTCGTGGGAAAAACGCTTGGCCATATATTTTGCTATCCATGGTGACAGGCAACGCGTCGCCCGAGGAGCATATGTGTCTGAGTGTCGGCGCGTGGGGAGCTGCTAATATTATATCTGTGTGGGTAATGAATCTATTATTAAATTGTGTTGCTTATGCCAGCAGCAGCAGCAGCAACAACAACAATGATAACCGCAACAACAACGATAACACTGGCAACGCAAACAAACAACAGCAACGCCGCATCGACTCCAATATCAACTTCAACGCTTCCTCTGCACATTTTGGCGACGCAGTCGACGCGGACGTCGCGTCTCTGCCGCCGTCAAGTATCAATCAAAAACAGACGCCGCTGAGCGCTGTTCTGCTACACTCTCAGAAATTTATGAAGGTTCTTAATGGCCAAGGCTATGAATGTGTTGCCCTGGGTCGAGAAATATCAACAACAACAACAATACCAAATATTTTTCGCTCTAGCTATTATTGATGTCTTTGCAGCTTAGCTCTCTCTTTCTCTCTCTCTCTCTCTCTCTCTCTAAGCTTAGTTCATGATTTGCGGAATGCAGTTGTGGGAGAATTTCAAACTGTATTTTCGCTTTAGACGGATAAACTTTAAGCCCAAACCTGATAATCACTGTCGCCTTTCAAAGCTCTCATTAGCAAAACGTTCAGAACTCTTTGGCCAACTTTTGACTTCATTATGTCGGGTTCTGCTCTCTCGCTCTGCCTTCATCCCTCTCTCTTTCTCTCGCTGTCTGCCTCTCTCAGCTTGCGTCGCTTTGTCGCCGCAAAATTGTGCAACGTTTCCGCTGCTGCTTTTGGCGCACATCCGTTGCCGCCGTCCTGGTCCGGTTCGTCCTGCTGTGGTTATTCGCCATTTCATTTTATTTTGCACATTTTATTATGACTGCCGCTTGTGAGGCAGCTCATACATTTTTTATTATTATGTCTGCTTATCAGCATGTGGCAAATATACTCCAGGACCACCGCCTGTGCCAGCACCAAAGACCCCCGCGCGACCCCTAACTCCGTGCCCTAGACCGGGGAGCCGAGCCGCGCCAAGCCGAGTCGAGCCAAGCCAAGCCATGCGTTGAAATGCGCGTTTAGAGCCGCTCGTTTGGGCGCGTCGCTTTACAGTTCGCTGATTGTTTGAATGATGACGACGTCAGCAGCGGGCAAAGCCCATAAAGCTGCGCTTTGATGCTAACTGGCATTGAATTGTCACGCCCAGTTAAACACTGTTTTGCATTATTCCAGCCAAAGCATGTGCACTTCATACGTATCAAATACATTTTTCCAAATCTCTTGTATTTTTACAAAATATTATTCAGAATATTGCATCCATTTATTTAGCAACAAATTTTAAATATGCGTTTAAATATAGGCTATTATATATTCATCAAAAATGTACTAGGATCAACTCTGCTGTTTGCAAAGCCATTTACGATGCATTTCAAACATTCATTTTAGCACTAGAAAAGAGATAAGCTATATTCTAACATATCATAGGCAAACAATTGGCAGCTAAAATTTATAGAACTTCAAGCAATGAAAATTTTTAATGTATCCGTTAAATGGCCAAAAGGCAAATTTCATATTGGCACAAGCCTCGTATACGAATATATAGTTTACACCAAAGCCTACTGAGACATGGAAGAAACAAAAAATCACAGTATATTCTAGAAGTTTCCAGATGAGAAGGATTCTTTAGACAGAGGCCCAAGCACAGTGATTTTACTTGGTAGTTATAAGAATTAACTGTAAATGATTATATTTATATATATGAAGTTATTTTTATAAATTATTAAATATTATTATGCTTAATGCTCTCTTGCATGCATGAACATGCTTATATGTATATGAGTGCATAATTCTATTCGATTCTAATTGATAATTCATATGAATTAATTAGGCTGCATATCGTATGCCTGCTCTTTCCTATATACAAATAAACAAATAAACAAATAAACAAGGCATATCGATTTATTATGTGCAAATACACATAACGGAGCTGATAAATAGAAGTCAACCCTTTTCTTTGCTGCAGTCCCAAGCCCACGACAGTTTAACAACTGTTAAAAAGTAGGATAAATAATGCCAAACAACAACAAAAACAGAAACTAAAGGTAAATTCCAGTTTTTATTGGCTGTCGAGCATGAAACGTTGAATTTCTATTAAATATCTGGCGCTCACATCGTATACGTAATATCAGATTACGGCGCCGGCTTAAAGGCAAACAAACAAAAGCACAGCAAAAAATAAAAATAAAAGAAAATAACAAAACAACAAAGATAAATAGCAAAAAAAAAAAAAAGGAGTGCAGCAAACAGAAACGCGCGCATAAAATAAAATGGAAATTACACGGAGAGAGAAAGCGGGAGAGAGATATAGAAAAAACCTGGACGTGGGCGATGGGAAGAAGGGTTCATACATATAAGGTATGGGTTCGGGGAATCGGCGCTGTTGGCTGGGAATGAAGGTGCTTACGCTTTTTTAATTACCTCGTTTAAGCCAACGGGGCCTTGAGCTTCTATGTGCGAGCGCAGTATGTTGGTATTTGTGAGCTTTGCTGTAGTTGTATTTAAGTGTGTCTGTGCGAGTGTGTGTGTGAGTGTGTGTGTGAGTGTGTGTGTGAGTGTTTGTGCGCGCTTTTATCAACTCGTTTCGCCGTGTTTTACTCACTCGCAGACGTTGCCATAAGTTTTAATTAAAATTACTTTGCTCGCTGTTGGCTGACGGCTGCTGCTGGCTGATTCTCTCCCGTTTTCGTTGTTGTTGTTGTTGTTGTTGCTGTTCTTGTTGGTATGGATGTTGGTTGAGTGTTTTGCCGTGTGCTTTTTGTTATTTGCTGTTTGGCCGCTCACACTCGTCAGCTGTGTGCATGTATGTATGTATGTGTGACTGCGAGTGTTTTTGTGGTTTTTTGTTGCTGTTGTTGTTGTTGCTGTTGTTGTTGCTGTTGTTGTTGCTGGTGCCGGCAGTTTGTTTTTGCGGCCTGCGTCTCTGACATTGCCCCAGCAAATGACAATGGCGGTCGCGGCCACGTTCGCGTCGCAGTCAATGGCCGCTGGCTTTGCGCTGCATTTGTTGTTGTTGCTGTTGTTGTTGTTGCCATTGCATACTTTTTGGGCCGACCGGATATTAAAAGCCCTGAGAGTTGCTAAATATATTTATCAGCTATTCAGAGAAATCAACTGAGCATGTTGCATTCGTTAAAAAACAGTTAAATGCCCTTATAAATCGATATCTTAGACTATGGATGGACCACATCAATTGATGACTATGTGGGGAGAAGGTTTTCTATGATCAGTGAGCTTAGCTGGAGGGCTCTAGAAAATTCTTCTAAACACCTAAGAGGCATAGAAATGAAGAATGACTTATATACATGCATAATTCTTAGCAAGTTTCAACATTATGTAATGCTAAAGAATAAGCTTATATATAAATAATAACTTACTTTGTTAATATATTAATTTGTAAGGCTATAGAAAATTTTGTTTAAAAATTAACTTGACCCTGTAGGCTTTGGTGTATTCTATATATTCGTATACGAGGCTTGTGTATAATATTTTTTAGTTTCTGCTCAGTAGGCTTGTTTGGATTTGGTATTTCCAATGGCTTTCTTTGTACGTTTACACTATGGTTATGCCTGAAGTCCTATTGGAGAGGCACTTTTGCTAGAATCTCTGCATCTCACTCTGATTTGATCATGCTTTTATTGTCAGCCGACTTCTAAATTAATAAAGTGAAATTTTTATATAAAAAACAAATTAAAGATCGCCTCCACATTGTAGTAGCGGCTAGTGGTTATTTATCTTATTCTTGCGACAAATAGTTTATAAACTATTCAGTATTTAAATGTTTCGTTACTCGTATCGTTTTACATGTTGGTATTTCAGTCCGTGCCAATATGAAATTCGCTCTCCAAATATGTTATACATATATTTCCAGTTCAGAATTTCAGTTTGTAGATCTATAGAAGAAAGTTTCCTTCCGTATACGTATGCCTCAGTGGGCGGTATGTATGAATAAACATTTCCATTTCAGGTAGGAATAATACACTTTAAATCTTATTCCTAGTCAAGTACAAAGACATTTTCTTTAGCTAACTTTATTTGAACGACTATAATATTTAATGGTATTTCCACTTTAGAAACTGATCTAAGTACTCTACTAAGTACTCGATTTTAATACACAAATAAATTTATGGTAAATAGCAATTGCAATTAGGACGGTAAATATGATGGTATTACTTGCAAATTAATCTGTTATAGTAAATTGTGAGAATTACCAGCTCAAGTAAAATCGATATTAAGCAGTGCAGGAAAATGGCTTATGCGTCCCTACAATATGCTGTCGTATAATACATATATATAAATCCTTTTAGGGCTGGTTGTTTCCACAGGAATCCCATTCTCTATTCTGTTTAATATGCGTTTGGTTAATGCGCGTTTAACTCAATGTATATATATGTATATAGATATATATCTTTACATTTGCGAAATGGGAGTTACTGGCCTCTTTCCACTCGAACTAGTGCAGCTGCAAAGTGCAAAGTGAAGCCAAAAACAGTTCGGGCCGGTTGCTTGATTAACCATTCATTGCTTTGCTGCTTTATGCTGCCTCAATAACCGAAGCCGGACTCCTCTGCAACTCCTATAGTTTCAGGCGTACTTGCAGGTGCAGTTGCAGCTGGTCACTGGCTTTTGGTCGATGTTTGCTGCCAACTGCTTACTGCCTGAGTGACTTGGCTTTTGCTTCTCAGTGAGCTACCCTTAGCCCATACTTTAGCCGCCTGAGTGGTCGGCTTTGTGTGCTTCGGACCTCCACTCCGGCTCCGATTCTGATTCTGATTCTCACTCCGACTCTTGTGCCGGAGCCATGCAATTTACGCTCAAGGAGCAAGCAGTCCGTATTTGTGCCGTAGCTACTATAAGCTGTATTCTCTGATTATCGCTGCCAGCTTTGCCAGCTGTAAAGTGGCAATCCGTGCAGAAATTGTATTTAACTTTATTTTCAAAGCGAGTTGCAGTGGTAAAAAAAAAAAACAGTAGTTTGTTGGAGAGAGCGAGAGAGAGAGAGAGAGTGAGGGAGAGCCAAGTTGAAATGCTCGACTGTGCGAAACCCCTGTAATGCTCACTTAGTTCTCCCAATGGAATCTGGAGGCCAGACTTTACTCATTTATATTAAGCTGGGATTTTCAGCTGGAATGTCTGTATATATCGAAATCATTTATTCTGTATTTAATGAGGAAAATAAGCAGAGAATGCTTTTCTGCTCGTTGAGGCCCCTCTAAGGCGTTTTCACAGGGTATGATAAGCGAATTCCAACAGTTGTTGTAAAACAGGCAAGTGGCCTTTGCATGTCCTGTTCAAAATTTAATTAACATTTAATTTGGCCAAACTTGCGCCTTGCCATATGGCTTAAAGGCCCTGGAAAGTTGTGCGGAGCACAAGTTTTTTACTGGTGACAATCACAACATGGGCTGCTGTTGCCGTACCATATGCATTATAGCATTACATTGCAGTTGGCCAAAAAAGCAGCTGCCGCTTATGTATGCAGCACAGCACAGCCGTGGCCAGGACTATGAAATCTGTGCCAAGCAACTCGGCTGCAGTCTCAGTGAATCCTTACACGTAGCGGAAGCAATGATCTGGCAAATTTTAGTTTTACTTGTAGTAGCTGCTAGAAGTTTCGCTTGCTCTTACACTAAATAGCGTTAGCAGCAATAGCAGCAGCAGCAACAGCAGCAGCAGGAGCAGGAGCAACAGGAGGCAGCAGCAATGGGGGAGCAAGGGGCACCTGGGGACTGCCAGAGTTGTTGACGTGCTTAGGTGTTGGCTTATGATTGCGCTTGCGGCAGCATTGCCAGCTGCTCCTGCTGCTGCCTGAACTTTCTGCGTCTCGTTTTGCCGTTGGATGCAGCGACAAAAACTGCAAGTAAGTTGCTTAAATTGCAGCGAATTTGAGATGCTACACTGAACTTACCTGCCCCGAGGCCAGCGACTATTTATGTGAGCCTTTTGAAATGCTCTCAGCTCGTAGCACACTTTAACGTCGTACAACGACGTAAAGCTAACAAGCTCAGTCAATCTGAGCAACATGCCTTACGCTTGCTAAGTAGAAGAGTTGTTTACGAAATAAAGCCGTTGAGGGTACTCACTGTTGAAAGTTGAAGAGATTGACTGTTTTCTATAAAGTATATATGTCAAACTTTATTCAAATGAAATTAAAAACAAAATATGATTGAATCATTGGGAATTCTAGTACTAAGTACTAGTCTAGTACTAAGTACTAGTACACACATAGCAATTACAATCCCGTGAGATTCTTTTATAAGAATACATCAATATAATCAGTCCTAGCTAACCTTCAGCTTAAACAAATGAAATATGCCTTAGACAATATAAAAAGGCAGTCAGATTTATGAAACTAAACTCAGATTTCTATTCCCAACACAACTCCATGCAGTTTATGGCTTTAATCACACTAGTTGGCCTCTATTAATTGAAGTGAAAACGTGTTCACTGGCAGAGAGAGTAATTCGAGTCTCGTCTACTTTCAGAGCCACAATAGGTATCTATTTTAGTAATTTGTCTAGTTAAGTGCAATTAAGTTAACTTGCAATTTCTTGCAGTGCACAAAGTTGCCAAACCTAGACCCACACACGCACACACATCTGAGGAGACAGACAGCCACAGTCATAACCCCTGGCACGACCGCTGGAACATCACGACCACAACTTATAGTTACTTTCTACATGGGGGTATATGTATGTGTAATTTTGCAAGATTTTATATTCATTGAATAATCCTTGGGTATAAAATGGAAAAGTTTTTCGTGCAACGGTGGGGGAGGAGGCGCTTAGTTGGCAGGAGCCCTTGCCAGCTCACGCAGGATGCAATTTTCAATTTGTTGGTAATTTTATTTTATATTCCACAATCTAAGTCAAGTCAAGTTTACCGAAAAACGTTTTACCGTGCAAATGATTTTCATTCCGCCCTGGCCGGGCCGGGACGGGACGAGCAACTTGTCGCTGCACGAGCAAGTTGTAACTGCAGGCAATGAGGCAAGGGGTAATCGGATGTAGGCGGTGCGGGGTGGGGCGGGGCTAGCCAGCTAGCTAAGGCAAGGGACAGCATTTTCATCTTCGCTTCTGCGGCATTCGCCTCATTGTCATTTGCCCTGCCCCGGGCCAGGCAGGTAAAGTTGGAGTTGCAATGCGAGTTGAAATCTGAATGCGAGCAGCTGAATTCGTTCGTGGAACAGGCAAAACCAGGCGACATACTTGAGGTGTGCAGCTGGGTACTGTTGCCAGCCGCGCAACGGACAGTCAAATGAGTTTTTGTCTAGGAGAAAGTTTTTACAGCCGCGGAGGGGGGGGGGGGGCTGCCAGCAACTAACAGCACAATTATGCCAGCGACGTGGCTGGAGTTTTTTCTTAATGCTAAAAGCGTTTACAGCGCATCTGCGAATGTTAAACAGGAGGAGCTGTAATTACCAAACATGCCAAACGTGTGTCTTCTGGCCTGACAATTAAACAAACAACACACAAGCCGAACATTCGCATTCACATACATATTTGGGGCATTTCACGCGCGCCGCCTTTTTGACTTGCCCCGCAGCCATTCGGCAGGATCCGCAGCTGGCGTTCGACGCAGGTTTATTAAATCAGTTGTAAGATTTTTGTTTCATGCGGAAATATTTAATTTGGATTTTAAATGCGTGCTGCCGCGCCGTAATCCAAGACCAGCGAAGCGACCCTTGACGCGAAGCAACTTTACCTACTGTCGCAGCTGTGGCACGATGCCAGCGCCATGAAAAACGAGAGAAGTGCGCCACGAATGCCAAGCGAAACTTTTTATGGTCGTGTGCCTGCGGCAGGCGACTCCCGTTCTAGGGAGCAGCTCCCCCTCCCACGGCCTGTCGTCTCAGCTTCAGGTGTGACTGACTTCCGAGTTAACAAAGTTTGAGCGCTGGCTCAGATTTCGCTTCGTATTGGCTTCCACAATGTTAGTCATGCTGCCAGCCAACAACTAATTGATTATGGGAACTAGTAGCTAATTGATAAGACTTGTAGACGCAGAGCTCCATATGTTTTTCTTGACTCGAATCAGTAAACATTTTTTCTATTTCATTGCAAATTAAAATCTGTTAACAGTTAACAGGCTGACTTTTACGCATGTTAATCCCATTTTCAAAGAGACTTTATTCAAAATTCAATACTCAACCAAAAAATATCTGCAAATATATTGCATAAAGTGAACGGTTCTCATCAAAAAAAAAATATCTCACACATCAGGAGATCTCACCATTTGATTCTAGATGTGAGAGCAAGACAGTTACTTAGTATAGTTTTATAACAGAGGAATGTAAAGTTGATTTAAAGTATCGATGTCAACCCAAGAAGAATATTAGAAGTATTGCTAAAATTTGAATAATCAAACTGTCAACAATCAATCTGAATTTTATAATTTTTTAAACAGTGAATTATACCTAAACTAAACTACTTTATAATAAGCTTTGACTTGAACTTTGTTGCTATATTTCAATATTTTTTTAAAATTTTGCTTTATCAGATTATTTTCTGCTGACTGTGTGCTCAGCACAAGCTCTCGAGTATCCAGCAGTGCATGTAATGCCCTAACACAATTCCTTTATCAACTGTGCCACCTCATATTACCCTTTAAGCAAACTAACCCATTTGGTTATACACACGTTGGGGCAGACACTTTGAGTAGCTGAAATCCAATTCAGCTCTATATGTTCTGCTCCATATAGCACGAGAGATACTTCGCTTACACTACTAACATTTAATTTGCTACATAATTACATAATTAATAAAACACGCTGCTAGCAAACACACACACACACACATCTGTCCAGGTGCCCATGTGATGCTCGTAGCTGAAGCTGTGTAGGTAAACAGCAGCCTTACATAACCTGAGTGATGGCGGCGTATACGCAATATTGACAGCGCAAGATTTACAGAGGCAAGTTGAACTTTAACATGCAGACACGCACACGCGCACAGAAACAACCTGAATAATAATAATAAAATTATAATAATAATAATAGTAGCAACAACAATCACGAAACGCTCGAAGGTAATGCTTACATTTGATTACAGTGTCATTGAGTAATTAATGTGTCCTTGTCAATAAAAATGCCAGCAGGCATACGCATTGCTGCCTGTCAGAGTACGAAAGCTACAACAGCAACATCAGCAGCAACAACAACAAAAGTACCAAGTGTGTATACATGAAACTAAAATCCTTTTGTTTGCTCTGCCTTAATTAATCTCATCAGTTAGCCCAGCTGGTCGTCCTTTGACCGGATGTAACCGACTCTTGTTGTTCAGGTGTCAGCCAAAGCCCCAGAGCATTGTTCGTTTCCTGCTGCTGTCGTTAGTGCTGCTGCTGTCGCTGCTGCCGGCGCTGCTGTTGTTTGCCTGAGGAAATTGTATTTCTAATTAATGAGCATAAAAAGCAATTTTCGACAATTTATTACGTATACGATTTCGTAGTTTTTAACAGACCCGACATACATTAACGACGAAAGTCTTAACAGCGCCCAGCTACGTAGCGAAATGTTAAAGCCCCAAGCAAAGCAATCAAAATAATTGCTGTAGTTTTGCGGGCAATCGCAAAAGCAATTCAAATTCAAATTATAATTAAGACTCAACCGCCCCCAGCAAAAGCAATTAAAAATCACAACAATTCTCTCAGATAGTATGTTGAAAATAGTTTTGTCAGTGCGACGACAGGATATTAGCCAAAAGTTCGAGGTAAATTGACTTTGTCTGCCAGCGGTTCCGGTGTGTATATGTGTATGTATGTGTGTGTGTGGGTGTGTATATACATATATTTTGAGGGGCATTCGAGCCGGAATAACATTGAAATTGACCAGCTAATTTATTCGCCTGACAAACTCAGCCTAACCAATTGATGAACACGCTCGAGATATGACAAAAAGACAACAAAATGTTATTGCAGGTGCTCCTAAGCACACAATTAGCAATTTACATCAAACAAACTATGCTTGAACTATACGATAACAATAATTCGAATGCATTTCACTTAATTAAGCTTTCACAAATTATAGAGAAAATAATTTGATAACTCTCACGAACAGCAGGCACAAATTGAATTTCATTTCATTTCCATTAAAGATTTAACATATATTAGAGGTTGCTCCATTTGCTAATGGTGCAAGTCAAAAGCAGATGATCATAGGCAGCTGTTGAGGCCGACAATTACGCGGAATAGATATCGAAAACAAAAATCAAGTGGGAGTAGCTGAATGCGTAATACTCGTTTATATTAATTAAATATGTGAGAATTTTTGTAGTAGGAGTAATTAAATGAAAAATATATTATATTATATTATAACAATAATAAATATTTATGATTTTATTGAACTTTTTAGAACAACAATTTTTATTTTTAATAATTATTTTATTTATTTTTATTTATTTATTTTTTTTTTTTTTTTTTTTTTTTTTTTTTGCATTTGATCTTTAGTTGTACCTTAAATGTATGCAGTTATATATTCTATATCAAGCCGAAGGGCTTAGCAGTCAACGCTTTAGTTGTTATATAATATATAAATAATAATAAATATTCTATATGTATTGTACACTCTTATTCATTATATTTTATCCAGCTTTAAAATCGTACAAATGGTCCGTGAACAAAACGAATATATTTTTATTTTTGCTTTGGACGTGGATAAGCATGATAATGGCATCCGTTTTGCGGTTTGTTCGTTTGATATTTCAAAGCGAATGTCAATTACACGCAATTAAATCGCATTTCTATGTATTCGAGGTTTCATTTCCGCTACGGGCGCTATTAGATATGCGATGTCAGTAGCAAAGCGAAAGCGTAGGCTCTGGCGCAGACAAAACGGAAATTAATTTCATTTTTATTTGATATTATGGAATATGAGATAGATTTGGCTAACGATTTTTATGCGATGGCTCAATTTACTCCGCACTGGGTTCAATGGCCGGGCCGAGTCGATAAGCATGTTATTATAATACAGCAGCTATAATGAACAGGCGTCCAAAGCCGAAGACCACACAAGCAAGCAAGCTGCCAGAGTGAAAGAGTATGGGCAAAGTTTGTGATATGTTCGGCAAACAAAATGCCGATGGCCAATTGACAGCAGCAACAGCAGGAGCAGCAGGAGTCGGCAGGGCCTGGACACTGCCGACAGATTGAAGTGCAAACAAAGTGTGAGCCAAGCTAAGCGAGCGGCTCTCTGCCGTGCATCGACATGTCAAATCTGGTCCCACACACACACACACACACACACACACACACACACACACAGACAGACAAATACATACATACACTTTGAGAAGCACATGCCACTTGTACGGCGAGCTTAAGCTCTGGGGAAACTCTCGTCCAAAAAACAAAAACTAATACAATAATATGCAGCTCTCTGCTCTCGCCATGCCCCTTCTCTGTATCTATGGCTGTCTCTGTCTGCCGCGCTGCTTCACTCTGCCAACTATCGCCATCTCATTCCGTCTAACTGTACAACTTTCACTGAGGAGCATGCATTAAGGCGTGTTGAAGCGCATTGAATTGTGTATTGGGGTTTGTTTACAATGCAGCAGAAAGTTTTTACGTTCGCTTAGCCAAAGGCAAAGCAACTCCCAACTTTCTTAAGCAATTGTCCACGACCAGCAGCAACAGGACGACAACAACAGCAGCAGCAGCAGCAACAGCAACAGCCACTGAGATAGTTGGGTAAAGCTTTTGGCATTTATTAGATGCACAGCTCGTTGCAATCCAGTTGTCGGTTTGTAGCTGCCCCTCTGTTCCCTGTGCACCCACTGTGCGCAAATGACATAAGTTTTGCCCTCGGTTTTTGGCTTTGAGGCTTAAGAGCAAGTTTCATAAATTTATTTAAAGCCTCTTGGAAACACAAGAGACTAAAATAAATTCAAATATTATTTAAAGTCTTTAGATGTTATCAAAGCACCTTCAACTTAAACAAGTTTGATTAGATTTTTAACTACATTTATATAATATCAAATTCAATTGATTTATTTATTTGTTAAATTAGATAACTATTTTAATTGGCTAGCTAATTTAACAAACATTCTTTTCTCCTTTAGCTATGAGCTCTATTTATATTTTATGAATTCTGTCTATTCTTTATCACTGCCTGAGAGCCCACGATATTTTTAATCCCCTTTACATACGCTAAAAAATCAATTAAAACCCCCTTAAAACATGAAAATAAAATCACCGCAAATGCACCACAAAAAATATGCCACAATAAAAAGTTGGCTTTCCGTTGCCAGGCAACTTTATATGCAAATACGAGTGGATGCTGCGTGTGCATACATACATACATCTATACATACGTGTGTCCACATGAGTGTGTGTGTGTGTGTGTAGGTGAGCACGTTACATTTTAAATGAATTGTTCACGCTTTTGTTTGCACAGAACGCGAAGGCAAATAGCAAATTAAATAAATAAAATTTATTTACTAAAAAAGAGGTATTAAAACGATATATGTAACGTTATCTACATAACAATATATATGTACATATATGCATTTCTATATACTTGGACTTATGTAAAAATACCGGTACAAAGCAACGAAATGCAATTTTTAGCAATCGCGACAAAATCTAACAATCTTTGTTGATTTTTAGTGCGAATAAAACATTTATAAAAAATTAAAATAAAATAAAATAAAATAAAATAAAATAAAATAAAATAAAATTAAATAAAATAAAATTAAATAAAATATAATAAAATAAAATACATATATATGTGTAATCTAAATACAAATTAGATTTTGTTATTAGCTCTTTTTTAATGTAAAACAAGATTAAACTGCCACTAAAGGTAATAGTAAGCTCGTTAATAAAATATAAAACTTAAAAAAAAAAAAAATAAATAAATAAATAAAAAAAAAATATATATATATAAATACAAATACTCATATGCATATGCCCCTACATATATCTAATCTATAATTCTTATATTTTATATAATTCTTATATTATATGTAAGCCCATTGTTCTCGTATATTAAATTCAGTTTTCATAGAATATACAATTCTCATATCAGATTTAATGTGTTAATCCATTTATTACCCTCCGCTATTGCAGGGTATTCACAATTCGAAACGCCTTGCTCATCCTTTCTCTTTCCCTTTTAATTTTATTTGTATTTCTACATTGGGTGGGCGGCTTATTTGGGCCAATGGGTGGTTCAATAAAAATGTCAACGCCAGCATAAAATTCGCCGCTTTAAATTAAATATAAGCCCGTATACGTAATATTTTCAATGCGTGTGCTTTTAATTTGGTTTTTACCAAACAGCAATTTAAATATTTTATTACTTTTATATAATGCGCAAACTGTGCATATTTGAAATTTTAATTTAATTTTTTCTTTTTATTTATTTTTATTTCTTTTTCTGACGGCATATCTTTTTCATAACAATAATGGGGCACCCCGACCAAAAAAATAGGAAAACTAACGTTTTATATCCACTTTTTATATCGCACACTTAGCTGTGGCTTTAATTATGCTGGCAACCCTTGACAAGGGCGCTCGCCAGCTGCAACCCCCCCACAAAAATGTAGCTCATGAACTGTGGTTCATTGTTTAAACTTTCAAGTTGGCGACAATAAACGTTGAAACTTTTAGTTTTATTGCCAAAGTTTCGACGAGATTTTCTGTCGAAACAAAATACAAAAAATACGTCTATGTATAATAATAGCCACAAGGCAGAAGTTTTGGGGCCCGGCCACAAAGCGCTCCCAAAACTTGTCTCAACAACACTTTCGCTTTGCAGTTAGTTTGAGCTCCACTCACAAATCGACGACTAAGTGACTGACTGACTGCCTGGCTGCCCGGGCGCTGTTTGCCCATAAAACTGTTGAGCAGCCAAACAAAAATGCAAAGCGGCTCTAATCAAGCGCTGCCTCCCCGCCATAAGCAGTTACAATACGCTCCCTGTCTGCCCCCAGCCATGCCTCTTAAAGCCCAAGGAAGCCCCAGCAAAGACGCGGCTCACGTTAAACGGCGCCCGAGTCAAACTGTCCAAACCTGCACGTACCTGCACTTGATCTATGCGGATATTAAGATATTGAATTACCTTTCAGTTCGTGCAGCTCAGACCGAACCAACCCGCTTGAGCTGACGCCCATCCCCCGCTGGGCTGGTAGCGTGAATGGAACATTCCAGCGCGCACAGCTCTGAGATATGGAAAAATGCGAAATAAATCCTAGTGGCAATTGAACGTTAATAGTTAAATAATGCAGTGCCAAATATGCGCTCAACTATGCTTAAAATTCCAGGCATAACCCATAAGTGGGTAACCCCAAGACCTGGCCAGCCTGGCCGTTAGACACAGACGTGTCCATGCGGCCGTCTAACTCCATTATGTATGCAGCATGCGTGCGGAGGCCGAGACAACGGGACATTGATATGGATAGAGTCTGCCTGGTGGAAGGTGTGGACTACCACGATGCTGACGAGCTTACAAATCTGTCTCGGCTCCGCTTAGCTTAGAAGAGAAACATCTGTTGTTGTTAGCTAAATCACAATGTTCATATTAAAGGCTTCTTCAGCGCAAGAGATACATACAGTGGTTCACAGCTTATTTCAACCAGCACCTCACAAAAAGTTTGCATGTCTATAAAATCCAAACTATTTGAGATATCGAAGAAATTTAAACGCAGGATGTTAGTGTGATGTTTAAACTAATACAAAATTAATCCATTTATTTTTTAAATATTTTTTTAATATTTAATAATGCTCAAAAACCAAAAAATGAGACCAAAACAGTTCCACAGCTTATTTCAACCACCAACTTTGCAACTGATCAAAGATCTGTTATTTTGCAATTCAACTAGAAATTCTTGTTCTATGCTTTTTTACTGATTTCGCAGTGTGATGATATAAATTTGTGCTTAATTTGGTGAGCTCAACTTGCAGGAAAGTGAATTTATCACAGTGGGACCACAAACAACTATTGAGCAACGGAAACTTGTTCTCAAACCCTTTAAAAATTACCATACCCATAGAAAAATTAGTGATATGGTTGGATTTAGTGATTCTACAGCTCAAAGCACCATATGCCGATTTGTCCGTAAAAATAGAGCCCGCAGTTAAGGTAGAAATGCTCCTAACAAAATTTTTAATCCCAAGAGCGAGCGCTATACTGTAAGAAAAATCCAGGATAACCCAAGGATTTCGGGTCGAAAAGTGGTCAATGATGTTAAGGAGGAGTTGGCAAGTCATGACACCCAGAAACTTTTCGCCGTGTGCTTCGGGAACATGACTTTAATGACAGAGTACCAACAAGACTTTTATAAACGATAAAAACAAGAAGTGTCGCCTAAAATTTGTCAAGGAGCACTGGCATAAGGACACTGGTTTCTGGAACACTGTCATAGTTTTTGATGAGTCCAAATTTAATTTATTTAGTTCGAATGGGCCCTCATATTGTTGGCGTAAGCCTAATATAGAGCTTGACGCAAAACTATGATTGCTATAGTAAAGCATGGCTGAGGTAACGTTATGGTTTGGGCCTGTATGTCAACAGCCGGCGTTGGAAACGGGGAGTTTATAGAGGCTACGTTGAATATAGGCAAATATCTTGATATTTTGTAGTCCACTTTAATTCAAAGTGCTCAGAAACTGGGCATAAAGGAGGATTTCAGATTTTACCAAGATATTGGCCCGACACGCACTGCGGGAATTGTCCAGGCTTGGCTGCTCTGAAAATGTCTGAACGGTATGAATTGAAATGTCTGAACATTATAATGGAAATGTCTAGTCACCTAATCGAAAATTTGAGATCGATTTTAGAAATAAACGTTCAAAATTACAAAATATCGAACAAAGCACACCTTAAAGCTGTATTGGTTGAGGAGTGGGATAAAATTACTCCAGAAGTCACCAAAAAGTTGGTGGAATCTATCCCAAAAAGGCTTAAAATGATAGTTAACCAAAAGGGTGGTCACCCAAATATTAATTTTTTTTTTTTTAATAAACACTTAATTTTAATAATTTTTTTTCATAAGTGGTTGAAATAAGCTGTGGAACTGTTTTGGTCTCATTTTTTAGTTTTTGAGCATAATTAAATATTAAAAAAATATTTAAAAAATAAATGGATTAATTTTGTATTAGTTTAAACATCACACTAACATCCTGCGTTTAAATTTCTTCGATATCTCAAATAGTTTAGATTTTATAGACATGCAAACTTTTTGTGAGGTGCTGGTTGAAATAAGCTGTGAACCACTGTATATAGAAAGCTCATGAAAAATGGATACATATTTTACAAAAATCATAAAGTATATTATTGAAAATACTTCGGTTGGTTACTTGAGAAGTCTATCTATAGAGCTGCTTGATATGACGAGGATCATAGCGAACTAGGTCGAAGCTATCTTGATATAAATATATTTCTTAGTCTTTTCAAGAATGTTTTATTAATATATTATGTATTTACACTTCACTAAATAACATTAACATTATAAGCTACCGATATAGAACCATATCGAAAATATAAGAGGCAAAACGATGAACATAATTATATTCAGATAACAATTCGGTGGCAACAGTGCTAAATTCTAAGAACTTGTCTAAATAGCATAATAATAAAATATATATATTAAAATATGATTGACAAAAGCTCTATTTAAAGGCTTAAAATCTCCAGCAGTCAGACAAAGGCTGAAAAATATGACGAGCTTTAAATAATGCAGAATAAGATAATAATAATATAAAATAATATCGAATAAATACATATATTTAAGCTTTATGGTGGCTTTCAGGCCCACTTAATAATAAAAGTTTATGTTTATGTAAAAGATAAATTTTTACAAATTAACTTTAAAAAAATAATAATAATGCAAATACAAATCCGACACAGTGTTCTTTTACTGTACTTTTTTAACTAAATTAAATTTTATATTTTAGTAAAAATATTCTATTTGTTAAGATTGTTAATTAAATCCTTTAGAATTTATTCGATCAAGTCGAAAAAATTACAAGGGCTGCTTTTATGCCATTATTCATTACTTTTTCCTGAATTTCGGACGACAGGCTCTCGTATTCCTGGCGAATTTTATCCATATTCCTATAGACTCGCGAAATCTAATTAATTCATAAAGTTCTCTCAACTTATTATATAAAGCTAGCAATGAAGTTGAAATTTCAACTTTAAATAAGGGATCCATATTTTGTTCGAGCACCCTCTATTTAAAGTTGAAATTTCAACTTCATTACCGAATTTACATAATGAGTGAAGAGAACTTTACGAATAAAATATGAGCAATTTAATTATATGGGATTTCTTATCATTAGAGCGGCTCACCTAATGCCAATTGTTGTTCGTCTTACTTAAAGTTTGAATAAGACGAAATCTATACGAATGCTGCACTGCGTAGACAGACTTTGGAGTCTTAGCCGCAGCTGCGTCATGCTTTATACATTATTGGATTGCCAAAGACGATAGCTGGAAATTTATGTCTCTGAGCGTAATTTAATAAAGGCGTAGGAAGGCACAAGCAAACACAATAACAATGGCGCAGCGGGCCACGAATGTTGTTTATGGCTGAAAATATTTATAATTGGCGCAAATGGCGTGCCGTGGCAGCTGCTGGTCGCCTCTCGGCTGGGGCGAATGGGAGTGTGATTCAGTCGCCACTTGCCGAACATTTCGATGGCCATAATTTGCCAGGCGGCCAAAGTATCCACATAAGTGCGTGACCGTAAGTAGTCGTTGCTTTTTATGGCTCCGACTGCACTGTCCTGGGCCACTTCAATGCAGCAATTGCACTGCGTAGCTAATTGCAGTGAGTGCCAGCTGAAGCCATAGTGTCGCCAGCTCCGAGTTGATGAGGCAAGTGCATTTCGTTGCTGCAGTTGATGGCATACTTTCTGGCAGAGAGATAATTAGAACTGCGCAGCGAGAGATAGTCGGCGCTTAATTTGGTTGTTGCAATTAGCTTAAGCAATCCGCAGCGCGGTTTCTGGTATAAGTTTCAATTTAGTTCGCCATTTACATAATTCGCATAAAAAGGGAAAAGAAAAACAAAAATAACCAAATCGGAACGACCAAAAGCCCCAAAAATGCAAATGTTACACAGGCAGGAAGCAGCCGTCTGAATATGCGGCTAAGACTAAGACGCCGGAGACGACGGAGCCGGAGACGTTGACTTACGTCTTGCTGAGCATTTGGTAAGCACTTGTTGCTTAAGCTGCAGCAGCTCCTTCCTCCTCTCCTGCTATCCTCCAGCAGCTACCCTTTTCAAAGTTTTCGACATCAAATTCACTTAGACTGTCGTGGCTGTCGTGGCTGTCCTGGTTGTCCTGGCTGTCCTGGCTGTCGTATGCGTTGCTTCGCCTGTCTTGTATCTGTTGCCAGGCATCTGCATATTTGTAGCAACCGGATGCAAGAACATTGCAGGCATGTTGCCGTTGCTGCTGCGACTTGCATGCAAATACAATTTGACTGCCTTGTTAGAGCGCCCAGACTACGGTATTGCTCGCAAAACAATAAGACGCTCAGCCACGACTGGGACACAGACCAAAGTCAATCCCTTGCCCTCGTCCTTGCCCTCGCCCTGCACAGCCCCAGCTGTCACATGGACAGCCATTTGGCATGAGCTTAAGCCACGCTGTGGGCTGCCGCTGTGGCTGTCGTGTGGCATCTCAAATAAATGCCGCAGCAGCTCAGCTGACAGACACTCACCTCACCGCGCCCTCTCCACTAAATTCCACGTCATGGCAAGCCATGCCGCTGTACTCCTCTCCACTCCGCGCTCCATTCAGCCATCGGCGACTAATGTTATTTGCGTGCGGTACTTTTTACGAGTCGCTTGGGTGCCATAAGCGTGCAAAATTCATACGCTTAATGCACAACATTTGATATATACATATATGTGGTCCAACACTCAACATTATCAATTCTGAAGGCCAAAGCATTCAAATGTCATATGAAATATGCGAACAATATATAATTGCAAAAGGTATAATCAAATTGATAAAAAGAAATTAAAAATTACAAAAATTACGTTTACAGATCTTCTGTGACATACTCTTGAACGAATTTAGTTAATATAAATGCATATATATAATACATATATACTATATAAACCACTTGGCATATATTAGAAAAATAAGCAAGTAAAGCAGATAATATGCTAAGGGCTAAGAAATTATTAATCTGAACAGAGACCATTGACTTGCATTCATTACTTAAATTTATGATATTAGCATTTGATTGCATATTTAAAATTTGTGTAATAAATTTACTTAACTAGTAAAAGAAAGTGTATGAGATGACTTATTACCCTTGGGAGCTGTATTTATAAAGAAAAGTTTAGTTCTCCTTCGTTGTGGGGATGTATATCGTGCGAGCATATAAATCTATGTCTATATGAACTAGGCTTTCAGTTAAAATAACGAAATGCCTGATTATTAGATGCTCCTCGGAGCATTCTTTAACGAGCCATATCGACGATTCGTTAGAGAATGCAAATTCTTAAAAGTTCAAATTGCTTTCTGGAGTTCAAAGCACAAATAAGTTTTTATTTGACAATCCTAATACAGGTTCCCATGCAGGTGCTCTATTGGTAACCCGTGAACTTAGTTAAATGATTATCGGAGGTCTTATAACAAACAAATTTTTAAATAAATTGCTTTATATCACGTCATTCTATACTATTTTTATACCCTGAACCCATTGAAAATGGGAAATCAGGGTATAATGGTTTTGTTGAAAGGTGTGTAACAGACAGAAGGAGGCGTGGCAGATCCCACAAAGTATATATATTCTTGATCAGGGCTCCGAGTTGAGTCGATTTAGCACTATTCCTCTGTCTATTTCTTCTAAGTATTCCCTTTAAGTATTTCGAAGTATTTCTTTTAAGCATTTTCTCTAAGTATTGCTTCCAAGTATTTCCGCTAAGTATTTTCTATTTCTTCTAAGTATTTCCTCTACTTATTTCCTTTACGTAATTCCTCAACTTAATTTCTCTACGTCATTCCTCTACGTATTTCCTTTACGTAATTCCGCTACGTAGTTCCTCTACATCTTTAATGCTTAGCTGATCGATCACACACTCTGCTTCACTTCGTTGCGCACACTGCCACCAGGCCTGGACGACTGAAAACTGACTGAAGAAATGCTGCAGCTGCTGACCTTTATATAGCGACACTTTTACTCAAGCACTGTCTCTCCCAAATGTTGAGCTCGTTGCAGTCGAGTTTCAAGTGAGCAATGGGAACGCTCTCTGCTGCTGTGAGCAATCTAGCTTCGCTTTACCTAAATACAAATACCAAATGAGAGCGGCTGCATACATATAGACAACTTTAATGATCTTCTGCATTTCTTCTCTGCTTGCTTTTACTTTTACTCAAGTACTGTATGTATGCGTGCCTATGTGTGTCTATGTGTGTGTGTGTGTGTGTGTGTGTGTGTGTGTGTGTGTGTGTGTGTGTGTGTGTGTGTGTGTGTGTGTGTCTGTGTGTGTGTGTGTGTGGGTGTGTGAAATATCAGTTCTCCGAAGGGTTCATGCTGCTCTTCCAATGCTGCTCTTCCCAGAAGACGTAGCAACATTAAATACAGAATATATGTATTAATTTATAAATTTTGCTTATTTTTGCTTATTGCAATATTTTACTAAAATAAAATGAGAGTAAAACTTATTTATTATGCACCCAATATTATATTAATAATTTATTTGCCTTCTACGCATATTTCACGTTATGTTACGCATATTCTCTTAATGAAACAAAGTGAAATTCCAAATTCTATAGAAAAAGAAAGAGTCTTTAATGTTAAAGATAATATTTTCCATACTCCAATGCTGAGTATAAATTGAAATTCAGCTGTCACAGTGCAATTTAAGAGTACCAAATCCATTAACAGCGCAGACAGCGCTCAGATGCACAAAGTACGTGATGTGCGGTCGTATGCTTAGGATTGGCAGGGTAATTCAATCATGAGATGAGGCTTCTGCTCTGGCTAACGATGTTGTTGAGGCCGGGGATGTTGATGAAAGCAAATTCTGGTGAAGTGTAATGCTTTGTTAAAAGTTGACCTCGTCAATGAAAATTGGGCGCCAGTCAGGCAGCCAGGCAGTCAGGCAGTCAAGCAGGCTCGGCAAACAGAGAGAAGCCGACATGAAGGTGCATGCAGTAAACCAAGTGTGCAGATTTTGACACACATTTGGAAATCGCTGTGGTCTGTGTATGTGTGTGTGTGTGTGTGTGCGGATGCAAGCGAGGGTCGTTGTGCGGTTGCTGAAGTGAGAGATGCCAAAGCAAAAGTCGTAACCACTTTGTAAGTGTCAAAAACATAGCAGCTCTGAAAATTGGATTGCAGCAGCAGTAGCAGCAGGAGCAGGAGCAGCAGCAGGATACGGAAGCGGCAACGTAAGCCTCGCCTGACCCACACTCAGAAGTCGAGCCTACGTTATGAGCAATGGCCTGTCTGCCTGTGGTTTTTGTTGCTGTTGCTTCTGCTGCTGCTTCTGCTGCTGCTGCTGCTATTGGGGCCATTATGTTGGCTAATACAATACATACAAATAAGCAGATGGGTGACTGTGACTGACCCAGCGTCAGAGTCAGACAGTGCGAGGGACAAACGACCAAAAGCGAGAGAGAATGACAGCAAGAGCGAGTGAGAGAGAGAGAGGGAGAAAGAGAGAGACACACGACAAACAACGTGAACACGAGCAGAAAGCCCTCATTCGCAATGTGGTCTCTGGTCATTCATACGCAGCGTCGACCCCACCCATGTACAATTGCATGCAATCAGCGCCTGCTAGGTTGAGGGTGAGATGGGCTGATAGGGCGTTGGCTGCAGCAACAGCAGTCACAGCTACAGCCCTGTGAACTGACCTGCCCTCGACTGGATCGTCGTAGCCCGGACTGGCCAGAGCCCTGGACACCATTGCAATGAAACTGAACCGAGCCTGTGCTTTGAAAAGCTCGATTTATATTTGCTGTATTTGGTCATCGATTTTGTGCGGTGCCTGGGCAACGGGGGGCGCTGCGGGGCTGCTGTGCTCGCATATAAATTGCTTTTAATTTGCTCATACAAATTATTGCATAATTGCCATTGCATTTGTAAACAATTTGCGCACTAAACCGAAGCCATGAAAGGTTGATTGAACTGCAGCGCGGAATCGTTTCCATTCAACTTGACTTTATATGTATGTGTGTGTGTGTGCTGGTGAGGCTGTGGGTGTTTGTACGACATTTTTCATGCGCTACTTTCATATATGAGAAATATTTTATGGCCAATATAAATGTCCCGCACGCACTTGGGGGAACAATAACTTTGCCAAGCTGCCGTTGACGTTGGCAAATGCCAGCGGAGACTTCAACTTGAGCTCCCCGAAGTCGCGACGGTTGCTGTTTGGACTGGCAAAAGCCCCCAAAGTGTAGCAACAATACGGAAAAACAGAAGCCAACGCAAGGCAAACTAAAAAGAAGCGAGTCGAGAAACACGGAGAAACAACTTTTTTTTTTCAGGAATTATTTTTATGGCAATTACCAGAGAGGCCAGTGGACGACACACAGATCAATGGTTGAATGCGGCCCAATTCGGCTTGCTTGTTCAGCTGTGGCAGACCGAAAAAAAAAAAAAAACTAAAAAAAAAAAAAAAAAGAAAAAAGCAAACCCTTTGACACTTGCAATCCACTCAAAGTTTCGCTTCACTCTATTCCATCAACAGGCCGTCCTTCGAAGAGCCACTCCACATCATCATCTTCATCCGCTGAAAGGCTGCCCACATTCATGCGCTTGGCTGCTCTCAGGCATTGCTTCCACTATGTCAAGCACAGTCTCGAACGCCAAGATGAACTGTTTGAGAACACGAAACCTGCTACATGCACATAGACATGCTAACACACATGTATTAGTGTCTGTATGTGTGTGTGTGTGTGTGGTATTGGAGTCAGTGCAACTCTCGTATGCATTACAAACCAAACATAAACAGCTTAAATCAAAGTCTGACAAACATTTGTTATTGCAAAATAAAATTATGTTGATAGTTTTGTAAAACGTTAGCTTGGCAAATTGATTTTTATCAAATGATTTCAAACTGTAAATACTATAATATTGTTGACAATAGAACTCTTTATCTAAAAAGAAAAAAATAGTTTTCACTGGGAGTTTTTTTGAAACATTTTCAATATTAATTCAATCTACTCAAATCTCCGTTGTCAAAGTTTCGTTTTTGACCATAAGCCAGCTGCTTCAACCTGTCAGTCATCCAACAACGAACAACTTTCTGCCGCATTTTTCAACTTTATAACTAAGCAGCCAAACAGGCACTTTGAGTTTTTAATTATTTTCCCTTTTATATAATAGTCAAAAAGACAACAACAACAGAAAAAAAAAAAAAAAAGAAAGAAAACTGTTAAAAAGTTGCTCAAAAAGAGTCGTGGTTGCTTGTAGTAGCACTTGAAAGAAGAAAAAAAAAAATGAAGAAGAAAACATTTTACGAGCGGGCACCGCAAAAACTAATAACACTTTGGCATGCCCCCTCGACGTCCACTAAATGCAGCCCTGATTCCGTAGCCCTAGTCTCAGTCTTGCGCTTGAAACTTGAGCCAAGAGCTGCAGCTGACCCAAGCTGCAATTGCTAAGCCTTTGCTTTTTGTTAGTTTTCGCCAAGTTTTTTATATGCAAAACAAAGAAAACTCTTAAATAACTGTGAAATTAAAGGACAATTAAAAACATTTTTATAAAAATGGAGCTTTCTCAGACTTAGATATTATCCGCTTTTTCAGTAGGCTATAAAATTCAATTTTTATCAATATAATAAAATTTTAATTGAATTATAATTCGAACAAAGAGTTGGCCAAGAGAAGTTTGAATCTCCAACTATTATTCTTAATATTAAATTAATTTAGATAAAATAGAATATCCTTTTGAAATTCTAGTCAATGGAATTTCATTTTAAAACTTTTACTTTGAGCTAAGAATATGAAGCTTTAATCCATTAAATTGTACTAATATCAGAATTATAAATATTAAATATTATTATAGACTACCTTAATGAAGAGTATATCTAAGTCGATTACATTTCATTCCAAGTTCTTTACTTGTTATGCTTGAACCACAGAAAAACCCTCTCAAAGAAGGATGAAATAAAAACTTATATTTTGCAACTGCTAAAAGTGAACACCACAACTGTAAAAAGTGTTTGTAGAGTTCTTTCAAATTTAATAAAGGTTTATTTTATTTGTTTTCCATGAAATATTACACAGGGCAGTCTTAAAGTCTGCGTGGAAGATTGTCAAAATAAATAAATAAAACTGCTGAATAAATTTATCTCCAATAATATAAATTCGAAATTCAAGGAACTCTTAAAATACTACGAATTATCGAATGCTCAAAATATTAAATGGTTCGAAATATAAAGAGATTTTCAAGGGGACTCCTGATTACTTTGAATTATTGAGAGAGTCGAAATATCGCAGGTTTTAAATAATAATAATAATAATAATAATAAATTAATTTTAATATATTTTTTATTTCTATTTTTTTTTTTTTTTATTTATTTATTTTTTTTTTTTTTATTTATTTATTTATTAAGTGTAGAACCTGTACATCAAAAATAGAACCATAACAACACAAAGATAGAAAATATTAGAAAAAAAACCAACTCCCATACCATAGTTATGTGGATAATAATAATTATAAAACTTATAATAATAATAACAAATTCAGTTATTATAAATCGTAAATTAAAGTATCGCTTTCAGCTAAATCTGCTGATACTCCCCATGGCTGATGGTTAATTCAATTTCTAAATATTTGCGCAAATGTCATGTAGTCGCATGTATGTGCTCAGCCTGCGTCGTTCTGTTGCTGACTGCCTGACTGTCTGTCTGCCTGGCTGTCTGTCTGTCGTTGCATTTCCATTTCCTGTGCACGCTGCAATTGCAAAACTGCATTCGCTCGTATTAGCATTTGCATTTGGTATGCATGCAGCATACTCTCTCCATAGGTGCGAGTGTGTGTGTGTGTGTGTGTGTGTGTGTGTGTGTGTGTGTGTGTTTGCGTATTTGATTGCTGCTGATTGTGACATTACACTTGACATTTACGGCGGTAACTGCTGCTGCCGCTGATGTTTCAGTTGCCTCAGCAATGGCAACAGCAGCAGCCAGGCATATCTCTCACTCTCCTGCCCCCCCGGCGCCCCCTGCTACCCTTGCTCTTGCCTGACTTTCAAATTTCAACTCGCTCTCGTCTCGTCCGCCATTTTGACTATTCACCGCATTGCGCATGCTCACCATGACAAGAGAGAAGTAACAAAAGCAGCATTTCATTTGCATGCCCTTTGCATGTGTGTGCCACACACACACACACACAGCGCAATGTGCGTACCCAACATTCGCCTGCTGGCCACCCAGCTCATTGCGTCCATTGCTGCTAAGTGGCACATTTTTATGAGTCTCGACGGGTTTTTGCTCCGAGTTGATAATTTTCACTGCTGATGCTGCTGCGGCTTCTGCTTGATTTTGTTGCTGTTGTTGTTGTTGTTGTTGCTGCTGGTTGCTGGTTGCCATTGCTGTTATCATGTTGCATGTGCTGCGCATTTAATCAATTTAATGCAAAAATCTCCCTAGCGATTCGCTTTAGCCGCCAAGCGCCGCTGCTGAAAGATTGTTATTTATCACGTTGGCTTTTATTTAATTATGCACTGCCGCGACACAAGCGCCTCCCGCCCACCCACTGGCCGCCCACTGTCCCAGCTGCTGCTGCTGCTGATGGCAATTTGCTGATTTATGCCTTGCTGGCTGATTATTATTGTGTTCTGCTTAATTGTCATTCCCCAAGCAGAGAACGGCCAGCAAAGAGAAAAAGAAGTAAGCAAAGTGCAAGAAGCAGCACAAGGGAAAGATGATTATTAATAATAAGCAGTCAGAAGTCACCGGCCCAAGTGTAGCCTAGCCAATTTGCTGATTTAGTCAACGGGGACCGTAAAAACCTAGCTGTTGACACACTTATCAACACATACGCACCCGCACAGCCTCACACTCACACACACACACACACATGCACATACACATAGCTCGCATAGTCGCATGCATAAAGCACATGAAGCATCATTGCCTGGAACGTGTTCATTTGCAAATTTATTTGTGTGTCGGTAAGTGGCAGTTTGATGCGCAATGTGCTCTTCAAATGCCGCCCCATGCGCATGAAGGGGACTTAATAGAGATGCCAATGTGCATGTGTATTTGTGTGTGTGTGTGTGTTGGCCAACTGGCGTTGTTGTTAATATTAAAGCACATCAACGACGCCACCAAGAAGTCATTGACTCGTTGAGTTATGCTTACAACGAGCCCCACAACGGTATCATTGTAGTTGTACGCTAACATACACCGCATAGTCACACACTCACACACACACACACACACACACACATGAGAAACATCAGCGCAGCCCAGCGCATTCGTGCCTAAAATTATGCTAACATTTTGTCCGTGCGGCGGTTTGAGTTACACGTGTGTATGCACATGTATGCACGACTATTTGTGTGTGTGTGTGTGTGTGTAAATGTGCAGAGCAGTGTGTGCTGTCGCATAGCGGAAAGTCACTTTCCCTAAGTAGCAGCATATGTGGAAATACACAGCGCAAAAACTTAAAGAGTTTAATGAGAATGCAAATCAAGAAAATCTGACATGAGCCGAGTAGCAGAATATGCCAAAGCATGATCCACTGCAGCCGAATGAAACTGAAGATCTTATATACAGCAAGAAACGAAAAGTGAGTAAATTAAACAATCCATTTTTGTATAAGACTGTTAGTATACAAGTTTTTGTATGCGGTTTTGTTAAGGAGTTTCAGTATAACAGTTTTTCAATAAGAGTTTTTGCATACAAATTTTCATATAACGTATTTATGTATGACGAAGAGTTTTTATATAAGATAAGAGTTTTGTAAAAGAGTTTTTGTATAAGAGTTTGGTATAAAAGTTTTTGTATAAGAGTTTTGTATAAAAGTTTTTGTATGAGTTTTTGTATAAAGGTTTTTGTATATGAGTTTTTGTACACGATTTTTTGTGTAAGAGTTTTCATAAGATCATTTTCATATATGTAGAAGAATAAGTTTTTTAATATAAGTTTTAATATAAGAGTTTTTGTAAAAGAGTTTTTGCATAAGAGTTCTTGTATAACAGTTTTTCCAAAAGAGTTTTAATAAAAAAGCCTTTACATAAGAGTTCTTGAATAAGACTTTTTCTAAATTTAGTTTTTATAATACTTTCGTAATAAAAAACTTTTATATATTACGTGATTTGGTTCAGTTAAATTAATAAATATTATGCCATTGCTTGAGTATTAGTTTTTTTAAGTATTTTTGTTTTATTTATTAATCAGTATTTCATTGGATCTATAATTGATTGATCTTCGATTCTTTTATACTTGTATAGAGAAACTTCCGAGCATTATCTGCAATAAAACATTATAGTCTGATTTACTATTTTTAATGGTATACAAATGGCTCTAATCTACGGAAATTTTCAGAATGATGTTCAGAAAACTGAGATAAATAAGATGTATCTTTGCAAAATATTACTTTAAAAGCATTTATCGTAGGTTTTAAAATGCGGCATAGTCGTTGAATCGACCTAACTGTTTCGTTGTATACAGTCTGTCCTATAGAGTGACGAACCATTAAATGGCAATTCATGTACAGAATAATAAATGCTTATACAGAATATATTTTAATTGGCTTTACAATTATGTAAAATTAAAACAAACTTTTAAATGATAATTAGCCCATTAATTACAATGAAATTTGGCAAATTTATAATGAATTTAGCTCGTCTTTCTGAAACGATTAAGTATACCGATTAGATTATAATATTTAACCAAAGCTTTCATAGCTGATCCATTTATACTGCCAGACAGTGAGTGAGAGTAAAGCTGAAAACGTAACTGGTGACCGCTTTAGCGACTTGGTACACCACGCACGTTGTTGTTGGTGTTGCTTAATGCGGCATTTTGCGACAAGTGTTGCTGAAACGTTTCTGGCATCGTCATCAGCACGCACACACGCTGTACAGCACACACACACGCACATACACAGTGGCCCTGGCAATTGTACGTAAATTGTGTTGGTGGGGCAGTTGTGGGACAGGAGCAAGAGGTGGCCGGGTGGTGTCGGTGCGAATCTCTCATTCACTCATGTAAAAACCACACACACACACACACACGCACACGCACACTTCACGTCAAAAGGAAGCTGCAGATGCCCCGAGAGGAGGGCCGAAGCGAAAGCGTTACATACGCCTCGTCACAAAATTAGGCAGTAATCAAAATACACACAAACGCACGCCCACACTTACGCAGCACACACACACACACACACATATATATATAGAGGCAACGGTTGCGTGTGCTTATGAGGGTTTCTTTGAGAGTTTCGCCCAACCCACATTCAACTCAAATTTGAAACAGTTTTTCGTTTGCCGTTTCAGTTGCCGCCTTTTTTTATGTCCTTTGGGCTCAGCACACTAACCTGTTGACCTTAATATTTTCTAATCTTGCTGCGTGCCTTCGTCCTTTCCCAATGGATGTATCTCTGTCTCTGTGTGCGTGTGTGTAGCAATTTTAGATAAGCTCAAAACGAAACGAAATGAAACGAAAGCAAAGCGATGGAATAGAAATAGAAATAATGAAGATGCAGAGAATTGGCAGGACAGAAATGCTTTTGATGCCCATGCTAGCGACTTGAGACCCTCTCACTGCATCCCAGCATGTGGCACGTTTATGTATGTGTGGCAACTCAACTGATAAGCACTTGGTCTCATTTTGTGAGTGGTTAGCTGGGAGACCTGCTCGTGGAGCTCCTTAATTAACAGCATGGCAAATTCGTTTCGCGCAATTTAAAACAATTTAATTATTTGTGCGTGCATAATTGAAAATGCATTGCCATCAGCCAGAAGCACACCCACACCCACACATACAAGCGGACTCTTAAAAACCAATCGATACAGCGGCCAACGCCCAATAAAAAATGGCGGAAAACAACAATAACAACAACGACAACAACAGCGACTTCAATTTGTTGAAAGTTCTACTATATACGACATAAACAAATATACATACAATAAATAAATTGGAGCAGGCGTAAATACAAACGCACACCGACACACACACACACACACACACACACACACACACACACACACACGCACAGACTGAGGTGAACAGCATGCAGATGCAGTGTACAATAAATAAAATGCAGCAAACGCATTGCACAGCAACAGAAGAAAGAGTGCAGACGCTGAGTGTGGGCTAGAGAGAGAGAGAGAGAGAGGGATGTCGAGCGGTGGGGGAGCCAAGGGCTGGACAAAAATGAGATTTGTGATGCGGTCAGCCCGGCTGGTCGCACTCACATAAAGAAGCCCCACATTAAAGGATTAAGCCAAGGGTTCAAGCACATAAGACCATCAATAGGTCTATAATTCAAGGCAAAATCCAAATCAAATACAAATATTTTTTATAGAAATGAGCTCATTGTCCCAAATATATTTCCAAAAAATATATGTATATAATTTATATACAATTTTTATTAGAACTACTATTTATATTCTATACGAAAATGTAAACATGAATAAATTAATAGTTTGTGTTTTATTTTCAATTTCTCTGGCAAATTCACGTATCAAAGAATAAATATTTATATACTTTTTGTCTTTCTTTATAATATTCATATTTTTTAATGTATATATATTTATATAAAGCATTTTACTCATTTTATATACAAACAGACAAACTTTATATTTTAGTATAGAATTTAATTAATTAATTAAATGGAATCCATTTACACATACATATATAACAAATACTATTTAAACTTAAAAATAAAAACTAAACAAAAATAGATTAAAATTTGTATATATGTTGATTTTAATATCTTAGTTCCGATTTCTAAGCTGATAAATGGTAAATTCTTATAACAAAAATTTAAAGTAAAATTCTTATATCAAATCATTTTATGTAAATTATTTGTTATAGGAATATTCCATTTATATGTTTTTTATATAAAAAAAAAAATATATATATAATATATAGAATTGAGTTCTTCATATTTTATAATATAAGCTTATTAAATGAATAATAAAACTTATTTTTTATTAAACATTTGTCTAATTTAATTATTGAAGATTTTTTATATTTTCAGGAACAACTTATATTTAACATACAATCAATTTATTACAAATTTAATTGTAAAGATAGAAAAAGTATTTAAAAAGAGAAAATAATATTTTTATTTGGACTTTAAAATCTTAAATAGATTTTTAAAACATTAGTATAGTTTGCTAAAAAATAAAAAATAAAAATCAAACAATACATATTATAATATAAATATTCAGATATTTCTTATACAAAATGATTGTAAATCAATTCAATTTATTTTCAATATTAAAATTTAATGCGCCGAACTTCAGATAATCCAAATATCTTATGCAGGCTCTTTTATTATGCGGCAGCCCTGGTCTGCAGCATAAATGAATAAATATTTTGCAATTTTTTATTTGTGTATATGTATATTTTTATTTTTATTTTTCATTTGCTGCTGCTGTTGTTGTTTGCCATCGTATATGAGTAATGCAAATGGACAGACAACGAGGCAGGAGGCAGCGGCGAATCGAGGTGCGGCTCACAATGGGCGACACGGCGTATACGCAATACATACGCACTGGCGCAAACCATGAACGGGACATGTATATAACTGTAGCGTACAGTCGTATGTATATAGCGCACGTGCGTGTGTGTGTGTGTGTGTGTGTGTGTAAAGCGGATTTCGAAAGCATAAAAACGATGAAACGACAACGAGAACGGGAATGACCCACAATGAAAACGGACAGTGTGTACAAATAGGAGCAGCAGCTGCAGATGCAGCAGCAGCAGCAGCAGCAGCAATGGATACACACATTCGACCACATGCACATGCACATGCACATGTCCCATAAATATAGCACACACACAGAGAGAGAGAGAGAGAGAGAGGAAGAGAGACAGAGCCATATACACATGGGCCTATTTATTGAGGCTCTGTTGTGTATGTAGAGTCGTAGTAAAACGCTTGGCGCAGGTAAGAGGCTGGCCCAGCTTCACGGCACTTTACAAATTTGCAGCTGAAAACTGCGCTTTGAACAATCAAGCGTGCTGCACACACACACACACACACACACGCACACACACACTTATAGAGAGCATGCAAGCAGAGACAATGAAAGCAAAAGAGTAAACGCAACGCAGCTGTCGAAAGCGTAAATGAAAATGAAAAATTGTGTAGACGTCATGCAGCAGTAGCAACAGCAGCTGAAGCAGCAGCAACAGCAACAACAACAAATTGAAACACAACAACAGCAGGCGCAATGGAGAGTAGGCTGGCAATGCTGCACGTTGCATATTTCGGGGCGTGTTGCAGGTCCAGTTAATCGGCTGCAACGTACGTATTCAGGTCATCATTATTGATTCGCACTCGCCGCCGCTGTGCGTATAGAGACATGAATTTTACGTACGCACTTGCACATAAACTCCTATATGCATACACACACATACACACGCACGCACACGCATGCAGGCATGCACATACATATTTTTGGCATTATGTAGCTGGCAGCTGCATATGGTACTGGTTCCGTTATGTATTTTGAGCCCAACTTAGTTGCGGGCGCTATTAACTCTGGTCAGGCTCATTACTAGCGCAACACCCTACCACCCTGTCGCCCTATCGCCCAGCCAGGCATTTTCTACTAATCAGCAGCCATTATGTAAAGTCAGTCAAGCAAGCAACAGCAGGAGCAGCAGGCAGTCGCATGTACATTGCGGCGTATGCGCAACGTGCCCCAGCGCAGCCAATTTAAGGCGTTGCAAATTGCTCTTGCCGCAATTCACCTGACGAGCCAGCGCGCGCACAGTTAACGAACCACCCACCCACGCTTCATCTTCTGCGGCTGTAATTTAACATAGCAAAATGGAAGAAGAAGCAGCTGAAAAAAAAGTACAAGGCACAAAATAGAAAAAATTAAAACGATATCCATTTTGGCTCAGCAATTTCGTCTCGGTGTCGTCGTGCGGCGCAAGACTTTCATATCTCGTATTTTAGCGCCCTGAATACGCAGTGCGTTGGCAATTTGCTGACAGCAGACAGGACACGGCTGGGAGACGCCAAGAGCACCAAGGACGACTGCCTGCCTAGGCGGGCAAAAACTCGTTTAGTTTTCATTTCATTTTCCAAGCAGCACTGCAAATGCGTTCGCTTGCCACTTTTTGCTATATTCACAGCTGCCGTGGCATAACCTCATACAATTTCTTTAACATTTATTAGAATTTGTGCGAAGACTTTTAGCTTGGCGCCCGTCTTGGCCTGCCCGTCTTGGCTTCCCAACTCTAAATTGCTTGCAGCCTCCAATGTACACTGTGTACATACATACACAAACATGGACAGCTCTCCCTCTTTCCTTGCTCAATTCGCTGTCTGCATTCATCCGAAAGGCGCCCGGCCCGGACCCGGCCTTGCCAGCCAACGTGAAGCAACGCGCTCTGCTGGGTGTGTGGGGCGTGTCGTATGCCTCGGTGTTGGCGTGTCATAAAAACGTCGACGCTGCCAACACGCAAAATGACAGCTGCACAATGGGCCAGATACTGAGAATTCCTTGACTTTATTACTTATGTAAAATACTTGGGGAAATGACAATGGAAAGTTTTCACAACAAAGTATGCCTGATTTTTAATACAAGAGCTTCCCAATTATATAGTTCAGATCAATTTCAATTTTGCAGTCCCAAAAGCACTGTATGAGAGGATTGGAATATTATAATAATTTGTATTTAAATTTGCATCAATGTCATAATAAATGGCGATCGAAAATAGACTTGATAACTGTTTAGAAATCATAAAAGTATATTTCTGTCAACTAAGACCCATTAGTATTCTAATCTGTCAAGGAGTAAAGTACAAACAGATTCAAAGAAAAGATATGCAGCGACCGAAATTTTATTTTTTATTTGTTTGTACAAAAAGAAATATATTAAAAAGTTTTTAATTTTAAACATAATTGTAGAGCACCAAATACAAGTTAAATAAATTGATTTAGCTCTAGTGAAACTTACTCTAACATTAGAATTTCCTATTAGATTTAAATAATTGTTTTCTTCATTGTATATATATATATATCAGGCGCGTAGCCAGAAAATTTTTTCGGGGGGGGTTTTCAGCATATATTAAATACACATAATCGTATTTAATAATATAATGGATGACCTTTATTTCAAATTTTTTTTTCTACAAAAGAATGTCTATTTCCCGACTTGTTTTCGCCATTTCGTTCAAAATATCCTCTGGAGTGACTTCAATTTTAGAGTGGATGTTGAGCTTCCGACTATTTCGGGGGGGGTTTGAACCCCCAAAACCCCCCCCTGTATACGCGCCTGATATATATATATATATATATATATATATATATATATATATATATATATATTTTAAAAAGGTTTGTTCTTTTGAATAGTGAATACAATTTTTGATCTGAAACTGTTTTTAGTGAAACAATGAAGAAAACAATTATTTAAATCTAATAGGAAATTCTAATGTTAGAGTAAGTTTCACTAGAGCTATATATATATATATATATATATATATATATATATATTTATTACTGTTTGTTAAATTCAAAGAACTTTATAAATAGTAAGTTAATCAAAAAATGTATTTAGGACTTTATTAATATTATTATATTAATTATGTCCTTTAGGCTAGTGTAACCAAATTTTCTTGTCATATTTCATTCAAGCTCTCAGTTTTCTTGCATTTCTTAGCGCGAACATTTCGGTTTGATGCCATTGTACACGATTTAACATTCGCCCGTTGGCAGCTTGTTTATTTTTGTCCTCTGCATGCTGTGGAATTATTTTGTACACATTTATTTTTCTTATTTTTTTCCCCGTGTTGTTGTTTTACACCCATTTGCTGCCTGTTGTTGTTGTTGTCTTCTGCCTGTCGGCCAGACAACTATGCGCTATTGCCCTGATTAGAGGTGTTGATAAGCCAGGTCGTCCTATTTCAAGCAGCCCATTCAAATTATGCATCTATCTATCCGTCTGAGTCTTCTGCGGAACGTTTTGCATTAGCCGTGATTATCGCAGTGCTGCAGTGGCACAGTGGCTCATTGGCGCAGTCAGGCAACAAGAACCGACACGATTTCCAGCGTGTTCGAGCAGTTGCTCCTCCAGTTGCCCGTTGCCGCGGGCCGAGTGGCCTATGCGACGGCACTAACAACAATACGTAGATTTGTACATTTATTTGTGTGTACAACAACTTGAAACGCCGTCATGTGCAGCATGTGCGGCATTGTTTCGCTGAAAAGCAGAGACCTCCAACAATGGCAGCAGCAACTGCTGCAACTGCTGCGTCATGCACTTGAAATACCAGTCAAGAGCAGCGGCAGCAACAGCGCAGTCGCCCCAAAATATGCTGTTGGAAAATGGTTTTTGAGGCCAATGTTTTTATTTTGTTTTTATTTTTCCTTTTTTTTCGAATACTGTAAACAGAACAATGCGTATACAAATACAACAAGAGAACAAAAACAATTACGATGTTTGCAAATGTAATTACACACATGTTTACCAAGAGTTGAAGCACCTCGGTGGGCGGGGTCATGTCTACTGCCGGCATAAGTCAGCTCCAAGCCTTTCACTTTAAGCTACATAGCTCTCATTTGAGATACAGAGATTATGGCAGCCCAAGAGAGCTTTGTTCATTACGAAACAGCGATAGTCTACGGGAGTAGGGAGAGAGAGAGACGGTAGAAATAGCAAGAATACTTATTCTATGACTATGATCTCAGATCTAATTAATTTTTCATAATTTAATGTGAACAAAAATAAGTAAATAAACAATAAATAGATAAATAATAAATAAATAAATACAAAAATAAATGAATAAATAAGTGAATAAATAAAAAAATAAATAAATAAATAAATAAATAAATAAATAAATAAATAAATAAATAAATAAATAAATAAATAAATAAAAAAAAATTAATGAATAGGTAAATAAATAAATAAATAAATAAATGAATAAATAAATAAATAAGTGAATGAATAAATAAATAAATAAATGAATAAATAAATAAATAAATAAATAAATGAATGAATGAATGAATGAATAAATAAATAAAAATTAAATAAAAACATTGAAAATAAATAAAAAAACAACATTGGTTTGTGATAATAGTATATACAATTTTATTACTTTTCATATATTTTTTTTTGTAAATTAGCATACATATAAATTAAAACCTCCTCACTTAACTCTCACAGCCAATGCCAATTGCTTGTGCAGTGTGTTCGTGTGAGAGCGAGAGCGCGAACGCATTTGGGACCGCCCCCTAGAATGCCCGCGAGAACGGTGGCGAGAGCGAGAACGATCGCGTTTGCGATCTCGTCTAGCCGCCGAGCTTTTTCTAGCTACTGTAAGCTCTTCAATGGAGGAGTCTGACTCGGGATAATCGCGACAACGACACGAGTAACGCCCCCTCTTTGACCGCAGCTCCACCGGTAGCGGGCTCCTCTCCAGCTCTTTCAAGACGTCCACAAGCAGAGACTGTGCCTGATTCGCTTGTCGAATTAAGCGAGTAATCAATTCTTTATTGTCCTCAGTAGACATGATAATATTTTATTTCTCTAACTTTTAACACTCACACTTTAACTGGGCACCGACTTTTTCAATGTTCGCTCTAGCAGCTCTAGTTATCAACTGATAAGAAACAAAATGCCTCCACAGCTTTTATAGAAACTCGAGCGGCGTTTGGTAAACGTTTACAAACGTTCGATAAGCAACGGAACGTTTTCGTGCTGCCGCCAAACGTACGGTAAACGTTTACCCAAACGCTGAGTCATAGCAGACCGTTAAATTATAAATACAATGTTTCAAAAATCATGCCAAATGCCATGACAATAAAAAAAAAAATAGAAAATAAGAATTGCAAAGCTGAATTTTTGTTGAAATTCGCAGTAGAAAATCTAAATGCGTTCTCAACTACCTAAATTAAAGTTGAGCCCGAGAGTAATCAATCATCGTATGCCCTGTAAGTTAAGAGCATTAAAGAAATATTTTTATAAAGAGATTATTTCATTTATTTTACTTAATTATAATTTTTCTCATATGAAACATAAAGTCATTAAAGAAATTGGAGAAAATCTTTTTTATGCAATGATTGCATATCAATTTATACAATCGTCTACAAAAATATTTTTAATGAACTTAAAATACGTTATAATGAAACACAAAATAATAATAATACTTATTAACTTTCATTGGGGAATCTACTACAAAGAGAAGTCATTTTACTCGAACTAATATACCCCATGAGCATACATCTGTTATAGGGTGTGCGATGGCATCGCGACTATCGCGCACACACAAATAGAATAAGAATGAATCGCAGCAGGGCAACGCGGGAGAATTCGCTTGAAGTAAGTTTTGCCATGAAATCCCTGGGAACTTCAATTGTCGACAGTCGACTCAGTGAGCTGAGCACATTTTGCGCAGTGTAGGAATACGTGAGATGGTTGAGACCACGTTCATCCTGTGCTTGGCTCCTCAAGTAGCTTCAAGTTAGGAATTCATTGTTAGTTATGCGATTTCATTGCTTGTTTTCTTTGCGAATTTCTTCCGACGACAACCATGGCCATGGCGCTGAGGACACCAAGGCAAAACTAAACGTCTTTCATTGGATTTTGGCATGCCAGGCATCAGGTTTGGAATCACGACTCCAAGCAGCCGACAGCAAAACAACACCAATACCAACAATACCAACAACAGCAACAACAACAACAACAATGGAATTGAAGGCGAGTAGCCGTAAGCCACCCTCACTCAATCGCATTGCATTGCATGGCAGCAAGTCAAAGTCAAAGTGTTCGACATTATTTGAAATTCATGAGTGGCATTCCGGCGCTCGCTGGCAGCTCCACGTTCTGTCTGGCAAATAAATTCAAGGAGCAGCAGCTGATAATGGCATACTTAGCCCCGCTATTCACATACATACATACATATATAACTCCGCCCTCAGCCACATCTGCAGCAGCAGCAGCCACGCTTTTAATTGAACACGCACGCTAATTAAGACACCAATAGTTTTGGCTTTACTTTTAGTTTTCGTTTTAGTTTTCGTTTTAGTTGTTGTTCGTGCTGTCGATTGTCTCTGCTGCTTGGGTTCTATCTGGTATTTGGCTGTGTAGCGCTTTGCTTCACAATCCAATTTTCGTTTCGCTTCGCTTCCTGTGGATGCTCATGTAACGCAATTATTACGCTAATTAACTGTTTAAGTTTATGCTAATTACACGCGCCCAACTCACCCGAAACACTTCCTGGCAAGCGTTCAATTAAAAGGTCGCCCAATGCCAAGCACAAGCGAAACGAAATGTCTCCAGAACTTGCAACACACACATACATATGTACGTCGGCTAAACAAGCGAGCATCAGATTTCACTCAGCTCATAGAACATTCAATCCAAACGAAACAGTCACTCTAATATATTCAAAGCAATTCAATTAAGTTTTCGCAGCGGATTTAGGATTTAGAGCTGTGCAACATCTTCATGGACTTTTAGACTGACTGCTGCTCAGTTAACCTACCTTAACTTACCTTTTGGCACCTCTTTCATTAGATGGATGTAAGAGGTGAAAAAAAGTCTTTAAAAAGAGCAGAAAAAAAGGAAAACGAAGTCAAGTGTCTTACTTGCTTTAAGTTGCAACTTTACAATTTTAAGAATATTTTCAGACATATGTTTTCTTCCTTTTTATTCCTTCTACCTTCACATTTAAATTTTTTATTTCTTTGCTTCACATTTCACATTTTCGCCAGCTGCAGCTAAGGCATCAGATTTTGTTTATTGCTTAGATTTATGATTGTGAGATAAGGTAAAGCCTTGCGGATTTGGCTTACTTTTGTCATTGCTGGTTCGCCATTTATAATTTCAAGACTCCTCAAAAAATATGTATTAAAATAAAAGTCTTTGCTATATTCAGATAGGTAAAATATAGGAATATTTTTATTAAAATAATATATTATATATTATATATTTTCTTAAAACTTATTTAGCTTGGTGGCATTGCTTTCCCACATATATTAAATTTTGTTCTTTAAACACAGAAGTATTTTATCATTAAATGGTATTACCATAAATAGAAATACTTATAACCATATACAATATATACTGTCCAGATTTAAACATACTAAACTATGTCTACATTCATTCCCTTCTTTAAAGAATGTAATGCATTTTAAATAGAGTTTCCGTATGTTTCCTTTCACAACACTTCAAACATTTTATCTCTCGCAATTCATTATAAATTTAAAGTGTAGCTCTACGGTCGAACGTAACCAGCTGCCTAATACTCGCTCATGTTGTAAATTATACTAAAATTATATTTTATATTGAATTCTTGGGCTTGTCTCTAGCTTCAATAGCTTACATACATATAGACAGGCAGATGGACGGAACCAATATACTCTGCTGACTTTGTGAGCGAGTAAAAGAGTACGTTTCATATTGAAACATGTGCTCATTGTAAGCGCCAGCTCTTTATTCGAAACTTAGACAGCATCTTAAACTAATGCACTCACTAACTTATCACGAAAACCCAAAACCCTTCAGCACTTGCAAACCCTCGCAGCCATTTCAGGCGCTGACACTGGAGTCCATGGCAAGTAATGCTTCATTCCTGGCATTCGCACGTCAGCGACAAGCGGAAACAGTTAGCAGCCATCATGGCTGCTCGGCCCGCGCTGCCCTCACCCAACTCCTGTTAATGTATGTGTGCGCATGCATTTCTTAAAGCCTGTGTATGTGTGTGTGTGTGAGTGTGTATGTGTATGTAATTATTGTAGGTCCAACGTCATCGTCGTGTTTGTGTCGACAACGCCGCCAACTTGTTTGCATACAAATTAAACTCGTCATTTATGTGCGCTCTCTCTCTCTCTCCCACTCTCTCTCTCTCTCTCTCTCTGTCATTTTCTCTCTTCATGCCTCTTTATCTTCATCTCTCGCTCTCTCGCTTCCATTCTCTACCTCTCTCTTTATAACCATCTCATTCTCTTGCCCTCCCCTCTACGCTCTCTTAGCGCGCCCACTCAATAGCGCGCTTCGCTGCACACTGTAGATTAATTTATCATCTCGCTTTACAAGCATTCTATGAGTGTAATGAACTTTTAACAAGCAACTGCCACGCCCACAATGCCCAATGCCCAACCATATACAGGCCGGCGTCGACGCGTTAGTTTTTGCGCATCCAATTAGTTTTTGCAATTTTTTTCCAATGCTTTTATTAGCGCAATGCAAATATTGTTCAACTGCTCCACTACACATCCATCAACCGAAAAGGAAATAAAAATAACACCATGCAGATTATATCTATATATATAAAGAGAGAGAGAGAGAGAGAGAGAGAGAGAGAGAGAGAGAGAAGAGAGAGATGCATACAGTTATGGTTATAGTGTTAGAGATTTTATACCCTGTTATAGATATGCTAGCTGACATTTTAGCTCAAATGTTCATAAATATTAAGTTTTTACAATTTATCAATGCTTATAAATGTTAGCTCACATATCTCTTAAAAAACTAATTCAAATCAATATAAACTACAAAATTAACTAAATTGAACGGAATTCTATTTAGTAATCTATAAATTCTAAGTTGACAAAGAAGCTTAAGATTAAATTTCATAATGGAATCAAATACTTTCGCAATACTCTCACGATATACCAGCAGTCATATACATCGCACATATAACAAGATTTGTATATGGTGTTATTATGTATACAAAACTAATATTGTGTGTGGTATGGGAGGTAGCTGGAGCGAGGCTGTTCTGCCAGCTTAACAAAGTTGAAAAACATAATTAAAGTTTTGCATGGTGCCGATCCTTTGGGACAAATGCCTGGAACCAGGACTAAAAGTTGACTAATGCGCGCAGCTTTCACGCGCCGAAAGGTAATTAAAATGCTAATAAACACTCGTTAAGTACATAATAACCCAGCAGGAGCCACAACAGCAACAGCAACAGCAGCCTCCTCATACAGAGGGCCCAACTAATGCGACTTATCTGCAAATTTACACCAGGCACGATGAGGCAGCACGTCGCACACTTTGCTCTCTACCAAAAATTTACTAAATTTATGTCTCAAATATACACAACCACACACCCAAGCACTCACACAGAGCCTGCAGCTTGAAGGTCGTTTTTTGGCAGCTCCCGCACTACTCGAACCGACTCTACCCGACTCGACTCGACTCATGGTAAAATCATTTAACAGGATCGCATTACTTGTTATGCATCCGACGTCGCCTCTAAAATATGAATTACAAGTGAGATTTAAATAAATTAGCTCACGCCCACGCACACTGGCGCACTTGATACACACACATACATAGCTACACATACAGCTTGTCAGGCAATTGCACATTGTCAATCCTTTCAGTTCGTCCTTGTTGCAGGCCTTGTACAATTCCCAGGGATGTATTAAACAAGCTCGGCTAACTAATGGGAATATGTACAGCTATAATTATAGGTAAAGGGTGTCGTGTTCGCTCTTCTATGTGATTCTCATGCAAAGAGCTTAAGAGCCTTGCTGCTTGGCACTGGAAATCAACGAAGCTTCACAATGAATCAAAAGGGTAAACAAGTTGAGCAATTATATTTTATATTTAATATAAAACATTTTCTTTTTTCAATTCGACTTCTTTCTATTTAATATAAAACGTTTTTCCCTATTCGACTCTGTTTATGTATTTTCGCCTGCTTGGAACACCCTATATACGAATAAATCGCACCTTTTAGCCAGTTTTATCCCCCAAACACTGAACTCAAATTTTAATTAAGTTTTTTCAAGTATTTTCTGTGCTTATGAAGCTGCCCAGGCACTCGGCATGGTTCTCTGACCCTTTGCCCCACAAATTGCTAGCAATTTCTCATGCCCTTGTTGTTGTTGTTGTTGTTAATGTTGTGCTGTTGTGGCTTCTAGTGTTTTGGTCAGAAGCAGGCGACTGGGAGCGTTACTATATAACATAATATGTCGTATATGTTGGCCTTGCCCGGTTATTGGACACCAAGACCCAGGCACATTATAAATTATGACATAAAAATGTAATAAGCCCCAGGATCGACCCTTGGATAGAGAGTGTCAAATATTGAGAGCACAGACTGAGATGCCAAATAATGTTGGTATGCATGTCTGTGTGTGCGTGTGTGTGTTTGTTTTGGCCAGAAACGGTTAGTCAAGTGTTAAAGCTGGGCAAAATGCTTACATTATTCAAACTATTGTCGTGCATAAAATATGTGAAAGCATTGGGTGAATAGCAGAATGTCAAGTCAAAGTTTGCAACTTTGTTAGACTGGTTGTTGTTGTTGTTGTTGTGGAAAATGAGCAAGAAAATGCGCCCGTTACGATATTTGCATAAAATGAGCGAATAAATGCAGCAGAAGGCCAAAGGCTGAAAGAAAAGTGCGCGACTGTTGGCACATAAACAAGCTGGCGATGAGCGAAGCGTCTCAAATGCCAACAGGTTAGCGGCCGCCCGCACACGCCCACTTATTATAGACCCACAAACGCCCCACCACACCACACCACACCACACATCCATCTGCTGGCAGTTGGCTGTGTGCTGTGGCATTTTGACAATACAAC
Source organism: Drosophila aldrichi (assembly GCA_035045965.1). Lineage (NCBI taxonomy): Eukaryota > Metazoa > Arthropoda > Insecta > Diptera > Drosophilidae > Drosophila > Drosophila aldrichi. Next base: position 3,159,382 of record JAWNOM010000341.1, on the reverse strand, counting down.
GAAGCCAACGCTCACCTCGCAGTGGCAACAAAAACGAATTTGCATAAATAACAAAAACATATTTAAGCCACCCTCCAGCCCATGCCCCGAGCATCGCTGCATAACGGGATGCCAAAGGGGCAGGTTCAGAGATCGGGCTAGGCCAGGTCATGCTGGTCCACAAGCTGGAGCAAACTTCCTTGGCAGCACTCGGGCTGCTTGTTTCCTTCAGGACTCTTCTCACCTCGCTCTGCTTCTCTCTCCCTCTCTCTGTTTGCCCCCAGTCCTTATCTAGCTTCTTCCTTTCTTTTTTTTCACGTTGTTTGCGCTGTGCATAATTTAGAGACACGCATCGAGCCGAGGAAGCTGCGCTGTCGCCTTGCGGACATCTTGTCTGCCTTGGTTAGTTGATTTCTTGTAGACCATAAAAATCAGAAAAAGTCCTTCGTCTTGCGTCCCTCTTTCAGCTTGTGTTTTTCTACTCCTCCTACTCCTTCTTCTTTTATTTCTACTCGTTTTTTACATTTTTTGATTCGGTTTTCAGTCTTTGGTAAATATGCATGCAAATATTGTTTGCAGAATGTGGCGCCAAATATTTGAAATAAGCGCAAAGCGGCAAATAAACGACAGCTAGCAACCGGATCAGCAACAGGATAAGCAAAAACGCGTTAAGGAATTTGCTTGCTTTCAAGTTTTCATAGATTAAATATATACGTACATACGTACAAGCCATGACTACGAGATGCTACATAAACTGAAACTGTCTTGGCCTGACTCGTGGCAGAGAGCCACAGAATCTGGCTACACAGAAAGAAAAATATGTATGTATGTTGAAAAATATGTAGTTAAATTGAATGAGACTACTTACATACAAATTGACTCAATTGTCTTTTCAATTTAATTCATTATTACTTACTTGAATGATATAAGAGTTTATGTTGGTTACTTTACCATTTCTAAAAAATTAAAAATAAATAGTAAATCCTATAATATAAATAGTAATTGAATTTTTAATTTATTTACAGTCGACTCTCGTTATTTCAAACCTGCGATATTTCGAACCTCTCATTAATTCAAAGTACTCACGAGTCCCCTACAAAATCTCTTTATATTTCGATCCATTTAATATTTCAAACATTCGATAATTCGTAGTATTTTAAGAGTCCCTTGAATTTCGAAATAACGAGAGTCGACTGTATGTACTTATTTTTAGGAAAAAGCATGTGCAAATTTAATTTAGCTAAATTATTTAATTTTAATTACACTCTTTGTTATAATTACAGATTTTGTATACCCCGAAACTATTTTCAATGGGAAATCAGGATTTGTTAAAAGTATGTAATAGGCAGAAGGAGGCGTAGCAGACCCCACAGAGTATATATAAGCTCCCTTCCACTCTTCCACTTAATCTACCATTTCAATAATGACTCGACAATGTAGACATATCATAGAGAAATGACCAAATTTTAAATGAGCTTCTATATTTTATTCTGAGCAACAAACTAGGCTACATTAAAAGATAAGGGCATACAAATTTTATTTTAATTTAAAACAATTAAATTTTAATATCAGGTACCCTATTTTATTACGTTTGTATAAATTTATCGTATTAATCCATTCATTATGCTATCTATATAATAAGATATAATAAATTCATTCATTTAACTAAATTGTGATAACATGGAAAATGAATAATCGAACATCTTCAAGTTCTAATTGGACACCAAATAAACAACAAATATTATATTTAATGAATTTATTCTATAGTTGTCCAACAATAGACTTAAGCCTACAGCCAATGTTTCATATTAGTTAATATCTTAGGCAATTCAGATTAGCTTTCTATGTTCATGCGGATCTCACTGCATGGCTGGCTATAGCATCTCGGCTAACTAATTTTTGAGCTTACGCCTCTCCATGTTGGCTAAAGCGATGCGCCTGTGGGACCCAATCAATATGCTCCGCAGACCGCAGTGCAGAGCTCCGAATAGCCCGGAGGCAAAGCCAGCGATAATGTTGCTGTGGTGCGCAAAAACAAGAGCTGCTGCAACGACAACTGGCAACAGCTAGAAAAACCGCAACAGCAGCTGGGACAGCCGGGACAGGCAGAGGACAGGCAAGACAGTTGGGACGCAGCCAGGACAGCCAGAATGTGTCGCAAAGAAGAAGGGGAGAGTGCAGTGCGAGGAGTGTTAGAGGAAGCAATAATTTAATTCTGCATTGCAAATGCAAACAAATTTCGCTGAGCCGCAGAGAAAACTTAAACCGCAACGCGCAACAAAAACGCAGCGGAAGACAACACGAAATCGCGCAGCCCGCGGCGGTGCTGGAGAGCGCGACGAACAGGATGCCACGTTGCAAGGAGCTGTGGCAAAAGTGAGCGAGTGTTTATTTTATAGTCGCCACGGAGTTGGCTTCGCCGTCTGCCTGTGACCGTGCCCGTGCCGCTAACCACCAAACGCTTTGCTCCTGCATCCATCCGACCACCCCGATCCCCGACCACCAACCCCGCCATCGGGCGGTTATTATTGAAGAATTATTACGCGGAGTGGCAACAGAAGTTGCCAATGCAGACGATGCCCCATCCCACACCCAACGCTGCCTCCGAGGAACGACTAATAGCGCAAGGCCCCCGCACAATATTCTTGTCGATGCATTTCTGTTTTTTAGATTTATATATTTGCGCATAAAAACCGAGTGTAAAAGTTTTGCATATTCATGGCGCTTTAAATGTCGTCTCCAGTGTCGACGACAGCGACGTCTGAAGTGCAACAGCCGCCGCAGTAGCCACAAAGGCAACTAACAACAATAAGAGCAGAGCTGCAATGCAGACTGCAGACATACTCTGCCTAGGGAGAGCAAACTGCTCGCATGATGTAAATATACTAAAATTGCAAATGCTTTATATAGATCGGAGCAGTCAAGTCAAATTCTCGATCAACAAGAGCTGAAAGTCGAGATGAGAAAAGATTTTGAGTCTCAATAAGCCCAAATGGGCTATGGTCGACTTAAAATATTCAATTGGGAAACATCGAACGTATATCAATAATGTATCACAATATGCAGGTTACATTCGAGACGGACTAATCCAGGCAACAATCGCGTTCATTCCCTTCTCTGCGCGATTAAAATATAAATTCTTTCTTAAAATACAGTCTTTTTCATTTTCCAGAAGCTCCCTTAAATCAGAGGCCCTAGGCAAAAACCTATTTCCGACTCTAGGTGTAATCAACACAAAGAACTCCAACTTCTGTATTAGACGTCTTCTATAATCTGTGCTGTAGATTAGCTGAAGCCGATATAGACTAGGACCAGCTTGACATACAAGAACTTTAATTCGAAATATAATTAACATAGCTTAATCCTAATCAATTCAATAACTTATTCCCTAATGAAACATATCATGAGCAGAAAATAATAAACGAATTACTTAGTAAATAGTAAATTTTCCAATAGATCCACCATCTGCTTCTTCAATTCTTGCAATTTTATAGAAAAACGGAAAGTTTGAACGCATTCAAATTGGGAAATTTTTATTTCATGCTAATAATTTGCATCCTCACATAAAATCTTCTCTCTTCCAACTATCTTACAGTTCATTTCGTTTCTGGCCCTGTGATAAATTGAATAAAAAATCCACAATCCAAATTAGTTTCATCAACATTTGGAGTCAGAGCTCCTACAGACCAGCCTATCTATAGGAATCGATAGTATCAACAGTTGAATTCATTGATGGAAGTGGAGTCATGATAAATGTGCAGAGAGAAAGAACTCGATTTATATCTTAATACTTTCAGCTCTACAATATACATACTTTAAAAGAAATAAATAAAAAAAAAAATTATATTATATTAAATAAAACCCAAACTAAATCTAATGAGCGGCAAATTATGTTATTAGAATTAATGAATTCGAATTTTATGTACAATAATAAGTCAACATAGAAACACTCTTATATTTGCTCTCAATTATTTATTTCAAATGAGCCTCATCACTTAGCTTCTACTAGATTCAGCTCTGACATAAATTAAAAGTGTATTTGAGGTGCAGCTAACGAAGGCTAAGAAAACTTTTCAAAACTTTTTGTGCATATGCCGCAGATGCTGAAAAGAGACAGAGAGAGAGGCAAGACCGAGTCTGTATGGGTGTTTAAAATGGGGGAGGGAGAGACAGAGAGAGAGAGAAAGAGATAGCGAGAGTAAACGAAAAAAAATCGTAATAATATCAACTATAAAAGTAGCAACATCAGTTGGCAGCTGTAAGCAAACCTAACGACAGACAGCCAGACGGACATACAAATAGACGACCGTCACAGACATATTGTGTCTGCAAAACTTTGTTGACAACAGCAACCACAACAACAACAACAACAACAACAACGGCATCGTGGAGATACAACAACAAGGAGAGTGGTTGAGCCGAGAATCTAGCGGCTAAAAACCGCGCAATGGAGCGCATGTGGAAACAATGAAATTATTGGTTAAATTTATGTGCTCTCTATGAAGTGAGGCTGCTGCTGCTGCATGGGGCGTGCCCCCCCCCCCCCCCCCCCCCACGCAATTTGCCTTGTAATTGTCGACATGTCAGCACATTAAACGGCTATAAAACGCAAATCAAAGCAACTTGTCCCGCGTCGGCCAACTTTTCTAATTTACGACCGTGGAATGCAACAGTTAAGCGCCTGTGGCCTTTTGAACTCTCGACCCCGGCCACATTTACATGCACACGAAGCGACCTCAGCCCCAGCACGCCCCCCAGCTGGCTGGCTGAGTCGGTCTACCTGCAAAGTTGCTCTAAAATTTATCATGACACTAATGAGCATGAAATGGGACAAGGTTTATTAAATTTCCTTTTTAAAATGCGCACATGGCAAGTTGCCCAGAGGAAGATGCTCCTCTTCTCTAGCAGCGGCAATGAATGGCAACAAGTTTTCTGCATTTTTTCTCTCTTTCTCTGCTCATCAGCTGCATCGAGTCGAGTGTTGGCGACATGGAAGTGGCGCCATTGCGACTTTCGCACTCTCCTTTACCTAACTATCAGCTGCCTAACTTTGGCCACGCCCCGCCCCCAGCACACATTCCGCTCTACCCTCGCCACACACATAGACAGACGTCCGAGCAGCTGCTGCCCGGGCAGCAGAATGAAAAATGTCCGCAAGTGCGAAAATGAATCTGCCCCATGTTGCTATTTATTATGCCAACATAATAAATATTATATACAGTTGGTGTGTCAGACACTCACTGACTCCGACGGCCCATTGAAGTGGGGACGGTCTCCTGCGCTTCATTGTTGCCTCGCCTTTGGGTGGCCCAATTCGGGGAAGCGCCGCTTTGTAACAGTTTGAGAAATGTTTAAAGCATTGCCACACTCCTAGCCTAATTGTGGCTGAACGTTAGGTTGGCTCTCTGAGATATTTTGTTAAATTTGTTATAAAAGTAAAGTGACGCTACCTGACTGAAATCTTGAAATCCAAACAATTGAAAGGCAAAATATTATTTAAGAAAGTAAAGTTAGTCATCGGAATGAAATCAAAATATTAGGGAGAACAGTAAGAAGGTTCGACTCGAGCGGCAGGATAAAGAGAATAGAAAATATTGATTTGGAATTGGACTCTTTAACAGAAGTTCATTTGCTCATATGCAAAGAATTTGCTAAGATTTACTATTTGGAATATAAACTGCTTCAGCTTGATAGTTAACAAGTATTAAACTCCTTAGATCAAACAATCACAAAACTAGAATTTAAAGCTCATATTTTAACACGATATATCAAAATATTCATATTTTATGTAGAAGTTTAGTGAAAGCAATGCAAACTAGAAAATACTACAGTTTAAGCTCTAGTTTTATTAAGTTTTACTGTTGAGCTCGTCAGCTAATGGAGCTATACACATATATGGGGCGAGGCCAATTTAACATCATTTATTTAGATATTTTATATGTATACAAGATTTAATATTCTTACTTGATTATATATATAGTATACATACTTGTACAATAAATACATAGGTATTTACACTAAATCTATATTTGAGTTACAACATATTGAACTGATTGTAGCTCCAAAGAACACCGGCTTTTATTGAAAATCCTTATCTAATAACTTAAGACCATTATAATTAAAGTATAGCGCTAGACTATTATTCGCATTCCCACATCATTTTGACGTTTGAAGAAATGGTTGCACATAATTTGTGCGTACTTAAACAATGTTATAAATACAATTTGCTCTAAAGCTCATTTCCTTACCTATTATAATAAGTGAGAAGGACAAACTGAAAAAAATATATATTTGAGAAGAGAAAATAACTAATCAATAATATTTTCCTAAGAAAAATTTTACGTTTTTTATTTAGATATACTCATATACATATGTGGATATATCTATGCCTATCTATACAATACTTGCCATAGTCCAGGTGTAAGTTGTTTATAACAGGTCGAAATGAATTGTTTCCATATTTCATTATTATTATCACACATTCGGTACTTTGAACTTATTAAAACTCAGTTTCCAAGCGAAATTAATGCTCTTTTGAATAGGTATTACTTTAAATACCCGCCCCTGTATATCTAGAATATTTGCCACGAGACAAGCAATCACCAATCCATCAGTCTAAGCACTTAGTGTAGCTTTAACAAGATAGCAAACCATAAATGCAAATAACGATACATGTCTTCATTAATGGAACACTGCATAATAAGACAAGATTTGAATCATAATTAAGACTATTTGCACTCTTCTGGTCCAGTTGAGTCGTGCAGCAATCTCTCTAGTTCTAGCTACGAATAAGATCTTTCCATTTTGAAGTTAAATAAATTTAAGATTGTTGGCCCTTCCACTTACCACTTCTAGCCGTGCTGCGGTGCTTGTTTATTTTGAACTTAGCCCCCCAACCCTTTCGCTCCCGCTTGGGTGTCTGACGATTTTTGGGTACGCACCCATAAATAAATCATTCAAATTGTCAACAGGAATTTATTTGCGTTGCGTTTTCGTTTCATGTAAGTTTCTTGCGGTATCCCAAGCGGAAATGGACCACAGAGTGGGACTGGCAGTGGGAGCGAGCAAAGTGATGATCAAGGGTGTCATAAGAACTCTGTAAAGGGGGCGGCGGAGGAGCAAAGGCAAGCTACAGCTTCAGTACATTTTGCTTTTGTCAGAGATTGTCAGAGCTCAAGTTGCTGGCGACGCAGTCTGTCCCGATGTCTTTTTGTATTTGTGAATTTATGCAACTGTATGGGTAACTGTACATGTGTATGTATGTGTGTGCTTGTAAGTGTGCATGAATGTGTGTTAATGTAATAGTTTATGCTGTTCTGTTGTCATCTTGGTCGCCCTTGCGGTAGGCAGCTTTATTGTAGTTTAGATACCCTAACTAAAGGTAGTAAAGGTAGTCTTCCATATTAATATATGATATTTTCCATTATTATCTCTCTTTTAATTTTCTATGAATTTATTAATTTTTTTGTTCAGTTTTGTATTGTGACTTACCAACAACAATTGAAGTTTTTATATTGAACATATTTTAATTAAAATAAAATATATCTCTATAATAATTTATTTTTCCTCAAAAAAATTGTTCTCTTGTTTTTATTATTATTTTTTTTTTCTCTCGCAATCTCTGTTGCTCATCAATTTACTCTTTTTTCAATTAACTCATTACGTTAGAAGTTTAATTCATATATTCTTCTACCCCTGATTTTTTCACAAAGCTAAAAGACTAAATGGAAAGTGCTAGAGGAAGAGATTTATTAATTAATTTTTAAATTTCTTTATCAAGCCAAAGGCCCGGACAAGAAGCTGCCAGAGTAAGAGCTGTTTCTAAACTAATTTGAATTTAATTTAAATAAATAAAATTAATTAATAGTAAATTTACCTTTTCAATGTTACTATATACATAAAAAAAATATATATACATATATATATATATATAAATATATTTATATATATATTTATATTTTCATTTAAACATATTAATTTAATTTCAAATATATATATATATCCATTTAAATTAATATTTAAATTTATATATTTACTAAAATATATACATATATTTAAATTAACATCTTTGTTAATAAATTATATTTTATAAATTTAATATTAATTATCTCTTTATTTTTCATATATTGTTATAGAGATTTTACAATTTTTTTTTTAAATATTTATTTATTACTGTGGTTATTTATTACAATATATTCATTCCAAATAAAATATATAAAAATAAAATATTTCTGTTAGCTCAACCACAGTAATATTTACATACATATGTTTATAAACTATGTACTAAAATTATTTAGCAATTCTACTTTTTTTTAAGTATTTACAGTTAATTATCAAACTACTCATTGTCTGCCATATTTTTATTGGGGCATTTAATCTAAATATTCCAGATGAAGATTGCATAATGAATTAGATTAAAGTGTGTGCACATGTGTCACACCTAGTCAGGCCGATTTGCATCGACGATATTTCTTGGCTGTTGCTGTTGTTATATAAGCAAATTTATTTGTATGCTGTTGGCACTGCTGCTCCTGCTGCTCCTGCTGCTCTTGCTCCTGCTGCTGCTCATGTTGGTGCTGCTGTTGTTTGCTTTTCATTTCCGGCCACGTCGACAAATCACAAACAACCAAAAAGGATATTATCTGCAGCAAAACTGTTTCCGTGGCCACACTATCGTCGCTGCGGTGTCCCCAGCTTTTTTGGGGCATGCTCTGTCATGTTTATTTGGATAAATAATTTGCAAAAGATTTTTCGTTTTTCATTGTGTGTTTTCTTAATGGTCTTTTAAGTGGTCTCCATGCCACATCAACGAGCGTCTGGCCTGCTCATCTTAGCCAGGCTATCAAGCCGTGCCACAGATACCCCTTCGGTCAGTCGAATGTAAATTCTCAGCTCACGTGCGCAAATAGAAACCCAAACTAATGCATGGGAATTGTGCTGGAAATTGAATTCGACTCTTCAATTTCCAGCACAATTCCCATGCTAATTGGCTGGGCAAATGTTTGCCCCTCTGAAATTTCCACTTGTCATCGCTGACAACTCACTTGAGGCGCTGCTGATTAGGCGCAACGGCCGTTAGTTAGCTTCGAGGCGTGCTGCGGATATGTCTGGAACGGGCAAGAGATTCATTGGCTTCACATTACTGGCCCTCGGCTGTATTTACGGTGCCAGCGCGTCGGCCAATCTGACCGAGTTCCTGGCCCATCGGCAGCGGCGCGGACTTATCTTTCAGAACAGCGGTTCCATCAAGTTCAGCATTGGGGCCTCGATGCCTATTCCTTTGGGCGATCCTGTGAAGTTCCGCTCTGCGGTCCTTTCGTTCACGCTGCAGGGCGGCACCTACAGCTTGCCCACGACTCCGATTTGGCCCTGGGACAAGTGGGAGACCGTCTTTGCCCGATCTCTGCAGCAAATGAGGCGCAACATCGAGAGGCACACGGCCAGAGGAGCCGTACGATACGCGGACGATGCACGACAGCTGGTGTACACGGCCTTCGAGGAGTACATGGGCAGGCGGAACAACAATATGACTGTGGGCAGGCAATGCCTGTTGCGCTCCATATGCGAGAATGCCCAGGTGCATCATCACGTTGGCATCTTCTCCGAAATACTGAACATTGTGCTGAGGTGAGCAAACAATTCGAACTGTTTCCAACCTTTCTTTCAGGCATCATTTACCCTGCCCAACCTCTACTTCTATCTCTCCTCCCTCCCTCTCTCTCTTTCTCTCTTTCTGTTTTTCTCTCCTATCTGTGCAGTCCGGGCAAAGCCGATTTAGATAACTGCTATCACGATGCCTTTGCGGCTGGACAGGCGGGTGCTAATTGCCTGGCCGTATTTGAGGCCTGTCCACGTGGCCTCAACTTTCTGGACGGGATGTTGGTTGCGGAGCACAGTTGAAATTTGATTAATTGGATTTTCGCTACGGATCGATTGATGCATTGGATTGGACAACAATAAAGTTTTGGCACAAATCAAAATGCATGTATAATGCTTCTTCTTCTTCTTGTTGCGACTGTTGCATAATTTGCGACTCTCTGTCAAAGGCGCGCACAGTGAGCATGTGGCATGTGGCATGTGGCATGCGGCATGCGGCAGGAAACGGCAATAGGGGCGACTGCACAAGCAAACCTATAGCACACAAAGGCTAAACAAACATTACAGTTTACACGAAGGTTCTGCTAATGAAATTAGCGGTATTTCGGTATGGTCGAACAAGATTTTGATTGCTAAGTTTATTTAAATTTTTAATACTCTCCAGTATTTCATATATTTTGATCTAAACATTTTTCGCATGCAGCAGCAATCTGATTAGTTTGGTTAAATAATTTTACATCTGCCTAGCAACAGAGCTGGACTAGTTCAAGATCTAAAATGAACTAAGAAAATATCCCATTTAACTATAGCTTATTTAATTACAGTCTTATATTTTGTATGCAGAGTGGATGATCTAAATGGAAATCTGAATTAGTTTTGAAGAACTTTGGCCTCTATCTTACTATTTCATAATATATGTTATATTTCAAACATATACATACATTTCATATACATGCATACATACATATATACATTTATGTAAATATTACAATTCTGCTAAGAAATTCAGCTGGAAACTGTAAGAACTGATTCACAAACAAAACATTATAAAAGGTGGAACTATATATTGATACATCGACATTAGTGGATCCACATTATACGCTCACTTTTGTATAACATTTAACAAATTGTTCTTTGAATTTTCATTTTAGTTTTCCATTTCATGAATTCGCTGTACGCATAAACGTCACTGCCGCTGGATTGTTACCTATTCCTATGCGACATCAGAAGTTCAAATACCGCAAAGTTGCACAACTGCTGCTGCTCTCTCTCCCTCTCTCTCTCTCCATCTATATATATCTATGCTTAACTCCCTGTCAACACTGTCCACCCACTAAGCAGCCGCCTCACCGAGCAGCAGCGTTGTTCGCGTTGTCATAATCGCATTTGAATTAGCTGTGCATACAGAACGACGAGCGATAGGCGTACAGGGTGCCCCAACTGCAGTTAGGGGCTGCTGGTTATGCCGAGGCTGTTGTTGGAGCTGTGCTGGAGTGGAGCACCCGGTGGGCGATGTTGTCGCTGTTGTTGTCAACGCGTTAGCCACCTGGCAAGCCTAATGTGGCACTTAAGACGCATTTATTGTCTGTGCTTCAGCTGTCGTAGTTGGTGTTGTTGTTGTTGCTGCATTTCCATTTAATTGAAGCCATTGTTGACAAAATGGCGGTCGCACGCTCGCTGCACAGCTCTCAGCATGCCGCAGCCGCAGCCGCATTTGAGGGGCGTGGCAGCAAAGTCCCATTACACTAGCAACCAAAACTGTGAAAAGCATTCCAGAATAGTTTTGCATAGTTTGCTCTTTAATTCAAGTTCATTTCAGATTGGACCATATTAGAAACTCAGTAATTCACATCCATTGTTAGCGCATCCAAGGCGCTGGCGCCTCTGGGACAGTCGTGGAACTGGTGCAGACAGTCGACGCCGGCCAGGCCCGCAGCGTGGGCATCCTTGTAGACCTGATCGAGTCGCGCCTTCCCGGGTCTGCAATGGGGAAGTGAAGCTTTAATGCAATTGAGATCTTTGATCTACACGACTTACGTTAGCAGCACATTCAGCAGCTCGGCCATGATGCCCACATGCTGATGCACTTGCGCATTCTCGCACATGGCACGTAGCAGGCACTGGCGGCCACGACCCGGGACTCTGCTTGCGTTGTCCATGTAGTGCTCCAGGGCGGCGTAGGCAAAGAGGCGTGTGTCATCCTCGTGCGATGCGTCCAGCTGCCGCATCTTTTCCTGGAGAGATCGGGCAAACATGGACTCCCATTTGTCCCACGGGTAGAGGGGTGCCGAGGGCAACGTGTAGCCTCCGAAGTGCAGGTTTATGAACTCGATAAAGCTGCGCCATCTAACCTTATCTCCCAGCTGGACGCCAATAATGGGACCAACCTGTAGGCGAATGGTGCTTCCGCTGGGGTAGGTCAGCTGATGGCGCTTCTGGCGCGCGAGCAAGTAAGCCGTCAGGTTCTGGGCTGGCGCAATCACATCGTAGGAGCAGTGGAGCACTGGCACGAGGCAAATGAGCGATAGCAGGCAGATTGTAAAATGCATTGCAAACTGCTAAGACGGTTGTGTGTGGAGTGCACAAAGCGCTGGAAGAGTCAGCGTCGACAGCAACCGGAACGAACAGAATTTCGAATGACGCTATGATGAATGATACAAACAAAACCAGTATTTGCGCACATAATTAGCAGATGAATTGGGTTATACAGTCTTTGGCTTGGCAGCGCGATTCATACAGTTTGAATAATTTTCCATAATTTACACATAATTATTAATATATACAATACAGAAACATACCTAATTTATTAAAATCACTTATAATAGTCAATCCAAAAATTATAGTAATAATACAATATTCAATCCAAATTTGAAATAAGCGCTGCATAAATCGGACCTGTCAACTTGAATAAGATAACATTTGTGCGTGTTGCACATTCAATTGCCTATGAGATTTAATCTATATATTCTAAGCGCTATGACTTAGAAAAATTTATTAATCATAACAGACAACTATGTTTCGGCGTCCAAATAGTTTGTTGTTGTTTATTTGTATTATATAATAATTTAGCTAAATTTAAAGTGCGCGCTCTATCTATCAGCACTGCCAACCTTGTTTGTAATAAATTGGCAGTGTTGTGTAATAAGATCCACAACATCCTCAAATCAGTGTGACCGCATCCAAATTATGCAAAAATATGCCTACATTAATTTTCAAATACCAAACTAAATGAGTTTCGGCCACACCTTATCGAGCTAGCATTCAACTTCATTAGACATCTGTTCAAAAATTAACTTGAAAAATGAGCAACGAAGCGGCTAAAGCCCAGATCGCCCAAGAGAAAATTGTCGCCCAGTTCCAACAGCTGCGCAATGAACAAAGAAACCTGGCCAACAGCCTCAATACGCTGGAAATGGATCTGCGTGAACACAAGTGAGTCAGAAGGGGCCGCTAAACCTAACCTCCAAAATATCAAATATAAACAACAAATTGTCGCTCTCCATATATTTCAAAAGAACTGTGATAGAAACACTGAATGCAGTGGACCCTGACCGCAAGTGCTTCCGTCTCATCGGTGGCGTGCTGTGTGAGCGCACCGTCAAAGACGTCCTGCCTCAGCTGATGGAAAACAAGGAATTCATTGCGAAGACCATTGCGACTGTCACAGCTGATCTGAGCAAAAAGGGCGTGGAGCTGAACAAATTCAAGGAGGAGCACAACATCAAAATACGCGGCGAACAAATAGGCACCGATGCCGCCAAGTCGGCGGACACGGAAAACGCCAGCAAATCGGAAAATCGCAACGTGCTGGTCTCCTAATCGAAGCCAAGAAATAAACACCAAACAGCAGACGAGATGTACGAGGAGAACGAAGCGTATTTATTGTGTCCATTGAGGTTCTTTGTGCGGGGGCACTACAATAATGAATGCATTGATTATGATTCTAATGTTATATGTAATTTTAGCTATAAGGCGCCGTTACACACGCAAATGTCAATCATCCATGTCCCACCCCACCCCACTCACATGTCCACTCTCCCTCACCCACCCATAGATTCACACACATTCACATGCATAACTCTCACGCGATCGGCCCACAATTAAAACGAAAAGAGCTAATTTGAAATGGCAAATGGATGCACAAGCTGAGTGATTTTATTGACGCTGGTAATCCCGTTTGCCGCCCGACTTGCTCAGCAGGCGCACATTCTGAATGCAGATGTCGTGGGAGACGGCCTTGCACATGTCGTAGACGGTCAGCGCGGCCACAGAGACGGCTGTCAGGGCTTCCATTTCGACGCCAGTCTGGCCGCTGCAGCGCACAGTGGCCACCAGGCGCACGGAGTGCTGCTGCTCCAGCAGCGTGGCCTGCACCCGCACCGAGGACAAGGCTATATTGTGGCAGAGCGGTATCAGGAGCGACGTTTGCTTGGCTCCCATGATGCCGGCCAGTTGGGCCACGCTGAGCACGTCGCCCTTGGCCAGCTCGTTGGCTGCAATCAGCGCTGTCAGACGCTCGCCCACAAGAACTGTGGCCTCGGCGCTGGCCGTGCGGGTGGTATGAGCTTTGTCGGCGACATCCACCATTTGCGCCTTGCCTTGGGCATTGATGTGCGTCAATCCACTGCAGTTGCGCAGCTGTGCGTACTGTGGTTGATGAGGATGAAGCATGGTCCTGCTGCCGTTCCTGTAGCTGCCGATACCTGCAAGCAAACAGTTCGTTCTAGGGGAATGGTGTGCGATCTCTGTGCTAGCCGCCTATGAGTATCATTGGGCGATTTTCCATTTGCGACAGATTCAGCATGCCTGCGTAGGATTAATGCGCCCATTAATACAGACAACTACAAAAGGTAATCCACAATAATTCGACACCCACCTGCATGCTGTCGCTTCTTGCGCTGCACTGCGGCGCCTATGAGCTCGACCAGCTGCTGCTCCGTGCAGCCCTCGCTGCGCATGGCGTCGCGCAGCGAGAACTCCTTGTTACCAAAGAGGCACACCTTGATGTTGCCGTCGGCCGTCAGGCGCAGGCGATTGCAGGTGCCGCAGAAGTGCTCGGTCATGGAGGTGATGAAGCCCAGTTGGCCAGCAAAGCCAGGCACTGCGTACGCCTTGGAGGTGTCGTTCGGCCCGTTGGGCAGCGCCTGGAACTCCGGCCATCGCTGGCGTATCGCCTGCACCGTTTCGCTGTAAGAGATCAGGCGCTCCGTCTGCCACTTGTTGCCCGAGAAGGGCATATATTCTATGAACCGCACGTCGACGGGTCGCTCGCGGGTGAATTCAACAAAGTCGCAAATCTCATCTTCATTGAAATTGCGCATCAGCACGCAGTTGATCTACAATTGTCTATGATGATTTTTTCCATTCGGAATGTTAATAAGCAGTTTATATTATGCTGACCTTTGGTCGGTAACCCAGCTGTATGGCCAGATCGATGCCCGCAATGACGCGCTCCCAGCCCTTGCGACGCGTTATCTGCTCGAAGCGCTCCTTGCGCAACGTGTCCAAGCTGATGTTCAGCGAATCCAGGCCAGCGCGCTGCAGCGGCACCAGAAAACGTGTCAGCACCAGCCCATTGGTGGTGATGCCCACGTGCTCGAGCTGGGGCAGCGCCTTCAGCTGTGCCACCACCTCCACTATGTCGCGCCGCACTGTCGGCTCCCCGCCCGTCAGACGTATCTTGCGCACGCCCTGCTCCACGAAGATGCGCGCCAGGCGCAGCACCTCCTCGGTGGTCAGCAGCTGGGACTTGGGCTGCAGCGGCACACCCTCGGCCGGCATGCAATAATCACCTGTAATTGAAGAGCCAAAGTATTTCACCACTGCTTATCAGCGACGAGCACTCGGACAGATAACGTCCATGCCCACTAGGGCAGCATTGAAGTGGACTTACAGCGCAGGTTGCAGCGTTCGGTGAGCGAAATCCTCAGGTATGTGTGATGCCGCCCAAAACTGTCTGTCAGGGGCGAGGCGGCAGCAGCGCTCTGTGTGCGAATGTCATTCACACAGATTAATCAAATTCTAGTTTATATCAATTATATGGTAATCACCTGCGTGACAGTCGCTTCCAGCGCATTGTTGTCGCTCTTAATATCGAGTTGTGCACCTGTTGCCGCACTCTTTGCCGCCGTCGCCAGTTTGTGGAACTGGGAACCGGTTGCCATGTTTGTCGCCTGCCGCCTGAGCTGCGCCGTGCATTGCCGCAGCCACAGGTTCGAGCGTTTCACCAGCAATCGCATTTGATGGACGTTTCTACGCTGTTGCCTCTAATCGGAGACTATTGACACGGCCGATGGATTACCTAACCTACAATTCGCTGCTGGGGGCTTGCCGCTTGGATTCCGCTGTGCCATCAAAACATTCCAATTAGAATCAATTCTGATAAGCAAGCACCGAGACTCAACAATATGCTTACGCTTACCTCACTATCGTAGACACTTGTAATTCCCACTCGAATTTCTCCGCATCAGCGAAAATATGAACAGCAACAGCCGAGTGTTGTTTATAAACTGAACTCTCTGATCATATGGCATTTGTACACTGAGAGCTTTGCTCCGAAAGCTCTGCAAATCCATCTAAGCACACGCACACAGTTGAAACTTTTATTGGTGTAATAAGTCTAATTAGTGAACGAGCACTTTGTAATCTAATACACGCGAGCGGGTAGTCCTACTATATGAATGATTTCATTTTATTTGAGATATATTAAAATACAAATTAAATAATACATAATATATGTATGTACATATGTGAAGCAGAAATTACCTCTGCATTGATCTCTGCTTTGCTTTACTTTAAAAATTTGTAAGTTTTTTTTTTTTTTAAATTTGCTTTAGAAATAGATTTGCTTAGATTTGCTTAGAAATAGTGCAGAAGATCATTAAAGTTGTCTATGTGTATACAGCCGCTCTCATTTGGTATTTGTATTTAGGTAAAACAAAGCTAGAATGCTCACAGCAGCAGAGAGCGTTCCCATTGCTCACTTGAAGCTCGACTGCAACGAGCTCTGCCTGCCGGCGGGCTCAGCATTTGAGAGAGACAGTGCTTGAGTAAAAGTGGCTCTATATAAAGGGTAGCAGCTGCAGCATTCTTCAGTCAGTCTTCAGTCGGTCAGGCCTGGTGGGGGTCAGCGCTATAGAGTGAATCCGAGTGTGTGAATTATAAGCATTAAAGACGTAGAGGAATTACTTAAGGGAAATACGTAGAGGAATTACGTAAAGGAAATACGTAGAGGAATTACTTAGCGGAAATACTGGGAAGCAATACGTAGAGGGAATACTTAGGAAAATAGTCAGTGGAATTGTGCTAAATCGACTCAACTCGTCACCCTGATCAAGACTATATATACTTTGTGGAGTCTGCCACGCCTCCTTCTGCCTGTTACATACATTTCAACAAAACCATTATACCCTGAATTCACATTTTCAATGGGTTCAGGGTGTAAAAATATTTACATATGTATATATGTATATATAATTAAAACTATAAGACAACCAATGAATGTATGCATGTAAGACGTAAGATCTTTTACGACCCAATCAGATCCTCCCTGAATCAAAAAACCTAAATTTAAATTGACGAAATCAATAAAAATAAAATTTTGGTATATATGTATATTCAATATATATATATGTACATTAATTTATTATAAATAAATAAATTACCCAATAATTATGCAAATTTAAAACTCCTATAAAGAAATAAGATTCAGATCACTTAAAAAATTTTCTTCACTCAGCATTTCACTTGTTTGAGTTTCACTCCATCCCCTTTGAGCTACGCCACTGGCAAAGCCTTTGATCCAGTGAGATATATGTATGTATACCACTCTCTGGGTGAACTCTTCAACATTTAGTCATCTGCCTGCCTCGCTGCTGTTCGGATCGGCGCTGGGCTGCTGGAGCATTGTTTATGTGGGCATCGTCTCGGTCTCGGTCTTCGTCTCTGTCTCGATTTGTTTATTGTAATTCCAACAAACACATTCACACATTGGCACCATGCACAGCATGCGTCTATGGAATCTGAAGCGGCTGGCGATGCTGCTCGGCGCGGTCGTCTTGCTGTACTTATTCGTGTTCTCTGGCGGCTATCACAAGTATCAAATAGACCGCGTTATCGACAATGCCAGACCGGAAGCAGTTTGGGAGTATGTGGCGGACTTTAACAAAATGCGCCTGTTGAATCCCACAATGTGAGTATGCGCCCACATCTCGGATAGCAACAACTAAACTAACACGAACTTCGCGCACCAGCATCAATTTTAGGATTCTCGCCGATCAGGGCCACGCCCACGACTGGCGCTACACGGTGCGGTACACGGAGCGGCTATCGCACTGGCCGCACTGGCTAAACGAAGCCACCGCCCACTATGTGGTGACCAAGACCCTGCCGGGCGTCCATCCGCCCGCCTGGTCCATCCAATCGACACACGAGACCTGCTTCTTCGGCGGCCACTACTGCCGTAAGTGCTCGACCAGTCCAAACACATGCTTGCACGATTCTCATTCCATTTATTTTTTCAGTGCACTCGCGCAGCGAATTCAGTTTCAGCTCAATAGGAGCGGGCACATATGCCAATGAGAAGATCCAATATCAGTGTCCGCCGTTTTTGAGCACCGCCTGTCGCCGCGAGCTCGAGTTCCAGCGCCGCGCTGTAATGCACAATCTGACTCACATATTCAAGAGGGCTTAGGCCCGGCATAATGAAAGTCTCGTGTTCCATTCTATTCATTCTTTTGCTCTATTTGTTTGTATTTTCACATCTAAAAAGTTTTAAAATTACATTGTATTGAATGCTCAACTCAACTAAGTTAACAAACAGAAATTGTTGCTAAGTATTTGTTCAATTATAACAAAACAATTAAAATACATGATTCC
The DNA here is from genome assembly GCA_035045965.1 of Drosophila aldrichi. NCBI lineage: Eukaryota > Metazoa > Arthropoda > Insecta > Diptera > Drosophilidae > Drosophila > Drosophila aldrichi. The sequence goes on along the minus strand of JAWNOM010000341.1, from coordinate 3,140,929 downwards.
AATGTATACTAAATCGAAAATTCAAGCATAGTATAGAAAAGGCATAGTATACAAATTGAAATGCTTGCCTCCATAAAATATACAATCATATATATGTATATACATTTTTCTTTTTTTATAAATAATTCATCGACCTGTGAATAGACATCACAATTGAGCTTCTGCAGCGAAAGATCTTTGTATTAATTGAATAGATTAGATTCTCTAAACTCCTAGCTTGAGGTACAGTTGTTATAAACCTTACCATAAAAAAAAGATTAAAATTTATTTAAAAAAAAAAAAATAAGTTGATAAGTGAAGTCCGGTTGGGTTGTTTGACAATGGGACTTCGATTTTGATAAGAGTTTTGGCAAATTGTCTTAGCTCGACTCGCTGCATAGTCTTGAGTCTCTCGAGTCTTTTGAATAGATCACGTCGTCAGCTTGGTATCGATATCGAGTCACTTGTCCAGCACAAGTCGCTTGCGTTTCTTGGATCCCGCGCTGCGTGCCAATCGGGCGCGGTCCGCCTCCTCGGTGGGCAGCACGGGTGTGCTAGGTGCGCTCTGGGATCCGCCTGAGATGGCCGTGCCAAACCAGCGCGTCAGCTTTGTGGATTGCGTGGACTTGATCGGTTTCGGTGACTTGCGCAGCAATTGGCTGGATTGGGTACGCTGGCCAGAGTCCTCCGGAGCGCCACTAGAACTGATCAGATAGTTAGTGATTTTGTTACGCTGTGCCAGCTGCTGTGGCTGCACGGGCGACACGTTGCCAGTGGAGTCAACCCGCAGGCGACTGCCGAATTCCCCATTATTGGTTATCTCGAAGATGTCGTCGTCCAGCAAGGTGAACCGACGCTGTGGCAGCTGCTGCTTGGGGCTGAGCAGATTCGGCAGCAATTGAACACCCGGCTCGTTATGCTTAGCCTGATGGGGCTCAAACATTTTCTCCAAAAGTTCCAGGCAGGAGCGTTCGCGCTTCCTTTTAGCCGGCATGCCTGCAGCTGTTTTGTCATGCAGTTGCTGCTGCTGCTGCGGCTGCCTCACCTCCGAGCCGAATATCTTAAAGCCCTCAAATGGCACAGGCTGCGCTAGCGTCACTTGCGACGCTTCCGAGCAGTTACTGAATAAGTCAGGGGATTTATTCACCGTCCCGCGCTGCTGAGCCAGCATGAAGCCGAATCGGGAGGTGGTCGGCTGGGACTGTTGCTCTTTGGCAGGAGCTACAGACTTCCTCTTCAATGCTCGAGTGCGACGGCTTTGCGATGGCTTAGCCGATAGCTGCGAGCTTTCATCATGGGAACTATTGATCACCACGACATCTGGCTTTGAGTTTTGACTGGGTACAACAGCCACCTCGGAGCCACTAAGCAGATTCAGATTCACGGGCAACAACAGTTGCGTTGTCGGCGGTGCGAGCGGCACCCGAAACTCAGGCAGATCCAAAGCCTCAAGCTCTGCGAGGTTCTCTGGGAGTTTTTGTGCGCATTGCAAATACGAGTTATCAGACAAAATGGAACCAGAGCTTAGTAGCTCAGGGGTTGCAGCGGGTGCAGCTGGCGCGGGTTTCGAACTGGTATTTCCATTTGTTTGATTGCCAAGAAGAGAATTCGGTAGATCGGACGTAACTGCTGGTGAAGCCTTAGCGTTTTTTGGACTGGCCTTGCCCTTTCTTTCCTTATTTGGAACAGATGCCGATAGCTTTACCGTGGCAGCGGGCGGAGCTTTGATCGTTTTAGTACTGACCTTTTCGGCCCTTTTATTGTCACGCAAAGAAGTCAGTTTATTGGAGAAATGTTCCTTTTCCGCTCGGCTCCTCGTCGTCCTTTTGGGCTCTGGTTCCTCTTGGTTCATTTTCATTGGCGTTGTCTTGGATGCCCTAGGCGTGACTGCAATCTCTTGCTTCACTGTGGTCTTTTCCATTTTGACCTTGCTACTTTTGGGTGTTTGATTTGCGCCGGAATTGCGTTTCCTTTTGGGCGTCCCCTTCTTTTCATAGTCCAGCGCCTTCAGCTTGCTGTACGACCGTGAATCCGCGGAACGCGTTAATCTTTGCATTCCACGCGTCTGTCTGGGTTCCAGGTCAACGTTTTTCTGTCTATTAGAGCGTGCTGACCTTGGCTCAGTTTTAGGCGTAACTGGCATCAATGTGTCACGTTTCGGAGTTTTCGGCTCGGGTTTTATAGGTGACTTCGGCTTATGTGGGGAATTGGATGATCTTTTAGACGAAGCCTTGACAGTTTTCGTCGGCAATTCCGACGTCTTCGTGCAGTTCGTGGGGTTGCTCTGATGTATGGAAGCTCCTTTTAGCCTCATGTCAAACACTTTCCTGGTTTGATTCGATGTATTAGGCGGCTCTTCAGTTTCCGATTCTGTCAGCTCCACTGACTTTGGAGCTTGCACACGTTTCGTGTATTTTCGTTTGGCTGGTGAGTTCGATGTCATTGGCGCCGATTGCGACAACTCAATAATTTCGCAATCATCGCTGGAAAGCAATACCACATTAGAGTTGCACTTGTTCGCATGGGCATCCACTTCAATCTCAGGTTCTGATTCTGACTCCAAAATCAAAGGCTCCATTGCAATCACGTCATCACTGTGCTCTGAGAGCGATATTTTATCTGGCTCCTGACGTTCCACCAACTGCCGCTCCCGTTGAAGGCTCAACAAACACTCAAAGATTTCTTCGGTGTCGCCTGTGGAAGGAACATCTGATGTTTTCGAATGTACAGTTGAGTCACTTATTGTGCTGTTGCTATTGTTCTCGCCCAGCCACAGAGAGAGGTTCCTCTTGTACTGCTCGGCTGTGACAAGAGGCAGATATGAATCGAACTGATGGCGATAACGACGAAGACGATAATCTCTGCAAGTATAATTAAAAATGTTAATAAAATTATTATTGAGATATTAGGAAATGGGTTTAAAAACTGTGCTTATATATAAGGTATATTTATAACAACATTAATCGTTTGATTTACTGCTGACGTTCACCAACTTGATGTATTCGCCAAGGATACCCCGCTGCTTATAGTACTCCTCGAGATCGACACGCTTGCTTAGCACCTCCTTAACATCTGGTAGATGAAACTTGCTCTCGAAACTTCTAAAGCTTTTGAATTGATGATCCAAACAGCCTCCCAATTGCATCACCTTATGCAGCAACTTAACGTCGGACTGGAAAAATGTTCAAGTTCTTATACTTAGACTTTCCTATTTATTTATATAATGCCCTTACCGTTATGTCCACACTAGAGATCACAATGTTCACTTTGCCTTCGAATTGCTTCAGCAGCATGGAAGTGCAGAAGCTATTATTTAATGTGTATCCGCGATGATCTACAATGATGTAGTCAAACTTCAACTTGCTGAGATCGCCTATGCTGCGTAATACACTCCACTTGCTCAGGTAAACGCTATGCGCCGACTCTGTGGTGTCTACAAAAAAGACGTGGATCAATTAGTTATTATTTTTATATAATTACTGATATTCTTATTATAAACCATAAATACCATTAACGTCCTTAATAACGCATACGGGCAAATCAGTGAGCACTCCCAGGTGAAACTTCCAGCCAGCCAGCAACTGCTCATCGTTCTGCACTACAATTAGCGTCTTCTGTGCCGTTCCCAGTCCACTTAACAATGCCGCAACAGACGCTGTTTTGCCCAAACCGCTCTCATCGTTCAAAATGCAAAACTCTTGTTTGGACAGCCGTTTATAAAGAAAGCGCACTGCTTCGATTTGAAAGCTCTTTAAGTACTGCGTCGTCTTGCTGGGAATCAGCACGTTCTCGGAGACGCGTACTTCCGCTGTTCGCTCTGAGACAAAGTGATACATTTGCCCCTTTTTCGACCTATTTATATGTGGACGTGGTGCAGAGCCAAATAGATTGCCACGAGTATGTACAGCAGCTTAAGGTATGAAAATATCAGAAACATTGAAAACGAACCAATTATCATCCTCTTGGACGTAAGCGGCCCGTCCACATATTCACTATTAAATATATCCACCAAGTTGTTATTGTTATAGTTGTTGTAGACGATATGCATGTGTGGAGCAAATGCAGCAGGTAGACGTAGGTAGAAAAAAGGCGCGTATTGTGCGGGCGGGAAAAATGTTTATTCGTTGTGCTATGCCTTCTGGTGGCTGTGTTTGGCATTCACTGGAAATTTATAAATAATTTCATATTTAGCTACTATTTAAATATTATGTGCATATTATAAATGTATTTTAATCACAAGAAAAATTCGTCGCTCTTGTTGTGTACCTTTTTTTCGCGCCTCGCAACACTGAACTTCGAACGCGTTAGAGATGAACGAAGTGCACAGCTAGAGATGAACACATTGCAAATATTTGCATGTTCATATAAAATTAACTTAACAAACATAACTTATAACTTTTTAAATGTGTTGCTCATCTAAATGACCTTACTTAAGTAATCATAATTGTTGGATATACCATTTAAATATTGTGAATGTGTTATTAAGAATTATTACGATAGCGATAGTAACAATGTTGACTCGATACAAACAACAGTGATACATCTGTGTTTGTAGTTTAAGTGACTGACAGTCACATTCCACAAGTGTTTGGACGCGCTTCATAACAATTGAATTTATAACAAAATCATGGTCGCCATCAAAGAAAAAGCGCCGAATGCGAAAAGAAAACTTGCTGATGATCCTCTGACTGCAACAACAGCACCTCCGCCTGCAAAACAGAGAATGGTTGTCACTCCTTGGCGTGACACGTGCGTAAACACATGATGATTTCCTCGAAAAAGGTTCCCCAAAAACTAAACTTTTTTCATTTTTAGCACAGAGTTCTGCTCTGTATACGACTGGTTATTTGGAAAGCAGCAGTCACCTGCAAATCTTCGCACGGCTCTTAGCTACATACGAATATGGAACTTGCGCCGGGGCACCCTATGTCCGGCTTCCGTGCTGGCGACTGCCGTGCTGGTCAAGGCGCAGCTGGAGGATAAAGAAGGCAACAACAACATCCAGTCAATATATGCCAGCGCCTTTACACGATTCTTCAATTTTATGTCTTCGATCATGCAGAATTACAACATGTCTAGCATGTACGTCACGGCACAGCAGCTCGGCCTGCAGTCTTTTATCGTGGATTTGAGGCACTTGTGCGCTCACGGACAGGAGCTGCCGCCTGTGCTTGTATTGCGGAACACAGCCGCCCACTGCTTGGACTGGCTACGTACGTACTACTGGCTTCCACAAAAAGAGAACCTGAGTAATCTGGATGCGCCAAGGTTGCAGCGGAAGGATGTGCTAAAATTTGAGAATGAGCTGGGAACTCTTTTTAAAATGTTCGACTTAGCCTTAGAATGCGAACTGAAAGGTGCACAAAAGCTGAAGTCGATCCGTAAACTGAAGCCAAGCGCGGAGTTCAACAAAATTCGAGTTTATTATTCCGCGAGAAAGCTGAAAAGTACTAAGGATGTACTTGACACTGTGGTCCGAGAATTGAGAGTAGCTGTGAAAAAACAAAATTCGGCAATGAAAGATTTGCTTGATATTTATATGGCGGGTGTGCTTAAAATGAATTATTTCCTAGGCGCAGGCTTTGCGCACAACGACAGCGAGGAGCTCGTCATTAAGGCGACACAAGGCCTCTTCCGATTGCTGGCCATGCAGGGTTACATAGAGAATATGTTTGTAGCATTCGTGCAATTATCAGAGAATGCAAATGAAAACGATGAGAGGCGGCGAGGCGCGAGCTATTGGGCCACAAAGATGCTACAGACTTTTGGCATGCTGAGCCGAATGAAGCGCATGTACAAAGAGGAATTGGATTTGGTAAGCATATAAAACAGACTATCCCCACTTCTATAACATATTCTTTATTTATAGAACTCCAACATAAAGGCTGTGGATTTTACAACACTGAACAAATCGGAGATATCAAAAACTATGCGTCGTCTGCTTATTCACTCGGGTGTGGATCAGAGTCTTACATTGATTTTTGGCGAATGTCCAAAGAAGCCTCGCTCTTGGGTATTTGAGCGAGAATTTCTAATGAATAGACTTGGTCCACTGAATAAATACTCAGTACCCATCTTGAAGGGGTAAAATGAATCTTTATTTAGTTAAAAATATATTTTAAATGTTGTTTTTTCTCTTATATATCAGTTTGCTGCCTCTCGTGGTTCCGCCTCTAACAAACGAACAGATTGAAGATTTTACTAAGCTGTGTAACGCTAAGATGCAAGCTGTAGACGAGGAGAAGCCGCTTAATACTGATAATTACACTACCGTGGCTGCCAAAGAAGATATTTCTAATAAAACGCAAACTGTATTTGGCATTTGGAAACTCGAAGAGGGTAAGCAGCGGTTTTCACTGCAATGTGCACTGTTTTAATATAATCTATTATAGATAAAACCTGGGCCAAATGTGCACTTGGAGTACTGCCGACCAATGTCAATTAAGTGAATTTGTTAAAAAAGCAAATATCAGGAAATAAAAAAAAACTGCATTTGCAGCAAATTGAAATTATTCAAAACTATATTTAAATAAAATAGTTAGGCGCGAAATTGCTTCATTTAATTTCACCATCCCCAGCGATTACCCTGATATTGTTTATCAACACTGGCACTCGACAAGCCAACAAATTTGTTTACACTTTTACAATTGATAAATAAGTATTAAGAGCAATAAAGTATGGATTTTCAGCGAAGCGATGCTATTCTTATGGAAATATTGCAGGAGCGCAAAACAATCACTGGTTTTCTAGATGCAGTATTTGGTTTCTTGAGGCGCAAGTAATAAATATTCCTCAGTAATAAAAAGGACAATTAAAAATGAAAATATTTTGCAGTACCGATTTTTATCATACAAAGAAAGATGCATCAGACCAAATCGGGTTCCCCAAAGGAATGAGGGATCAAATCCTTTATGGCGCCATGCAGCGCTATGATCCTGACTGCTGGCTACAAACTATGAGCGCTGAAAGCGATATTGGGGCTTCTGGGGAGATTGCTCCGCCCGCTGTTGAAGAAATCTGTGTGGAGACTACAGAGGAAACGCTGCCAAAAAGCCCTGCGACCAAGCCAAGCGAGAAGGTTGGCGACTTACGCCGTCCGTTTGAGGCTGGTGACTTTAAGAATGGCGCCGCCTTTGAGCACCATTGTTGGTCTCAGACCCTAAAGGATTTGGAAGTGCAAGTTCAACTCCCACCCACTCTAAGAACAGCTAAACAACTCTCCATCGATATCAAAGCGCAGCAAATCAAGGTGAGCAGTAAGAGCACACCGGAACAGGTGATCCTCGAAGGCACGCTCAGCCAGCGTATAAGACAGAATGAAGCCATGTGGTCTATAGAAGATGGCCGATTGCTGATCTGTTGTGGTAAGTATTTCCAGCTAATATCGAAGCAAACTTTAATTTGTTACTTTCACAGAAAAGGTAAAAGAACGTTGGTGGGAGCGGCTCTTCGAAGGTGACGATGATATCGACATAAAAAAACTTGACTGTGAGCGTTATATAGATGAATTGCCCGAAGAGTCGCAGGCGGTCATTGAGAAGCTACGCGTGCAACAGATGGAAGCGGATCAGCAACAAAATTCCTTGCGGACTACAGATCCGGAGCAGGCCAAAACGCTAGAGCGCCTGCGTACAGCGTGGGATGTGGAAGGCTCCCCATTTAAAGGACAACCCTTTGATCCGTCGGTGGTGCGGATGAGTTAGTAGTTTATTAGGCACATAGATATATATGAGATACTGATACTTGTATGTTATTTAAATTAAAAAGTAGTCAGGAGAGGTCCCGCTAAAATACATACATATTAATATTGCCCTTAATGAGATTTGAGCTCTCGTTTCTTGCGCTGCAGCTGCTTCTTTTGGTAGGCCAAGTCGTTCTGATCGGATGACCAGGCCACATACATGTACGCGGTGAGCAGCACAGCGAGCAGTAGGCGATCAATACTCATCACGTTGGTGACAAACAGAATGACAGTGAATCCCATAAAGGACGGATGACGAACATGAGCATACAGGTTGCGTAGCTCAAGCGACTTGAATGCGATGGGCTCCGCGTAGTTATGTAGATAATAATAGGCCTGTTTGATGCCCAGCAGCTCTCCCAGGTCCATTATGAAGCTGCCTCCGTAAATGATAGCCCAACATATACCATGGGTTATAACAAAAGTCAACCAAAGCGGGGTGCTCTCGTCCACGTTGACTTGCCAGAGCACAATCGACTGAGCAGGCAACCAGTTCTTTACCAGGTGCTAAACGAATAGGGAGAGTATGTGTATGTATACGGAAACTCAAGGCTACTGCAGTGTATATGGCATATACATACATGTAAACAAAGCGATGACGTCAAAGTATAAATAGTTCGCTCGGCTGGAGCCAAGTGCAATTTACGCAGCAGATTTTTCACTATTGCTGACTTAAAGAAGCTATGCTGAAATATGAATCCGATTAAATAGATAGTGTCTAATAAAATGGGTCCAAATGCGGTTTCCAGTCGAGAGTCTTTGTCCAATAAATTAAAGATCCAGGTGTGCGCTTTTGAAATCGACCGCGGCTTGGAGAGAAATAGCGTCAGTTTTCCGACCACATAAAATGTGTAACAGAATGTGACTAAAGATGCCAGCAAAAAAATAATCTTTACAAATGAGGCCATTATAGTTGCGATTTGATTTATTTCAGAAATAATTTCCAAAAATTCAAAATTAGGAGCACACAAAAATGAGCAAACAATTTGACGGATCTCTTGAAAAGAATAAATAACTCAGTGTTGGAAAACAGCTTTAGACTGACAGTGGCTCGTCGTCCAAGAAACACAATCAGCTGTTTGTGCGCATTTCGTAGTGATTGGCAAATGTCGCTTTGAAACTGACGTCAACAATTATTTAGTTTATCATTTTCCCCGATAAGTTGTTAAAATGTTTACACTGTGGACACTGATTGAGGCCTCGCTGCTTTGTCTAAATGCAGTTTGCATTTTGCACGAGGAGCGTTTTTTGGCCAAGTGTAAGTAATTGCAGGCCGATATTTGCACAACTGACCAGCAAAATATAATTATAGTTGGCTGGGGACGACAAGCCGGTCAGCAGGATTTCGGAGCGCCCAGCGCTAAGGATCAAGTCCTAAATCTTATTCGATCGATCCGCACAGTTGCCAAGAGTGAGTATTTCTTCATAATTTTGCACATTTGCATAAAACAAAGCGAATATAACTAACACGTGTCCATGTTTTAAAATTTACAGTTCCACTGATATTTCTTAACGTAATAGCGATTATATTTAAATTGTTACTTGGGTAAAACTTAAATTATATTGTAATAAATGTACTAGTAATGGTTTTCGAAAAACTCGCAATTATTATCCTACATGGTGACTCGACTTGCGCTGCAGCACACACTTAACGCGGTTCTCTAGCGCTATGCTATATGCATCCAGCTTGTAAGCAGCCGCCTCCAACTTGTCCACGGTATCTGATATTTCATCTATTTGCTGCATGAGGGGTGCTAGCTGTTGAAACTTGACGCACAGCTCGTTGGTGGACACGTTGAGGTTCTCGGCTATTTGACGCATGTCCTTGTACTTGGCTATGGTTGCCTTGTTCATTTCCTCTAGCAGTTTATAGTCTTCTAAAGGCGCATTGAGTTCGTGCGTTATATATTCCTCTGTTTTTTGGAACATCTTCGTGGCCAGTTTGGTCAGATTTGGGTCATGGGCATGGGCCAAGGCTTCGAAACTGGATGTTGAAGTCGACAGTGTGGGGCCCCGCATCGGTGAATCGAGTTGGGGATTGTGATCCTGATCCTTTGCCTGAGCAGTGTTAGCGCTTGATGTTGGCTGCTCCTTGTCCATGTTATCTGACGAATTTTCCAAAACAATTACATCAACAGCTGATGTCTCTGATTTGATGTGAATGCTAACATCATCTGACAGTGCTAATGGCAAATGCACGCGTCTCTGTGTGAATAGTTAAAATTTTGCTGCTTATAAAGTTCGTGGATTTTTCTTATCGATATGGCATCAGTTGAGTTTTGCCAGCGCTCAAGATAACGCAAAATAATGTCTGATCAGACTAGTGAGCGGAAGCTTAAACATCTTTTCGATGGCGGGGAATGGAATGTATATGATCCGACTGTATTAAATTTGGGTGTCGGTGCTCCAGGCACCGATCTCTTAGAGCCTTGTTGTGATATTTTTCAAGAGGCTACGGCGCATTGCTTGGTTAGTATTGAACTACTTTTATGAATATTAGAATTCGCCATTATTCTTAATGACCTTTGTGATTTGATTGTCCGTAGAAAAGAGAAAAAGAGATCAACCAATCTCTGATATTTCAATATGGACCAACTAACGGCACTCATGAAATACGCAACGAAATCGCCCAATACTTGAGCGGAATGTATGATAGCCCCGTGAACTGGTATATAATGAGAATCATTTAGATTTGCCCAGCTATTGTTATTCCCACTTTCAGTGAAGACCTGATAGTCACAACTGGCGCAAGTCAAGGCTTGCATTTCTTGCTTTCTACAATGATCGACTTTAATGGATATTTATTCGTGGATGAGTACACGTACATGATTGCTTTGGACAGCATGAAACACTTCACGAGTCTTACCATTGTTCCTCTTAAGCTGAATGACGATGGGGTCGACATTAACGATCTGGAGGAAAAAGTAAAAGACCGTCGTTTTAAATCGCAGAGCAAAGAGTTTTGGGCCATTTACTATACGATACCCACATATCACAATCCTACTGGCATTTTGTTCTCACCAGGTAACTATAAAATTGTGAAAACGTTCGCATTAATCACTCACTGCTTTATCTTCTCTGCCAGCTGTTTGTCGTGGAATTGTGGCGCTCTCTCGCAAATACGACTTCTTAGTAGTGTGCGATGATGTCTATAACATTCTTCATTATGGCAATAAACCGCAGCACTCGCGTCTAATGTCTTATGACACACGGACAGATGCGGACTACGTCGGCAATGTCATTTCCAATGGCAGCTTTTCAAAGATCATTGGACCTGGGGTGCGCCTAGGCTGGCTAGAGGTTCCTCCACGTCTTAAACCGCAACTTCTTCACAGTGGGATCATTAACAGCGGTGGTTGCTTCAATAACTACACAGCTGGAATTGTGGGCAGTCTATTTGAATTGCAACTGGCGCAACCGCATATTGCAAGACTCTATGCTGCATACAAAGAGCGGATGTTGGCTGTCAACGCGGTGCTAAAGTCTGAACTACCAAACACCTGTCGATTTGTGGCGCCTTCTGGCGGTTACTTCATTTGGATACGTCTGCCGGATCAGGTAAAGGCTTCCGAGTTTCTGGAATACTGTTTGGAGAATGAGAAGATTACATTCATTGCTGGTCCGCGATTTGCAGTTGAGGAGGGCAAGGGACAACAGTTCTTTCGCATATCCATAGCTTTTCACAAGAAAGACAAACTTGTGGATGGGATCAGTCGTCTGTGTTTGGCTCTAAGAGCCTTTATAAAGAGTGTTAAACACACGTGAGCTATTTTGATTTTATAATATGGCAAAAATAATTATATAATTCATTGTTGTTTTGTTATCGTATTTTAAATAATGCTTAAAAATATACGACTTAGAACTTAACCAGCTATACAGTTATAAATTACGAACAAATACAATATGTGTATGTAAAAATTTTTGGGCACAATGCTTAAAAATATCACAAATTTGATCAATTTTTCTTTTTATACAAGTATTGAAGTTTAACTTTAACTTTACGAATCAGTAGTTGACATGCAGTCGCTCGGTGCCGTACCCGTTCTTTCTAATTGGCCCATTTGTCATATTGAGTGCGTAGTTCTTTGCTTGTACGACAAATTCGAAGGAATGTAATATAACAAATTATATTATTGACTTAATGTAATTTGACTTAAAGTAGCCAACTATTCGGTGAATGTGAGAACAATCTCCTTGACAGAGGTATACGTGCCAATAACTAGACCCAGAATGCCAACAATAATCAACACAAAGTTGCCTAAAAACGAAAGATATGTAATCATACGCATAGAGGAGGATCTAGAGCAAACACTCACTTAACAGCAGCCAGCCCTTGGCCATTCCAGTTGTCTCGTACCAGTGAGTGCAGATCTGAATCAGAGCTGGAAAAGCCAGGCCCAAGGCGGATAAGCACAGAGCGCCAAAAAGCGAAATGAAGAGCTCCAAATTGGGTATGGCCACGGCGAGCAGAACTAAAAGATCAATCAGAAATTCAATGTCTTCACTCTTTATTCGGTTCTCCAGCTACTTACAGGTGATCAACACAAGGCCGGTACGCACAGCATACTCCCAGAAGAGCTTATTGCGTTGGGGACCCAGCTTCTTGCCGACGTAGTCGTTCCATGTGATGTCAATGGCCACATAACAGGCCAGACCGTGTGTGATATAGATGGCGAATGCCAACATGGCCTTGACGCATTGCGCTGGACTGCAAGATGACATGAGGCAATCGTGAGTTTTGTACAAGAATATTGTTTTCTGTTTACTTACATTTCGTGCTCCGGCAGATTCAGAGTGATGGAGCCCAGTACACTTGCACCGTAATTTAGATATCCGAACAGACCCATGCCCACGTACAAGAAGACGATCCATACCATGGATATGTTCAGAACGCCACAGGAGCCGCCAAACTTGTGTGGCGTTTTCATTTCGTTCTCAAGAGGCAAAATAACGCCAATAGCCTCCAAGGCGAACAAAACAGTTCCAAAGAACAGAGGAAAGTTCTCAATCTTGCCAATGGCATCCTTGCCCTCCAATGTAACTGGCTCCCGGAAGATATAGTAGCAAATGAACCCAAAGGATACCATTGTGATGAAATTGGCTAGTGTGGAGAAGGGCGCCAGGTACTTCAGCTGTCGCACCCAATTGATGAGTATCAGGGGTATCAATATGATTATCATGCAGAGACGCACGTCGACGTTGGTCTCGTAGACGGTGTCGACAATGGATTTTATATTGGACGCAACGAACACCACGTAGACACAGCAAGTGCCCAGTTGGTAAATCAGCAGGAATACGTTCACTACGGTTCCTATGTAGGGGGCACAGTTCTTGAAGAAAGAAGGACCCTCGCCCAGGGCTGCCTCCGCCACTGCTGGATAGGTCATGCTGGGCACCTGTTTGGAAATTCACAATGAGCAGAGCTTCCAATGGAGAACAACTTGACGTTAACTAACCTTCTTACGCCGACACAGCTCATACTCTGCCTTGACCAGCTGGTGTATGCAGTAGGTGCATATGAAGCCGATCACAATGGTTCCGATGGTACCCGTCACATAGCCCGAGTTGCGAAAGGCATTTGGCATGGCCAGAATACCAGTGCCTAGGGAGCCCTTCAGCAAATGGAATAGGGTCTCCCAGTTGCTGTTGAAGGCATAGAAATCTTAGCACGGACTAGAGTTTGCACTGCTGCTACACTTACGTTGTGGGATGCGGCACATCACGATGCTCGTAGGGATTGTAGTCGGTAGCCTTGACAGCGCCCTTCTCCGCTAGCTCCAGTGAGTACTTGTTGCTGCTCTGCTGCTTGATGTTGTCCACATGATCACTGACGAACGCCTGATTATTGTGTCCATTTTTACTCATGGCTAGGAAACAGAGAGAGAGAAAGGTAAACAAAAATTAAATTTCGGATATCATTATTATCTCTTAGTCGAGCAGTCTCGACTAGAGCACTCTTACTTGTTTTAATTATACCCTAAACCCATTGAAAATGGAAAATCAGGGTATATTGGTTTTGTTGAAATATATGTAACAGGCAGAAGGAGGCGTAGCAGACCCCACAAAGTATATACATACATATATTCTTGATGATTTAGCACTATTTTTCTGTCTATTTCTTCTAAGTACTTCCTCTTGCTTCTAAGTATTTCCTCTGCGTAATTCCTCTACGTAATTCATCTACGTAATTCCTCTACGTCTTTAATGCTTAGCTGATCGATCACACACTCTGCTTCACTTCGTTGCGCACACCCCCACCAGGCCTGGACGACTGAAGAAATGCTGCAGCTGCTTCCCTTTATATAGGGCCACTTTTACTCAAGCACTGTCTCTCCCAAATGTTGAGCCCGACGGCAGGTAGAGCTCGTTGCAGTCGAGCTTCAAGTGAGCAATGGGAACGCTCTCTGCTGCTGTGAGCATTCTAGCTTTGTTTTACCTAAATACAAATACCAAATGAATACTGCTACATACACAACTTTAATGATCTTCTGCACTTCTTTACTCAAGTACTGTCTCTCTCGTTACAGTCGAGCTTCAAGTGACCAATGGGAACGCTCTCTGCTGGTTCAATAATTTGTGCAGGGGATTTGCTAGTCGAGCGGACTCGACTTGAGCTTTCATACTTGTTTTAAATTAAATTTAAATGGTTTTAATGATTCATATAGCTCTTTTGATTCTTGATCAACGGGTTATGCGCAATAGATTGTCGTCTGAGCGTCTGTCTGCTTCGCCAAAAATCGAACACTAAAACCTGATTTGGTAAAATAATTACGCGCTTCACAAAATATAAGAGCCTTACCCTCTTTGAGTTTCTATATTATAAACGGCGTATATTATATCCAGTTTGTTTAAAAATACACTTGTAAGATCTTTGCCCAGCGGGTATAAAGTCTTCATTGTATTGTTCTTTAATGGGATTCCCTGGTATAACTGTTTTGTGAAAAGGCTTATGGCGTGGCAGACTCATAAATACTCAATTAGGACGCTGAGCTGATTCGGTCTCAACGATCTCATAAACCTCAAAAGCCGGACACTTGAATTTCTGAATTTTTGTGTACTATGGGCAGTACTGTTAGTTTTTGTGTTATCAATAACTCATCCCATATACTTGCAAGCATCTTATATTGTTTTCTAAGCGTAGCTTGAATTCCAACAAAAGTTATAAATTAAATAGGCAATTCGCTCAACAATAATTTGGTTACGAATTTGCAATTAATACAAAACTTAAACAATTTATATTATTATTTTCCATAGGAGCTAATGCGCAGTCAGGCCCTCTGACTGATTTTGTGTGAGTTCCGGGTATCTCTTAGTCGAGCTCTTGCACACTTGAGCACTTTTACTTGTACTCGTGGCTGTTATAAAACCATTATTTAATTTCTGACACTCTCCATAGAGATCGCGATCTATCTAAGAGCAGCAAATGCAGCTGAAAATAGTCTGACATATATCTAAATTAAAAGCAGAGCCACGACAATGTCAAGTTCAGTGTGACGGAATCATTGCCCTCGTCATCAGAGCCGCATCGGGGCACATCGACTCTATTGTGTCTGTGTTATTGAGTGTGACACAGACAGAGATAGATAGAGAGATAGAGAGAGAGTGAGAGAGAGAGGGGGGAAAGGGAGTGTATATATAATACATATTGCCAACAACTTGTTGCAAATGAAACGTGCTAACATTTTCTAATTGCAGCCAATTTTACTGTCACTTGTGAGTGGCTTCGGAGTGTACATACATAAATTGTTGTGATTTCATTTAGCGCTTGGAATTGCTGAGCTTAGCTGTTACCCTTTTTAAAAAAAAAGAAAGAAAAGAAAACTTTGTGCTATCTACACAACTACAAGCAAACAATAATTGCCCTATTTCTTAATTAGAAAATATTTTCGTGTGACATGAACAATTTGACATTTTATTGCCCGCTATTAGGCACAAGATCTTAGTAGAGATAAAGGCAAAATCTCAGTCGAAAATTCCCGAATACTAGACACTAACACTAAATTTGGTCAATCAAAATATAAAGTGGACCTTTGGCAATTTTTCCGGTTTTGAGAGCAATTGCTATATTTAATTATACCAGTTGACTTCTCGACTTTCACATACATATGTATATATACTTGTATATACTGTGATTCGGTTGAATGCATGCCTGCATAATGTATGTATATTATTCGAAACATTTCCAACTGCACTGACTTACATAACTGACGAACACAGAAGGTCATTCGAAACTGATTCATCGATCAGCTTGTCTCGGCTTGAATAATTAAATGAATATACTATATGTTGTGCAACAAATTTTTGACACCCACTTTGGTACGGAAGCTCAAATTATGCATAATTTCAAGTACAGCTAACTAGTTTTTTTTTCTGTTCTAGCCCATAGTGTGAGGTACGCCGCAATCAGATCTGAGGTATGCGGAAGTCATAAAAAGCAATGTAGCCAAATGACTATGGCAATTGGCTTTGAGTGCAAATCTAAAACAACAAAAATCTCAGACATGATAAAACCATTACGGGTGCTGCGAAATGGTAAGGATAGAATTTGAGAGTTAGCTTTATCTGAAATCACAACATGAAGCTATAGAAAATTTATTCAAATGAATAGAATATGAGAATTGGCTGTTTGAATAAATTCAAACGCTAGTAGAAGAAAAGAATGGACCTAGTCAACATCGAAATATTAAAAATTAATAACTTTCTAATCTATGGATTACGTATGTCCATAATTTAAACTTTTTTCTTTCATTTGATTTTTTGTTTTGTTCACAAAACTCACTTATTTCTAGTGGTTGTACCTAATTTCGCAGAAATACTTGAGATAATTTATTCATCAATAATTTATGCGAGACTTTACTAAAATAAAGCAAAAGAAAAACTTCATAGTTTGTTTTATTAATGAACTGCAACCGGTTCAAACTGGATGCGTGCTGTCTTTCGCACCGAACCTTTTGGCCAAAACAGAGAGGCAAGAAAAACTTGTATGCCGCCAGCCAAAGACCCAATACGCTTAATAAATTCCATTTGACAAAACACAAATCAAACGCGATTTTGCCTAAATGCGCAATACCATTCGATGCAAATTTTGCCTTTGATGAATAAAATAATTAGTAGAATAGCAAAAAAAAAAAACGACGTTTTAGCAAATATTAACAGCGCGTTAAATACTATAATAAAACGAATATGAATTAGATATGTAAATGCGCCGAAGCTCGAATACTCTTTTTCGCAACTATCTATAGGAGAGACATAATAGTGAGTTATGGTTGTTATTATTATTTTAATTAATTAAAATTTTTAAAATATATATGAATTCCAAAAAAATTAGTTAAATCAATTATAAATAAACAAGACAAAAGATTTGATTGAAGTTGACCTTGTCCTTCCCTATATTTTATAATATTTAGAATCAATTGTGGGTGTGGTACAGAAGCAATATACCAAATTTTCTATGCAAATCTGTGTTAATAAAGTGCTCATTATTTCTATATAATATTTTTAAAAATTTATTTTAATTATTAGCTCCCCTAATATAGACTTGCCTGTTACGGTTATTGATCGAAAGTATATATAGGTTATTATTATTATATATTAATGCATTTGCTGTCATCTTGTGTGCGTTACACATTTCGTGATAAGAATTGTAATGCCCGCTGCAAGTGTATACAGAATAATTGAAATATCTTCAAACTCAATCAGCACGCGACACTTTATATAATGTGTGCTAAGCACTTTACAAGATCTGGCGACGGGTTCGAGTTCAATGAGCCAAGTTTACTGGCCGGCCTTTGTGGAGTTTCTGTTATTGTTGTTATTTGTGTTTGAAATTCAACAGTCATTTGTCAGCGACGTGTTCGCAATATCAATTGGTCATGCTTATGACGGCTGTCGAGAAGTTGTTGGCCTTGCTCTGCATTTTGGCTTTAACTTTTATTGAAATTTATGAAATGAACGAGTATGCAATACGTAACAGTACTTTTATTCTAATTGAATATTAACAATAATTATCATGTTTAATGAAAGATGTTTAATTTCCAGCAACTAAACTCTACTTTATCAACCCATCAACCCTTTGCCTATTTTTTGTGCAGAATTTTGTCAGCTTCATTGTATGGACATTTGATACGCTCTGACTGCAGTTTAGTTTTATTTCTCTTGCATATTTCATTTACATGAGTTGGCATTGAGAACATTTTCTGATTCTTTTATGCAGAAACCGGTATTAACGGAAAATTTACGCATATCAATTATGTGCGACATTTTAATTATAGCCCAGCTCAGTGTTTAGCCTTAGAGCTCAGAATATTTAACACATTGAAGGCTGCACCATTTATTTGAAGTTTGCCTTCGTAATAGCCGTGTTCTTGTAGCTCTCTTATTCAGAGGTCTCTGCCTACATCTTGGCTCATTTGACATTTTGATAAACGTGTTTATAAGGCAGCAAAAAAAAATGCATTCTGATTTGAGTTTACTAATTTTTGCATAGGACTAGATAAATCAAGCGAATTTGATTGATGTTACTGTCTTCTATTACTATTTTCATAATTCACATTTCAGCATTAAATTATAAATAAAATATAATTATAGAAGACTCGCCATAAATGTTTGGAAATGGTATTCCGATTTTAATATAGAATATATTGAACACAATAAGAAAAGTCAAGTTGTTGAAGGCATTTGCATAAAATATTATTCTATACACGCTCCGAGATTTATTCAATATTATTTTAGCTACTTTTCCCTCTATATCTAATTGAATTATAGGCTGGAAACCGAAATCGGTAGGATATTATTCTATTTTCATCTATATCTCTTGCTCACATTCGACTGCATATGAGTTTGCATCACGCGAAAGCATTGAGATTATTCTATTTTCGTACACTTGATCAATAATTTGCGTCTACAGTTTCTAAGCTTTGTTGTGCTAATTTTAAGTGCAATTAATTTAGGTCTACAAAAGAGCTATTCAGCTAGTCTCTCGTTCACTCATTCATCGCGCTTAATCAGAGTCCGGCCTGAGAGTGTGCGCTCAAGCTTGACTCCGAATTTCTCATTTGTTTCATTTGTTTTTTAGAGGTTTCAGCTATGCTTGGTAATTTGCAAATGCTGTGACACTTCCGGTGTTAATTAGCCGCAAAAATTTGAAGCATGCGTGCTGAGACACTGCCCACGAATACAACTTACCGATGAGCCCAAGAACAGATTATTTTTTTTGAGTAATTTGCAAACGGAATGTGGAAATATACGATTTTCAATTATTGCCAGTTCGCACGTGTTGAGTCGGGTGTATGAAATTACTTTACTTTAAATTATAGTACGTAAAGACTGAGAAAGACCGAAGCCGAAACTAATATGAACTAAAGCGAGAGCTGCCGGTGTCAAAGGTAGCGAATCTAACGGGAACGATCCACGCTTTGCGATGTGAACGATGAACGATGTGATCGAGTTGCCCGCGCGCTAACGACTAAATCAGATCCAACGTGGATCACCGGTTTTATGCACTACGCGAAATGTTGCCCCCCTCGCCCGATTGTAACGCCAGCAGGCAAGCAACCAACTAACCACTCACGAATACTCGTTCTCTCAGGGTACGGGGTAGCTGCACCACCAGTCTCATGGAAAATCACATCGAGCGTCAAAATGTAACTTAAATTTTTAAGTAACGTCGTTTCGCACACAGAATCCACACTCATACTTGCGAGTGTCTATAAAATTATTTCACTACAAACTTTGGCATAACATAAAAACAAAAACGAAAAAAAAAACCTCACTGAGAGCGAGATGAGAGTGAACGAACTACGTACCATATGATGATATAGCTCATATCCACTCAAATGTGCGCGTTGATGGTCCCAGCTTCATTTCACATACTCTGGCCAGAGCTGAAAATATTTACTCAAGCTTTTTATGGTAGGTCCACTTTTAGAATTGATTTTACAGAGAGCTAGAAGATGTATGTCTAGGTAAACTCTGAGCACCGAGGAAAATAACAACTTTATGATCCTCAAGGAAATTCATATTATTAATATATATTTGTGCAATTTACAAATAATTAATTAAATAATTTCAATAAAATTACTTGAAAATGTTACAGTTAAATCTTTGTTAATATTTACAATTATATAAATGCATATAAATTCATTCATATGTAGTATAAAGAGCATATCAAGTTAGCTTAAAAAAGTCATTATTTTTTTTATGAAGTCCAATTCATTTTATTTACTTAGCTTTGCGACTGCGTCAGTACGTCTTCGATGCTCACTTCGGCTCAGTCGGCAAACATTATCGAAGGCATGACATGATGCGTGTTGTCTTTTAATGCGTAAGCCATACAAAACGATAAAAGACGATAAACTGGCTCTCTTTTTGAACGCTTTCCAGTTGCGGCAGGGCCAGGCGCAAAAAGTCGTTGCCAAATATTCGAGCATTGCTGCTGGGAGTCGTAACAATGCTACGACTGCCGAAAGAACCAGTGTGTAAGTGTAAGGTGCTTTCAGCGGCCACTGTGCGCGCGCTTTGTTGTTGCCAAAATCGTCAATTAACATTTTTTGCTTTTTGTTAGTGTCGCTGGCTGGGGCAGCAGTGCCTTAATGCACTTTCTCAGGCGCGCAACCGGTTTGCGTCGAAGAGAATTCGCGCGCTTGCGCCAAATTTCATTTACAGCGGCGGCCTTCCAATAGTTTTTTGTTTTGCATGCATTGCGCATACGCCGTGTGTTACAGTTTCTTGAATATCGAACAAGACCCAGCCAGCGTGAGCTGTGTGAGCAGACCCGAAAGCCGGCTAACCATTAGCCCAGGCCCATGTCTAGCTGCTGCTAAAAACCAGTCGGGCGTTACACGGACTCTGACGTAGTTTCGTAGACCCCATTATCATCGTCTTGAACATGTTTGGCCTGTGACGTCAGCGGCGGGTTGGTAGTCTCGTGAATCATGTGGAACTCTATTGAGCATGTAAATCAAGCAGTTGTAGCTGCTGCTGATGATCATCTCTCCAATTGCTATCTACGCACTTCACACAATGCTATTCGCCTGCCATCTCTGGCCACAGATTCCATTGCCTATGTCCGTGTTTATCCATTTAAAGGGGCAGAATCGCTAAGCAGCAGGTGCTAAGAGTCGCCTGCGAGAGTTTTGAGAAATTGATGCTAATTTGAGAGCAGCTGGAGTTTCCTCTATTGCTGCCAAACCGTTTGAAACCTGCTGAAGAGTATAATTAAATTATCAATTCGATTTGCGTTGTTTATTCAAATTAAATTGCATAATTAAAACCGGATTTTTGTTTGCGAAATGCTCTTAATTAAATTGAGAATTTCCGCACAACTGCTGCCCTAAGCGAATTCCATTTTTATACCCTGAACCCATTGAAAATGGGAAATCAGGGTATAATGGTTTTGTGAAAAGTATGTAACAGGCAGAAGGAATCATCGCAGACCCCATAAAGTATATATATTCTTGATCAGGGCGATGAGCTGAGTCGATATAGCCCTGTCCGTCTGTCCGTCCGTCCGTCCGTCCGTCCGTCCGTCCGTCCGTCCGTCCGTCTGTCCGTCCGTCCGTCCGTCCGTATGAGTGCGTCGATCTCAGAAGTTACAAGAGCTAGAGAGCTGAAATTTTGTATGTAGACTCGTGTATACCATACGCAGTACGAGTTTATCATATTTTTTCGATAACTCATTCGATATCTTTTTTATCGAGGATAATCGATAAATTGTTATTGTTTTTTCAGCCTAATTTGAACACTTTTAAACATAGAGTGTTCAGATTTGTTGTGTATATACATTCGATGGATACACACATTTTGTCATTTACAGATATTGGATACCACGCCCCCTTCGCCCCCAATCCGTAAAAAACGTATTTCAAATACTAGAGACTTGTGCTTCGGAATGTACACACATTTATACATTATGAATACATTCTGAAAGTTTCATTAAGATCATACGTCTACAAACGAAATTATTCAACAAATAAAATCTCATAGTATTGCCCACACTGCAGCGCAGCCTAAGCGCAGTCGCTGCTTACTGCGCAGTTAGCAGAGCGCGAGCTTATGCGTGCATGTGGAGGCATGTGTATGTATGTGTGCATAAAAGAAGTGCAGAATGATTAGAATATCAGTTTGGAGGGTTCAGGGTATCTCCTAGTCGAGCAGTCTCGACTAGAGCACTCTTACTTGTTTTTTTTTGTCAACTAGAAAACCTTTTAGCTGATACGTAAGCAGGCCAATTATTTGGTTGACCAGTAAGCACGCTAATTAAATGCTTTAATTTGCACGCTCGCTGGCAAAAAAAAGCTAAAAAAAAAAACAAATAAAAAACAAATCTAGATAAATATGAATTGCATATACATAATAATTAGACGCGAAAATCGAGTATATGATAAATAGTTGTTCTATTGTAATTGACTCTGGCTCGATTCTGATAAATATAGAAATAAATACGCGGAAAATAATAATAACAATAAAAAATACTTCCATTACACTGAAAAATAAAGTACTACATAATTGAAAATTGTTTTCGCCATGAACTTGTGCGATCAACAACAATTCTATTACACTAATAAACACATGTTTATTAACTTAAAATTAGAATCGTGTCGGAGTAACCCTTAAGGGTCGCTTGAAGGGTCAAAGCCATGCGAAATATATATGTAAATATATGTACATAAATAAATACATATATACATATATATATACATATATATGCATTAATACATTTATTAATTATAATTTATATTCCCGACTTTTTTCAGTTTCCGTTCAGATGCGCATTAAAAAAAGGGAACGCGGGGTATGCTGATTTTGGCAAGTATTGTATATCAAATATATTCACAATCAGGATCAACAGCTGAGTCATGTGCTTTGTCTTTCAACGCCTCTCCCCATCCTGAACGTCACTCATCCCATATTGAAATGAGATCGCACACCCAGGTAGTATGCAAGTATCAATTATTATATAAGAGTAATTGAAGAGTAATTGAAGAGTAATTAAAGAGTATTTTGAAGAGCTATCACAGCTAAAGTTCGTAAATAAGTATATTGTCTGACAATTGCCTTCCAAAATACACAACAAATGAATGCTGTTCAGGTCATTCTCTAGTCAGTCATTCCCGACTGCTAGCAATCTGAGTTGTATTTTGTATTATATCTGGTCCTTTGTTTCTATCAGTGTGATATTGAAATCTTGCTGTTAGCCACCCATATGGCACTCATATGGCATATGCAAGTGGTGGCCTAATTGAATGATTACCTTGTTATTGTCAATTTGTGGGGCATCTCATATCTCAACTATTTCATGTATTATATACTTAATAGAAATTTAGCGTGCAACTAAAATCAAGTAAAAAATTGCGCATAGCACTTTTCGGCATACCGTAAAATGTAAAACTGGGTGATGTTGATTTATCTGTTGTTCTCGCTCCTAAAACAGATACCCACACACACACGCACACTCACCATTAAAGGAAATGAGAATTGAGAGCTGATTGACTGAAGCTCAAATGTCAATCGAGAATAATTCTGTAAAATTTAAAATATATTGTAAAGTGTATCTGAAATTGATTTACAACTTGTTGTGCGGGAATTTGAAATATTTCGGTAATTACATTGATAAGAATTATGAATTATTTTTGCCACTCTTGAGCAGTTGTCAGCAGCAAGTCAGTAGCTTTATGCACTTGCACACGATTGGCACGAGGCTGGCCTAATCTTGACAGCCGCATGCCAAAACTGACTAATGGAACAACAACCACTCCAGCACTAATCTGAGTGAATTTTCTGTGTGTGTTCGCTTCCCTTAAGCATTGTAGATAAGCAAAGGCTAATCGCTGTGCTAGCTGGCCCACAAAAGTGTCTCCATTTTATCAGCTCGGCAGGTAAGCATTTGTCGGATTCTCTGAGTCTATTCGCACGTTTCGCTGTCTGCATCACAAATTGTACTGAATCATTTGCATTGACAAAACAAAAGCAACAAAATTATGCCAAGCCCGACCAGTGCGGGCTGGCAGGCGTTATTTCAATGTTCAATGTTAATGTTAAGCCGCAGCCATTGCCAGGCGCTATATGTGTAGTCCGAATGATCTCAGTCTCAAAGCAAAATTTCAATATCACAGCACAGCAGGCTGCATCAATAAAACTCACTCAGGCAGCGAGCGGGTTTTGAGTGTTTTTTTTTTTATTTTTTTATTATTTTATAGCATTTTCTGCTTCTTATTTTTTCGAATGGAGTGCAGTTAGTTGAAATGTTGAGCACATTGGTATTAGCTCTGTGCTTAAAACGGAATGTATTGTAAGGTTTGCGGGCTTATTCGGTTCACGCCGATCGCCACATAAACAACAAACCGTCGCACAGCACGGCGTATACTTAACTTAATTACTTTACGAGTTCAGTGTAGAAAGGCACGTGATTGAATAAAAAAAAAAAAAACGAAAATAATGACGCTGGCCGTAATTAGTGGACCAGCTACGGAATCTAATAATGGAGCAGTAAGTTCTTAACAACGAAAAGTGTTATTATCAGCTTTCGACAATAAGTGCCCGATTGTGCGTGATATATTTATGAACTCATTATCGTATATTAAGGCTGATTGTGATTGTGGATCGTGCGCCCAGTTTGTGTGTGATTAAATTACTATTAGGCTGATATAAATCTAACAAAGTGATATCTTAACTGTGTGAGTCCTTGATTTACTGCTGACATCCACTGTTTTTTTTGGGTACAGACTGTGCTTGAATTGCTGTAGCTCATCTGTCTGTCTGGTCGACAGTTTGTGACGACAGTAAACAATGACAAAGACACATCAGTCAAATCTCTTATCAGCTCACCCTATTTGGATTGCCTAGAGGTGTTTTATATGATGGCAAGAAGCGGCAGTAGTCCGACATTCATCTACCGTCTAGTTACCTAATAAACGCGCTCTGCCAAGTGCATTGAATGGATTACTCTATGGCTCAAATAAAAGTCATACACAATATAATTGATAACTCGGCGCCAACAACAATCACAGTTAAGCATATTCTCATGGGATTGGGATTGTAAAATCGTGTCTGCCAACTTAACAAATTCCATTACAAAGTTGTTCTCTAGACAATATAAATTGCATAGTTCTCTTTACTACTGGATAGCTGTCAGTCCGTGTGGTTCTGCATTCTACTTCCTTAAAGTGCCAAGAACAGTGTGTGTTTTCTCAACGTAAAGATAATTGCAGTAACGTAATCTACTTCAATACGTAATGGAAATTTAAAACCACAACAGCATTTCTTATCGTGCCTGATTAGTTCTGCTTGGCCATAAAAATTGATATTGCATTGGTTTAATATCCCCTGTGTTATTTGCAGACATTCAAACGGTTTTATTATGATGTTTTTTTTTTTTTTTTTAATATTAAAATTGCTGTAAACACAGTGTTATGAATCACATTTTTTGTTATAGTATTTTATTTAAGTAATAATAGTCAGTCGAGGGAATGCATGCCATTTGCTTAAAAGAACATATGGCACAGAACTAATACTGTTTTCTTGGCACGTCGAATCTTTCGGATCGGCGCTTCTGATCTTTAGTGTATCGGATTGGAATGGAATGTTAAGGAGTTCCATAGTTCGTTTTTTAATTACAAACTCTAAGAACCAACTTGATTGCACTCTGATTAGCTTAATTGGTCAATAACAAAGCCGCCAGATAGATACGCGACTGGCCAACGTTACTTTGGGAGCGAAAGTGTTGTCGGGAAATCAGTTACGCAGTGATTGTTGAATTTGACGCACTGTAACGGAGTAAATTAATTAGGAGGTAGAGATATACATTCGACACTGGATACATACGAATTGTCAGCTGATGAAAAGGTGAGAAGAGTTCTCTCTCAATAAGAGATGAACCTCAATTAAATTCCCAACAGGATCTTAGACTTGACTTGAAGAGTTGAGGTAAACAAGTCTTGGGTTAAACCCTGTGAGTCTGGGACTTAACCACGTTTTGACGAATAACACGTCGTAGGCTCTCAGAAATGTGTTTCGTTTATCGTCCAATGAGCTTAATGGCGAATCGGCTGAGCAGTTCAGGCATGCGGCATGCATACGAAAGCGATACGTATATATCTATAGATGTATATCTGAATGGAGCATAGTACAAATGTTTGTTTATTGTTTCTATAGAAATGAGTTTAGCCACGGTCGCCTGTGCTTTTATTCTTTTTGCTTTTGTGCGAGATCTGAAATAAAATAAAATCATAATATAAATGAATGTGGAAAATGTGGGCAACCGGTTTTCTGACTAAATTTAGAATGCATTATGTCTCCGGCCTCTGGCAAATCTGTATGCAAATAAATTTCTCAGATCAGCTCAACTTAGCTCAACTTAAAGCTAATTTGCACGCCAACTACAATGTGGATAACAGTTGGAAGGAATTGCAGTAAATAAGCAGTCAAGTACGACTTGATTTTGATTTGTGCGACGAGCGTGTGAACTTGGATACGTCGTTTTGTTTTTCTATAAATGAAGCAGCTAAAATTGTTGATATCATTGCAAAGGTCACAAAAATTAAGTTCATTTTAATCGCGCTTTTCAAGCGAATATAATTCGCATTCAAAACACACAAAACTTACGCCTTGGGGGCGTATGCGCGATGTCCAGCCAAGCTGGCGCACTGTTAGATTTCGTTAAGTGACTCAGATTTTGACGAATGCAAGCAAGCGTTTCGTTCATTGAACGTGTTGACTGTTACACTGCCCGCTAGATGGCGCCAATTGCTGCTGCGCAACAAAGTATGCAATACTAATTTAAGTGACAAAGTAAATTGAAACGGAAGCTGAAATGAGATGAATTCATCATGCAGCCGAGTTTATATCATATATATTTAATTAGATTATAATTGGAATTAGATTATATTTTTCTGAAAAAGTCTTTTTCCTATTTTTACAGTGGAAAACTAAACATCATTTCTTCAATTCATTACATACATACATACATCTATTAGCTCTAATATCATATACACAAACCTATATACATACTTATACTGATTTGAATTTGAATTTGAATTCATGCAAGAACAAAGGTTCAGTTTGACTTCAATGTCATTTTTATCTAATCCGCGCTCTTGATGGATTCTGATTTCAAACGCTAAAGTCGGTCAAGTTGAAGCTATTTCTAATTTCTTCAATTGATTTTTGCTCCGCGAATAATAAATCGGAATCAGAAAAGTTTCCATATGCTCTCGCCGAACTGCTTTGCTCCGGTTATATGTTAGACGAGATCGGTATCGATTCGATTTTTGCAGCTGTCACGTTTCGAATTACACATAAATAAATGCGCCGCAAAGAACCTACATAAATTGATTTAAATTTGCAGTTGTTTTATAGACACATTTCCATTTATTTATTTATATACGAGCACGTATTCAATTCATATATTATATATATGTATGTATGTATGTACTTTCCTTGACTTAATCGATGTCAATGCGTCGATGTTGCGTTTTCATATTTTCGGCAATCAATGGCCAATTGCCTTGCCTCGCGTCGGGTAAACGTCACACAATTCAATTGATATCTAATTGAGCGAGTGACAGAAAAGTTATTTTCATCAGCCAAAGGGGAAATTGCGGAGAGGCAAATGCAACTTCATGACGTTCCGTTCCATTCGGTTTTGCGCAGTTGGATATTTTTACATACATATTTTCGCCAAGCTTGGCCCCAGTGAATGAACGACCCTTTCTATTTCTGTCTCCGTTTTGGGCCCTCTTTTATCTAACGGCATCGCTAATTAATTAGAGCATTATTTGCTATGCATACTGTGGAGAGTTGGCCTTATCTGCAATGCCTGCATATTAGTTGAACAGCAAAAAGGTGAATTGTAAATATTCTCTACCATAAGTTGGAAAAATAACTTTAAATAAATAAATAAACGAGCAAGTTTTTTATTATTGAATTTTTTGCATCTATTTATTTATTGCAACGTCGACTATTTTATTATTATTATTATTATTGAATAGTATATATTATATTTCTATTTAACTTTTGACCTTTTTTTGCCCTGCTTATTCGTATTTATTTTAACTATTCAATTGGGAACATATGCTGAGTAAAGTGAATAACACATCATGTGCTTGCATGGGGTGGATTGTTCGAGCAGGGTATTGCTATGAGTCGACTCTGTCGATTGATAGATTTCGATTTCATGATTGCCGTTACTATTTGTTTGAGAGAGCGAGAGTTTCTGATTCATGTATCAAATAAGTGCAGCGGAACTGAGAATATTGGATAGTCCCCGGTACGCCCATATGAGCACCGAACAAGTTTCCTTACGATGGAAGTTTACGTGTGCATTATCAAACACGGAACTGGACGGGCTCTCTTCCTCTCTCTCACTCTCCGTTGCTCTCTGTGCGTCTCTCTCTCGGCGACACGCTCTCTTTTCTCTGGCAGCCCAATCGTCAAGTCGTGCATTTTTACTCGCTCGTTTTTACGCGAAGGTTGGCATTCTTGTTCTGTTTGTCAAACCGTGCGGTTGTCAGAACTTTGAAAATTTCTTTGCAACGTCTTGGCAACGTTTTCAATTTTCCCTCGACACAAAAAAAGTCAGGCTGAGAAGAAAATTTTGGTTTTCTTTCGAAGCTAGAGCGGTCGCAAGTGTTGAGAATTGCATTAGTAATATTGCATTTTATCTATTTACAAAATTAAATAAAACCAAAAAAAAATCGAGTCTCAATTTTTGCACTAAATTTCCCCATTAAATTTTATTTTGTATCGCAAAAAGTGTTTGGAAATTGCTGGAAAACGCACTGCAACGCGTTGACCGAGAGTTTACAGAATACGTTAAGCGCGCGACAGTTGCCATTGCCGACAGGATAACAGGACCAACTGGATTTTCGCTGCGGTGAAAATGAGTTTTCACAAAAGCGACTCACGCACGCCGCTCGCACCGGCTGAATATACTGTAAGTACCATATCGAAGAGGTTCGTGAGGTTTTCGAGTTTCGAGTTCCGAGTTCCGAGTTCCGGTTTCCGACTTATGTTAATGAGAGAACTTCCTCGGGGGGTTAATGTTGGACTTGCCTGATGACGACAGAGGCCCAACATCGATTTGTCTATGTTGTTGCTATCTAAAAGCCGTTAGAGTTGCCGTTAATGACAGTTCTTGTGCTAGTTCTAGACTAGTTCCTTCAATCGTATTAGAATGAAACGTAATCTGCCTTAGACCAATTCATAGTTATTTCTCATGTAGTTTGTTGACGTATTCAATTGAAGTTCTGAGTCAGAGTGAATTCCACCTAGCTGGGTCTTATTTGATTCCCAGAGATAGTGAATCATGTGACATATCTATTTAATCAAGTGTCATTAGACAATAAGCATTCCATATGAATAGAGCTTACTTCTAAAACTTCTAGAACTCTTTGCTGTTGTTTTTTTTTTTTTTATTTTATTGATTGATCGAATTTTCGACTAATTGGCATGCAAATCGTTTACCTTGCATGATATGATAAGGAATTGAGGAATCCCAAAACTGAAGTCTAATTTCGGGGATGTTTCTGTTTCGACTACTGTTGTCGCTATGAGCACCACACATAAGCATTTCCACCCTCGCTCGCTCTTATTCCTACAGCCAAACAATGACTTTTGCATGCACGTTCTTGTTGTTGTTGTTGCTGCTAGTGTTTGTTGTCTTTGTTTGTGAGCAGTGGAATTTTCCACTGGCAGCCTGTGCGAGCGCCTTGCATTTTTATGTTTGCCTGGCTGGGAATCGTGTTCGGTGCGCATATGCTCAAGGGGACGAAGTAGGGCATGCAGCTCGCCGTCTATGCCCACGACGCGCTGTCGTCTTGCGTCTACCTACTGTGTCAGCATATTTCAGGGTTTACATATTTGTGCTGAGCGCGTTTACGATTTCGTGGCAATATGCACAAAAATTATGGTATTTTGTACTTTGACTTGAATACTCTGTCCGTTTGTCTGTCTGTCTGTCTGCTAGTCTGTTAGTCGGTCAGTCGCCCGATCTGGCGGTCTGTCGCTCGTGCTGCTGGTGCGCAAGCGCCGCCAATGAATTTGCTGAGTTTGATTTTCTCTAAGTGGCACAACGTAAAATTCGATCGCACTTGGTAATTTTCCATGCCATGAGCATGTAGCATGTCGCACTGCGAAAGTGTGGCCAAACTCTCTCGATCGCAATTGTTCTCTGCTGCACTTGAAACCCGACTGCCGCACATTCGGCTAGGGGATCAGGTAAACAGCGTCTCGCATAGGGTTCTCTAATTGCTGCTCAGCTGTGAGCAGCTTGTCGATCGAAACGGATCGAATCCGTTTCAATTTGCACTTATTAATGCTGTCTCTGATTGGTGCCTGTCGCAGCTGGAATATCGAAATTCTATCCCCCTCCTAGACTTGCCGCCCCATTGACTATCTTATCTGAGCGTTGTTTGGCGCCTAAAATGCAATTTTCAATGCATTCGACATACGCCCCGTGCGACATTTCGGCGAGCATACCTAGCCATAAATCGACGTGTTTGCATTGACTGATTGCTAACAGTTATTTAGCTAGAACTCGAGTTCAGTCGCAGTCGCAGCCGCAGTCGCAGCCGCAGCCGCTGCAAGCCCCGCTCAGCAGACGCGGGGCGCCACGTGATGCACTTTTCGTTTGTGTTTTATATATTTTTCGCTGTTTGCATTTTAGCCAGTTTTGTAAAAAAATTTTCCATTACAAATTGTTGGCTTTTGTTTGCTTTTTTTTTGCCGTTTTCGATTTCATTTCCCTGCTGCTTCTATTTCTCTTTCTGTTTCGTTTCCACTCGCTTATGTCAGTTCAATGGCATGCAGTTGGAACTATGAAGAGCCCGTAGACGCAGAATTATGGAGCTTTCGAACTGCTCTAGCTCTAGGGCTCCAAAGGTGGCTTTTAATTAGATGTGTGACATAAAGGCATGTTTCTGGCAGCCCTGTACGCCTGCGAATGTGCGAATTTGTTTAGTTAGTCATTGCACTCTTGAGGTGGGGATGGGCGAGAGGGGCTGTTGAGTGTGTTAGGGTCGAGTGTCGGCGGCCATTTCGTCATATCGTGCAAAAACGCATTGCTAGTCTTGAAAGTAATTATTTACATTTGCAGCGCAATTGTGTAATAGCACGTACTTAGATTGCACTGAGATTTTTGTGCTGCGAATAGTGCTTCCTCTTATGGTTCTTATCGGACTTATTGGAATCAATTTGTATGCTATCGCTATCGAAATGCACACATTAGGAAATACCTACAATAAACTATGATATTCAATATTGATTGATGGGCTACCAACTTTGTCAATTGAGTGTATGTATATCGTATTGATTTAATAAAAAAAGATTAAATTTGAATTTGCCATTTGGTCAGAATCACGTTTAGAGTACACTTCACGATTTTCTTAGTCAATAGTCATGCTATTTGCCTTAGGCTGACTATTATACAATGCATACTTGACAGTCGCCACTAAAAATAGAATTTTCTCATATTGCATGTCTATGCAATATATCAACAAGGTGTATTGTTTCTATAAGAGAATCAATCAGTTGACAAATATTTGAAAGCGTCATCTCTATAGCTACTATAGCGAATTGGCAGCTGGATCAAATGAAATAAACTAAAACTTCATAATCTTATTAGAGTTCAATACTGAGAAGATTCTCTCTCACTCTTACTATTATACAATACTATGTGTAAGAGGAAGCGGAGAAATATGTTTAACAATAAAGCTCTTTGAAATGTTTTCCTTGGTTTATATTTCTTCAATTTAATGTTCATTTGATAAAATAAATGACGCCTTATCACGGCTTCTCTAGCTCCTAATTCGTCATGGCTTGCATTTCGATCGTCAGTTGTGACCATATTGAACTTGAAGAGCCCCACCGACACGTGTCGCTCACTCTTTTCGCTGCTCTCGCTCGCGGAGCTGGTGGCAGTTTGTTTGCAGTTCCCTTTTGAGCTCTATTTACGTTAATATTGTTTTGTGCACATGCTTTGTGCCTTACTTTATGCACAATACCCTCGACCCATTGCAAATTGGGAAGTCGGGGTATAATGGTTTTGAGCAAATGAAACGGGCAGAAGAAGGCTGACCACAAACCACATAAAGTATATACGTTCTTGATCTACGTGACGAAGAGAGCTATGGCGATCAGTCAGTCAGAGATTTAGTAAAAATGAAATGATTTATATAAAATTTGTATAGAGAACTCATACGATTTTGGCTTGCACACTGCAAAAGCTGGAGATATCAAATTAACTTTGTACTTCTATGAAATGAGATTAAAGATTTTATGTTAAGTTCCCTTCTGCTGTATTGTACTTATACTTGAACAAATTTACACATATGAATATCACAATCACATTCACATTAGTCAAATCCTCTAGCAATAAAGAGTAGCAGTACCCATAAAGAGTTATTGCTTATGAATCAGAGATGCATAGAAAGCGCTGGAGTTTCTTCCAGAGTTCAGGGCATCTTCTAGTCAGGCAGTCTCGAATCGTTTTCGTTTTGCTCGTGTTATTTGGGTAGCTGTTGCTGCTATTTGACTGCGGGTACATATTCTAGACCCTCCAACAAAAGACCACACGCCACGCTAAATGCGGAAAAAAATTGTTAGCACTGCAAATGTTTTTTTTATTTTTCAACTAGTGCACAGTATATATAAAGTTATCAACTCGAAATGTTGCACGCGAGAAAACAGTTGACTGTCTCATTGGATGACTGGCTGCCGGACTGGCTGGATATTATTGTAGATGCACTGGCGCCACAATTCAGCTGAGTTTCTGCCTGCCCAGCTGTCTAATTATTGCGTAAACTATTTTTATTTCGAACTTGTGATGTGAAGCGATGATTATAAGCAATTACTGTTATGCCATACACACTAAATAAGGCACATTCTATTGCTCGAATGTTGGCTTTTGTCTATGGAAAACTAGGGAATACGTCGACTTAAAACTCTCGCAATTTCTCAGTGTTAATCTTGATGCAATATGCATAAACAGGGTATGATGTCGTTATCTTTTGCAGACTAAGATTATAGTCTTAGCTATATCATTTTTGTTTTTTAAAATCCATTTCACATAAATATATTATATTAACAATACAGTTTGATGGAAAAGAAAGAGAACTTCAAATATGTGCGATACATTATCTATATATTTAGTAGAGTTCTTGAGTGTTTCTTGAGGGTATCTAGAAGTCTAAAAGTTATTTGAGAATTGTGCTTATGCGTTTACGCTTCTAGCATTCAATTATTTGTGATCCATAAAAAATGTCAAGTGATGCGTTAAACTGTCAAGTTCCATTTCGGCATGTGCTACCGTTGTTTAAGATTATTTCTATAAGCGACGGCCTTTTGGGAGCGAGTGAAACAATGGAATGCAGATATGCATATACTAAGTTTTGGTTCCAATAAAATAACTGTAATACAAATTTATTAGCTTGTTATGAATTGATAGAAAGTTTTTTTTTCTGTATATTTATTTAAGCGTTGAATTCGTATGCAAATTTATTACCTTAACATGATATAAAGTACATTTAATATAAAATATTTACAACTAACAAGCTTAACCTGATTTAAATTCGTCTGTTGACATAATTTTCTTTTACTTTTCAATAAATTAAATTTATCTCTCAGTTCGAGCTTAATTTTTAAATTTAATATTTAAATTTATTTATTTTTTATTTTAAAAATATATTAAAATAAAAATATAAATAAATATATAATATAAATAAAAAATTTGTTCAACTTGTTAAGCTGCCAATTGGGTAGTAGAAAACTTGTTTAAATAAAATAATAATATATACCTTTTTTACCAAAATAAAAAAAAATAAAAAATAACAAATATATTAAAAAATAAAATATGAATTTTTAAATATTTATTATTCTATAATAAACGCTAAAACCGAGCTCATTCGGTTTTGCTGCAACTCGGAAATGTTTTCAAAAATTCGTTGCCTACTTTTCTGCGCGCCGGCGTTCGCCGCAGTTAAGCGTGGCGTGTTTACCGCAGCTTCGCCTAAACGACCATAGATGGCGCTAGCAAGTGTACAATAAGCAGGGCTGCCAACTTAGCCATTTAGTGGCCAGATCTGGCCTTTTTCAATTGCCAATTGCAGGAAAAATTGTAAGCTAGCTGGTGGCGGGAAATGTGGCATTTTTTAGAAATCAAACTAGCACTTTTTAGCATTTTTTTTTAAATTCTGGTAGCACTACTTTAAATGATGAAACATAACATAGTAAGAAAGCTCTAGTATAGACAAGAAAGTTAAATTTCAATAATTCTTCGCGTCTTTCTGCTTACACAACAAACATCACAGGCACACAAACATGCTCACACACACATACGCACACATGGATAAACACGTATCGGCTGCATTGTGGAGCTACTATTGGAATTTAATTGCTTAATAACTTTCCTTATGGATGGACTTTTTTTTAGATAAACTCAATATCCGCGCTATATATACGAAAATTAAAAAAATTCAAGACTCTAGTATTATATCTTCTGAGATCGACTCGTTCATACATACGGACGGACATACGGGCGGATAGACAGACGGACAGAGCTAAATCGACTAAGCTCGTCGATCTGATTAGGAGTATATATACTTTTATACCCTGATTTCCCATTTTCAATGGGTTCAGGGTATTAAAACTAAAGTGGCTATTTTTCTAGCTATTCTTTAATGTGATCTAGCCGTTTATAGCAGGTTTGAAAGGTTAATTTAGCATTTTCTTGCCCGGAAGAGTTGGCAGCACTGACAATAAGTATACGCACTGTTGTCTGTCGTTGTTGATTTGACATAATCCGTTTATCTCATAAATAATTTAAAATAACAAATTTTTTTATTTTAATTGAGCTAAATGTGGCGAATAAATGGGTTATTTATGCTGCAATTTTCTAATAAAAAAAAAAAATAAATAAATAAATCTGCCCCTTGCTTTATAAAAATACAAGCCATGAAAAATTATTAAAATCAAGCTGACTTTTGGTTCTATTTGTGTATTGCTGCTGTCGTCGTAAATATTTTTCGCACATTTTTTGCGCAAATTTACAGTTTCCTCATTAATTTTATCTACGTCGCACTTACCATAGTCGGATCATGTCGCTTACGGCGTCGCACTGATTTCGATCAATTTATATGTGGGAGCACTCGTTGATATTGTACCTATTTTTTTAATAGCAGCGCTCACGAGCTTCATCTCTCTGTCTCTCTGTCTCTCTCTGTTTCGCTGCCTCGCTAGACACACGTGTGAATATATAGGAAACAATAGCAACAGACAAAACATTCAATGACGTCATTTTTAATGCGGGCATTCTGTATGCTGCTGCACCCCAAGCAGTGTATCTCAGCAGTTACAGCTATAGATGCCGAAAATCTAGTTCTGAGCTCTCCCACTACTGGCACCACTAAATGGCTGGCTGCTCAGTTCGGAAAAGGCGCCCCTTCTGATGCAGCAGTCTCTGCTGCTCTGCTGCTCTGTCCGTGTCTACTATTTATTTTCGAAGCTATTCGCAATTTACCGCAGACCACTCTCTCAGTGAGACCGCTGTGGCCGCTGCTGTAGTTGTCGCTTTTCATTTTGGCAACAAAAGTGCATATAAGCGGACGACATTGGCCGTGGACGCGAACAGATTTGTATCGTCACTCACTGGAACTGCACGTGAAAACGTCGCGCATGTCGCTTAATCGCTCGATCTTGAATTTGATCTTGATATCGAGTGCGAAAAGCGCAACGCCTTCAAGCTGAACGCCACCGCCGGAAAGCCGCCACTGCCGCCGCGTCAGCAGCAGCCGCATGAGCAGGAGTTGAGCAGCTTTGGCCCTAGAAAGCACGAGACGCGCTTATCCAGCGGCGTGCTCAGTCGCCACAAGTTGAAGATGTCGCTCAAACGCGGCGGTCCACCGCCGGCGCCATCAAGTGGTGCGGCCACAATGACCACGTCATTGAGTGGCGCCAGCATGGATCAGCAGGTGCGACTGATAGACTGAAATTGAACTGCTTGCCGTGTACTGCGTGTGTGTACGCGTTTGAACGCATTTTGCTTCTTCCGCATAGCAGTTTGTCTATTGAACTTGAATATTGCGCATACGGCGCGTGGTGCCAAAAATTCGTCTCAATGCGCTGCATTGTCGGGTGTTTTGTTTATCGAAACATTACAGTTGAATCGCTCAAGTTTTTTTTCGATCCGTTCGCGTCTAGTGATGTAAACTGTGCTCGTTTGACCTTGCGCACTGAGATTCTCAAGGTCATCGGGCTGCATATCCAGCAACAAGTTACCAACTCTCGCCGCTGGCCATAAACTGACAAAAACAATGTTCGCACCAACAAATACGTAAATAATTTTTGGCATAGATGCATTTCTCTGCAGCCAGCAGCTGGCCGATTTACATAAGTGCGCGCTCTCGTTCTCCCTCTGTCTCTCTCTCTCTCTCTATTTGTGTTTCTCTCTGTGCAGTGGCATTACACTAGATCAGTTGCTCAATCGAATTCTGACGATCGGCAATCTCTTTTGCAGAAAATTCCGACGGTTGTGACGGTCTACGACGGCGAGAAGAAAAATGGCAACAGGAACAACGCGAGCATGGGCCAGCCCAAGTGAGTACCTTTCATTTAAGTTTTCGATGCCGTGGCCAACGTAGCTATATCGCGCATCCGACTCAAGAATCAATCAATCACTCCTACAACTAGAGATACAGATTGTGCACTCGCTGTACAAGATGTACAAGAATGTCGATAACAATTCCTCGACTACAATGTTCGAAATGTATTCATCCTCGGATAGGTTCATCCGCTCCGACATGGCCGATGTGCCTGCCCAGCAGGCGGCTGGCTCCACCCTCCCTTTGGTGTTGACGCGCAAAAAAGGCGGCGACGATGGCGAGGACGGCCTCTACAATCCCTTCGAGCATCGCAAAGTGGAGCATCCCACATCGTAAGTATCAATAGTATTCGTATGAAAATTAGCTCGGAAAAACTTCATAAATCCGTTAAGGACCCATTGTCCTTTGCTCCGATTGCATGCATAATGTTATCAATCGAATAGAAAAGTGTGTTCTCGAAATATCTTATATAAACAGCTGATATTTGCTATAGATAAATCAATGACTAACTATTCAATTAACGTCATTGAACTTTTACCTAGACTTTGATTTCTCTGCTTAGCTTTGCAGTTTCAACGAAAAGGAAAAAAACGGAAATACATTTGAAATTCTATTGACATTGTCCTTGGACTTTTGCCGAAAAGCTTTTAAACTAAAAATAAAGTAAATTCGCAAATAGAAACGAGAACAGAATACGACAAAAACAACAAAAACAAGCCACAAACGAAAAAACAAAAACAAAACCAAATGTCGAGATAATGCTGCACGATTCGTTTGCAGTGAATGAGAATCGCAGAGAGCGGGGCAGGCGCGGCGTCAAATTATTTGCGCTGCATTGGCAGAACAAAAAAAAAGAGAATGTTGGGTTAGGCTAACTAAGTTTAATACAAATCTAGCTTCAACAATTTTTGATTCATAGTTTAGAATTGACTCACGAACGAGAACTGCTCTAAACATAGAAATATAATTTATAATTTTAATTATGAACTTTGCACTGATATAGTTGTGTGTATATATGTATGTGTATATGTGCATGCAATGCGCTCTCTATTATATATATGTATATCTCTGACCATGCGAATCATCACTAGAAACGCAGCGTTTTCTCTTATAGTTTGTAAATATTTGAATGCAACTTAAGATTTCGTTTATTTATTTTTGGCAGCCAGACGGGATTTGCGTAATATAGATAGATATTATTTAAGTATTTGATGCATCGCATGCCAATTTTTATTCGAGCTCATTTCGATTTCCAGTGACCTGGAGACCTTTGTGCATCTGCTTAAGGGCTCTCTGGGCTCCGGCATATTGGCCATGCCGATGGCCTTTGCCAATGCCGGTCTGTGGTTCGGCCTGTTGGCCACCTTTGCCGTTGGCACCTTGTGCACCTACTGCGTCCATGTGCTGGTCAAGTGTGCCCACATACTGTGCCGGCGTCGCAAGATACCCATGATGGGTTTTGCCGATGTGGCCGAGCAGGCCTTCCTGGATGGCCCGCCCGCCCTGAATCGCTGGTCCCGCTTCATACGCTTCATGGTGAATACATTTCTGGTAATCGATCTGCTGGGCTGCTGCTGCATCTATCTGGTGTTTGTGGCGACCAATGTGCAGCAGGTCGTCGGCGTTTACATGGACACCCAGCTGAGCGTGCGCCTCTGGATTGTGATTGTGTCGGCGCCCTTGGTGTTCATGTGCCTGGTGCGCAATCTCAAGTTTCTGACGCCCTTCTCCATGATCGCCAATATTCTGATGTTTGTGGGCATTGTCATAACGTTCATCTATATGTTCTCCGATCTGCCAGCGCCGTCTGAGCGTGCGGGCATCGTGCCACCCGCCCAATGGCCCCTCTTCTTCGGCACGGTCATCTTCGCCCTGGAGGGCATCGGTGTAGTCATGTCCCTGGAGAACGACATGAAGAACCCCAGCCACTTCATCGGCTGCCCCTCGGTGCTTAACTTCGGCATGGGCCTGGTCATCGCCCTCTACACGCTCGTCGGCTTCTTCGGCTTCCTCAAGTACGGGGACGAGACCCAGGCAAGCATAACGCTGAACCTGCCACTGGAAGACAAGTGAGTAGTAGAACGGAGAGCGAGTGAGATCACATCGAACTATTTATTTTCGATTCATATTCCCTCTTGCAGATTGGCCCAGTCCGTCAAGCTGATGATTGCCATTGCCATATTCTTCACCTTCACGCTGCAGTTCTATGTGCCAGTCAGCATTCTTTGGAAGGGCATCGAGAGCAAGATTCCCGCTGCCCGCCAGAACATGAGCGAGTACGGCATGCGAGTGGGCCTGGTGGTAAGTCTCATTGGATCGCTCAATGCTTTGCCAATAAAACTCACTGTGGAATTTCTCTATTTGACAGTGCCTGTGCTGCGGCATTGCCGTGGCGCTGCCCAATCTCGGCCCATTCATCTCGCTCATCGGCGCCGTCTGCCTGAGCACGCTGGGCATGATCGTGCCGGCGGTCATTGAATTGGCTGTGTATTACGAGGAGCCCGGCTTCGGGCGCTTCAAGTGGCGGCTGTGGAAGAACTCCGGCCTGATACTGTTCGGCATTGTTGGTTTTGTGACAGGCACG
This sequence comes from Drosophila aldrichi, assembly GCA_035045965.1. Lineage (NCBI taxonomy): Eukaryota > Metazoa > Arthropoda > Insecta > Diptera > Drosophilidae > Drosophila > Drosophila aldrichi. The sequence goes on along the minus strand of JAWNOM010000341.1, from coordinate 3,102,036 downwards.
TACGTGAGCATACGCGAGTTCCAGGCCGAGTTTGACGGCGGCCATGGGGGCGATGCACAGTGAGCGGCCGCCGAAAGATTATGCTAATTTAATTTAGATTAGTTTTAATAAAACTCTTCTAAGCACAGGGATATCTAAGTTAAGTTTTTAACTAATTTTAGGGCTAACCAAAGTTTTATAAGATTCTCCCTCTGCGACACTTTCACCTCCACACTCACAAACTATGCCCCCACCACACTCATTTATCCATCCATCCATTTGAAACATCAAAATAAAACTATAAACCGATTATGTTCTAACATCATTCAAGCTTCATTCAAGCTAATCAACAGGCGGCTATCTTCAAGCCTGTCTGCCCCTCTACCCCACTACTTTTCTACCCTTAAAATTAGTATCATCCAAGCAAAGTATTTGATTTAGTCGATGCCGCATTACGAACTGTAATCGTGGCATCACATTTATTTAGAGAATTCTTCCAAAAGTGATTTCGTAAACGTAGTGATCTTTTGACAGCAAAATATATCGTAGTTAAAGTAGTTGTAATTAGTTCTTAGCCGAACTAAATTAGTTACACACATACACACACACACACAAAGAAGAGAAAACAAAAGAAAAACTGACAACACCAATGTTAGTTCCGTTATATTTTTCGTTCATTGTAATATCATTGAATTTCTTAATTTGTATGCCCTATTCAATTATTCATGACATATATATACATATATACATACGTATCCTAAATGACACAAATTGCATCATTTGCAAATAAAATTTTATTTTCAAAATAATACCAAATACCATATTCGAATTTTATTTAGTTTCTCTAGATGACATGAACTGGAAAACAAAATTGAATCAGCATAAATCAAAAGCAATTCAAAATTTGTATTAAAAGTAAATAAAGTAATTTAATAAAATATAATAGTAATTGTGTATTACTTTCAAGTTTTATATATATTTTTTCAACTGTGCGCAATAACGGATTTCCGGTAGGAAGCCTTATTTAGATCGACGATTTTTCCTTTCTCTCTTCTTTTCTTGTCCGGTGACAAACATAGCTTGTTATATACGTGTATAAAGCGAGATAGAGACAGATTAGGTGGTCGGTAGCCCCGAGTGCTCTTCCGTTCTGTTCTGTATAAGATGGTATATATGAGACTTAACTTTTCGATATCTTGCAAAGATGAAAAGAAGCTGATGCACAGCTGCCATTATTAATTATTTATTTCATTTATTTATTTATTTTTTTATACTCGAGCAACCCCTTTGAGAGCTTATTATATATTAATTTTGCTCATTTGGGCGCGCCTGCTAACTTGCGTTATCTGTTACAGCTGGCTAATAATTATTTGCAAATATTTACAACACAATACAACAATATAATATATGCATATATATGGCAGCTGTGCATGAACTTCTGTAAACCATCATAACCGGAGAACGGTTGCCTTCACTTGAGCCTCCTAAAAGTTAAATTTCTAGTGGCCATTAATATTTATTTATAAATATTGTATATAGTCAATGGCTAAAGCTAACTAAACTAAATTAGCCGGGTAGAATTTGGAAGCTAAGATCACACAGGAGTTTCTGGAGAATTCCGTTTGACTTATTAAACATACCATATACATATACATACATACATATGTTTATAAACTACTGATTAAAAGTATGCTACAAATAATTATTATATGCGGCATTAAAGTATACTGTGGACTTTTATTGTCAAAAGTATAGCATACTTTTATATTTTCAACTGAAGGCAACTCTTAAAATTATCAGTTTTTTTTTTTTTTTTTTTTTTTTTTTGACCACTAAGAGATGTACACTCCCTTGAAAGCAAAACACTACTCTTTATTAATTCTTCACTGAGGATAGGCTAACTTGCACTTTATTTACTGGACTCAACGATTATATATTCCAGACCATTGCAATGGTGGCTCAAACTTAAAAAAAAAAAAAAAAACCGAAATTTTGTATTACTATTAGCAACGTATGTTCAAGGCTCTATCTTTAAATTTGCAGTTAATGCCTCACTATCGGTATTTTTGCCCATAGTGCATTGGCGAGCAGGGCAAATACAATATTAATTATAATCCGTTTTTCAATCAAACATGAATTTTTTCAGTTGCTAAGTAAATAGCCGAATAAAATATGTAATTTTTATAAGTTATGTTAAGTCCTATTATCCAAACTTTAAAAAAGTTAAAAAATAAGAAGAAAAAGAAGCATTTTCATATTTAAATTTTCAACCAATTGAAATTTTCAAATCAGTTTAAATTTTCAGCCCGCTATTTACAATTTATATATATTTTTTTTTTAAATTACAATAAGTATTACATCCTTTATTTACGTTTGAAGTTGAAAAATAAAAACTCGGATATTAATGTTAAATTAAATTAATTAACACCAATTATGTATTTGTTTTATTGGTCATTTAAATATATTGAATATTTAAAATAGGATATAGGGCTTATTTTATTTCTTTTTTTATTTTTTATTTTTTTTTTTATTTATTTATTTTTTTTTTTTTTTTTGTTTTTATTTTATTTTATTTTTTTTTTTTTTCATTTATTATATTTCTGTTAAGTCATACGCTTTCCAGAAAATTTATTATTTTTTAAATAAAATAATTAGAGATTAAGTTTATTCTATTTTTATGTAAAATCGAAAATGAGCTCATTGGTTAAGACTAATGTAATTTAAACAAAAGATATTATAATGATTTTATTTTTCAGCTAAATTTTCATTAAGGTATTACCCATAAAATATGTTATATTATATACTTGATTTTGAAACAGTTGAATTCGCATGAATTGAGGCGCTCCCACGGTCTATCCGATTTTTAATTGTTCCCCAACGCCCTCTAATTTGGACTTTGAGAATACTTCCCAATAATTAGTTATCGCCTTCGCGCTATTGACATTTCCCAGCGGCTAGCGCGTAGAGATTTGCCACACATGTTTATATATGCGGTGAGCGCAAACAATCCGAGCACTTGATAGCGAGTGATAAGGAGTCGACTGCCAAACCGCAGCGACAACAACAGTTGCCATATTTTGCAACAATTTTTAGCGCATTCCCACGCTTCTTTATGGCGTTCGGCAGGGCGAGCGAGAGCCGAGAGCTAAGAAATTAAATTAACATGTGATATTAAGTGCTGAAAACTGAAACGAAACGCTGATAAGATATTTATTCAGGTGCTGTAGACTGTATGTTTTTTTTATTTTTTATTTTCTGCTTCTCTCTCGTAATCACCCACAAAACTGTGGGCAAAAAGGCGAGTGGACTACAAAAAAAAAAAAAAAAAAAAGAAGAGAAGATACAAGAAAAGGGAAATGTGCAAACGCAATTTAGGTCCGAGTAACTGAAAACTGAACCGTGAGAAAATTACACCCACAGATAACACACAGACACACACACATACACAAACAGGCAGCAAGAACTCATATATCGCTGGCATACTGTTGAGATAAGCGTTTTGCATGTGACGCAATGTACAATTGTGTGTGTGTGTGTGTGTGCAATTGAAATGTTATTGTTTACCAACGTTTAAGGCAGCCAGCAATTGGAAAAAGAGTTTAAAGTTCGTGCACAGCCAAAAATTGTATCTGACAGATACACACACGTGCAGCTCCTTTGCCTGTTTTGCTTTTGCTTTTTTTATTGCTGCTCGATAAGCAGCGTGCAGCGTGTGAATTTTGAATTTTGAAAACCAATCAGACTTCGTTGCCATACTGATTGAACAAACGGCACAAGAGCCATAGCTCTGTGTATCTGATGGATACTCGTTGCTAAATCAGGCTGGATTGAGAAGGTTTTCATTGAGGATATTTCAGCGCTGGTGCTTAAATCACACAACCTTTGAACTGGCAGCTTAAACAGCATAAGCTGCCAGCTGCATAAATTGGCGGCACTCGCAAATTCATTTGGATTTTAACTACTGTTAATTTGCAATTGATGTGTGACTGCTGCGCTGCATGCACACAGGTTTCTGGCTGATCGATGCACAGATAAATACATTTTATTGGCTGCCGTTGTCCATTGCAAGTGCAAGAGCAAGAGCAAGTCTCTATCTGTGCCGCTCTCTATCTCTCTCTCTATATTCTCGACAGCCGATAGCTGTTTAGTTGTACGCCTGGCAGCTTAATGTCAGGTGCACAATGTTGGGCCATGTTTATTGGGATTACTTAGTTGCTAAAAATTATGACCAATTTGTCGGGTTCAATGAGATGCGACAGGCAACTGCTGCAACTGCTGCACCAGGGACACTCACGAATATCCGCAACGCAACGCAACGCCTTTCAAGTCAATTGCATGCAAATGCAGTTGCCTGAAGTCAGCAGACAGACGTCGCCTCCTCGCTCCGTAGAAGGCGTTGTGGCTCGCGCACTTATTTTGCGTACATTTTTGGTAAGCAAAATTAAAGCCTTAAACAGATAATGCGCTATCAACAGCAGAGAGTAGACAGAAGACAGTCGACAGTGGTGCCCTGCTCTGACTCTGCCTCTGACTCTGGCTCTGGCTCTGGGCATTCAATGCAAATCTCACACTCTCGCCCAGGTGCTGGTCGCCGGCTGACGTCTGGCGAGTTAATAGAAAATTTATAATGCCGGGCGTGCCATAAATCGCAACAAACACCCACATGTGCTGTGTGTCAACGTTGCGATAGGTAGGCAGGCGAACGTGTGGGAAAAAGTTGTAATTTGCAGTTGACAAATACGCAAATACGTAAATACGCTTTCAGGCCCCGCACACAGCTCTCAGCTCTCAGAAATTAACTCATATTGCAAGCGAGCGAGCAGGCAGGCAATTCGACGCTGCTGCAGTTGGAGTCGACTCAATGATTTATGTGCACAGTGCTGCCTACGAAAATGTGTAGCAGCAGCAGCAACAACAACAACAACAGCAGCAGCAACTCCTCGTTCCTTGCTGAACAATGGCATTGGGGCAGTGGGAGCTGCTAGATGGTGGCTCAGCAATCTTTAGTCTCAGTTTTGTATTTCTTTTCTCATTTTTTTTTTTTTTTTTTTACCTACCCGGCTGCCGTGTTGGCGTTGCTGCTGCTCCTATTCCCGCTGCTGCTGCAGTTGCGCCGCAGGCTGCAATTGTCTGCTTAAAAGCGTTCATTCTGTCCACAATGAAGCCACATAACTTGGCCGCAGTTACTGCCAGCCCAGCCACTCAGACAGGCAGAGGCCCAAGCTGCCCCCACAGTCTCCTCTTCCAGATTGCGCCAATGGCTTCGATGTGATGATTTATTGCGGCTGCGCCTGCAGCGACCTCCATCCTTTGCTCACCGATGTCTAATGTCCAGAATCACAGTACGGTAGCCGCTGTTCACTTGGATGCGTTGCCATGTTGCAGTTTTGCTGCTGCTGTTGTTGCTCTCTCCATGAATTGAAACTTTATTTAATAAGTCGATGTTATTTGTTAACCGCACTAAAGGTGCGCTGCTGAATTATATTGCTCCAGGAGCACAGCCACACTACGTGGCTCTTCTAATGCACTCATGGGCTGGCAGCAACATGGCCCACTGCCTGGCTATAAATTACACGAGCCAGTTGTGCTGAGGCGTGGGTACAGCGATTTACTGCATTAAATTGCAGTTTAAGCAGATTCCGAAATACTCCAGAGCATCCAAACTGCTGTGGCAATGTAGCTCAACACCCATTACCATATTGGGCTGCTAAAATATATTCACATAAACACAAATCTAAAGTGCCCCAAAACTGCGATCACCGGTCGTAATGATGTCTGAGGCACAGCAAGGCATTGCTCTAGACAGAGCTATGTCAGAGAGCTATAAAGCAAGAAATAAATTGTTTTCATTAGCCTATAAAATAATGAAAATGATATTAAATACAATTGACTCCCCTGAAGTCTTTAAATATTTGTGTAATTATTTTATTTTTTATTTTTTTAAATCTATATTTAAGTTACCTAAAACCAAAAAGTATAGATTTTTCGGTTAACGTTAAAATATTCAAAATAAATCATTTTTTCAGTATTTAAATAAATTTATTAATGCTTATATATATAGTAAAATAACGGATCTTTGATCAGCTGTAAGGCTTGTGGTGAAATAAGCTGTGGAACTGTTTTACCTTAGTTTTTAGTTTTTAAGCATTGTTAAATATTAAAAAAAAAAATATTTCAAAATAAATTAAAGAATTTTAATATCTATTTTCGATATCTAAAATATTTTAGATTTTATAGACCAATAAACTTTTTTTTTTTTTTTGAGGTGCTGGCTGAAATAATCGGTGAACCACTGCATATTAAAAAAAAAAAAAAAAAATAAAGAAAACATTTTTGTTTTATATTTATAATATATTTAAAAAACTTGTTTTCATTATTTTACATTTTATGTTTTTGTCCAAATATTTTACTATTTTATTTTTATTCATGGCTTTGAATGATTGCTGCCATAATTTTTTTTTATTATACTTATTTTTTTATTAGTATTAGTATTAATATTATTTAAATCCTCTCTTTCACTTTATAGCCCTTCCCAGTAAATGCTAAATATTTGATTGTATGTATTTAGTTTGGTCACAGCAAAAAAAATTGGTTTTCAGAAATCGTAAGAATGTAAGAAATAATAAATACATAATTAATTTACAATACCGTGCTGTCGCACAACAAAAAAAAAAAAAAAGAATTATGTATATTTAAAATAATAAAATTATATATAAAAAGTTTGATAATTATATGTCTTAAATTACAAAAAAATAATAATAAAAAAATAAATAGAAATGAAAATAAAATTAAATAAAAAACATTCTTACTTATTTATTGATTTATTTTAATTGGAATAAAGTGGACGCAAAAACTATTCATAATTATTTATAATTTGTTACTACATTGAGTTTCGCTATCGCAGTTTCTTTATAAATCCCGAAAGATTTTAAAAATGTGCAATCACATATACAGGTAAAGCAAAATATAGCAAAAATTATTTGAGTAGCTCCAGTTGCTTGTGAGCCTATTCAATTTTAACAAGGTAAATATGTTTTAAAAAATCTTATAATATTATACTATATTACTTTAAATTTTATTATATAAAATTATATTAAATTAAAGTATATCATCGGCTGTAATCATTTATAGAAGCCAACACTTTCATGCTGCTAGATGGCAAAAAAAAAAAAAAAAAAAATAAAAAAAAAAAAAAAAAATATATATATATATATATATATATATATATATATATATATATATATATATATATATATACTCCATTATGTTGAGTTTATTAAAAGCTTAGACTGCGCACGTAAACTTTGAAAGAGATAGAATTAATGTTGTCATTTATATATATATATATATTAATTCTATCTCTTTCAAAGTTTACATGCGCAGTCTAAGCTTTTAATAAACTCAACATAATGGAGTGCTTAACTAGTCCTTTGACCCAATTGTAATGGATTTGAAGTGCGTTCCGCAACATGCTGTAAAATGTGGCTCTCTTAATGCTCTGTGTCAGTGAATCGTATTAGAAAGTAGACGAAGACATGGGCGCTTTAATCTGAGCCGCTGCATCTGGACAAACACTTTCTGACAAATTGCTGATAAATAAACCTCAAATGCGAGAGATTTGCAATAATGCCTTTCTAATTTCATGCGTCGCCGTTTTTGCCGCCATAGAAGGCACCTTCTGGCGGGCATGCAAAGCACAGGAAAGAAAGAAAGAAAAAAAAAATCGCGAAAAGCACTGCGATTGGTGCCTGCCGGCATGGCATGGCGCCTCTGCAGGCAGCGCAGTTTTCAACATTTTCCACACGTAATGCGAAAGTTTGAATCATTTGTCCACTGTGCACAGTGCGGCAACGGGCCGTTTTCATTTAAAATTCTTGTCACAGACATGTAATTGCAACGCGCCATCGACTGCGGCCGATTCCTGACTCCCTACTCCCGATTGCTGCCAAACGGATCTATATTGCAGTTGGCCTGGCCTGGCCTGGCCTATTGACAATGCGTTTGTCAGTAGCAGAAACAAACGGCAGCAGCAGCAGCAGCGACAGCAGCAACACTGGGCAGCTTGTTGCCTCTGGCGCTGTGTTGACACAGATAAGTGCGTGGCGGTGGCGTCGGCAGCGATAAGTAGCGTTTATGCATTAATTTTTGCCTCAAAGTGGCATTATTTATTACGCATTAATGCGCTGAATTAACGTTTATTTAATTAATATTAATGCTGGCGCAGCAGTTGTTGCAGTCGTTGCTGCAACACAGTTGTCAGTTAACAGCAATTGTTGCTGCTGTTGCTACTTAGGCTGACATTTTGTCTATGCATTTTGGGCAGCCAGGCAATTAAAGGTACCGCTAACAGGCATTGCCTGTCCAGGCAGTCATTCAGTCAGTCAGTCAGTCATTCAGTCAGTCAGCAATTGTCAGTTGTTGCTAGACAACATGTTGCTGACATACCTCACAGCCATGTTGCTGGGCTGCGGCTGCAAATTTGGTGCAGCGAGTGGCGTCCTCTGTATGTCGGCTCCTACAACTGGCCTCAAGTTTCCTGCTAAACTTTTGACATTCGGCGGCATTCTGAGGCCCCAACAACAGCAACATCGTAGCTGTCGCTGCGCAGAGGTCAAGGCCTTGGAGGGCAGCTAAACTTAGAGTCGACTTGTGTTTATCCTACAGTCAACAAACGAATGCCGCTGACCGTTAAATTGTGCAAATATTTGTACACAAATCGAAAGTGAAGTCGTCTGCCAAATAAATATGTAACCAATAACTCATCGATTTTTTGAAGGAATTTTCGATAAAGCAATATTTGTATTAAGTCGGGCGATAGATAACGGACTGCTTCGATGTTTGTAATCCATCAGTGTCGGGGGCGGTCAGCGGTCGGTGGTCGGCGAACGTGGTCGGGCGCAATAAACTTTATAATTTATAGACCAATCAGACGCAGATCGCACGCACTAAAACAAGTGAAAAATCATAGTCCAAACACATAATGCATCAGTGGAGATCAGAGAGCCAGCCAGGCAATTTATAGGATGGCCATGCCAATAGACACCGCACAGCGGGTTGTCAAATCGAAGAGCGACTGTGACGGTAACCGAGACTCCAACATGGTACAGGAACTGGCTAGATAACTGCTAGAAATGGTATGGGATGGTATGGGATGGGATGAGATGGGATGCCCGCGCACCGACTATCCCAGCCAATTGATTTATACAAACGGCAAAGCAACGGAACACAAATTGGTTTGCTGGAGCCGAGGCTGGGTTGGTTTGGGGCTCCGCGAAATGATTTGTTGCACTTTGTTGCAATCGTCGCATACGCAGAACTTCTGCACACAACAGTTGCGCTGCTTAACCTCTTGAACTGGCCACATGGGTGGAGTTGCACGTGTGGCAGGCAGATTTCAATGGAAATCATTAGCTGAGGATCAGCAACAGCTGCTGCCTGTCTGAACTGGCTGAATCGCCAAAGACTTTGCGTTTACTTTGCATGCGTTCAGCGTAGCTAATTAGAGCCATAAATGCAACACACACACACACACACACACACACATGCAACTCAATCCCCCAATGTGCGCCATGTTGGAGTTGTTGAAAGCCCAGCGGATTGAACGGAAAGTGATATGCAGGCGTTGGCAAAAAATTGTTTGGCTGCTCAACAAAAACAACAACAATAATAGGCAAGCGCAAGAGCTAGAGCAACAACTACAAACAGATGTCGCCTGTCGGCCGTTTGACCATTTAGGTTATGTTGGAATCCAACACCAGTTTATCAAGCGACGACCCAAACAATAAATTACGCAATTCAAACGCTCAACTGCAGTCCATCAATGGCATAATGAGGCAAGCGGCGGGCCGCCCCAGCAGCAGCAGCAGCAGAAGCAGCAGCAGAAGCAGCCACAGACGCAGCGGTCCCAGCGCAGATGCATTACCATATCGGCATAAATTCCGGAGCATCGTTAAGTGGGCCTGAAGACGACTGCCAGATAAACAGGCTGAGCTGCGGAGTAGCTGTAGTTGCAAGCAGGTTGCCTGCCACATGCCACATGCCACAAGCCACCGTCCGTCTGGCTACCCAGTGTGCCACCTAATGACGGAATCAGCGCCGATGCCAATGCCGACCCGACATCGCCATCGATATTGACAGCCCGATTGCATGAGCTGACTCCCACTTGACCTATCAACTCCCAATTCTCTTTCGATACTTGGGTTTCCATACACCTTACCGATTAAACATAGTTCAATTACAAAACAATGAAGAGGGAGGAGGAATTGTAAGTTTGATATTATTTCTAATTAAAATACGATTAACACATTGTCTAAAGTTACAGGTAAAATTTTTGCATAAATAGAGATTTGCCAGCGGCAGTTACATCATCAATAATTGGAACATCCAGAGTAGCCGCGTCTAATTGTGCATTTATTTCATCGGGAGTTTTGATCTCAGTGCTACTGCCAGCGCTAACCTCATGAGCACGATCAGTATACTCGCGGATCATTTCAACGACAGCCGAATAAGTTCCGTATCCAAGTATAACAAAGCCAAGTAAAAGCAATAATAAGTCTCTGACCAGTTTCCACCTGCCAGCGCCGTATGAGGTGCGATACATGAGGCAGATATCAATCCAACACGGAAAAATGATATTCAGTAGCGATATGGAAAATGCTCCAACGAAAGCTAAGAGTGGACCCAAATTGGGAAAGGCCATGGCATTTGCTGTGCACACAATCACGAAGCATACGCGAAATACGTACTCAATCCTATGCGGGTTCTTGGGATTGTGGTTATTTGCAATATAATGATTGCACACGATATCGACAACAACGTATCCACTCAACGGAAACGAGAAGAACACGGATATCGCAATGAATATTTTGGCCACCTGCGCTAGCCTATTGCCATGAATGTGTATAAATACGCACGTCTATTAAAGCACAATTATAGCCAGTTCAAGCATACTTACGCTTCATCAACGGGTATATTTAAAGTAATACTAGCCGCCACATAATCGCCATATCTCCAATAGCCCATGAATCCAATTAGGATATACGTGAAGGCCACAAACACAGCACAACGGTTCAGAACACCAAACCAGCCCACAAAAGATCCTGGCTTGGCCATTTTAGATTCAATAGCAAGCATCTGCGAAAAAGGAAAGTGTTTTGAGGCAAAATCCAAACATGTTATATATTCATCTGACATTTACTTACCACGCCCACGGACGATGTGCCAAACATTATAATGCCAACAAACAACGACACTTGGGTATTAAATTGCTTAAGCTCATCAATAGGGGGTAAATTTGTGAACAAATAGTAAAAGATGCAAGCGAGTCCAGTGTACATTAAAATATTAGCTACTATATTCGTGGGCACCAAATACTTCAGATGCCGCAATGTAAATAGTGGTATTGATAGTGCCCCTACTATGAAACAATATAGCCGCGTATTTATACGTTCCTGGCAGTTAAAATCAACAACTTGCTTCACATTTATGCTGACAAACACGATATAAACCACGCATACACCGTAGTGGAAAAATATCAGAATAGCATTCACAAAATGTCCAGCACATTTTGCCATACATCGGCAGCACTTCGGCCCTACACTAAGTGAATAGGTCATGGTATCGGGAAAGTTCATATAACCGACCATATTCCGTCGACTGGCCTCTACCATACAAAGTATCTAAGGATGGGCGATATTTAACACGAACCGTTCACAAATATTCCTCTCACCAGTAGTTGTAGGCCATAAATCAATACGATTGTCATAAATATTGTCATAAGGATGCCTCCCACATAGCCAACACGGTAGAAGGCGAGCGGCAGGGCCAAACAACCGGATCCGACTACGCACTTCAGCAGCGACAATAGAGCATCGCAATTTCTGTGAAGAAGAGCTCAATAACCTGTGTAGTGGATTAATCTATGCGGATCTGACTTACGATAAGGGTTTTTCCACCTCACGGGCTTCATATGGATTAAACTTCCTGTTTGGTTCCGGTTTGTTGACACTTCATAGAGACAGATTAACAGATTAATCATAAGAAACAATTTGACCAATTAATCTAATGATCACATACTCTGCCATTTATAGCTATTGCCAAAACGATGGTTTCGCTGATTCAAGGATTATACTGCAGATTTTAAAATTATTATTCATTAATATAAAAATGTAAAAAAAAAAAACAAAAAAACAATAAATAAATACAACAAAAATTTAAAAAGTTAGAGAAATAAAAACGGAAGAATTTGAAACTAGAAATAGGAATAAACAAAAGTGACTGGTGTTAAAAAGTTCGAAACATCAGAAAAACGAATGTCAAAAATGAAAAGTTTCTGTCGACCTACTAAGATTATATTAATATAAAATAAATAAGCCTTGAAGTGGCAAAAATCTCAGCAGATAAACCCAAGAAAATATTCGTTTGATACCGTCGTAGTCGTACGGACATGACAATGAACCCAATGCATCAGGCTGAATCCCATTCCATTAATAATAATTCAAATGATTAAATATGTTAACGTATATTGATATAAATTTTAATTTTACGCTTTCATTCTTTTCCTTGATGGATGCTACTGAGAACATAGTGCCAGCAATGCCTTCGAGGGTCCACATCCTTCACTATAGTGAGGCATATATCCTGGATAAATAGAGACACAGGTGACAATCGAGAGGATCTGGTCAGGCTAACTCCAGTCGAAATAGCCAGAAGTCATCGGGCTGCATATGGAGAGATGATCTTATGATGAGTTTGCGTTCAGGAAAAGGAAGAGCGTTTGGTCGGTCGTATATCCAATATTCTTTCTGCCTCCTCGTCGACTTTTGAAATCAAACGACGACGGTAACATTTTACAATATAAATAAAATTGGGTTTTCTGCACTGATCTCTTTGAAGAGACTATATATAGAGTTGTATGTGGTTTTCGGTACCTTCTCAGGTCCACTTAAAAGTAAAATATAGCTCTAGGAGGGGCAGTAATATCATCAATAATTGGATCATTTATGGTAGCAGCATTTAGTTCATCATCTATGGCATCGCCGTCTTTCATTGTGTCTTTATTAGCATCAACATCACTACTGCCACCATCACCGTACTCGCGGATCATATCCATGACAGCCGAATAAGTTCCGTATCCAAGGATAGCCAACCCTAATATAATTATTAACATATCTTTAACCAGTCTCCATCTTCCAGCGCCATACGATGAGCCATACAAGAGGCAGATCTCAATCCAGCAAGGAAAAATGATATTCAGTAGCGATATGGAGAACGCTCCAACTAAAGCTAAGAGTGGACCCAAATTAGGGAAAGCGATTGCATTGGCTGTGCACACAATCACGAAGAAAAAACGAAAGATGTATTCAATCATATTTGGATTTTTGGGACTGTGGTTCTTTGCAATATATCGATTGCACACGATATCGACAACAACGTATCCACTCAACGGAAACGTGAGGAACACGGATATCGCAATGAACAATTTGATCACCTGCGCAAGCCTGTTGGCAGAAGTGTGTATGATGAATACGTGCATATACAAGAGCCTTTGTGAAGAATACTTACGCTTCAGTAGTGGGCATGTTTAAAGTAACACTAGCCGCCACAAGACTACCATAGCGCCAATACCCCATGAATCCAAATACTATATATGTCGAGGCCACAAACACAGCGCCGCGATTCAAAACACCACACCAGCCCAGATATTCGCGTGGTTTGCCCATTTCCGATTCAATGGCAAGCATCTGCGAGTAAAGGCAATTAGCTGCAAATACTTTGGGTATGAATCCGACATTGACCTACCACGCCCACGGACGAAGTGGCAAACATTATAATGCCCAAAAACAATGGAATCTGATAATTAAAAAGCTTCACATCTTCAATAGGAGGTAAATGTGAAAAAAAATAGTAAAAGATACATGCAAAACCAGTGTACATCAAAATATTGGCTATGATATTCGTGGGCATCAAATACTTCAGATGCCGCAGTAGAAATAGTGGTATCGATAATATCCCTACTATGAAACAATAAAGCCGGACATCTAATTCCGAGCAATTATGATCAATAACTTGCTTCACATTTACGCTTACAAACACAATATAAACCACGCACACACCATAGTGGGAGAATATCAGAATACCATTCACTAAATGCCCAGCGCACTTCGAGGCGCAATGACAGCACTTCGGCCCAACAGAAATTGCATATGTCATCGTCTCTGGAAAGGTCATATAGCCGACCATATTCCGTCGACTAGATTCAACCATACAACTTATCTGAGGATGGGCGATATTTAGCACGATAATTTCACACAAATGCCGCTTACCAGTAGCTGTAATCCATAAATTAAAAGCGCTGTGACAACGATTGTCAGAATGATGCCTAACACATAGCCAACATAGAAGAAGGCGAGGGGCAGGGCCAAACAGCCGGTTCCGACCACACACTTCAGCAGCGACAATAGAGCATCGCAATTGCTGTGAAGATCGAGCTCAATAAACTGCAGAGAGGATTGATATATGGGGATAAGACTTACGATAAGGGTTTTTCCACTTTACGGGCCTCATATGGATCAAATACCTTTTCTTTGGGTCTGTTGATAGTTAATACAAACTGATTAGTATAGATTCTCGTATTAATTTCACTGATAATCACATACTTTTCTGCCATCTTCAGGAACCTATATGCATGAGCGTTGTGGTGCGTCGTTTATACTACACAATTTTTCACTATATCAATTTTAATTAGGCTCAAAAGTGGTGCGTTATTAAAGAGAAGGCTCAGAAAAGAAATTAGAAAAAAATTAAAAACAAATATCTAATGCTGATGTTTATCTGTCGACATACTAAGGTATTAATATGTTTTAAATAAATAATACTCAAACAAAATATATATGTATATCTGTGCAGTATTAATGCAGTTGGGTTAATGCTCTACCCTCTCAATTATTAATTTCATTACTGGTTAATAAATAATTAAATTGTAAAGAATATGATAATATATTTTAATAGAAATTTGTAATTTTAATGCGGTTGAAAAGAACTAAAAAAGTATAAAATGCGATTGTCATATTTTTGCTTGATGGCCGCTACTGAGACCATAGTGCCTGCAATGCCACCAATAAAGCCCAAGACGATGAAAAGCAAAGAGCGCCAGAGCAGAATTTTCAGGGGTCCATATCCGTCCATGTAGCACACGCACATATTGATGATGCCTGGATAAATCAGGCCCAGCTGGGACAGGCAGAAGGAGCCCACAAGCGAGAGGAGCAGGCCAAAGTCTGGATAGGCAATGGCGCACAGAACAGAGGCCACCACCATGGCCATGCGCATCAGATACTCTACCCACAGGGTGGCGCTATCCATGGGCCTGGGTGCCATGTAGCTGTGCAAGATAATCTCAATGATCACGTAGCCCTGCAGGGCATAGTTACAAAATATGGCCACAACAAATAGGGCAGTGGCGCACTTGGACAGACTGTTGAAGGCTCAAATAATAATGAGGATATATATGAAATTGAATAGTGCATACGTTTCATCGGGTAGATTCTTGAGAATGTAGCTCGCAGTATCATCTCCGTACTTCCAATAGCCCAAGAAACCAAAGGCTGTGTTGAACGCAATCGTGATAAACATGCCCCGATTCAGTACGCCACACGCGCCCATGAAATCGTCTGGCTGTCGCATATTCACTTGCAATTGGAGTGTCTAATAAGAGATGGGAAGAAGGCTCAGACAGGCGCTAGAATATACCCGAATGCAACTGACCACGCCTATTGCCTGAACCGCAAACATAATGGTGCCAAAGAGCAACGGAAGCTGGGATACATTTTGCACGGCTATTCGCTCCTCCAAATTGGGCAAATCGACTAGTAAGTAGGTAACAATAATGCCAACACCTGCAAGTTAGTCCACACATTGAACTCATTCTATTGGACCTGGTACCGGAAACCTACCAACAACCAGAAGGAAGTTTGAGATGGCGGCCAGTGGCACAAGATACTTGAGGTTGCGTATGAGGAAGGTCAGGATTAGAGGCAGCGTCGTTAGGGCAATATAAATGCGCGTGTCGATGGGCGGCAGATAATCGTCGCCCAACTCCTTGAGATTCTTGCCAATAAACACGACGTAGACAACATCCACGCCAAAGTGATAAATGCACAGAAATGCATCCACCTGTCGTCTATGAAATATACATATATGTATGTATTGATCATCCATATTGATCTTGGGCAACAACGACTTACGCAAAGTACTTGCTCAGAGGCCTGATCCAAGTGGGTCCGTTCAAGAGAGCCAAATGCATGGCCTCGCTGTAGCTGAGCGTGGCCATTTTATAGCGCTTGCGAGTCAGGTTGATGTCGTTGAGCTGGATGGTGCAGGATGGTGTAAGAGCTATAAGATCATGCATATTACATTCGAACACTACCAACACATGCATAGCATACAACAGCAGGCAGGAGATCAGCACTGAGCCTGCCAGGCCCAGCAGCCAGCCAGTATTAGAGTAGGCTCTGGGCAGAGCCAAAATGCCCGTGCCAAGAGTACATTTCATCAAATTAATAAACGCCTCCGAGTTCCTATGGATAGATGATAGTTTAGCTGATATGCTGGGCAAGTAATAAAAGGATTCTTACGTCAGTTGATGCTTTACGTCGGGGTGAAGTCGTGGATTGTTGGAGGACACAAAGCTGAAGCATAAAAGATAAAACTGTGAACTGTTTATGGAGTGACTCATCCATACTTACCCCAAGTTCATGTTCAGGAAATGGCAGAATCTCGGGGTATTGCCAGTGTTTCTTTCTACCTCCTCGCTGACTTGCAAAATCAAACGCCGACGGCCTGGCGAATTCTTTGGTAACATTTTAACATTGAAATAAAATAGGTTTCTAAACACTGATCTCTTCCAAAAGACTATATATAGAGTTGTGTGTGGTTTTCTGTACGTTTTCAGGGCCAACTTTGTTGCCAATTATGTAAATAGCTGAGAGAAGAGAAGGCAACGATATGCGCCTATTGTGGAAGGCCGCACAGTTCGAATACCCTTTCTAAAATTTATAAATGCATAATGGCACACATAGAGCAGATAGACAAAGAAGACTAGATAAAAGTGGAAAACATATAAGTATAAAAAATTTTGATGAATGTATATTGCTTGACATATATTCGAGTTCAGTTAAACCATATATATTTTTATAGGGTATTCTGTGTTCAATGCAGTCAAGCCGATTTTCCTTCAAGTTCAATTCTTAAATATTAGCATGGCCCAGAGCAGGGATTAATTCCAGGAAATTAAGCACACCAGCAAGAGGTAGCGAACGAGCGTTTGCTGTGTGGGCGTTTGTAGCCTGGCAAAGTGATCTGGCCATAAAAACAGGCCAAGAGCTCGGACTGGCAGGACTTTGGAATTTGTTCGCCGTATGGTGGCTGCTTCTGCTACCTAAATTATGCAGCAGCCGCTGGCTATCGAAGCGGCAAGCCGGCCGGCCAGGCGGCGATGATCCGACTGGAGTTGCAGCCACGCCTTGTTCCGTTCGCCAAGCTCTAGGCGGGCTGCAAGACAAACTAATTAGTGTGGCCAGCTCTGTCATTTTGCACGCATTTCTCAAATGGCTAGTGATGATGGCACTGTCCATAAATCGGCCAAGCCACTGCACCGCTGCACCACCGCACAGCACCACATCATTTAAGGCGACTCGAGGAAAGTACAGTTTCTAGTTAAATCCGAGTCCCCATTGTGTGCGGCCTATGGAAGGCCGCCCGCTGGGAGTACGAGGTAACAAGTGTGTGAGTGTGAGTGTGTGAGTGCGCGTACACATTTAATATATTCGATTGCCCCCACGCCAGCCCCCTCAGTCCGACATCCCCTTTGACCAACTAAACCGCCCCGTGGCCGCTTTGTGTTGGCGGAAACGATGTTTTTCCTATGCAAATTCAGACGGTGCCCCTTTTCGCATTTACCAAGTGTCTTTTGCTGTGTTGTTTATTTGTTTTCGCCGAGGCCAAGCCAGGGGTCAACTACGCATTTGATTGCAGTTGCTTTTGCTATTTGTTATTGAGTATTTCCCCCTTCGATGCGCCTGCTATCGTCACACACACACACAGTGCATATGTGTGCGTGTGTGTGGGAGGTCAGGAATTCAAAATTTGTACACTTCTAATCAAGCAAATGGTTGTATATGGTATATATGTGACCAAGAGCAACTAGTTACCGTATTATAAATATGTTTAATATCTGAATAGTAGTGAAATAATATACATATATGTAATTATTATTATTATTATAATTTTTTAATTTTAAAATATATTTGAATTAATTCAACTTTAACATTTTAAAATACTGCAATAAATGTAAAGATAAATAATGTATATGTATGAATACCTTTTATTTTATTTATTTTATTTTATATTATTTTATTTTATTTTATTTTATTTTATTTATTTATTTATTTTATTTTATTTTTATTTTTATTTTTTTTATAATTTTTTTTTATAAATATTATTAGTTTTATATTAAAATTAGAATATTAAGAATAGAAATATGTTTTTATAATTAAATATCATAATAATTTCACAAATTATATTTAAATAGTATTTTATTTGCAGTTAGCTTCAAAAAATACTTAAATAAATATAAAGATGAATAATATATATTTTATTTTATTTTATTTTTATTTATTTTATTTATTTATTTATTTTATTTTATTTTATTTTTTTTTTTTTTTGAATAAATATTATTCGATTTGTATTAAAATTAAAATATTTAAAAATAAAAATTGGTTTTTATAGTTTCAGAAATTATATTTAAATAGTATTTTATTAATAGTTAGCTTCAAAAATATGTTATTGGTTAAATAATAATCCTGAAAAGCATAGTAGTTAAAATTATATTGATTTTTGTTAATTTTTTATAGTTTTAAAATACAAATTATGAATATGTGACTTCTTTCGTTATTATAACTGTAAACTGATTAATAAAAATAGTGTCCTACATAAAAAAAAATTAAAATATAATAAAATTTTATTTTTTCTGCCCAAAATAATAAATATTATTAATAATAATAATAAATCTATTATTAATGTATTAACTGTATAGCTAAGCTACCCGGTACCACCTAAACGGCGTCTAGGGTATGTGCACGGTAGCCGCAACAAGAAACAGTCGCACTAAACAGACATTTAAATATGCGCATTGGCAATTGCATTGCAGGCGTACCACGCTGCGTATGAATTTTCAGTGAAATTAACATACTAATGACACTTTGAGGCTGGCCAAGGGTGGTGCCCGCTGCCCATTGATGATGTTTGGGCTGCAGGCCATGCCCAGCCGACTCGGCCTGCTGGAGTCCCGGTCCGTGACAGCCGTGAGCGGACATCAGCTGGTGCAGCAAGTGGGTCATCCAGCGACTGCCAGTCGAACTTCGCATGTGGTTCAATAATTCCAACAGTAAATGCTAAACTATGCGCATAGATTGTCAACGCGCCAAGATGCTTAGCTGATTGCTGCCGTCGAGGCGAGGATTGGAGTCAGTGACTGTAGCTACAGCTGAAGCTGAAGCTGAATCTGTGACTGCGACTGGAGCTGTGGCTGGGGCTGGGGCTGGACGTGGTGTGTCATTAAAGTGCAGACAAATGGCAACGGCATGTGCGGCACATGTCAAACTGCAGGCAGCAGCAAACGGCAACAGGTGAAAATGTTGGAATTCTGATTATCTGCTGGCTGCCTGGCTGGCTGCTGCCAATCACAACAAGCAACTGTTGCCGCGAGTCTAGCTAAGCAGCAACTTAAACTGTAACTTTCGACGATTTGTCGCTCAGCGATCGTCGTTGGTTTCTTGACTTGTTTGCAATTCGCTTTTTCGTTTGCTTCAAGCTTGATGCTTTGATGTTTGGCTACCAAACGATCAAAAGACTCCAGCAGCAACAACAACTACTGCAGCAGCAGCAGCAGCAGCGGAATAATTACGTGTGTATTTCGCTGCTGCGATTGCCCGCCAGCAACATGGGTGCTACATTCCATTTGCTCGTTTGCCCATTCATTGCCACGCCCACATTCAATTTAGAGCCGGAAGTGTGGGTGTGCACGCATGTTGATGTACCCAGTGCTGCAGCCAGGATTTTAATTTTTCTTTATTACTGCTTTTGGCTCTCGTATGCTGTTTCTTTCGCAAACTCGAACTCATTTGGTCGTGCATAAATCAAAAATTGTAGCAGCAAGTCAGCAATAGCAACAGCAACAGCAACAGCAACAGCAGCAACAGCAACTCCCGGCAGCAACTCCCGCATAAAAAAAGAAAAACGCATATAATGATTGGCTCCAGAGCAGCTGCAACAACAACAACAACAACGGCTAATACAAGAGCAACATCAGAAACAACAGCAACATAATAGCCAATTGCCTTGGCCACGTAGCAGCAGTAGCAGCAAAAAGTGGGAGGATGCAGTGAATTTTCTCCCTCGGCAAAACTTATTTTTTAGCGTTGGCTGCCGTTTACTTTGTTGCTTTTGCTTTGAGTTGTTGTTGTTGCTGTTGTTGTTGTAGTTGCCTGTCGCTGTCGGGCCGTTTGCCTTTTTGGGGCCATCAGGTCTTCGCCTAAGCGGCAGGTTCCTGTCTGTGTCGTCTGGAGCCCAGCTTCAGAGACGTTGACTGCATTTTTAAGCGCGCTGCGCATAAAATAAAAGCAGATTGCAGCCAAAGCATTGCCTCGGGCAACGAGCGCGCGTCGTTTCTTCAATGAATCGAGTAAAAGTGCAGGATGCCCTGTTGTCCTGCCCATCGGAACAGCTTCTGCAGATACGGCAGCAGAAGCAGCAGCAGCAGCAGCTAATTTCAAGATTGGAGCAAAAAAAAAAACACCAACCCAAACCTTGAGCTCGGCTGAAAGCCCTTAGAGTCCGCATTGGGTTGCTGCTGCTGTTGTTGTTGCAATCGCTGCTGCGCTGATCTTGTGCGATAATGATGCAAGTTAATCATTAGCTTGGAACGTGTATTATGCGATTATTAGCTTGGCCCGGCAAGGATTACTGTACTACGGAGAACGCCCCGCTGCCTACTCGCTGCCATTTGGTGGGCGTTTTACTGAGCGAATTTTTAAGTAATTTTCAATTTCCGTTCGCCATATTGCAATTGCAATTTGGAGCCAACTTTGCGTTTCCTTTGCGTAATGCGATGCTCTTCGAGTCCGCGGAGCACATGTAACAATTTGTCAACGCTGCCTCGACTGCGCTGCGACAACGTAGGCAAATCTCTGCGGCAACATGTTGCTGCAACATGTAAGATGTCAGCGTTTTTTAAGAATCAATTGCCGCCCAACAGCAGCAGCAGCAGCAGCAGCTACAACAACAACAACAGCAAAAGTCGCAATTCGATATTGTCGTTGTGGCTTTGGCGTTGGTGTTGCAGTTGCTTTCATTGTTGTTGCTGTTGCCGTTGCTGTTGCTGTTGTTAGTGGTGTTGCCGGTCGTACTGCCCGCTTTCTGGCTGCCGTCTGTCAGCAACATGCTGCCGCCGCCTCTCCCCCGACTAAGTTATGGCCACACACATCGCACGGGCGGCCTTGAACAGCAAGCAATCCGAGCAGCGAAGAGTACTTTGAAAAAATCATTGCAGAATTTAAATAAGCAGGCAAGTAAAGCTACAAAAGAGCTAAGAAAAACGCATACAGCGCATGCACATTTTGCGGGCATTGCAATTGACGTGCAACATGATTTTGTAGGCGTGCAACATGCGCATGTGCAACAGCCGCAACTTTATCAGATTGCCGCAGTTCCAAAAGCTGACGCTGCCTCAGTTCATTTTCGTTTCTCTTTTTTTGAGTCTTTTTCTTGTTTTTTGTAGGTTTTTGGCATGTTGACTGTCAATTGTTTGGTGGGCGTTGCTGCAGCAGCAGCAGCAACTGCAGTAACAATATGGCCCATAGTTGGTTGGGCCTTCGTTCCGGAGCTATATCAATGTCAACAGAATTATCACACAGCAATGTCAATATATGCAAGTATACACACAACAACAACAACAATAGCAACATGAACAACTGCATGCAAAGCAATCAAGTGACAATCACTTGCCAGCTAAGGAGTTGGGCAGTAGCAACAACAACAACAACAACAACAACAACAACAACAACATTGCCTGGCTAAGACAAATAAATGCGTGTTTCTGCTTGTGTGTGTATGTCACACTCGTTAACACGATGCGAAACTGCGCGAAATGCGATATTTCACACGATTTATGCACGAACAACGACAAGAGCTGCAACTGCAAAAGGCAACGCCAGCAGCCAGCAGCAACAGCCAAGAGCAACAGTTGCTAGCAACCTTTTAAGCGGCCACACACGTTGCAGAGCTTCAGCTATTGCCTAGCTCCTCCACAGCGCTGCACCAACAGCTGTAGGAATGCGTAATTGTCTTGTCCAGGAAAAGGGGCAAACACTCTTACAAATATTAATATTATATCTACAAAGAACTTGAATGGCATGCAAAAATAAAATATGAGGCCATTAAGGATGTCTGTAAATATGAAAATAATATTGAAAAATCTGTCTTTAGTCCAAATAGAATTGCTATCAATAATTATTTATAAGTAAATTAAATAATACAATTAAATTTTTTGTTTTTTCAAGATTTGTACTTTATTTATATATATTATTAAAAGTATGTATATAGAAACTTAACAGAAAATGTACTATATTATGTCTTTATTTACTTTGGGTAAATAATGTGTAAATTTTAAAATTTAAAACAAATAAACCAAAGTAAAAATAACAAAATTGATATATTTTGATGCTGTGAAGAAAATTTTAAATTTTAAAATTTAAAACAAATAAATAAAAAATAAATAAATAAATAACAATAATTGATATATTATTTAATTTGTATTTTAAGTCTTAAAATTGAAAACCAATAAATAAAAATTAATAAATAAATAATAATAATTGATATATTATTATAAGTATATAAAAACTTAATAAAAATCCAAGTCTTCTTTTGTTTTCGGCCAATAATTAATTATGAAAATTTTGAAATTTAAGAGAAATAAATAAAATAAATTTTTTACTATATATAATACCCTGTAAAACTGGTAAACTCATTGGAGTTCAAAACTTCCGGTTATTGATAGTTATTGCTTAAAGATTAGCTTATTATTTATTATAAGACAGATTGCAAATAAAAAATAAAATTTAAAAAAATTTTAATTAAAAAAAAAATTAAATTTTAAAAAAATAAATAAAAAATAAATAAAATAATAAAACTAGAATAAAAAAAAAAAAAAAACATTAAAAAAAGGTATTTATTTTATACATATACAATTTTTCTTTTTTTTTTTCATTATAAGACAGATTGCAAATAAAAAATAAAATTTTAAAAAATTTTAATTAAAAAATAAAATTAAATAAAAAAAAAAAATAAAATAAAAAATAAATAAAATAATAAAACTAGAATTAAAAAAAAAAATAACATTAAAAAAAGGTATTTATTTTATACATATACAATTTTTCTTTTTTTTTTTTTTTCATGAAGCTGAAATGAACTAGAATTTAATAAATCGAAAAATGATCTTTCCCATGCGTTGAGTTGTTAGACAGCTAAAATTTAAATGTATACCTGGGCGTGGCAGCTCGACGTAAACTGTATCTTCAACCGAGCTAAAAACAAATCTTTACGAATAAATTATATTAATATCCTGCACAAATATAATATTATTATACTGTAATCTGTACTGCAAATCGTATTCTACCATTTTTTGATATTAAAAATTGTGTATTTTCAGTTAAAATATAGCTAAGAAACTTAAATTTACAGAGGATTTAAATTTACAATATTATTCATTCAATTGTGAATAATTTATTTCTCTTTAAATATGTTAAAATTCACATATGTTTTATTTTATACAACTAAATATTTTTGAATACATAGAGATTTAGTAATTGACTCGCATATGAATCAACTATGGTTAGATTGCCTATATATACCATCACTAATAAGCAAACATGAGTGCATATTGTCTTTGGGTAAGACCAATTGGAAGAACGTGAAAAGCCAACTGGAGCTGTGGACGGGCGGGCATGTTGCTAAGAGCAGCAGTAACAACATGTTGCTAAAGTGTTGCTGAGCTGCAGCTGCGGCTACTTAGTGCGCAATGTTGCTGACTGATTTTCTGGCTAATTTGACAGGCAGGCAGCAGCTGAATGATGCTGATGATGCTGGAGACGGTGAGCAGTGCTTATTAAGATTTATGCGATGCGAATTGGCTGTGCCAACATTTGCCCATATACATAATTGAAATGTAATAAATTCTGTGGAGTTTTTCGTGCGCAATTAGCGCGCTTTGGCCAACAGCGACAATTGCTGACCATATTCATGTTTGCAGTTTGTTATTAAATAAAATAATTTCATAGCACTACAGAAGCAACAACTTGTTCGCTGTTGCCTGTTGGCTGTGTCAGTTGCCATTGCTGGTTGTACAAGCTGTAAAGTGCGAAATCAACACGCTTCATGCCAACTATGTGCAGTCTGGCAGCTGCATCAGCTGCATTGGCTTCGGATTCGCATTCAGCTCCAGCACAGTGTCCAAGTTCCAGTGTTCAGTGTGTTAGTTGTCAACACAAATGGCAATCGGCGTTGATGAATTGGCGTTGCCTTGGGCCAATTATAACCTTCTTTGGCCGTGGTCATTTCTAGCGAGTTGTTGCGAGGCTTTATGGCTGATGCAGGCCTTATGCAGATCACATGAGCACAGTTCCTGTGCCATCCAGAGCCGTGAAGCCCCGCAGCGCTTCCTGCATCCGCATCGCGTGGGTGTTGAATGACCAACAATCGATACCGAGAGCGCAACAAAGTATCAGAGCTCTGTAATCAGATACCAGACACCGTCTCTACTGAGCTTCTTCCCCTTTATTCACTCATATGGTTAGATAATTGAGGCACCCGCAATCACGTCGGCATCGTCGTCGTCGTCGTCTTTTTATGGCCGTGTGCCCAAAAAAGGCGCCAACTTTGCTCGGGTCACAATGGCCAAATAGGCCACGTGCTACAAATTATTATGGCAAGGGAGCAGGGAGCAAGCATGAGGCTATTCTTCCTGCTACTGCTGCCGTTGCTGCCGTTGCTGCTGCATGACAAAAAATGCACACCCTCGCACCTGAGCCTGAAACTGAAATCCCTGCCGTAAGGCGATATTTGGTTTCTTTCCTTTTGACTGCTGCGCTTCTCAGCTGTTCCTCGTCTCTCGTTCCTCTCGGCCGTCTTGGCGCGCGTTCCCTCCTGTGTGCATTATCATTATTATTGTTATTATCTACGGCCCGGTGTGTTTCCCTTCCGCTTATACAATAACATACAATTTCTGCTACCTACTTTTTGGCAGCATCAGCATCTTTGAGATTTACTTTGATTTGTTGTTGCTGCTGAGTTGCTGCTGCTGCTGCTGGAAAGGGAACACCCGCATGATCCATTAAGCATAGCATATGTAACATATTTGTATTCCACACTAATGACATTAGCATCGACAAAGACCAGACTGCTCCAATGCCTGATCGCAATTAAACTTGATTATCTTATGCTACAATGAGAATAAATGAACGAATATAGATTATTAGAATTAGAATTATAATTAGAATTAGAATTATAATTATAATTAGAATTAGAATTAGAACTGGAATTAGTATTATGAGTAAAGTTAACTGAATTCGTCTATTATTGGAACATTAACCAGAATTAGTAGGTATATAATAAATATATATAATTATTAATCAAATGAACTGAGTTTGGATTCCTTCAAGAAATGAAACTTAATATCTCAGTATCTTAGATCTAAAGACACTAGTAATGACCTCGATTGATCTAAGCCAGTTAAGAGTAAATTAATTTTGAATCAATAAGAATCCTCAAATACGAAACACAATATATCAGTCCAAAGTGCTGGGCTCTGTAAAAATTGAATTCATCCAAAAAGTTTTAAGTTAATTGAAAAATATGTTTATCAAAAGAAAGAAAAATAAATCAAATTTAATTCAATTTCATTTATATACTTATATCCTAATGTGTTTCTGTTTATATTTATTAAAAATATTTTTTTTTATAATTTGTATTAGTTTTAAAATAATTAATCTGTATAATTTTTAAAAATAGGTAATTTCTTAGTATAATGTACATATTTATTTAAAAATAGTTTTAATTTAATTTAATTTTATTTTTTACTTATTTACATTTATTAAATATACATATATTAGTAAAATATTTATTAGTTTTAAAATAATGAAGTTGTAATTAAAAATAAGAAATTATTTAATTTCATATATTTTTTTACAAACAATTTAAATTTATTTTAATTTTATATCTTTTCTTGGACAATTATTAAATATATGTTATTATACTATTTATTAGTTTTAAAATAATTAACTTGTATTAAAATTAAAAATAGGTAATTAATTATTTTATTAAAATTTTTACAAGTTTTAAAAGAATTAACTTGTATTATAATTAAAAATGAGTATTTACTTAGTATAATATATTACCTAAATAAATAGTTTTCATTTGTAAATATTCATTTGACATATAAATAAATATTTAAGAAAATTGTTTCTGGTTTCTTAGAAGGCAGATCGCTGATCTTAAAGGCAAGAATCTTTCTTCCTCTCTCTCTAAGTGCAAAATATTCTGCAAACATTCCCCTAATTGCAAGCCACCCCGGCAGAGATTATTGACCTCAAGCAAACAGCACAATGATATTGCAAGGGCGGCGTTCTTTGTCCCTGAACTACGCCGAACAGAAGCAGAAGCATCAACAGCTGTTGCGAGGCTCAAGATAAAAACTCTTGGCGCGCTCCTACACACACACACGCTTACTTATGCACGCATTGAAGAGGAAGACGTGCACAGAAGTCACGCACAATTGCAATTACGAAACAGTCATTGGAAAAACTGTCGAACAAATCTGAGGAACAGCTGAGAAGGTGTGACTAGGCGCAGCAAGCGCACGGGCCGACAGCTAAAGGAAGTGAAACTATAGCCAGATCCTTTGTGGTTGCATGCGTGAGAAGGTGTCAGATATGTAGCAGCAGCAGCACCAGCATCTGGGGCAGCAATTACAATTGCAATTAGAACCATGGCCATGGGGCAGCTATTAAAGCAATCGATTGGCCAGAACAAGTGCCTCGAATGACATATGGACGACGCCGACGCAAGCGCAGACGCAGACGTTGACGCTGACGCCGACGCAGATGCGTTGCGTGTGACTGTGGCCAGACAAAAAGAAACTGTTGCAGAACCGTTAACGGGGTTAGCAAAAAGGCAACTCTTACCGTTAGCTACTGCCAATTGTAGCATTAGAAGGTGGACAACAAAAAAAAAAAAAAACTATATAAAGCAGAAACATTTAAAGAAATTCAAACGAATTGGCATATTTGTTTGTGCTGCTCTTTTTTTTTCTTTTCCAGCTCTGGCTGTCGCTGTGCCCCCGGGCACGCCCACTTAAATTGCGTGCCATGCTGAAAGCATTCATTTTGAGGCCGAGCTTGATGTGGACTTAGACTTGGGCCTCGGCCCCTGGATCTGAATGTGAATGTGAATGCCACTGCGACTACAATTAAATTTGCATTTGTATGAATTCTGTTGTTGTTGTTGTTGTGGTAATGCCGCGGGTGAAATACCAAGGCATAGGAAACATTTATCACTGCGCGGCAGTGGTCAACACCGCCACCAACATCACCAGGAGCAGCAGCACCGCCGACGCCGACGCCGACGCCAACATCTTGGCAACGCAGACAACGCATAATAAAACTAAAGCGCTTATAATTTCATATGAAATTCCGAGTCGGAGTTGAAGTCAGACTCCCAACTATTAGCCGGACATGCAATTGGCCAAGAGGGCCCAAAGCAGCAGCAGCCAAGTTAATCACAGGGTTGGCAGTTGAGTTGCCTAAACGAAAATGCTTAAATTTAATGACATAAATATACACGAGGCAAATGGAGTTGCCTTGCGAATTCGACTTGGGGTCGAGTCCGATGTCTTGGAAGGACTTGGGCGGGTGGCTGCCATGAGTGCTCGCAGTTTCATTGTGCCATACTCGAAATGTGACTATAAATCTACGCTTATTTATCAATGTGTCACGCTCGAAGTTTCGGTCGGGCCAGCTGCCTGTCCATTAAGGAAAAACGAGTTTCTTGACACCAGGTAGGGCGGTAGGGCAACCCACCACCCCTTTTTATTCTCCTTTTCCGGAATCTTTTGCGCATTTGCAGCGTTCGCCTTCCGCCACCGCCGACCCGTGAGCAGGACAAACCGGCTGCTCCTTTAACGGGCAAACCTACTCCTCCTCCTCCTCCTCGTCTTCCTCGACCCTGCTTCGTAGGCTTCTTTTGCCGCGGCGCAGATAACGCAGCTGCGCATGTAAATTCAAAATTAGGCAACTTCTGCGCAGTTGCTAATGGCAATCAGCCTGGGACTCTGTCATCCTCTGGTTTGTTGCCGGGCGAAAAGTTGTTTCCCGCAGTGAAGCTTCAAAGGAAAGCGCGGGCCATCCCAAGGGTAACAAGCAGCGCAGCTGGTTCGAATTTGATGAGCTTTGTCTGTGAAATGAAAGAATCCCTTGCATAGAACTATGTAGGAATATCACTCAATCCTTTCTGTGCCTTAAGCAAAGTCGATTACTAATTAATGTGTGATATTATTATAGTTGGGTTAAGTCTAGAATACCATTAGCATTAGCATTATCATTATCAAATTTCAGTTCCTTTCATATTGAGTAATGAGTCCCTTGTATAAAATATCACTCAATCCAATTAATGTGTGATATTATTATAGTTAGCTTCGGTCTAGAATATCATTAGCATTATCAATTTTAAGTTCCTTTCATATTAAATCATAATATAATATCATAGGAATTATCATTATTTTGATCAAATTTAAGTTCATTTTTTATTAGTTTTCTACATTTCTACAGTCTCTGCTTTGATCATATATATATCATATACATATATAGTTGATATAGGTATATTTTTTAGTCATACCTTGATAAGATTTATTTTAGCAATAGATTGCTCAATATATTATTTGTTTATATTTTGTTTTAAGTATGATCTTCTAACATTTGGTTAATAATTTTGTAAATCTCATTTGAGTATTGTGTGGATGCTATGAAACTGGATATGCTATTTTCTTGTGGGCGTGGCATTTATACAAGATCAAAAAGAAGAGTTAAAAGACTACAGAAATTCACTCGTTTATCAGTTCATTTTCTTTATTTACCTAATAAATTATTATTATTATTATTATTTTATTTATTTATTTATTTATTTATTTTTTTTTTTTTTTTTTTAATGATTATTCTATGACGAAGTCTTCGTATATATTTGTATCTTAAGAATAGAATATTATGTGACTGCTATATATTGATGCTGCAGATTGCTTCTTTATTAAATCTTGTATTATGACTATATATAAATGCCTATTTTAGTTGATAAACTCGAAATATTTATTATATTACCATAGAAAAATAATTTTATTATTATTATTATTTTTATTAATATATTTTAATTTTTATTATTAATTTCTTTACACTAACTCTAATGTTTAATAAATAAATATGATTTATGTAAATCTAAATTGACTTATTACGAAAATAAGGTGCTTGGCTTATTTGATTGCTGGCTGAGAGTTTCTACCAAAGTTCTTGGATGCTTGACATAGTTGAGAATGCGGCTTTGATTTCATTTGACTTCCCTGGAATTCACAATAT
This sequence comes from Drosophila aldrichi, assembly GCA_035045965.1. Taxonomy (NCBI): domain Eukaryota; kingdom Metazoa; phylum Arthropoda; class Insecta; order Diptera; family Drosophilidae; genus Drosophila; species Drosophila aldrichi. The sequence continues at coordinate 3,072,328 of JAWNOM010000341.1, read as the reverse complement.
TGTATTTAAGTCAGGTCGCATGTAAATCCATGCGAGGCTCGGAACACTGCCCCCAACTTGTTAGCCTATTTGTCAGAAGCTGTTTGCCACCCGTTGGCAATTAATTTCTGTGTGAGCCAAGATCTTATCGGGGATCGCTTTGCACTTCCTCTCCGGCAACAGCACGAATCCCGCACACACAGCAAAATTCCGAAAAACACCAACGCTGACGAGTCTGACACCAGATGAAGGCAGTGTCGACGACGTCGCTACCAACATGAGCTTCAAGTCTTGCGCACGCCTCAATCTCGCCAAGATCTTGGTGGGGAAAACAAATTTCAAATGATTTACCTACAGCGTAGTCAGCGCACGCGATGGCCAAGATCGAGTGAGCGGATAGAAAGGAAGGAAACGGCGGGCAGCGGAGCGGGGCTGCCCTCAACTCTGTTTCATTCACTAAAACTTTTGTCTTAATGAAAGATCTGCCAAAATGAGCAGCGAGCAGCAGAAAGAGAACCAAGCAGCAATTGGCCAGCTAAGTGAGCGAGCGAAGGCCACCAACTAAGCCAAAGGTTTCGCTGTCTTGAAGCTGTTGTTCTTGTATTGTTGTTGTATTGTAGCTGCTTGTTTCGGCCTGGTCAGTGGTGCCACCGGTGTTTGTTGAATTAATTGAATTTGTTGCTAGTTTCTCGAAAATAGTCATTAAAGAAATGTGTTTTAGCTTGAATAGAGCTAGTAGAGCTGGCTGGCTGCCAGCTGTGTAGGCAGTCAGCCCGCTTTGATTGGCCCAAAGTGTTTAATAAATAATTTCCGCAAGCGATGATCACTTGACTTCAACTCCAGCAAGATGGCTCGCCTCAACGCACTCCGCTCCCCTTCGGTTAGCTTGCCATTTTTTGCTTTTAACTATCTAACTTACAACATCCGCTGAGCCGTACGCAATTGAATGCTGAGCATTTTCTCACGTCGCTTAAATGGCTTAATAACCGAATGCATTTGTGGCTTAGCTTTAAGCGCTGGTAATCGCTGCCCCTCCTCCTGCCCTCCCGTTGGCTGCTCCCGTGAGCGGCTCTCGGAATGCCCACGCAGGCAGCGCTGCCGCTTCCGGTCGCTCTGCGGTCTACACCCCATCAATGGGTCAACACAGCAAGCTAATGAATGAGTCTTCTCTTTGCCTCTCTCTGTCTCCCTCTCTCTCTCTCTCCCTCTCTCTCTCTCTCTCTCTCTTTGCTGTATTAGAAACGCCATAAAACTGCTGCAATTGCGTCTGCTGAGCGCATAAAATTGATTTGATTGCCTTTCAGGCACTACCAACACCCGCCCATGGAAATAAACTCGAAGATTGACTCGGCCACGTCGATGAAGATGCAGATGGAGATGTTGATGCTTGGGAATACTAACCGAAATACGCTTCAGCACTGGGCTAACTGATTTGTCGTTTCCTAGCAGGTTGCTTGTCGTTAAAGCTCAGATATAGGCCGACAATCCTCTCTCTGATGAGGCTGAAACTGATGGAGGTGATGGTTGGTGCCCATACCAGTCCCCAGTCCCAGTCCCAGTCCCAAATCCAGTCGCGAGCAGCTTCCTCAGCGCTCAGCACATTTAGAGATTAACTGGTTTTATTGCTCGATTGGCCATAATATCTTTTATTTACGAGTCTGAGGCTAATTTGAATTTTCTACGTTTTCTTTAGGCGCGTTTCGAGCTCGGCTTCGACTTCGAATTCGCCTTCGCCTTCGCCTTTGCCTTTGACTTTGACTTTAACTCTGACTTCCAACTTCTATTTCTACGCGGACTTCGCTTTTTTACCTTCCACTTTGATTTCTATTGATAGTTGTGAGGCCAAAGCTTGACCATCTCTCGATCTCGATGGTTTCTTTCGATTTTCGGTATATGCATTCCCACACTTTACAGGTGAATGGGCAAACGCCAGGCGTGTGCATCTGTATGTGTGTGTGCGAGAGAGTGTTCGTTCATGGGATTGTGATTGAGAAAGAGTTTTATCGCATGATTGTTATATTTTATTATACGGCTTATATATTGAAATGCTTCAGTTCGGACCGATTGGAGCGATTGGGCCTTCGTGTGTGTTTTGTATGTTAATCGTTTATGAGCTTAAGCTCATTTTTTTCTTCTTTCCTCCATGGGGAGATAAACAGACAGACTGAGCGACGGGCCCAATAGTTTAATTTGTATTTGAATGAACAGTTGATTTCATGCCAAAGTGGCAAAAGGCGGCATCAACAGCCGACAGCAGCAGCATCAGTTGAGGGAATGTCGACAGCATTTCGGAAGCAGCATTCACTAAATTTGTATACTTTGTGGGAGTTGTTGGGCTTCCAAGACTTTAATGCGTGTTGTACAACAAAATTAAGCTGCTTTATTGGCTGGGATCGAGGCATGAGCATAAATTATGCATTAGCGTTGGTGTTTCACTAGCGCTGCAAAACCAAAGACTTAGGCAACAAACTTGATTCGAAAGAAGATTTCGTTTAGCGTTCTTAACGATAATTGTTATGATGCTAAGGCTGTGAGGTATTCATAGAGCAGCAAGCTATAGGGCTCTATATGGGACTATCTCTATGCGGCAGAAAATGTGTCAAGTATATTCGATTGGAAATGAAAAGTTGACATATTTTAAATGTAGATAGTGAAAAGTATTTAAATGTAACTAAATAATAAAAAATTCTATTCTATGTATTCTATGTAGATTATGAATCTCTTTATATTATATTTTTTATTTAATAGTTATTTATGTTTGTTATTTTACTATTTATAGAACAGTTTAACTTAATCTTCAAAAACTCAGAGCAGAGTGAAGTGAGGAGCTAAAATCAAATGTATTTAAAAGCAAAAGAAAACAATTCTATTTCATATAAATATATATTATTTTTGATTATTTCTATTTATGGGACAGTTTAGCTCGATGTAAATATAATTATTTGCAATTGTGGAATATAATTTTTATCATAAATTTTCATAAATCCATTACAGAAATAAATAAGAAGCCAAAATCAAAAGTATTTAGAAGCAACTAAACAAATTCTATGTATATTAATAATTTTTTTATTTTTTTTTATTATTACTAATTATAGAACAGTTTATTTGATGTGAGTATAATGAAGTCCGTTGAAATTATGGAATATAAATTTTATTAGAAATCTTCATAAATTCATAACAGAATGGAATGAAAACCTAAAATAAAATTTAAAAAAAAATAAATAAAAATAAAATAAAATAAAATAAAATAAAATAAAATAAATAAAATAAAATAAAATAAAATAAAATAAAATAAAATAAAATAAATAAAATAAAATAAAATAAATAAAATTAAATTAAAAATTCTATTGTATAATTATTTTTTATTAATTATTACTAATTATAGAACAGTTTATTTGATGTGAGTATAATAAAGCCTGTTGCAATCATGGAATATAAATTTTATAAGCAATCTTCATAAATTCAACAGAATAAAATGATAAACTAAAATCAAAAGTATTTAGAAACAAAAAAAAAAATATATAATAACAATAATAAAAATTATATTATATATGAACAATCATTATTATTTATTATATAGATTTTAGTTACAGTATACAGTTCAACTGATGTGAATATAATTAAGTCTGTTGCAATTATGGAATATAACATTCATAGAGAAAAATAATGAAATAAAAAATAATAAAAATAAAAATTCGATTGTATATGAATTGCAATTTTGGAATATAATTTCATAACAGAATGAAATGAAGAAAGTTTTTAGAATTTAAATGAAATTATAAAAATAAAAATATTGTTAATGAATATCAATTATTATTTATTATATTTATTTTTAGTCACAGTATACAGTTCAACTGATGTGAATAGAATTAAGTCTGTTGCAATTATAACTTTTATTAGAAATCTTCATAAATGCATAACAAAATCAAATCGTCGTGAAATCAGTTCTATAAATAGGTTTTCGACGATAATCAAATAATATGTCAAGAGGTCAGAAAAGCCGTAACACTTAATTGAACAAGTTGCAGTTGAAGCCGACTTTTATTTACAGTTGCTGCGAGCTGCGGTCCATTCGCTCATCTTCATAGTTGCTCCTAACTGTTTTAATTTAGTTGCAAATAATTGTTGCACTGATCTCTGATCTCTGTGATCTCTGTGTTCTCTGTTCTCTGTTCTCTGTGAAGCTACAGCTGCTTATGATAAATCATAAGCCACACGTGTTTTCATTAAACAGAGATAAATGTATTCAACTGCCGTGCAGTCAGTCGCTGGTTATCCGTGAGAATCGGAGTCTGTAGCTAAATCTTGACTGCGCATTCGCATGCAAATTAGATTTTTTTAATTGGCGCATAAAAGGCGACGACAGCGTGGAGAGACGGTAGCTGGAAACTGGAAAGGGTGACGGTGTTGGTGACGGTGTTGCTGTCTAGTGCCGACTGCTGAGGGCAGGCAGTTAGAGCATTCGCATTGCAATTGACCCCCAGGCTGGGAATTTCGCTAAAAGCGGCAATGGCACAACTCTCCATTGAGCCGTTGGCGTCATCGAGGTGCCACAATGCCATTCGCTTTTATGGTTATTGCACCAGGTTGGCTGCCTCTGCTGCATCAATGCAAATCAATGCGCCAAATTGTGGTTAACATTGTCGCAATGTTGGCGTTTTTAATTGAGAATTCTATGGCGGCCTCCTGGCCGAGGTTTAGTTTCTGTTTTGTGTCTCGCGTGTTTGGGAAAGTCTAAAGCAGACGCCGCGGCGCAGTTGCTGTTGCCGCTGCCCTCCCGCCGCGGCAATGCCCGGTAGGATAGATGTTGTCGAGAAAGAATGAGCATCATTAAAATTAAGGAATAAGGAAAAAAGGAGCAGCATGACATGCGAAGCGGTGCTCAGGTAAAGCCATTCAGGGGTGGCTGCTGAAATCGCTGGGCTGGATCCGAACGCCTTGGGTTGGGCTGGGTTGGGCTGGTCGGGTCTGGGCTGGGCTGGGGTTGGGTTGCCTGCGGCTTAGAATACGCTCCTCGACAGGCGGACCGCGGGCGGCTTGCTTTTGTTCAAGCAAAGTTTGAAAGACGTTAACCGAGATTGCAAGATTGTCGTTTCCCGCCAAAAGTTAGGGGGTTGCACGACAGGGAACGGCGGTGGTGGGTTGCTCGGGTGGTGCCGGCGGTGCCGGCGGTGGCAGTGGTGGGCCAGCGACAACAATGCTCAATCAGAGAGGGTGATGCCTGCCCAACCGTGGGAAGATTTCCAGCACAAAAAGCCGAAGCACAAACAAACTCTGAAGGCATTTTCTATGGAACATTGCAATGCAGCTGCGCAAAAAGATGCCAAAAAAAAAAAAAAAAAATAAAGAGAGAAAAATAATAATAATGAGTTCTGCTCAAGATCGCCGTCTCAGACGCCGGGGTGTTAGTGTTTGGCGTAGGCAATTCCGACACTAAAATGTACTTAAGTCGACTCCAAATATGCATAAGACAAGCAGCGCAGCAGCTGCGACAACTTCATCAAGCGGCAATCGGCAAATCAACAAATCAGCGACGCGCCAACGCCAACGCCAAGAAATGTTGTTTGCTGTGTTGGTTGATTGGTTATTGGCTGGCTGCCTCCAGAGCGACGGAGGCGTAAGACACGAATAGTATCAGCATTCGGATTCGTATTAATGCTGATGTTGCTGTCGCGAATTGGCTGCCAGTTGCTGCTGCTGCCACCTTCGCGTCGGCCAACTGGGCCTACACCATTTTGGTTTTATTTCGCGGCTCGCGGCCTCGTCAGCGTAAATATTGTCGTTCTGCTTGTCGCTGTCGTCTCATTTCAATAACTTATTATTGTAGTTGTTTCACACCAATCAACTAACACTCACACACACACACACACACAGATCTATCTGCATAGCTACACCTACAAGCGTATTGCTGTTGTTGTTGCTACACGAAATATTTTTGTACGAATCGCGTAAACGCGTTTTTGCGTTTCGTTTATTTTCCCTGCCCACAATTCACACACATACACACACACACACACACGCAGTCAAGCAGAGCGCACACTGGCATTGCTGTGTGTGTGAGTGAGCGCTCTTGTGTTGGTGTGCTACTATTCGTTCATTCACAAAACGTGGCCAGCGACTGTGTGTGCGTGTGTGTGTGTTTGAGTGGCTGGCATGCTTTTGGCTCGGCTCTGTTTCATTTTGGTCTTTGTTTTGTAAACACACCGCACACACTCACACAGCACCAACACAACAGCAGAGACCGTCGGCATGCAGCTGCGACGCAACGCGTCGCTTCGTCGCTCACTCACACAGCTATAGCTCTCACACACACACACGCCAACTGAGAGCACGCGCTCAGCTCTCAGTCGCTGCTGCATCGGCATTTCAAGTTCAGACGCTCGACGCTGCCGCTGAAGTTTGCCGGCATTTGACTGAGCTCTTTCTCTGTGTGTGTGTGTGTGTGTGTGTGTGTGTGAGGGCGGCAAGAGAAGAGCAAAACAATGAGCGAGATATGCGTGTGTGTGTGTGTGAGATAAAGAGCGACCTACTATGAGAGCATTTTGCTGTTGTGTGAGCGTGTCTTATTTTATCCGACTGAATTTTTATCCGGCACTAGATTGTGATTTAAGAAAACAATAATTTGGACTTTATTTTCATTTGCTGCGATTGTTTTTCTTAATAATATTAAATTAATATTTTATTTTTAAATATATATACTAGGTAAATATTGTATTGTCATTTTCAATTTTAAATGTATTTATTGAATTTTTGAATAAATAAATTATAATTGAATCTTATTGCAAAATGATTTAGCATGAAAACATGAAATGAAACCATTTGAAATAATTTAATTATGGTTTCAATATAATCAAATAAATCAGATTTAGATTTAAGTAACTTTTCTAAGTTTCTCATTTAACTTGATTGGGATCAGAGCTTAAATTGAACATATTTCCCATTATAATTATAATTATATGATTAATATGACATATTTGTATCATATATTAAAGGAAACATAATTCTTTTAAGAATATAATTTAATGTTGCGGTTTATAAAATCATTTATATATATTACATTATCAGATAAATGTTTATTTTTGTCTTGACTGATTTCACACAATGTTAAATAAATTTGTATATATGTATGTATTTCTTGGTTAGAAATACATAATCTCTAGTATTGAATTGATTGGTTCGTTTCTGCTCTCATTACGTAATCTACACTTGACTTCTATACGCCCCCATCCCCAGTTTTGTATCTATGAGCCATTCCCCAGCCAATCCAACTCCAACGCTTGAAACGCTCCAAAACGGCGAAGCAGTAACAACAATGGAAAAGTGGGAGGCGCCTATTCGGAGCTCGCTTTCGCAAAAGCGAAAATGCAACGAAGTCTCCTCATTGGTATAAAGTTTGAGCAATTAGAAACCCACGCAGCCATAAACAACAACGACAACGACAACGACAACGACTTGCGACTAGCGTGGGGGCAGTAGCAGCAGCAGCAGCCAAAGCCAACGCCGCAGCAGCAGCAGCAGCAGCAAGCAGCAAGAGCATGAGCAACACCAACACCAACACCAACAATGACCAGCTGCTGTCCCAACAGAAGCAGAGACTCGCCAGTTGCAGCCACAAACGCCAACGACATCAGCTGACAGCCGCGAAGTGGAGAGATAAAAATGCAAAAACAACTATGACAAAAATCAGCAGGCAGCTTTTATGTTGTTTTGCACGTGCTGCTGCAGTCTGGCTGAGCCAGTCTCGGTCTCTCACACTGGCTCTCTCTGGCGCGCTCTCTGGTTCGTTTATCCGGCGAATGAGACGCCAACAAACTCACACAGACGCACGCTTGCTGTGCTGGTGTGCGTCTCTCAATATGTGTGCGCGCTTGTAGCTATAGCGTGTGTCAGTGTGTGTGTGCGGCGTCGGCAGCACAAGCAGCTGCGTCGTCGTTGGCAGCCAATTCTACTTAGAAAGGCCGCTGGCTGCGCCAGTGTCTTGCTGGGCAGTGTCGGTTCAGGTTCAACGTCAGAGCCCCGCACGAGTTCGCTGTCGCCAAAGTGGCGCAAAAAGTTAATAGAGTTTCAAGCCCGGTTTGAAAGCAAGTTACCGAAAGCCCCGCGAATAGCTGCCTCACTTTTTTTGGTTGGCCAAATTGTGCGTGCAATTGCAATAACTCCCTCCAACGCCCGCTCAGCTGCTTTGGCTGTCGCACATAGACGTTCTCGCTCTAGCTCTCTCGCTATCTCGCGCCCTCTCTTTCTCGCTCTCCTTCGCTGTCCCTCTCTCTCACACTCTCCTTATTGGTGATGTATGCGTGCGTGTTGGTGGTGCAGCCGAAGCCAACGACGACGATGCCAACGACGACGACGACGACGCGACGACGGGAAAATCTCTTTGCGTTGCAGTGAAAATTTTTTCGTACGTTTTCGTTATTTGTTATTTGCACGTTGACGCGTCGACAACAAGAAACGGTACACGGTACGTACGAAGTGTATTAAACGAACACGCGTGCAGCGGCTACACTAACAACAACAACAACAACAACAACAGCAACTACAATAATAATAATAATAATAATAACAAGCAGAACAACAGCGAGCGTTAAACGTTAACACGCGACAGTTATAAAATAATAATAAATAAATAAAAGAGAAGAAAGGAAACGAAAAAGAAAAGCAAAAACAAACAACAAAATATTACCTATTTATTGATATTCAATTTTTTATTAGTCACTTAACTTGCTAAAACTCCACTCTTAGCTCAACCTAACTGCGATTCACAACAACTACAACTACAACAACAACTACAACTACAAGCAACACAACAACAAATAACAACAATTTTTAATCTAATCAATTTTTGCTCTCTCATTCAACTAAACTTGCCAAATTTTTTCTAAATAATCAAACAACAAATATTTTACATAAGCAATTCAAAAGAAATTTAATAAAATCATAAATATATAAATAAGTGCATAAAGTCGCAATTGAAGTGTCTTAAAGAAATATATATATATATACATATATATACATATACATATGTATATGCAAAGCTTGCCAAGTTTGAATTATAAATAACAACAACAGCAACAACAATAAAGTTATTACACATAATTGCAATTCTTTAAAACACAACACGCGTTCAGCATATAAGCAAAAGTTTGTGATATTTTTTGATGATATTAGCAATTAAAGTATACAACATATAAATAAAGAGAATTTTGCCTAATAATAATAACAATAATAATAAATGTGCAACAACAACAACAACTATAAGAAACGGGCAGCTGCCATTGGATAAGGCTTGGATAATGCTTGACAAAGCGCCCTAAACGAAAGAGGTAAGTCTCATCTAACTGTAGTTAAATGAATTTTTTACTATAACTTTCAGCTACGTTTTGCTGTTGTTGTTGAATATTTTGCTTCTTTTTTTTTTGTTTTTTTTTGCCGACGGCAACGTCTTTTAGGCTCAGGCGCCAGTCGCTGATTGCCTCAGCAGAAAGTTGTTTCTTGTTGTTGTTGCTGAAATGTGTCAAAAATTTATAGATCTAATTACATAGCCAATTGCGGATATTGTTGTTGTTGCTGTTGTTGTTGGCCTGGAATCAGTTAACAGTCAAATTGCAACTGCAAACAACGCAATATCAGATAGCAAAAGCAACAGAGTTGATAAATGAGTGTTGTATGTGTGTGTGTGTGTGTGTGTGTGAAGCAGTATAAAATAAATCAAAAGGAGTTAGGCGACAGTTGACAGTCGACAGTGACAAGAACAGTGCAACACCTACAACATTGCACTGGCCTCACTGATAGCGAGTCTGCTATCAATAAACCAGCCCCCAAAGATGGGTCTTGCTTGGGTTGCCCCCGCTGCTTATTGCTTGTGATTTGATTTGGTTTGACGTCAATCGTCAGCGACATTGTGCGACCAGCAAAATTGACGCACAAAAACAGCATCAGCAATGAACAACAACAGCAGCAATATACGCACATAGGCAGATGAGAGAACCGGACATGTTGCTGGCGTGCAACAGCAACAGCAACAGCAGCAGCAAGCCCTTGAATCTTACGCACAATTAATGCGAAACACTTTTAATTGCCATCAAATGCCATTGTGAACTATGCCAATTGGCTACACCTTTGGCATAAATATGGCCAACGGCCGACTGACAAATTTGTATGCACGCGCTTCAAAAGTGCAATATTAATTAATTCCAGCGACAACTGTCTAGCTCCACCATGCAACAGTAACAGCAACTCTGCTGCTGCTCTGTATGCGGCAGAAGTTGCTGCTGCTTAGAGCGGGCAATTAAATTGTATGTCATTCATTGGTAATTTATACCATTTAAAGGCAAGAGCAACAACAGCAACAGCAACAGCAGCAGCAACAACAACAGCAGCAGCAACAACTCTCTCGCTAGGACGCTGCAGCTGCTGTTCGTTTTCCTATATCCTTAAGCTATTGTTCTCCCTCTCCTGCTCTCTCTCTCTCTCTCTCTCTCTAGCTGCAATTAGCATGCGTGCGTGCCACAGGTCGTATGAGCAACGATCGAAATGTTATGATACTTTTTGGTGGCTAAACAGTTGATCGATCGCCCGTTTGAGCTGATCGCTCGATAAATGCAACTTGCCATGAAAAGTGCAGCCCATAAATGGGCATTAAGCTATTGCACATTTCTCAATATGTCGCGCGAGTGTACCAAGTGATTTTTTCTCTGTTTGTATTTGTTTTTGTCGTTGTCGATGTCTGGCTTTATACGCACCGCACCTTATAAGACAATGACGACGTCTGCCGGACAGTCCGACCGACTGCTGCGTCTGTTTGGCATATAAAGCAGCCAGCGGTGCGGCTGGCCAGCGGTGCAGCTAGCGACAGCGACAGCCACTGCGACAGCACCCGCACCACAGTCGACGCCATTTTCAAGTGGCTAAAAGTCGCCGGCGTAGCCCCCGATTGAAACCGCATTTAATGCACTGCCACTGCCACCCTCGGTGCGTTTCATTGGCATTTTTGCATTTACATTTTACGAAAAAAAAAAAAAACCGAAACAGAAACAGAATCATCGATATTCCAGGTGTCGAATAGGGCATACCCTATAAGTAATTCAATAATTTCAATATCCAACAAAATATTTAGTACAGCCTCAAACTGCTTATACCTGCCATCGATTAATCTATCGAGTTGCGATTTCTTGTTTATTAACTGACGATTTATAGTTCTGGAATATATATCTGCAATCGATTAATTAATTAATCTATCGAGTTTCGATTTCTTGTTCATAAAGGGCCTATTTATAGTTCTGGTATATATATCTGCAATCGATTTATCTATCGAGTCTCGATTTCTTGACGATTTATAGCACTGGATTATTGATTTATTCTTTTGCATTATTTAGCTCCTCCTTGAGATCAAATTAATCTACAATAATCTGCCATATATGATATCTATAATGAAGACAGAATCAGTTTAAGAGATCGTATCAGAATATTATTTAAAATAAATTACATTTTATATTGGTTATAGAATATTATTTTTACAAAATGTAAATATTACAGTAATGTCGAATATTATTTTTATATAATATAAATTTTAAAGTAAATCATTCGAATATCTAATATTATTTTTTATAAAATATAAATTCTATAGAGAATCATTCGAATATCGAATATTATTTTTATAAAATATATATTCTATAGTAAATCATGCTAAAGTCGATTTCTTGTATTGTTCAATCTATCAGAATTTTTCGGCGTTTTTTTTTTTTTTACTCGTTTTTTAAGCAAGGTATATAAAAGTCTGCAGCTCCATTTCGTGAATTAATTTATTTAACGCAAAGCCTTAAATTCACAATTTTAATGCCCTTAACAAGAAAAAAAAAAAAAAAAAACAATGAAAAGAAATTTATATATGTATTTGTATCTATATATATATAGTATATATATATGATATACAGGAATAACAAAAGCGCGCTTTGAAATTGAGACATCGGGAAGAGCAGAAAAAAATAAAAATAAATAAATAAAAATAAAATGTTCACAATACACAAAATGGAAACAATTAAATATATATGTCTATGTATATATGCAAGAAAATTTAGAAACGAAACAAAGGCGTGAGTCTGTGTGTGTGTGTGTGTTTGTGTGTGTGTGTAACTGAGCAAACAACAAAAGCAACGCAACACAACAAAAGCAACAAAAGCAACAATAAATCGTAACGAAACGTAGCGAATACAGAAATTGAAGAACTTAAGAATGTCTAAGTTGGAAATAAAAATTGTGGCGCGTTAATTAACTTTAAACGATTGAAAACGAATTGATTTGGAGAAGCCATTTGATTTGGATTAGTTGTGCTTGCTTGGCGGGACTCTGGGTACACAAGTCGAGTTCGAGACCTTAAAGCACACGGTGCGATTCGCCGTATAAAGACTAAAATTAAAATTTAATCATCACGTGTGCGTTAAAAAGCGGGACAGACCCAACTCCGAGACGCTCGATCTGTGGCAATGTCTAAAACTAAAGTTGTTAATTAGAATGCGTTAAACAATAAAACAAAGACAGAGGGAGAGACAGAGACAGAGAGAGAGAGAGGCATTTGGGATTTGTGGAGGTGGAGGGGCAGCTGCGACAGTTGCTAAGAGATTAACACCTTACGGGCGGCAGACATTGGAGCTTGGGCCTAGTCTTGAATTGAGCTTGATTGTGGTCCATTTGGTTGCCATTACGGCATCCGTTGTTATCACGCATTTGATAAACGTTTTGTTTTTCATTAGTGTGTGGCCCGTAGGCCCAACCGCCAGACGTTCATGCGTCTAATTCAGATCACACCCCTTCAATTAGCAGCCAACGGCGAATTCCCGGCAACTCTTTTCGAATGTAAACTGTCGGCCATTTTTACTTCAAGAGTGTGGCTTGTGGCTTGGTGTGGTGCAAAGCGGCCTGGTGGTTTTCATATATTTTATTTTCTGTCAGCTACCCTGATAAGCAAAGTGGTGCGTCTTACTACGTCAAAAGCGTCGCGCGCTATCAACGCCTCTCGTTTAGCATATATACATATTTTGATTATAAATCTATATATATATAGCTTGATTTTTTTTAATATGCATGAACTGTTTTCTTTTAATATTTCTTAATGGGAAACCACACGCAGAAATTTGTACTTGAACCGCACTGATAAACAAAAATAATTCACATGCGTTGTTGTTATTGTTGTTGTTGTTGTTGGCTCACATTTAGCTAAACTTAGAGGTGGACAGCTCTGTGGTACTTCAGCAATGGAGCAAGAGAGCAACAATCGTCGGCATTTGTGAAAACAATTTTTATTTAATCTCAAGTAGTTTCAATTAACGTCATTGGACTACATAGATTGTAGATTATAAACATACATACATACATTCATGTGTATATATATATAGCAAAGGAAATATAAAAATATTTAAAAAAAAAATTATATTAAAAGATCATGAGATTGCGACCACCCACAGCAAATTGAATGAAACTTTTGCACACAAATTAAAAATATATTGCAAATAGCAAAAATAATAATAAATACTAAATAATAAATAATAAATAATACTCGCATTTGGTCAGCTTTATCAGTCGATAGACGACGATTTACGTCACAGCGGCGCGCAATTCATGAATTTAACAATCTATTCTTGACAAATAATTTCTTGAATTCTTCACAGTGTGTAGGTGGGTGATAAGCGGCTAGCTGATATGACGACGACACCTGAGCTGCCCTGGGTGGGGGTGGGGGTGGGCCGCGTGAGCCCCAATTAAGAAATTTACGATTGGCTCGTAAAGTGCGCAAGGCGAGCATTGCATAAAGCCCATAACTGACTCATAATATTCATGTGGCAAGTGGCAAGTGGCAAGTGGCAGGCGGCAAGCTGCAAGCGGCGCTTCATTAGGCCAACATTCAAACCTGTTGCTCGCACGCAATGCTCACCCAGTTGGTCACTCGGCTCAGTTCTTTGTCTCTCGATCTCTCAGTCTCTCGCTCCATCTGTCTATTTGTCGCTTAGCACATGCAACTGTCTGCACTTAGTGCTCGCTGTCGCCAATTTGAATGCTATGCCCATCTCGCTCTCTCTCTCTCTCTCTCTTCAAGCCAGGCCAAGCGCTGCTTATCTCTGACGTTTTCTTAGCCACAATTTTGTTGTTTTTTGTTTTTTTTTGGCTTCGCATAATATTTTAGTGCACTTTATAAGCACAAATGCCTGTCGCATAAAAATTAATTGTTATGTTTGTTTATGTGCTCGGTAAATGTTAAACAAGTTTTGTTTGTTTCTATTTTGTTTTTGCTAGTTTCTTCTTCTTCTTCTTCTATGCGCCAAATGCAAACTTCATAGCGTAATAAACATTTTGAATATGCAACTGGACAATAAAAAGTAAAAGCAAACGCTAAATTAAGATATGAACGAAACTAGTGTATTACATAGACAACTAATCTAATAAATGAAATGGATAAAAGCTGAAAGGAGACTTGAGATTGGGGCTTGAAATGGGGAAACATAATTATGAAAGTTACATGAATACAATTATTTAGCATTGATCATATAGATGATAACTGCAACGTTAATATGCTCAATAAGTGGAAAAGTCTTTATAGTGATTATAAGAAATATTCCTTAGAAAGCTGAAATTTGAATTTAGCAGACAAATATCAAGGTTTTTTATCAATAATATACCCCTTAAAAATCATTGATGTACATACCATCTATAAGAAATATTCCATAAATGAATTACCTATTGAAATAATATACCCTTTACAAATCATTGATGTACATATCATCTACTAGAAATATTCCATAAATGAAATATTACATATGTATATTCTGCAATCCGAGAAGAGCATACGTATTACCTATTGAACAATCTTATAATATCCCCTTTACAAATCATTAATGTATATACCATTTATAATAATTATTCCATAAATCTGAAATGAGCATAGCTATTACCTATTGAAATAATATACCCTTTACAAATCAGCAATCTACATACTCTCTATAAGAAATATTACATAAATTCTGTCATCTGAAATGAGCATACGTATTACCCATTGAAATAATTTACCTTTTAAAAATCATTAATGTAAATACTCTCTATAAGAAATATTCCATAAATGAAATATTCCTTAAATTCTGCAATCTGAAATGACCTATGATCTATTGAAATAATATACCCTTTACAAATCACTAATCTACTTACTATCTATAAGAAATACTCCATACATTCTCTACTCTGAAATGAACCCAGAACTATAAAAGCCTTTCAAATTAACAATATCATTTTATCCATAAATAATATTCCTCCTTCTCGAAAGCTGGGGAAAGTCATCTCTTAACTACGTTTTGAGCACTAATCACATTTGATTTGTTGGCTCGGCTCAGCTAATGTCATAGGCGCATGATTTATGATGAGTCAATTAGTTTATAATGCAAGGTCTTCTTCTTCAATCTGATTTTCGCTCTGTCTGCGACTTACTGACTTCCTCGCCGCTAATTAAGTACATAAATCCTCGCAATTTCAACGACTTGAAATTTATATTGCTGTTGTTGTTGCTGTTGTTGTTGTTGTTGTTTGTTGATCTCTTAACAAAACACTGCAGCCGCTTAATTTATGTAATTCTCATTGTTGTTGACATATTTGACTTTCCTTTGCCGCCTCCAAAAAAACAGAAAATAAAACAATAAAAGGCCGGCCTTGCTTCTCTTGTTGTTGTTGTTGTTTTGTTTTAAGTACGCGCAAATGGCTGACAAAAATAAAAAATATCTTCATGCCAACAAATCCATTACAGTCAAGTGCGCACCAACAACAACAGCAACAGCAACTAACAGACAAAAAAAGCTAAAAACAAATACCAAGCAAATAAATAAAAGTAAATGTGTGTGTGTGTGTGTTAAGTTAAAAAAATTAACCGAAATTTTATTAGTATTTGCGCAAGCGCAGGCAATGCTAAGGCAAATATTTGACAGGCAGCGGGACTGACCATAAGATGTTCGCCGAGCAGGAGGAGGGAGAGCGAGAGGGAGTCGGCATGCACTAGCGTATATGGAGAGAGGAGTGCAAAGGGTTTTTTTTGAAGACGCAACGCTCAGAGGCTGTAGCTGTAGTGGTCCATGACCAAATCGCTGTTTGAGTTTGTTTGAGGCGGGCAAGCCAAGCAAAAGGCAATTAGAGTTGACACTTTTGGCTGTGGCTGTGGCGGCGGCGACTTGGCTCGAAAGGGCTCGCGACCAAGACTGCAGAACGAAGAGACTCGATGACTTTGGCCAGTTTAAAGAAGTTGTCGCTGACTTGTGTCCAGCCGCAGCGGCTGACGTGCCCAGGGACAGTTTAATTCTCACTAGGCAATGGGGCACTTAAAAACCATTTTCACTTGAGACGTGACCGCTGCTGACGTTGTCGTTATTTTAGTTGTTGTTGTTGTTGTCTAATGCTGCTTTGTTGTGTTGCTGTTGTTGCTGTTGTTGCTGCTGTTGTTTCTGTGCTGGCCTGTTATTTATTATCAATATTGACGCAGCCGCAGCAGAACAAAAAAACAACAACAACAACACGATATCTGTAAAATACCACGCAACATTGTAAACAAAATGTAAGCCGCTTTATTGTTGGCTGTAGTCGCGCCTAAAACCCAACAAACCTGAGAAACTGTCACTAAGCCATTTTTCGTTATTCTCTTTGATTTGCTGCTGCCTGGAACAGAGTCCAAGCAACACAAAGATGGGCCTCCCCTTTGGCCACACAATGGCCAGCTGGCCAACAACTAATCATAAATTTGTCGCGCGATTATTTTACAGTTTGGCAGCCGCCTTTCAGTGATATTTCAATATGGCTGAGAACTGAGCCTAGCTCGCCGGCTGACTTATGGGCTCGAGAGATGATTGGAAACGAATGCCAAATGAATATGCAAATTACAGTTATTATTATTATGTTTATGTTTATGTTTATGCATATCTCTATCGCTGTGCCTCTCTTCACTTTTGCTACTCTTGCTGCCGCGCTTTTGTGCGCTAATTGTCGAAAGAAAGACACGAATTTGTTATATTCAAAGCGACTTTTAAATGCTGGCACGTGTGCATAAACTTGGCCATAAATAAATCACCAAAAAAAAAAAAAGCTGAAAAAAGTCAAAAAATTAAGCAAACGGCAGTTGAGTAGCCAAACTTTACAGTTTTTTCTTCCTTTTACAAATACATATGCACATACATATATATATATATATATATATATATATACATTTTTTTAAAATATTTTTTTTGGGTCTCAGCTGAAAGCTAAAGTCGCCGCTGTCACCCCAATGTATCAGGCACGGCGAACTAGAGCGCTATCTGCGCGGCTGGCCACAGGAAAAGGGAAGCCTGTTGAGTGGCAAACTGATTTCCGTTGACAATTTATACAAAAAGCAAAATACAATAAAAAAACAACAACAACAACAACATAAAGAAGAGAGGAAGAAAAAGAACCCACAGCAAGAGCAACAACCACAAGTAAAGTTTTAAATTCCAAGGCATACACGTTGTTTGTTTTTGTTGATTTGCTTGTAGAATTTGTAGCAACAACAAAAATGCATTGCAGTGGCATGGAAGGGCGTGAGGGGAGCAAATACATTGACAAGCGAACAAGCGAGAAGAGCTGAATTAAGCAGTGCGAGAGGCTGAGAGGCTGAGAGAGGCGCGGCAACAGCAGTCGCTTCTCACGCTCGCCACGACAGGACGGAGGACACGCCGAGCTCGTCCAAGCACACATCCACACCCACACCAAGTCACAAGCCGCAGCTATCATGACAGCTTATAGCATAAATTTCTGATCCAGCTCGAAAGAGGAGCAAGTTGGGGCATAGGCGACTGGTGGATACGCTGTCCAGGTGCTAATGGCAGACAAACATGCTGAGACAGCGCGCGAGGGCAGCGAGTGTCGTCGGTCCAGTCTTGGCTGTTTAGCGGCTTTTTGGCTCTGACTCTGACTCTGGCTTTGACCAATAAAGTCTTATTATATACTCATCAATTCAGCAGCAGATAAAAGTCAAAAACTTGAGATACGTTTGCGTCGATGTCGTCGAACCACCAGGCAGATAAATTATAATTAAAGCAGCCCCAGCTGAAGACCACTAAGTTGAAGACGCTGAGATGCCGATGCTGATGCTGATTCCGTTGCCGAGATGCTGTTCTGATGTCAGAGCGTATTTAAAATACGAGTAGAACAGCCTGCATTCAAACGCCGACGCCACACGACCAGCACAGATAAACAAAACAAATAAACAGCAACAGCAACAGAAACAGAATTGGAATCTGAATCTGAAACGAATAAGTAGACAGAGACGAAGACGACGCGACGTCGAATTGAGCTTCAGTCGGCGCAAGAAACACCTGTCAAACTGGTCCACACACACACACGCACGCACACACAGACGACGCACATGCTGAGCTGACGGAGGGCCCAAAATATCTGGAGGAGCTAAGCCCAGCAATGTAGAAGGGGCAGTTGGGATAATGACTTGGCAAGGAAGACGGCCAGTGATTTGGCTGGAACGAAACGGATATGCAGTGCGGCCCATTAGGGGCCCTGATTAGCCGGGGCATTGATTTAATTGAAACTAAAACGGAAGTTATTACGGCCCCCCGCCATGGCCGAGGCCTGATTTGATTAGATGATGCTGCAGAATTCGCGTCATGCCAGGCCTAAGCAGGAAATGCAGCAATTGCAATGCAGTCAAAGAGTCCAAAAAAAATTGGTAAAAAATGCCAACTCAGCTGGGTTCTAAGCAGCTTTAGAGAAGAGAAATACTTTCGGTTACCCTTAGCTATTCGATATTAGAATTTTGGCTAAGTCTTTTGGACAGGTCTGGTGTCACTTGAGGCTGGAATTTGACTTGTTTCAATTAGCAAACACGCGAAAGGCAGACGGCGCAGGGCTTACAACTTACTTGCCGTGTGTGTCTGTGAGATGCAACACTAACTAGCAACGTGCAACGTGCCACTAACAACTTACAACTGTGCGGCAATCAAATTACAAAACTTATCGCATGCAAGCGAGCAGAAAATCAACGAGCAACGACAAGCAGGAGCAGGAGGAGGAGAAGGAGTAGCTCATGTCTCTGGTGTGGATTACCAGGCGCCGCAGTTGCTGCTGTTGCTGTTGGTGGCGCGGGTGTTGAGTAAAAAGTGAAATGCCACTTGCCACTTGCCACAGAAATGCAAAACAACTGCAATGCGTGCGTGTGGCAAGTAAAAAGTTAACGGCAGCAGGCAGCAAAAGTTGAGCCGCCTTCGCCTGGGCGCTGCCTGCAGGAAGTCGAGCAGAAGACGCCGAACGAGGACAACTTGGCATGTCTTGACAGTCGACAGGAAGTGCGCAAAATGCCACAACTTGCAAATGCAAAGTGCAACCCCCACACACACACACAAACACACAGGTACACAGACACACATTTGTGCCCCATGATTGCCGCATTATGCTAGGCTGCAAGTATCTTTAAAGTTGCATGTTGAACGCGTGTAAACAAGCTTGTCGCGTCGGCCTATAAAAATATTATTAAATTAAAAGTTGAGCCAGCTGCTGCTGCCAGAGCGAGGCGTAACTCCACCCACCCGCGCTGCCACATCGAGCAGGAGGCATGCGCAAAAATGCAGCCAGTGCATAATTATGGAGTCAAGACGTTGCCAACGTGGCGATTGCAATGGCGATGATGACGGCGACGGCTTGGCCAGGCTGCCTGGTCATTAGCTGTTGATGAACCGTGGCCACAAACAGTAGCCAATGCCACTCGGCGGCAGCAGCAGCTTCTCCTCCATCTCTGTCTGGCATAAATAATTATTAGCAATTGTGTGCAGCTGCAGGTGCAGGCAGCTATATAAGCTTGCCTTGACTGCCTTGCACTGCAATTTCAGCATTTTGCACTTAAGACAAAACAAAAGACTTAAGCAACGAACTGCGTCCAATTGGTCGAGGGCTGGTCGAAAATTTGAATTCGACTTGACCAATGAAATGGCCACCCAGATACACTCGCCCAGCAGCTGCAGCTGCACTCCGCTGCCTGTCAGGTAGCCCCAGCAGGGACGGACAACGCTGGCCCACGACGTTGTAAACGTCAAACAGAAAATCCACTCAACGTTTTGAAGCAGCAGCAGCCACAGCAGCAGCAGCAACACAAGAAAATTATTAACTGACATTTTAATGATGATAATGATGATGCCGTTGACGTTGGCGGCGGCGGTGGTGGCGATGGTGGCTGCAACTGCGTCGGTGGCTAGACATTAAAGATGAGAAAAGAAAAAAACCCTTTTGCGCCCCACCAAAGCACAGGTAGAGAAAACCATTAATGTTGCTGCTGCTGCAGCGGCTATTGCTGCTGCTGCTGTTGCTGTTGTTGGTTGTTTGTTGATGTAAGCGGCGTGATTTTTATCAGTTGGGGCTCTTGTGTTTGCCCAACTGGCGCCAGTTTTTATGTATTCTACTGGCCCAAAACAAAAGTCGAAAGGTTTTCAGATAACTTTTCAAAATCTTTATATGCCTGAGTATGCCTCTGTGTGTGTGTGTGTGCATGTGTGTGTGTGTGCGTAAAATGCGTTTTCAATTGCAGTTTTTCAAGTGTGCGCAAATCAATTGGCTATGAATTTTAATTGATTTTTGCCCGACAGCAGCAGCAGCAACAACAACAACAACAACAACAGCAGCAGCAACAGCCAGAGCAACAGTTGAAAGTTGTATTTCATTTTCTGTTTCGTTGCGCTTGTAAAGGCTCGCGCTCAAATAAAGCATGAAAATAAGTTTTGCCTGCCACACACACACACACACACACACACACACAGTTATATGTTGTGCAACTGAAGCTGCAGGCGAATCGCGGCTAATTTCAGTAATCTGCAAAGAATGCTGCAAAAGGCACCCACAATTCGCTGCAGAGACTGAGACGGGAACAGAGCTCAGCCAGAGACTGACACAGACAGGCACAAACACACACACACACACATACACACACATACGCATACACTGTGAGACAGTTGGACAGACAGTCTGTCCAGACATGTGAGCGTCTGTTTGCAACCTGCTTAATGTCATGCAGCGGCAACAGCAACAACAACACCAAGAACAACAGCTACAACAACAACAACAAACGGCAACCATAAGCAACTACAACGCACTGTCACTGTCATGCATCATCATCATTGCAGCCCGGGCTGGAGCCGGTTGCTGTTGCTGCTGCTGCGACTGTTGCTGCTGCGGCTGCTGCTGCTGCTGCTGTTTCTGTATTTGAAAATTATTGCATGTCCAGTCTGCAGTTCGCAGTCCACTGTCCACAGTCTGCAGTCTGACTCTGAGATTCAGGCTCATGCATGCAAAGCCGAGAAACTGAGAAGGCGAAACACTTGCAGCATTGGCATGGCCAGTGAGTGATGCGATTATCTGCAAGATTCGCTTATCTACGGTGATCCATCAGCTGTGTGGCACTGAGGCACTTGCGAATGTCAGTTGAGTGCCTTGCCCCGCCATTGCTGTTGCCATTGCTGTTGCTGTTGCAGTTGCTGTTGCTGTTGCTGTTGCCGTCGTTGCGTGAAAAAATGCGTGGCCTGCGCGGGCGTCCGCCATATAAATTAGAATGTGCGTTGTTGTTTCTTCAGTATTTTATTTCTGCTCAAAAAAATGTATACATATATATATATTTACTCAATTTGTTGTTGTTGTAATTTAGTTGCTCCCACGGTTGAGCTGAGCAGCACCCGCTAGCAGCGGGTCAGCGGGACTGCTTGCGGTTGCTGCTGCCAGGAAGCGCTGCTGGTACAGTAAACCACAGTAGGGGTTTTTTTCAGTTGTGCTTTTTTGTTGACTTTGATTGAAAGTTGACACAGCCAAGCGTTGAAAACCACATCCGTGGTGGGCAGCAGCAACAGCAACAACAGCAATAGCAGCAGCAGCAACATCATCCATGTTGCTTGTATGCAAATGCAATTAGTTTTTGATTAAGTTGTAGTCCCCAAAAAGATGGCAGGGCTCCGTCTTTGGCTCATTGTATGCAGTTGGCACAACGCACCAAAGTACACTTAAGTGCAAAAGCAAAGCGACAGACCGTTAAATTGTTGCAATTACCAAAGCCTAGCTGCTGCCGCCATGTTTGAGCAGTCTCTGTGTGTGTGTGTGTGTGTGGGTGTGTATGCTAGACTATTGTTGCTGCTGCTGCTGTTGACTGGGCCAATTGTTTAGCACGCGCTGCTAATTTTGTGCTGCTGTTGCTGCAAGGCAGGCAGCAATTTCTAAGTTGCATGTACGCCTTGTTGATTGTAGTAGGTGGCTAGACGGGCATGGCTTGGCTTTGGCTAGCCACTGGTCATTATAGCTTCTCTCGGCTCAAAGTGCTGCTCCACTTTGGATGGAGGGTGACCAAAGCCGCGCAATCATGTTAATAACAGCTTGTATTGCTGCCGTTGCTAGTTGCTGTTCGCTGGTCAGTTGCAAGTTCTGCATGTGTAATTTATGCCCGTAGCTAATTGCATTTGAAAGTTTAAATGCAAAAGTCAAACGATTTTCAGATATGCACAGAAAAACAAAACAAAATCCGACTCAAATGCCATATTCTCACAAAGAAGCTGAAGCTGAAGTGAACCGATTTTCCCTCTCAGCTCATTTGAAATTCCAATTTCAATAACGCTCAATGATGGTTATCGGCAGCGCTTGGCTTTTCTATTTCTATTTTTATGATTTTTGAGTAGGCGTTGTCCGCAGCAGCAGCATTGCCTTGTACCAATTTACGCACATACTGATGCGCCGGGCCAAGGTTCAGGGCAGGGCACGGCAGGGCAGGGCAGGCCGGTTCAATGGCTAGATAACGCCATGGGAGCCATCAGTTTCAATGCGTGCTGCTGCTGCCGCTGCTGCTGCTGCTGCTGTTGTTGTGGGTGCGCGATAAGACAGTCGAATCGAAGCCAGAGTTTATCAGCGAGCCGCGCACAGCTGCAACTGAAAATTCAAGCACTGAAAAGCTGAAAAGTCTCTCAAATGCCGAACATTGGAAATTGTTGTGCTAATAAATTCATGTCGCAGCGCGCTGCTGTCCGTCTGTCTGCAACATTGCTGAGATATATGTTTAGAAACAAGTTTGTCGGGGCGGCATATTTGTTAAGGTCGCACAGCTGCGCTGCTGCCAGCAACTGTTGCTGCGGTAGTCATTCCACATAAATAGCTGCTGTTCATGTGGCACATGGTTTTTGTGCATATTTCTTGTTGCTTTTTTGGCTATTTGCTCACCCGCATTGGCAGCAACCGCAACAACATGCCATGTTGCATGCCTAATTGCAACAGGTGGCAAATGCCAGCAGCCGCACTCACACACACACACACACACACACACACACAGTTACAGTTTGCGGTTACAAGGGTTGCTGTCGCTGTCGCTCTTGCAATTGCAGCTGGGGTTGCTGGTGGCGCAGCAGCAACATGTCGCTTTTGTGCCAGCAACAAGCCAATTAGCAGCAGCAACAATTCGCAATTGTGAATTGTCAATTGTCCGAGGCAAAATGCAAATGTGTTGCGGCTCATGTTGACAATTCTGCTGTGTGATTAGTAAATAATAGTACACATTAAAACAATTGTTAATTGTTTATTTGATGTTTGTTTGTCTGTCTGCTGTTGACCAAAAATGGCAAGAACAACTAGCAGCAGGCAACAGTCAGCGAGCAGGAGACGGCAAGCAGGAGGCGGCGTGCGGTAAGCAGTTTATGTTGTCACTTGGCTCTGGCATTTGATTGGGCTTTGATTTGTTGCTACTGCAGCTCAAATAATTAATGAGTTAAATATTATAATTTATTTAAAACTGGCCACGATCATTAATCAGCCGTGGAACATGACTCTGAGTCTAGCGCTTGGCATTGGAGCGGCTTTTCAGGCTTTTGTTGTCTGTGCGCGGCCACCGTTTCGGGGGGGCTGCTGCCACGCCCCACTAATTGAGCACTAGCAACTGTTTAAGCGTATTGGCAGCAGTTTCTTTTTTTTCTTCTATTTTGTGGGTGGCAACGCTACACAGTTCTCTACTAATTTCGCATTTATGCCCAAGCGCTCCATCAATCAATGTCCCGTTGCCAAATTTGTGGCCCAAAACGGCGGCAATGTTGCAATCGGCCCGGCCCAGCGACATCTTACGCAAATATATGCAGAAAGTTTGTTAATCAATAAAAAAAAAGATGATTAAAATGTAAAATTCATAAACGGCTCAGAAATCTAAGCCAAAGCCACGCAGTCTGCGTTTTAACTTTAAAAAAAAGCAAAAATCAAATAAAAAATCATAAAAAAGCAAACATCATTAAAAACTCACAAATTTGCAAAACTTATAGAGAGTTGTTGGTGTGTGTGTGTGTGCCTGTGTGTGTGTCCGGCTGGCATAAATATTTATACAGCTTCGTAGAACTATTCAGTCATAAGTATTTTCGAGCTTGATTAATGATGTTTGATTTGTTTCGAGCTGCTTTAATTACTGCGGCAATTAGCAGCTAAATGCAATAGAGTTTTGTGCGCTTCGACGATTTGTCATGAGCATCAGCGAAATGTTAACACATTTCAAGTTACACATGTTACACATGGCACACATGTCTTTATGGCCTAGGCATAAGCATCAACAACATGGACATAAACATATATATAGATATACATATGTATATTAAAAATGAAGCTGGCTCGTAAAGTGGCCATAAAGTGGGCAGCGCGAAAGTTTCTAGAAAGTTGTTACCATGATTTTAGAGCAAACACTTTTATAGCTCAGCCGTATTACAGTTGTAAATGAAGCGTTAATCAACTTGGCTCTTTCACTCTTCCTTTCAGAATATGCCCGAGGCTATTGCAGCAGCAGCAGTCGACACATCCTAACTCAACGAGGTAAGCACACATCAGAAGCTGCCAAGCAGCAGCAGCAGCAGCAGCAGCAGCTGCTTTTTGCTTTGTTTCATTTCGTTTTGTATTTTGGCTGACAATGGCAACCCTGGCCTGGCCATGCACAGACAACGCTGGCAACCTTCGCAAGCACAAAAACAAAAATACGTAAGAAAAAAAAACACAAAATGAGAAAATATCTGAAACGCATTTTGAATTTAATGCGTGCACTGCAGGAGCATAAAGTAGGCAGCTGACAAGAGGAGGCGGAGGCGGTGAAGGCGGGCAGGTGGAGTTCTCATTCGTATCGATCATGTGCGCCTGTCCGGCCAGCAACATTCAAGTGTCGTCTTGCGTTTCGCATGAAATTCGCATCGCCGCTCACCCCGCCCGATCGCTCGAGCCTCGCGGTCTGGCAGTTGTCTGCGTCTGCGTCTGCTTGTGCGTCTGCGTCTGGGGCAGCTTTTAGTTGCGGGCGTTGCACGGCAGGCGACCTTCTAAGTCGGCCGCTAAGGAATTGCAACTGCCATTGAAAATGAGTGAAGTTGAACATTTTAGACAGATTGCCAAGTTTTGTCATAAAAACGCGGCAACATCGCTGCAGCAGCAGCAGCAGCAGCTGAAACTCACTCGATGTTGTTGTTGCTTTTTGAAGATTAATTGCTTGCGACAGTTTGCAAACGATGGCGACGTTCAAATTGTAGCAACAACAACTATTGCAGCTGCCCCTTCGAGCCATAAAAATTGGCATTTTGTGGCTAAAATGAACATGACGTCAATGCGAAACGTTGTCAATTGCTTGGCTTAGAGTGCGACCTTTGGCTGGCTGGGCGATTAAGGCCGTGCCGCAGCAACTACAACTTAATCTCAGTCGTCGGTCGTCGGTCGTCAGTCGTCGCTTTTTGCCCGCCAGCTAATTTTTAATTTATTTGTTGAAATTTCTTTTGACACGCCCTAACAAAAGCGACGCGCTTTTGGTGTCATCACAATTGTTTCTTGTTTCAGTTTTTTTTTTTTCGTTTAATTTAAAACCGTTTTTTGCAACAGTTTTTTGTTGCTTTTGTATCTCAGCTTGGTCGCTTTGGTCGCTTTTATTCATAAAATGTATCTCGACATGAAATACAGCTTAATTAACAAAAAATCTGAAGAAAACCTGCAGCCGCTGGCTGGCAGAGCGCAGTTCCATTCATGCATTCACTCCATTCAGACTCTCAAGTGATATTATTCAGTGCGTAGATTTATGTTGACCAATTTGTCATAATATTGTTTACCATAATTGAGTGAGTGAGTGGAGTTCGAGAATCGAGTTAACGAATCGTGCAACAGTAAAAGCGACACAAATTACAAACGGCCCAATCAATGATAATCAATTAACACCTGCGACTGTCTGATACAATAGTAGTAGCAGCAGCAGGAGCAGCCACGAGTTGAATAAATTAAAATTTCCCATCTTTAGCTGTTGGCTGGATTGGAAATCAGTAAACAAACACACACACACATTGAAATTAGCATATCAAATACAACATAATTGCGCGATAATAACCAAACATGAAATCAAACCTGTTCTATCGGCCATCTATTTATCGATCTTCATTATATTGTCTTCATATTTCTCTACATTTCGATGAGATATGTTAAAGAACTCATTATTCAAAACTAACATTGTTTCATTGAATTGGAACTCTGCTGCGTCTCTCTGCTCCTCCCCGACTCCTGCCCTGCTCCTGCAACTGTTGTCTAAGGCAAAGTGACAGCGACAGCGTCTTGTAGGCAATCAAAATGCAGCATAAAACATGTGCAACTCCCAATAGTTGAGTGTTGTTCTTGTAGGTTGCCAGTTGCTGGTTGCTGGTGGCTGTTGCTGACTGCAGTCGCCTTCCACCTGGCAGGCTCAACTGCGAACGCAAATTGAAAGAACTTGTTGGCTGTTTTGCCCGTTGCCTGTTGCCTGTTGCACGCAGTCGTCGACAAGCAAATTGAAAGCTTTAGTTTTGCACTTGCTTTGCGGTCAAAACCCAATACGCCAGCAACAACAACAACAACAACAACAACAGCAACACTAGTGCACGCTTGTGGTGTTGGTGGTGCTAGTGCCTGTTGGTGGTTACAACTATTGATTACAAGTTGCCAATCGCTGGCTCTCACATTACCCAATACAACAAACAGGCAACAGCCAGCAACAACAGCAACAGCAGCGACCTCGATGCGGGTGTTGCAGACAGGCGCAGAAAGGCTCCAATAACAGAGAGCAACAACATCGAGTGGAGGCTGTAATTAATGCGGGAGCCTGTGCTGACATTTTGAGAAATTTATTGCTCCAAGTGGATTTATAGTCTGCGACATTTTATAGTTTTGCCTTGTGGTCGTTGCGATCGATCGGACCAACGAACGAGTAATGTTGCCAGCAACATGTTGCCCATTGCTGCCGTTGGCTGGTGGGAACTGCAGCAGCAGCAGCAGGAGTAGCAGCAGCAACCCTTTAATGCGCATCATGTGCGCGCGCGCATATATAATTTGGCTACCCGATAATGATCGGCCTTTGGCATAATAAATTTACAGCACCGGCACCACATAACGCCGAGGCAACTTTCAAACCCAAATTGTTGTTGGCGAACTCATCCTTAAAGTGGGCAACGGCTAGCCGAAAGAGTCGAGAATCGAGTGCCGAGTATTAAAGTACCAATGGATCCGGCGAGCATGTACCTGCAATATCGGGGAGTATCTGTACCCTGCAATCTATATTAATTTTTATATAGCCCGAGACTGAACGGCCTGCTGCTGGCTGCCTCCTGCCCAGTGCCAGTCACGCTGCATACTTTCATAAATGCCAAAAATTTCACCTGCTTTCACAAAGATGATTAAAAATAAATATGCAACGACGTCGACGTCCGCCGCGAAACGAGTGCAGTTCTTGTGCCGCCACGCTGCATGATATACGATAATTTCGTTCTGATAATGTGACGGACAGCGGGCGAATGTCCAGCCTCAGTCGCAGTCGACGGCGCAGTTGCAGCCTCACCTGACCTAGATGGCAATGCGTGAGTGTTGAGCCAAAAATCGTTTAAGGCTAATTGCAAAGATCGCTTTTGGTTGATAAACGAGCAGCGGCAGCGTCAGCGTCAGCGGGGTGAAACGACTGGGCCAGCGATTGAGATGCCTCTCGGCTGTGACCCAAAACCTTTACGAGGCAGCACACAAAGCCCAGCTAAACAAATACGAAACGCGTAGTTAATGATGATTGCCGGCCCCCAAAGGTTAAAATTAAATAATTTTTAACTTGCTGCCAACTCGCATCTCCGAGCCCAGCTCAAAATGGCGGGCGGATCGCCGCAGCAGTCAACTAACCATTCATTCATCCATTCATTTGCCTAGCCATGTAATTAGCATGAAATGAGTAGGATTTTCGTAGATTTTTAGTTAAATATTTTCAGAGTTCGACTCGCTTTGCTTCGCTTCTGGCTATCGCGTCAGTGGTCTATGTTAATTTCTTTTGGCGCTTTGGCAATTAAGCAGAAAATCGTGTAGCTAATTATGATAAACATTTCACAAAGTCGCTGTAGTAGAAGAAGAAGAAGAAGCAGACAGTAAGGAGGAGCAGCATAAATGCAGAGAAGCAAAAAATGGCAACAGGAAATGAAAGATAATAGATGAAATGCCAACAAAACACAAAAAAAAAAAAAATTAAGCAAATATTTAAAAAATTCTAATCAGTTAAAATATTTCAGAGTTATTAAAGCAGAAAAAAAAAGAAAAAATGAAATGTTTTTAATGTTATCAATCATTTGGAATATATATAAATATATATAAGCTGTATGTGTATATATATTTATATAATATGTTTATTATTTATATTTCGATTAAATTATGTATATATTATTTTATGTATATATAATAATTTAATTATTTATATTCCGAGTATGTTATTTAGTCAATCTGAAATAATTCAACTGGTTAAATATATATTTCTATATAAATATATATATATATATAATTTTTAAACACTTCTTGAATTATATACATATATATAAATATATATATTTTATTTATATAGAAATAATTAATTATTTTTTTAAATATATATATATTTTTTAAATTTATTTTCATTTTATCTAGTAAATCTCAAATAATTCCACTTATTTAATTAATTTTGTTTTTATTTTTATTTATTTTTTAAAATTGTAAAGTTCATTTCTTCTCTTAAGAACACTTCGTAGAGTAACTCTGCTCGCTTTTAATTATTTTAATGAATGATAGATAAAGTAGAGCTATATATTAATAATAAGAATATTCCCTTTGGAGTACAAAGCCCACAAGACGAACTTTCATCACAAGGAGCGATTAGGGTCTATGAATCATGTTTTGTAATTTCGCAATGTTTGAGGCTGCTACCACATTTATGGGGCGTTTAGCTGGCTTGGTGCAGCTTTTGTGGTTCGTAGAGCGCTTAAGTGCTTGCAAACCGGTTCGCAGTTAACCCTAGCCAGGGCCAGGGCCAGGGATAGGTCCAGCACTTTCAGCTCCTTTGGCCCATTTTATTCTCATTTGGACGACCGCAGGCGCCGCAGTTACTTTGGCTCTGGCTGCAGTCGTCGATAAGGCGGCAATGGTTTAATTTAGCTGAACAGCCGATCAGAAGGCAGCTACAAAAAAAATGCAACGGCAGCAGATGACGACAGGATCGTTGGGCCCGGCCCACGTGCAACTGCAACAAAAACAAATGTGTCTGTATATCGTAACTAAATTGACTTTGATCACGCGATCGCCCGGCCTTTGTGGCAAACGGAAGTATGCTAAGCAACTTGTTGCTGCCACGCCGGCAACTTCTAGCAGCAGCAGCATCAGCAGCAGCAGCAGCAGCAGCTGAAGGTGTATATTGCAAAAATAATTACATTTGATTGTAAAAGGCCAGCATCTAGGCCGGCGACTCGGGCTCGGACTCGCACGCGGACTCGGACTTGGCACAGGCAGCGACCCCGCCGTTGCTGGGGCTCTGCGAAAGAAAAATGTGCAACATGATTGCAGTTTACAGCGATGGAGAGTCTAAGCAACACCGGCAGCAACAACTGAAAACCAACAGATAAAATGCATTTACAATTGAATTTGAATGTAATTTTATTTAAGCTGCGGTCAGCCAGGGGCACATGTGTATGAGTGTGTGTGTGTGTTGCTGTTGCTGTTACTGTTGCGGCACGGCAGCAACAATTGGCCAAGTGGCAGGAAATTGCCATTATCTGGCATTATCCACTTGTGCAACAGTAGCAGTAGCAGCAGTCGGTGCAGGCGGCGTAGGCCGCACGTCAATCTCTGGCCGAGATCAGAGGTTTCAATGAGCCTCCCCTAATTAATGACACCAAGCCACAACAACAACAACAACAACAATAGCAACGGCAACAATTAGCATATCGTTAGCTCGCATATTGACGTCAAATTTGGTCTGGCATTTAATGATCAGCAAAATCAATCCGAACTCGTATGTACTCCAAATTACGGTGATCATTTTAATTGCAGTGCGCCAGACGAAGCCAACAGCTCAATTCCCAATTACAAATGAGCTAGCTAAAGAGTAACAGAGACAGAGAGAGAGAGACATCTGTGTGTGTGTGTGTGTGTGCACTTTAAATCAATTAAAAAGAGCTTTCTAACAAGCTTTGCCCGCCCGTTAAGTATGTTTGAGCTTGCGCTGGAATGGGGCGTGTTTTGTGAGCATTGCAACATGTTGATAGGCTCATGTTGCCCGACTCATGTTGCTGGCTCAACTCAAATGTTGCTGGCCATCAAGTGGGCTCTGCTCATTGGTTCGTGCTTAGGCGTGGGCGTATGAACAGCTAGCTTTTTTATTTTCTTTCTTATGTTTTCACTTGATGCGCACTTCATTTTCCTTTTCATTTTCATTTTGTATTTGCTTTAGTGTGATTGCTGTTGCGCTGTTTAAATGGCGTTTTATTTTATTGGCCATATTTGTGCTCTGTCATGCATTGTTTGCCTTTGACTGAACAACTCTATACACAACTGGCTTTAGCTGCTCTTTGCTTAGTTGTTGCTGTTGCTGTTGCTACTGCAGCACTAAGCTGTCCATTATCAATGCGTATCACGTTGTTGCTCTTCGTTGTTGTTGAAGTTGTTGAAGTGTGCTTAAATGGCGTCAGCAAGACATTTGCTAGTTTAATGTGTTGGGCTCAAATCCAACGCACACACACACGGGCTGCATGGCGCAGCAACCAAAATGAAAGCCAACATTTTGTGCAAATAACAAACAGATGGCTAATAAAGAAGTCCACTTCAGGTCGCGCTCTGCCTGTATGTGTGTGTGTGTGTGGGGGCGCAGTGCAGGGCGTGGCTGTGCACACAATTTGTTTACACTTGAATTTCTGCAATTTTGTTTAGTTAACTTCGCCGCAGGGACGCCCATAGGCACACACAAGCTCTTATCGCTACGGTGACAACTGAGTTGATATAGCTGCCGCAGGAGGAGCAGGGAGGGGAGCAGGGCACTTTAAAACTTCATCAGCTTTCAGTGTGTGTGTGTGTGTGTATGTAATAAGCGTGACTAAAGTTAAATAAACAATCACACACACACACACACAGAGTAAGACTGGCGCCCATTGTGACCGCCATTGCAGCAACTCCCCCTCACACTCACACTGCACTGCACGCCCTCACCTATGCCCCTCTCCCTCTACATCATTCTTGCTCGCTCTGCTACGTTGCATTTAATACAATATGGCAATTGTTATTGTTGTTGCCTTTGGCATTTGGTTTTTGTAGTTCACGCTTTTGTTATTCGCATTGTTTTATTTGGTGTTAAAACGGTTGTCATAATTATGCAGCTGGAAAAAAAAGAAAGAAAAACAAAAGTGTCAATGAATCATATTTCCACTGGCATTGCACATTTTCAGTTTTCTTATTTTACAGCTATTTGCATTTTGCACAATGAACAGCGCTCAGCGCAGCGCCAGCAAAAAGTATCCGAGTACAGCGAATGAGCGCCATTTAATAATGCTTCCTCGTCTCGTTTATTGTTTAATAATGTAATTAAGCATATCACACACACACACTCACATGGCTTATCTGCCATCTCGCTTGCTCGCATTTTCGCTTGCTTTGCACTTCATTCTTTCGGGCGCGTATCTCATAGATACTTTTTGCTGTATCTGTATCTGTATCTCGCGAATGACACGGCGCTGTTCCAGTTTTTCCAAACATTTGCTTACAAGCATGTTTCGCTGTTTTGCTGTTTCGCAGCCCGTAGCGCCATGTTTAGGCTGCTTGGGCCTCAAGTGCCCCCTCCCCTGCCCCTGCCCTCCCCTACACTTAACAATAAGTTGGCTTGCCAGATTTTTAATTTGACGTCTAGCTTCATTAATGAAACTCACTTCATGCTGCTGAGCCAGCAAATGAATGGGCCATAAAATGTTTTGCCGCAAAGATGATCATAAAATGTTTGATTTTTTCTTCCTCTTCTTCTATTTAGTTTTGTTTTGTTTTCTTATTTTTTTTTGGTAATTGCACAAGACATAAACGGGCAGCTATTAGCACTGGCTAATTCGACAGGGTTGCCAAATTCACGAAGCGGCGCTTATTTCGTTTGGTGTGTGGCAAATTCTGAGTCTCATCAGCGCTAATAAAGTTGTTGTAAATAATTTGTATGAGTGTGTGTATGTGATTTGTCTATTTTATGTAGCTTACATTAGTTTTTTAGAGACAATTATTAGGCAACTTTTATATATATAGTCTACTCATAATAATCTCTCCCACTTAAGAGTCGAATTAACACTTCATTGCAGCTCTAAGCTCTTCCTGCAAATGAAAATCTCTAGCCATAAATCATAAATCTCTTTCTCGGCATTTTTTGCGCAGTTCCTTTTCGCGTGCTAACGAGTCGACCCCACTTGGAGCCTTGAGCGGGCGTCAAAATTTATGTTACTTTTTTTTCTGATATTTTTTATTTTTATTTTTAATTTATGCAAAACCTAAAACCCAATGTTTGTTGGCAAAAAAAGAAGAGAAAAGCAAAGCTACCCATTGCCATGGAGCAAAAGTTTTTCGCATAGTTGTCAGCGCTGCGTTGTTTAATTACGCTAATTAAGAATATTAATTGCCCTTCGCCATTCTCCGTTTGGGTAAGGCTATTTTTTCTGGTTCTGGTTTCTGGTTCTGCTGTGCAACAGAAAATAGAACATGAGTTATGATTATATGGCATATAACGAGCAAAGTTTTTAGCATTTCCATTTAAGTTGTAAAATCGAAAAAGTTAATAACAACTTTAAGCAGACAAAGGCCGGCACACGCACTCCATTAAACGAGTGCGCCAGACATTCATACACATGCGACAACAGCAACAATAACAAGCCACTAACTGGTGCAGTGCTTGGGCAGGAGTCGGTAGAGGAGGGTGGTGAGGGGAGGCTGACACAGGTGTCCATGTCGCTGGCACTTCAACACCCGAGCAACCGCCTGCCACAACTCGTGCGACGCGCTCGTTCGTTGGACTCTTTTCATTTTCTCAACACGTAACACAAACACGTGACCGTTAAGGACACGGACACGGACCGGGATCCTGCTCCTGCTACGGCTCCTGTTGTAGGCGCAAATTGCAAACAGAAGGACAACAGCAGCGACGACGACCCACCATAAACTGCCAGCTTATGTCAGATACAAAGCCAACTCAGCCAACTCAGCCAACTGGCTGCCACCACCCCATAGAGCTAGCCAAAAGGCAAGTGAAGCGTGCAGCGTACAAGAATTCGCCTCCACTCTCCACTCTCCACTCTTCGCCCTCTGTCGGCTGGGTGCGTGTGTGCACAATATTCATATATCACAAGGATAAGCGCAATGCAGCAAACGTCCTTCCAGACGTGCCGTCGCTGCCAGCCTGCACTGCCACTGTCCTGTGCCATCCAGTTGGCACTGACCACCGACCACCGGCCACTGGGCACGGGAGCTCCACTAAACTTCATGTGTGTAACTTTTAATTATTTGCGAATGTTGGCGCCAGACGTCGGCTTAGGATGCTGTGTGCCCCTGTTACCAAGCGACCATTCATTGATTTCCACTTGCCTTTGAATGACCAGCGGCGAATAGAGAATAGCCAGAGGAGAGTGAAGAAGAGAGAGAGAGAGAGAGAGACGAATGCGACGACAGGCGGCGGTCAAGGCAATGTCATAAACTTGAGCACCATAAAATTTGCTGGCAGCGCAATAAAAAAAAAGCCACAGCGGGAGATGGAGATGGAGATGTAGTTGTTGGCGTCGCCAGCGCCAGTTGTGCCAGGTTTAAGTCCAAGTCCAGGGCGTGACCAGGGAGCAGCAGATTTAGCGACAAACGGCAAACGGCAAACGCATAAAACTAACGCAGCGTAAACGACGGCGGCGACGTTGTCTGTTTTGGCAGCGCCAGCGAAAATTTATCTTATTTATTTGTTGAGCGAAAGCCAAGAGCAAGTGCAGCATTTTGATGCTTGACTGATTGGACTCAGTTTATGGGGCGCCACGGCCCCGTTGCCAGTTGCAGCTTGCAAGCTGCGCGCTACGACAGACGCTGCCCTGTCGAGCAGAGGCTGCAGCGTCAGAGCTGGCAGCTTTAAGGCATGATAAGTCCAATCAGGATTAGTTCGTGAATCGGGAGTCAAGAAAGAGGCAGGGAATCAATTATATATTGACTAAGTTTATTTAGTATTTTTATTATTTATTATTTATTATTTATTATTTATTATTTATTATTTATTATTTATTATTTATTATTTATTATTTATTATTTATTATTTATTATTTATTATTTATTATTTATTATTTATTATTTATTATTTATTATTTATTATTTATTATTTATTATTTATTATTTATTATTTATTATTTATTATTTATTATTTATTATTTATTATTTATTATTTATTATTTATTATTTATTATTTATTATTTATTATTTATTATTTATTATTTATTATTTATTATTTATTATTTATTATTTATTATTTATTATTTATTATTTATTATTTATTATTTATTATTTATTATTTATTATTTATTATTTATTATTTATTATTTATTATTTATTATTTATTATTTATTATTTATTATTTATTATTTATTATTTATTATTTATTATTTATTATTTATTATTTATTATTTATTATTTATTATTTATTATTTATTATTTATTATTTATTATTTATTATTTATTATTTATTATTTAGTATTTATTATTTATTATTTATTATTTATTATTTATTATTTATTATTTATTATTTATTATTTATTATTTATTATTTATTATTTATATTGCATATTAATTATTTTAGCTTTTTACTGATTGCCGTTTCACTCTAAAAGAAACGGCTCAGACTTTCAAAGCGCAAGGCTGCCAGACTGTCTCAAAGGCCGTTGCGCGAGCAGGACAGCAATTGTCCACTGCACTTTGACAGCTTTGACTTAACGCAGCGTAGAGCGAGATAGCAAGATTTTTTCTTTTAATAGCGACGAAGTTCTTGCAGTTTGAAGTTTCGCTTTTAGTGCAATCATCCTTGCTGAAGCCCAATAAAATATTTGAAAAAGAAATCATTTTGCACATTTAACAAAACCAATTAATAATACTAATTAATTAATTTGAATTTCCAATTGAATAATCAAAGGCAGATCAATCTTAATTATGCCGGTATGGCAACTATACAAAGTGAACAGCTTATTCATTAGTGAACTGTGTCAACTTCCATCTCGCACACAATAGATTTACAGCTATGCAACAGTTTAGTTCAATTTCGTGTTCTCTTTGTTTATTTGCAGCCGAATCGCACGCGTCAGGTCGCCCGCAAGAATCCCTGGCCGCGCAAGGTTAGGCAACGGAATAATCGCCAGAAGGTTGCCAGCAGGACGCCCACGCCACAAAAAGTTGACCTAATGACGATGGCAGAAGGCACCGACCCCATGGGGCATCATCATCACGCCGCCGGCTCGCACAATCCCCACCACTATCACCACCATCCGCATCCACATCCTCATCCGCATCCGCATCCACACGCGCACCAGCACCACCATCCGGCGCAGTACCACCATCCCAGCCAGCACTACGCGCCCGCGCAGCCGCCGGCGGCAGCGGCAGCTGCTGCCTCCCACTATGCGAACTACGCCCAGCTGCAGTACCGCCATCCCATGCCCCACCAGCACTTGCCGCTGGCCCTCAGTCTGCACCAGCAGGCGGCGGCGGCTGCTGCCTCTGCAGCGGTCGCTGCTGCTGTTGCCAGCGCCGAGCAGCACAACAACAATCAGCCGTTCGTGGCCAACAACAACATTGTGCCGTGGAAGCAGCGCAAGCGCAAGCGCCTCTCGGCTGTGCTCGATAAGCTCCATCACAACAACAACAACAATAATAATAATAATAACAACAACAACAACAACAATACAAATAACAACAACAACAATGGCGTCGCCTGCAAAACAGAGCCCATGGATATGGACGAACGGGACATCGAAGAGATGGAGGCAGATGCAGAGAATGAGGACAACGGCGACGCAGCGCATGATTCCATGCAGAAACACGAGGCTAACTACATTAAGCGAGAGCAGCGCGACGCACTGGCAACGGCCAGCGACGAGGAGCCGATCGAGGCTGAAGCTGAGGCCGAGGCGGATCTCTCCGCGGAGGAGCTGTCGCACTCGGACCAGGACGAACAGGAGAGCCCGCGTATCAGCATGAGTCCGCTGCAGGTGGCCGCGACGCCCTCTTCGAAGCCAGCGCCCGACCTGGCCACAGACGCCAAGGAGAATCCGCTGCACGTGGACATCAAGACTGAGCCCATGCCAAGCCCGTACGATCGCTACTTTCCCATACCCTCGCCGCTGTTTGGCTACTATCTGCACACCAAGTACTTGAACGAGGTGTTCCGCCGGCGTCACGACCTGTACCCCTCGCCGCTGCAGCACACGCCCTCCTC
Source organism: Drosophila aldrichi (assembly GCA_035045965.1). NCBI lineage: Eukaryota > Metazoa > Arthropoda > Insecta > Diptera > Drosophilidae > Drosophila > Drosophila aldrichi. The sequence continues at coordinate 3,035,583 of JAWNOM010000341.1, read as the reverse complement.
CATCGCCTCCGAGACGGAGACCTCGCCCACCAGCCAGGGCAAAACGCCGACCAGCAACAGCAACAGCAGCAGCACCACCAACAACAACATCAATGGCAGCCAACAGCCACAGTTGCTGCCGGGCGTGCTGATCAATGCCTCGCCGCCACCCTCGCTGCCTTCGCCGCCGCGTAGCGACTCCTCGGTGACAGCAGCGCAGCCCACGCGGCTCAGTCCGAAGCCAACCAAGAAGAAGAGCTCTGCCTCCTCCGGCGAGAAGCCCATGCCGCCGCCGCAGGAGCGTCCCTTGGACCTGTGCATGCGCAGCGACTTCTTCGGCGACCCTAAGAAGTTCAAGGCGGGCTCGCCGCCCCTGCACGCCGGCAATGCGTCCATGATGCCGCCTCCGGCCGCATCGATGAGCGCCGCCAGCAGCCTGGAGAGCATGAATGCGCTCTCGCCGGCATCGAGCACGCACTCGAGCACCTCGCTGACCAGCACCACGCCCACGTCGACCCTGGCGCCGCCCTCGGCCATGTCGCCGTACGCCATGACGGCAGCGGCGGCACACGCAGCAGCGGCCGCGGCGGCAGCGGCCATGATCAAGATGGAGATGCCGATGCATCCGCTGCACTCGCACGTGCCCACCACAACGGTAGGCGTGCCGGTGATCAAGGGGGATGTGGCCTCGCCCACCACCAAGGAGACGGTGGCCTGGCGCTACAACCTGGACGTGTCGCCAGTGGTGGAGGAGATGCCGCCCGGCTCGGACGTGGCCTATGTGTGCCCGACATGCGGGCAGATGTTCTCGCTGCACGATCGGCTGGCCAAGCACATGGCCTCACGCCACAAGTCGCGCAATCCCGCCAACGACATAACCAAAGCCTACTCCTGCGACGTCTGCCATCGCTCGTTTGCCCGCTCCGACATGCTGACCCGCCACATGCGCCTGCACACCGGCGTCAAGCCGTACACCTGCAAGGTGTGCGGTCAGGTCTTCTCGCGCTCCGACCACCTGTCCACGCACCAGCGCACCCACACCGGTGAAAAGCCCTACAAGTGCCCGCAGTGCCCGTACGCCGCCTGCCGTCGCGACATGATCACGCGCCACATGCGCACCCACACACGCTACGAGTCGCGTGGAGGAGGCGGTTCTAATGGTGGTGGTGGTGGTGGAGGAGGCGGTGGTGGTAGCCGGAACGAACAGGCCAAGTCACCGATGCCGCTGCTGGACATGAAAATGAACATGAATCTGCCACTGTTGCTGCAGCAGGAGGAGCTGCTGCAAAAGTCGCCCCTCGGCATGGGCGGACCCATGCCCATTGTGGTAAAGACGGAGAGTGCCTAACGGTACCTCTACGCGGCCGCGGCTAGACAGTTCATGACCTTCTAGAAGAGTCACTAGAGTTGCCCAGCTTAGTGCCAGTCGAGCCCATAGATCAGTTGTAGCTTCCTGCTACGCACAACTCTGAAAATCTCTCTGCGAAGACTGAGAACCTAATTACTACCTACTGTTAAAGGCTTAGGTTTACACACACACACGCGCACACAGACACAAGTATATATTTATATATACATAAATTAAAGTTAAAGATTTATTTTACATTTTACTCACACACACACACACACACGCACGCAAGAGACACATACAGACGGAGTTAACTCAGACCACCTCCCAACGTATTAGCGTTTAAATTAGTTCTTAGAGCAACTGGAGCAGCTGGGGCGGGCTCAGTTGGTATTTCGTAGTATTGTATTTTTGGATAATGTTGTTTACAACGTTCAGATACAGCTAGCAATTCCATGTTCCACAATTTAGCAGTTAGTTAACGTCATAATGAACAAACACTCTTACGCATAGTACATACATACATATGGGCGCTAGCTAGACCTAGTTTGTTAGCTAGACACATAGATAGAGAGACGATAGGGATAGAGGAGAGGTCGGCATTTTATGAACAACATTGAAATTATTAAGCTAGGCATGCAACCCATCTAGGCCATAGATCTTAACGTATTTGTATTTAGTAATTGAAAGCAAAGCGGACAAAGCATAAACAAAACGTTAGCTATTAGCGATTATATTATTTATAATTTATTTTTAATTATGATTAACATAAATGTACGCTAATTTATTTTAGGCTATTCTACTCGGCAGCATTGCGCATTTAGCTATTAACGTCTTGGCGCCTAAAAGACAACAATTTGTATTAATTTAATTATAGTTTTACAATTTTACACACAGAAAAAGACAAAGAATTCTCCCTAGGGCACAAAAACTAAAACATTTCAATTTCGTACGTGAGGCGATTGCAAAGCTAAATTTATAATAATTATTTCTATATTATTATTTCTATTTTATGTTTTGTTTAACAAAAATCTCTCTCTCTTTTAATTAATTCAAAAAAATAAAAATGTATCATTTTATATTTTTGGTTTTCATACAATGAAATAAAAACTTTCTGTTTTTTTTAGTTCAATTTTATATTCAATGAAACATTCTTGGCCAATCCGAAGCAATGCAAAAAGAAAAAAAGACAAAAAACAAAAAAAAAATATATATATTAAAAATTTTAAATTATAAATTATGGCAAGTTTCTGTTTTGCCAATATTATAAATTCTTTTTATAACTGTTTCAAGTTGAAGTTTTTGTTATTTATTACAATTTTTCTGAGCGCATGATATATTGATTATTAATTTTAATTATTCGTTTAAATAAATTATTAATTTATGTTGTAGTTCGTTATGATTAGTTTCAAAAGTTCAAATGTTTTTGAAAAATAAAACAAACAAGACAAAAAAACACAAAAATAAAAAAAATAAAAAACACAAAAAATACTATCAAATACAGACAAACAAAAAACAATACACATAAATCTTTATTTATTTTCTTTTTATGGCACACTGCTATAATTCTTATTTTGTTTATAGCAACTCGAATTTGAGGCGTAACCGCAGACACAACATAAATTATTGGATCAAGATTGCCGTAAGACAGATCATCGGTAAATCTGGGTTACCTTGGGCCAAATCAAATAGCTGCTTAAGCATTCGACCCTAGCGACATCTGTCCCCTTGCCCCTCCCACTCCCACTCCCGCTGTATGCTTATCGTCGTGTGGGGCTGCCGAAGTCCTTTTGCCCCGGAAACTGGCTTACAAGCTTTTAGGCAATCGAAGGCGCTTACATGGCAAATGGCAAAGTCGCAGCTGGTCACGAAATTGCAGTCTGGCACGCAGCAGACGAATGGCCCCCTCCCCCCCTCGACAAAAAATGCCCCTCGCCCGAGTTTTCGGGCAAGTTTTCCCACGCTTTGCAACCTGCGGGGGTGGCCAATTTTCCCGTGCCTTAAGCGACGCGCAAATTTCTTTAGGCTTAATGGCCAAACGACACGAAGCCGACCGAGAAGTGGGCGGGGACGGTGGCGTAGGCGGCACTGGAGACGGGTGGGTCCACCTGCGACTGCTGCAATGCAGTTTGCGGCTAATGTCTGACCTTGTTTTCCAATGACTAAATTAATTTCTTAATAAGTGCAGGGGTGCAGACGAGTCGCCACGCAAAACAAACACGAACTGCAGTCATGGCACAGTTTAACTTTTGGGTTAATTGTGGCAGCACCCCCTGCCACCATCCGCCGGATTTCCTTGCCTTACCCAGCCTTGGCTTGTTTGCAATTAAGCAAAGGCAAAAGTTTTTGGTGGCAGCTTTAAAGCGACGTAATTGAAAGACATTGCGGGATCGGGCAAAAGCCGCAACTGCAGCGACCCATAAATCACGGCCGCCGACTAAGTAGCCGAGCTCTAGTCATGTTGCATGCTGCACTCCGCGCAGGAGCAGGGGCAGTGGCAGTGGCAGGAGCATGGGCTCGAGGGAGTCTGTTGTGACTTATGGTTAGCCAGAGATTCGAACCGGGGGCCACTGATGTCGCATTGCATAATCCATTGCGTACCCCACTTCCCATTCCCTCCCACCCCTCCCGGCGGACGGTATTCTGTGGACCGTGCATCATTTTGGATGCCGCCGCCCGGTTGACATTATTTGCAGCTCGGCCTGGATTTTTGCACGCATAAATCTCTAAGCAAGCGCGCGTGTCGTGCGTTTATTATCACTTCCGTCTGGCGGACAGGACGGACAGGACAGCCGGGCAGGCCAGCTAGCTGTTAAAGCAACTCCTTTGTCTTTTTGGGCATCGCGAAATTTATCGCCGTCATTTGTAATTGTAGCGCGAAAATTGAGTTTGAAGTTTGTGTTGTGTTGCGTGTGTGTTGTGTGTGTGTTCGGTTCGGTTGATTCTGTGGCCCAAGTTTATTGTTTTCATCAGCATAATTCTTTGGCACTGCGCTTTGGAGCCAGTCCAAATGATTGTTAGCCAAAGATTTAGTGCTCGCAAAAAGGTGGCACTAAGCTGGGTATTTCCAGCTCCTAACACAGTTTCGCAAATGCCAGGCCATAAATAAATGTTGCAGACAGATATTATATATAGATAGATGATATACATACATATATGTAAATTTAGTATATTTCCGTCACACGGAAGTGCCTTAAAAACCCAATTTTTGATACGCATTAATCTCGAATGAGTTATTGATAATGTACATATACAAATACATATAGATATAATATATATATATATACATATACAATACTATATTAATATCAAAGCATTGTAAATTTTGCGGTTTTTTGCTGAGAAATCAACTTTTTGACTAATACTAATTACATAGATAACTATTTACCAAGCATACGTACCATGTTTTAAATAAATATAAGCCTAAACATTTTTCAACTGCTTCTAAGAAGTTTAAGATTTAAGCATTCAATGCTGCTTTATAAGCATAAAAAAAAAATTAATAATAATTAAAACGAACAAGTCAAGTATTTTTTATCAAAATCCATTTACTCAATTTCCGAGATAAATAAAGCAAAGCAAAAGAAACTTTTTAAATGTAAAAAATACAGTAATACTCAAAAAAAAAAAAGGAAAATTTATGAAATTAAAATTTTACTCGAATCGCTTCCACACATATTTTTATAGTGCTTTTCGAATTTTACCTAATTAAAACTAAAACTGAATTATAGAAAAGAGTTTGTAAATTAAACAACAATTAAAAGACTTTTTCAACTCTTAGCTTACATTTGCCTTCTAGACCTAAGAATGCAAATCCAAGATTTATGCAACGTAAACCAAATGATAAATAAAAGAGAAAATGAGAATATTAATCGAATGAATTGTATTAGATTTAAGAACATTTAGTTTATTTTAAGCAATGCAATAATACATCAAAAAAGAGAATCAGTGAACAACATTGTGATATTAGTTGACAACAAAATCAAATTACTTCCATGCTCCTTCTACATATATCATTTGCCGATCAGGTCTGAGATTTATTCTTTGACGAGTTAGCTTGTTCTTTGAGGTGCTGCACTTTTCGAGGACTGTTTTGTGGTGCTATGTAAAGTAATGCTTAGCTAGATTAAGTTAGTTCGCCGACCTGTAGTTGTGGTTTAAATCGACAATCCTTAGCAGCCATAAAAACGAGAATAATTAACACTAACTAGAAATCAGTCAAGTACATATAGAGGAAGGGTAACTTAGCTCTCTTTGAAACTAGATTAGATTATTTAAATGCATGCCATTTCGTAAGGTTTAAATTATGAATAACTACTGTAAAAATTAGTTTTCCTTGACAACAATTAAACGAAACTAGGATACTTTTCGAGGACTCTCAGCCAGCAACTTCTTAAATAAATAATGAGAAAAGAGAAAATAATAAAAATAAAAATAAATAAAATTATGCAGCTGAAGTTTGTGGAATGCGAAAATAATGCAAATGCCTTTGGCCGCCGGTGTTTGCCTGAATGCAATCAGTGCAGATTATGTGATGGCTGGAGGGGGGGCCAGTTCGGGGCGAAGGGTTGAAGAAATAATGCGCGTAATAACAAACTACAGGCGTAACTGAAATGGCAGGCTACTGCGCATTTGTCCAGCCGATGGGCGATGGCGATGGCGATGGCGAAGGCGTTGGCCAAGACGGACGACGGGAGGCGCAACTGCGGTAATTACAATTGCCGCCGGACATGGACAGCAGCAGTAGCCACAGCAGCAATGGAAATAGCAGTGGCAGCAGCAGTGGCAGTGGCAGTGGCACAGCTGCGTCCGTGTTGCATCAACGCAACAGATCTTGAAGCATCCTCGCTCGCCCAAGACAATTATATGCTGCCAAAGACGCATGCGCAGCTGAAGCAGCAGCAGCAGCAGCAGCAGCAGCAGCGGCAACAGCTTCCTGACTGCATTTTGTTTTTACGTTTTTATTTGAGCAAATTGCTGGCAACTTTGCGGACTGTGACTGACTGAATGATAGACTCACTGACTGCTTGACTTTCAGACTTTCAGGTTGACTAAATGACTGACTGTCTGACAGTTGCTGCTGCTGCTTCTGCTGCTGCTGTTGCTGGTGGTGCAGTTTCGCTCCAATTGCAATTTGTTGCTGCCCTGTTGCCTGCAAGAAAAAATATGCCAAAATTGCTACGTGCGGGCGTTTTGCACAAGAATCTCGGACCGGAGACCAGCCGGCAACGATAATGATGATTGCAGCTAAATTATGATGCCCCGATGCGAGTGCAGAGCTCAGCAGAGAAAGTGTAGCACACACATATATATATACATACAGTTCACACAGAAGCTGACTGCAACATCATCAGGCCACGGCCATCGAAGGGACTTAGCGGCTTTATTTAGCATAACTCGCATCGCCATTGGGGCCGCAACAGCAACAGCAACAGCAACAGCAACAACAACAACAACAAGATTAGCAAAACGTAATAATTGCCAAGCAGTTTGCCGCAGGTGTGCCACCCGCCTTTGTCCAGGACCCGTAGCCGTACTTAACCGGCTGCCGCACTGAGATGAGCACGCCCGATAAAGCAGCAACAACAAGGTAAAGCTTCTTTTTTCTCTGCTTTAGCTACATCGGATGCTGGCAACGTCGCGTATTAAATGCATTTGATCCTTGATGCTGTTGAAAATGAACTGAGCTCGAACATGCAATCAAGTGGCCCCCGTGCCGCGCCCCACCTCTGCGCCCTGGCCATCAATATGGTCAATTTCATGAATGAAAACTTGGCACAGACCGTCTTGGCCTTTTGCATGTAGCAACAACACGCACACCCACACAGACAATTGAAGTGTGTAAGGAGCGAGCTGTTGCTGTTGCTCGTTGCATGTTGCTATTGCTGTTGCTGTTGCTGTTGCTGTTGCTGTTGCTGTTTCTGGCAACATTATGAGTCTTGGCGACGCTTGTTGCAGCTGTAGCGCATTAACCTCGTTCACTCTGCTGCTGCTGCCTCACAAGCAAAATATTTACCAAAGTGATTAAGATGCCTGAGTAATTTTTAACACAATTACGCTGCCAAGCAGACGACGGCACTCAGTAGTCAGCAGTCAGCAGTCGGCAGTCGGCAGTGAGCAGTCCCGGGTCTGCAATTGTGAGCTGCTGCCTGCTGCCTGCCCCGTTGAATAGCTACTGTAGTTACACTGGCTCGGCGTCAGTTGCAGCTGCATTGCTGCTAATGACCAGGCCGAGCGAACAACGCAGCCACTTGCAATATAAACTGTGGCATTGTCTGACCAACCAACTCCAACTCCAACTCCAGCACCAGCTCCAACCCCAGCTACAGCTCGCAGCAAGTGCCATCGGCATCGGCAACAGCATCACGCGGACCCCCGAACTTTTGTATACCTTGGCCATTAGCGTTTCCACACTACGCTGACTTTAATCGTAGCGCAGCGTAGACTGCCGCCAGGTGGAAAGGAAGAGGCAGGAGGTGGGCAGCAGGAGGCGGCAGGTTGAGGGTGTTTTACGCTTCACTGTTTTTTGACAGCTTCTTCTCGCCCGACGCAGCAGAATAAAAAAAGTTAACGTTTTGTTGTGATTTATTGTATATGCGATTTTTGGCAGGTGTTGAGCAGCGCCATCAGCGCTCATCAATGGCTGTGTTTGCTTGTGGCATGACTGCAAAATCGGTTGCAACGTGTGGCACATTCACTGCTCAGTGGCTACCCTAGTCGAGGCGCAACGCACGACAAGGCAACAAAACACAAATAACGCACCATCAGCATTAGCAACCGAAGAGGCCGAGGCAAAGGTAAAGGCAACAGCAAAAGCAAAAGTCGTGATGCGTTTGGTTTAGATTCGAGCGGCACGATTTTTGCCGGCGTTAGCCACATTAACAATGTTGCCACAAACAACGACATTGCCGCTGCCGTTGCCGTTGCTGTTGCCAGCTCTCAATGCGAGCTGTTGACAAAGAGCAAAGTTCGCGATTTGCGAATTTGTTGGCCATTTGCTAATAATATTTATACACTAGCATCGGGTGCAACGACTTTGCATTTAGGCTTGATTTGTGAGAGCTAACTAGAACTTAATTGGAGTTCCAAATATAAATCTAAAGTAGCAGGAAAATTAAATAATACACTGAGTCGTTAAATTGTACATTAACAGAAGTGAATTTTTTCTTTAAATAAAAAAAAAAAATAAAATAAAAATAAAATAAAATAAACTAAAATTCACTTCTGTTATTTCCTTAAAAAATAAATGAATAAATAAAAATAAAAATCACTTCTGTTTAATGAACAAAAAAAAAAAAAAAAAATAATAATAATAATAATAATAATAATAATAAATAAATGAATAAATTCACTTCTGTTAATGTAAAATTTCAAATAGTTTCTGCCACCATTGATTCCCGATTTATGTAACTTTTCATTCATTAATTCATTTTAGAAATCAAATGCTATAAATAAATAAAATTGATACAGCCTCGTCAAAAATATTTAAAAAAAATAAAAATAAAATAAAATAAATAAAATAATAATAATAATACAAAATAAATAAATAAATACATAAATAAATAAATAAATAAATAAATAAATAAATAAATACATAAATAAAAAATAAATAAAAATATAAAAAAAATAATAATAAATACAAAATCATATAAGAAAATTGAATTACTATTTTATTATTTTTTCGATTAGGTTGAGGAAACTGTATGAATATGAAATGAAAAGATGAATGAAAAGATAAGAAAAAATATGGAAAAAATAAATAAAATGATATAGCTTTAAAATATTTTTTTTTGCATAAGGCGAGTTCATATTAATATCTGCGGTCTGTCAATAAAGTCTCAAGTTTTATGCAATAATATAATATATATGAATTTCAATGAAACTGAGGGAATATGATTAAACTTGCCTAAAGAGCGTTTGCCGAAACTCGAGCGGGTTTAACCATAATTTTCACATATATTCCATCAGTTAAAATAACTCATTTAAGCATCTGCTTACTGCTTGCTATGGCCAAATCGAAGCTGTCTTGGGCTAATCCGAATTTCCCTTCCCATTGTAGTGGACCAATGAAAATGAAAATGAGCGCGGCACGCGCTTAGCTGCCGCACGACTAGAAAATTGCAGTGGTGAAGAGCTGCGCGCTTGGCTGAGTTCGCTCTCATGGCAGGGGAATGGTAATGGAAATGGAAATGGAAAGGGGCAGAGGGAATGGCAAAGGAGTGTGAGTGCGAGTGTTGCAGCCACGTGTTGCGCATGCGCTTTTGGCCCCTAGACATGCAGTTGGACACGACGCGACGCCCTGAGCCAGAGCCAGAGTCAGAGCCAGAGCCTGAACCACAGAATTTGCGTTTGTCAGGGTCGACTGCATCGCGCGTTCGCTTCGTGCTCGGCACTTTGCAATTGTTCAGAAGCTCGTTCAGTTTCAGCCGTTGCACGAAGCGACGCTCTGGCGTGAGGCAGCAGTAACAGCAGCAGCAGCAGCAGCAGCAGCAACACCTTCACTCTCTGCGGTTGAGGCGATAGTGCGATGATGTATGGCCTGAACTAGCGCTGTTTATGCCTCTACTTCTGGAACAGGCATAGCTATAGTCGCAGCCCCTGCTCATGCCACTGCCCCAAGCTCGACTGCTGCCTACTATTGTAGGCGTCAACTCACGTTTATGCTTTGTAGACATTATCGCGCCTGTTTATCTTTAAATTGCAAGTAAATTACGTTGGCTCGCGCAGCTTGATGTATTATGCTGGCTTGTTGAGTGGCCACTGAGTGATTTGATGAGCTGAGCAATGGCCGTGGTGGGAGATGGATCGACAGAGAGAGAGAGAGAGAGAGAGGGAGAGAAAGAGAGATCTTTAAAATCAACCCGTTTATTCGAGCACTACAAACTAAACGTTGTGCGTAATAAATTAGCTATGGAAAGCGTCGTCATGCAGTTGGATAAGTATTATGTGTGTGTGTGGGATGTGATGTGGTGGGGAAATCTCTCAGTAATGCGTCTCCGTGATCCTGACTTTGCCGTATTTACCGTGCAAATGGTGCTTGGCAAAGGCCAGCAGGTTGGCGTGGCTGTGGACATCCAAGTGGGCGGGGTAGATGGTCTTGTGCACTACGGCGGCGTGGCTGTGGTGGTGCACCAGCGGAGCCGAGTGGTGGTGGTGCACTAGCGGAGCCGAGTGGTGCGCATAGTGGTGCAGATCGGCGTGGGCGTGGGCGTGCGTATCGATGTGAGCGTTGTTGTGGATGATGTGATGATCAACCACGGGGTTCCTGTAGTGCAGGAAGTGGTGTGGCTCATCGTGCACCACCTTGTGCACATGATGCACTGGCCCCACTTCGTGAATGGGCTCGTGGCTGACAATCTTGGCCGGAGCGTGCACATGCTCCAGGTGGCCGTGGTGCACGTCGTGATCCAAGTGCGCAGAGTAGCCGTCGTGGTGGTAGACGGGATGAGGCACAGCGTCCACGTGGTGGTCGTTGCCATCGATCACTATGGCGGAGCTGTGGCCCAGATGAATGCCATCGGAATGATGAATGTCGCCGTCCACGTAGGGTGGCAGCTCCTCGTGGTGCACATCGTGCTCCAGATGGGGTAGCAGGCCAGCCTGAGCCACGCCCAGCAAAGCCAAAGTGCAGATGAAGAACTAAAGAAAAGTTCAACAATTAGATGGAATTCGGGAAACCCAATCTCCCACCTCAAGCACCCACCTTCATTGTGGAGATTTCACGCTTAATTCGGGTTATCCAAAAGTTAAGATTGACGGTGCGCCTGAGACACTTGTGCTGCTCCGCTGTTGTCGTTGAACTGTGCTCCAATCCGCTGCAGCCCACGCATTTTATAGCACTGAAGGGCAGCTGCAATCGTTGGCCAATAGCACGTGCAGCCCGGCGGGTCGAACAGCTGGCATGGTCGGTCGTCCCAGCCCATTGAGCGTTATCAAAATGGTCAGGCAATGAAAGTAATGCGATGTGCGATGTGCGATGTGCGATGTGCGATGTGCGATGTGTGCCGGGGCAGCCAAGTGGCCGGCGTGCCTGGCATGCCCAATGAGCTTTGTCGTCACACTTCCAGCAGTCCCGCTCATTATGTAAAGAGCGCGCCGTGGTCAATAAACCATTTCCAGCTCGCCCGGTCATGTCATAATTTGATGGCTCAATAGGCCTACCTCACCTTGCCAGGGGTTGCACCATTCTGGGCAACTGTTGGCAAGGCCATCGCCAGCTTTGCTTCCACCTGCGCCCGCAGTGCATTTTGCAACCAATTTGGCAATGCGCTGCCAGTGAAAGCGTTATCATGCAGCATTTTTATAATGGCCAAATATAATCCATTCACACAATTTGCATTGGGCACACACAATTCATAGCGCCTACGTGCGGAATTTGCCGGCGGCACACGATATTCACGGCTTGCCAATATCTCCGTGTTTATATTGGCACGACGGTGCTAAAAACTAATGCTAGCAACTTGTGGGTGTTATCAATCGTGACTTCCACAATATTCGCGCCCTGCCAGCTGTGAATTGCCGCCTGTCAATAGGGGAAACAAAACTCAGTTCAGTTATCAAATAAAGTGTTACAGTTACGGCAGACCGAATATTGAATACACTTGTAATCGGGGCATATTTCATTTATAAGGCAGCTGCACTAACTTGACAACAGCTCAAAATAATTTAGAATTTTATTTTGTTTATTTTTGAGAGAATAATGTAATGTAAAATAAGGATTAACTTAGGAAACTTGAGATTTCAGCTTTAATGTATTTCTTTATTTTAAATTATTCTAACCTATAAAAAAATGTCTGAGAGTTGAGCACATTATCTTTGAGCTTGGGAAATTCAAGAAATCTGTGGGGAAAGAGTGAAATTTCTTCTTATAATTTTTATTTTACTTTATATTTGCAATCTGTCTTATACTAAACAATAAGCTTATCTTTATTTAAATTAAGTTCTATTTAATTGGATGGTCTGCCAGTAGGACTTTGATTTCATGTAATTTCGAACCGATCTTCTATGCAATAATATAAAATATATACATACATGTATGTAATTGCAGCTGCAATGTCAACGGGATAACTTTGTGAGCCGATAATGCCAAATATGACTTCAAATAAATACAAATAGGCTAAAATAAATTAGTCCAGGTGATATAATCAATTTCTTGTACAAATACTGAGCTAAGGGACGACGGGATAGATTGCTTAACATTTTAGAAGCCATATCTATTTTCAGCATGTGCACGTTATTTATTATTAATTATTAAAGCAAACTAACTAACTAAGTATACTAACTAGTCTGAAGCAGCAATCCACTCATTGTAAATATTTTTCTTCATTATTGACGATAAAACTTATCAATTATAAATTTTTTTAAATATTCCCACATATCATATCAGTTAACCTAATAAATAAATAAATAACTTAATAATAAAATAAATTAAAATATATAAACTCACACTCTAAAAATGAAAAAAAAAAGATAATAGCGCACAGAAAAATAAATTATAAAAATCATTACAACAAAAAAATAAATAAATAAATAAAAATTAAAATTAAATAAAATCGTAAGCTATTGCCTCATATCGTAAAATCATTATTTAATTATTATTATCTTCGTATTATATTATTTTAAACTTTATTTCCGAAAACATTATTCTTAGCATATTTCACTCTTTGTAGGAAACTTAGCTCCGTTTAAATTAAATCTATTTTAGAGACGAATTAAATATAATTTGATTACTTCTTAGGAAATTGGTGCAACTTATCATATGATAGTGAATTGGGGACTAAATTAAAGTAAAATACCGCTCATTGAGTTAGTTATATTATTAAAACATTTCCTGATTTTTTTTAGTTTGAACTTTATCCTTTTCGACTCAGGCTGAACATTATCCCTATAAATTATCCCATTAAAAATAAAATATAGTATACATTTTTATGCACATTTTCACTTATTCTGGCTGAGATTATAATGAAATTATTTAATATTTCCACTTGTCTTTAGATCGACATTAAAATTCGCATAATTTTAATAAATGTTGTACACATATCTAAGCATGTGTTCATTCATCATGGCAATTGCATTTCCTGTCTAGACGGCAGACACGTTCCATAGATTATGAAAAACTGAAGGCAGTTAGCTGGTGTTAGCCGCAGAGTCAAAGCCAGGCCAAGATAAGTCGAATCCAAAGTGGGTCAGCCTGTGGCTAATTACATAATAATTTGGTCAATTTGATCACGTTGCTAATGAGCAGCGTTGTATGCAAGGTGGTAAGTCCATGGAGGCGGCTGGCGGCGGGGAACAACTATCGCAACTATCGTTTTGGGCGGCGGCGTCAACACCCCGAAAACTACATAGAGCCGTACGTGCGGCACATGTGCAATGGGCCCCAAAGTGGAACTTGAAAAGCGGCGATCGACTTAAAATGCCCGCCAGGTGCCCACGCAACGCGCTTGTCGTCGACCTGTCCACAGATTTGAGTGCGAATTTGTTTTAGTTTCGATAGAAGCGCAAACGCAATTTGTACGCCTGACAAATGCTCGAACATTTCCAATGAATTTTGCGTACGAATTTGACAATTCTTGGCGCTCTTTTGGTCTTTTGGAATTGCCAGTTCCTGTCTGTCCGTCTGTCTGCGTGTTGGTCTGTTTGCCAGTCGCTCCGTGTGTGTCTTACACCTGCCCCAACAGCCAATTAGCCGCAAAAGTATCTCCGTCGCATGCATGCAGCGGCCAGCGATCGCAGTTTGCAGCTCGCAGCTCGCAGCTCACATCTCAAGGGGCGGGCAGTGCAGCATTTGTAATTAGACGGGGCAGCAACAACGTTGACGGCAACTTATTTCAATATGCAAATTATTGTTAGACTAGCATAGAAAAAAAATAAAAATCTACATAAAGCAGCGCCGACGAGCAGCAGCAGCAGCAGCAGAGGGAGACAGCCACACAGACAGAAAGCTGTAAGGCAAAAGAGAGAGAGAAAGAAAAAAATGAAAATAAAAATAATAAAAAAATCTATAATTTATTTGCACAAAAATGACGGCAAAGTAGTTGGTGGTGCAGGTGCGGGTGCTGGTGGTGCTGGTGGTGCCTGCTTGTAATTGAGTGCATCGTTTGCGGGGGGAGGGCAGTGGGCAGCAGGTGAGAGTGAGCTGTATTAGCGACGCTGCCAACAACTAATTTAATGCCAGCGGCAACAGCAACAAACAGCAGCAGCAACAACAGAGACGGCAACATGTCAACGGCAACGCCTGCTGCCTGCCGCCTGCGGACTGCGGACTGCAACGAGGATGATCCCATTGATGGGGCGCTTGACATGTGGGACGGAGACGGGGCGGCAGCACTTTGTGCATATTTTATGCCTGCGGCTCTCCGGCTGCGGTGTCCATTGTGGGCAGCTCTGCACATCGGACTGAAATAATTTTGCATCACATATTTTGTCGGCCACAAATCAACGGCATGAGATATTTGATGGTAATTAATATTGTAAGTAAAACGTATTATGCTTTTGAATAAATGACTCTGCTGCACTTAATAGCTCCTGGCTACAGAGTCAAACATGTTAGAAATGGCATGGAAAATGCGGCTAATGAGTAAGTTTTTAGGAATTTCATTTTTTAGATCTCAAGAATTATTTGTACAGCCTGAGCCCATTAACATAGGGAATTTTGCAGGGTCCGTAACGATTGTAATGGTAGAAGAAAAAAAAATTTTAAAAATAAGAATTATTTTTTGAGTAATTTAAAAAAAAAAAAAAAAAAAATTAAAAATAAATTCAATTTTGTTTAGAACGATTTCATATTATAATCCCCAAGTGTCTGAAAGGCAGGCTTGATTTCATAATTTATATATATTCCTGGCTAAAAATAGCAAAAAAAAAAAAAATGTTAATTTATTGTTTATTTTGGATATTAGCTTAAAGATTAAAAATATAACAAATTTAGTTGGAAAGAAAATCAATATAAAGTTTCACTTCATTCATATTTCTTTTGTATTTAAATCTAAAATCTTTAAAATTAAAAAAAAATTTGTTATTTTGGATACTAGTTAAACTATTTAATATATAATTCTATATGGATATATTTGATATATTTAATATATAATTCACATATTCATTTAAAGAAAAGCCGCAGAACTTATTGCAGAAAAGAGTTGGCAATGCAAAGCGAATTCTCTCTTTAATATTATATAAATATTATTAACATGTAAAAGTGTTTTAGATCTTTATTTAGTCTTAAACAAGGTACGCCTTAAAATAAACTTATATGATCAATTTTTATCCAATTTTACAACAATACGCTCTATTACAACAGTATACGGAATTACGAACAGCCAGGCAGCAATTCAACTCGTAGTCCTAATGAAGAATATGCTTTATTGGGTCTGCCTCGCTTTCTACTGTAAGTTTACATTTTCGTAAAATAATTATATAATTTGAATTCACATTTTTAACAAGTTCAGGTAAAATGAAAATAAATAAAATAATAAAATTAATGTTCATAAAAAAATGCTGTCATTATATATTATATTATAGCAACTTATTTTTTATAAATGACTGTTAAGAACTTGTAGAGTGAAATAGATTTTTCAATAGGCTATACAAATGATTTGTGTATGTAGGTGTCAACCAGATGTAGGTAGATATAAATATAATAAATGATTTCTTCCAGCCTATCGAAACACACTTGTATTACTATATTAATTGAAAATAATTATTTTATATTATGATCAAAGTTAATTGATATTCGATTTGTCGATTGTCACCATAAATCATATCAAAAGTCTGGCTATATTATATTATTTTATTTTTGGATAACACTTAATCAAACAAGCAACTCACTCGCAACGTCATTAGCTCGCAATCACAATATTAATTTCACAATCATTATACGGTCTGTGGGACTGATCGACCCATTGGCCCCTGGCGAGCAATCGATCTGGGGATGTTATCAACGGTAGCTTCAGCTGCTCGGGGCACAGGTGTTTTTGGCCACTGTTCCAATTTGCAGTTCAGATTGCTTTCGATTTCTCATCACACGATTTTTAATCATTAGTTCGGAAGTTCGGGCCGGGGCTCGCACAGGATGGTCAGAGAATCGTATATGCGATTGGGGGCTCTTCCCCCAACAGAAAACAAATTGCTCAGCAGTAGCAGTAGATCCAGTCCGGTCTCTTATTGCATTTTCGCCAGGTAATGAAGTTCAGCAAAAAGTTAATCGGAAAAGCAAGGCCCCGCAACTAAATAGACAAATGATACGGAACGGAAGCTGCCAAGCAGTTGGCCAATTGTGCGGTGGGTTTTGCTTGCACATTAGCGGCTATAAATTGTCTTAATGCACACACACACACACACACACACAATCAGCACATGCATATGCGCACATTGAGTGCAGTCTGATCGGGGCCAGGCAGACACCTTGAACGGCGGCAAAGATCAGACCCAGAGGCCGCATCGACTCGTCGTGTGATTTTGCAAACTCTGGCAGCCGAGTCCGAGTCCAGGTTTGGCATTCAGATCTTCATATACGATCATGCATATGGCGGGGCGCGTGTTGTGTATCTGCGTCTGTGTACCCTCCGCAAGTGTATCTGAATCTGTAGCTGTGGGCCTGGTGTTGCATAAGCCGCTGCTGCTGCATGACCAATCGCTGTAAGATTGTGAAAATTGTAACGCTCGATTGAGAGCTCAAAGTTGCAGTTCAGTTGTTGTTGTTGCTTGCGCCGTTGTTGCTGCTGCTGTTGTTAATAATATTGCACAAAGGCAACGTTGCGAAAGTTCGTCAGCAGCAACAGCAGCAGCAGCAGAACAATGGCTCAAACTCAATTCAAGTGCTGCTGCTGTTGTTGTTGTTGTTGAATGTTCTTGTGGCCATTGTTAGTTGATTTCATCTGAAATAGAAAGCATGCAATTTTCATGCCACGCTGCGGCGTCGATAGCGGCAGCAATTGATCTGCCGATCAGCGGATCGATTGAAGGAGTTATTACACACGAACAAAGCAACTGCAGCAGCAGCAGGGGCAGCATCATCTTGAGGAGGAGAATCATTGACCATTGGTCCATTGGTCTATGGCAGCTATTGCTCTATTAGTGTTTGGGCAACGGATCGTATGATGTGGCATAATGATTTTGCGGAATTTCAAATGGACCATAGGACAGGTGCTAATTTCATAGAACAGCCAATTGAAATGCCTGGCCAATATCATCAGAGGCCGCCGACAATGCCATCGACAAGTGCGTGGCTAAAACTGACTTTAAATTACACTGAACAACCAGAAAAACACTTTACAGCTGATTGTGATCTAATTTCACACAAGCACATTATCTATAATTTTTAATAAACATATTTACGTCGGCATCGCAACCACAAAGTGCAGGAATCTCAATCGAAAATGGAATGTTTGGAATATTTTTAGTAGATATTTATTATAGGAGATTATGTTGTGTACTATGAAGAGCTGTGAATCCATCAATAGTAGTTCCATTCTATACTATATATACTTAGCTTATTCATTTCTTGACTTTTCACTGAACAAAAAAAAAAAAAAAAATAATAATAAAAAAATAATAATAAAATAAATAAATAAATAAATAAATAAATAAATAAATAAATAAATAAATAAATAAATAAATAAATAAATAAATAAATAAATAAATAAATAAATAAATAAATAAATAAATAAATAAATAAATAAATAAATAAATAAATAAATCAATCAATAAATAAATAAATAAATAAATAATCAAATAAATATGTAAATAAATAAATCAAAAATAAAATAAATGAATGAAAAATAAATAAATGAATAAATAAAGAAAAAAATGAGTAAACAAATAAATAAAAAATAAAAAAACAATTAAAAATTGTGCTTTCATTTACAAAATATTAAGTAAACTAAATAAATTAAAGTTGTTATTAAAATATAAATATTTGTTACCAATCCAAAAAACCATC
Organism: Drosophila aldrichi; assembly: GCA_035045965.1. Lineage (NCBI taxonomy): Eukaryota > Metazoa > Arthropoda > Insecta > Diptera > Drosophilidae > Drosophila > Drosophila aldrichi. The sequence goes on along the minus strand of JAWNOM010000341.1, from coordinate 3,017,317 downwards.
GACATTTTGAACAGCTTTATCAACTATGTAGTTACATTTCTCTTCACTATATAATTAAATTAATAGAAAAATGAATTGAAATTAATGTCCTTTACATTAGCAACTATGTTGGAGAGTGTAAGCTTGTGAGTAATTGGCGAGTCGATTAAGCCAATTGGTCAATCGTCTGTATCTTTGGGCACGGATAGCGGCTCGCTTCGGCATCCGCATTGACAAAGCGGCGTTTAATTGCCTGAATCGAAGTCAAGTTCGATTTTCGAGTACCCGAACGATGCCGGATAGTTGTAAAAACTGGGCAGGCGCTGCTTATCGAGATTCCCACGCACAGGTGGTGACAGGTACCCAGTCAGCCAGTCGGTCGGCCGACGGGATAGAAGTCGTTTGCCACCATGAAAATGAGATGAAATGAAATGTGACCTTTGGCAGAAGGATTCTCAATGCCGGTGATAAGGATGCGCACAGCGGCTGCTGTGCTGTGCTGTGTGCGCAGTGCGAATGCCACATCCCGACACCGAATGACCATTTTATGTCGGCACATAAATTAGTTGCACTCTGAGGGCAGGTCGTGAATGAAATCGATTGAAGTTGAATGAGTTTAACTGTAAATGCATTTTTAAGCGTATGTTTTGCTGTGTTTTGTTCAAGATACGACGACGACGACGTTGCCGCCGCCGCTTCTTATCAAAGCCAAAATATCTAAGTGGCTTTGTAGTTCGTTTGTATGGCTGCAGGGCCACAGGGGCTAGCGGAGAGCAGAGTGTGGGCTGAGGCTCTTTTATGGTCTCCGACTGCTCCGGCTGAGACTCTGTAGGCATTTATGCATATCGATGCCGAGACTTGTAAATCTGTGCGTATGCCATTAATTATACCCTGAACCCATTGAAAATGGGAAATCAGGGTATAATGGTTTTGTGAAAAGTATGTAACAAGCAGAAGGAATCATCGCAGACCCCATAAAGTATATATATTCTTGATCAGGGCGATGAGCTGAATCGATATAGCCCTGTCCGTCTGTCCGTCCGTCCGTCCGTCCGTCCGTCCGTCCGTCCGTCCGTCCGTCCGTCCGTCCGTCTGTCCGTCCGTCCGTATGAGTGCGTCGATCTCAGAAGTTACAAGAGCTAGAGAGCTGAAATTTTGTATGTAGATTCGTGTATACCATACGCAGTACGAGTTTATCATATTTTTTCGATAACTCATTCGATATCTTTTTTATCGAGGATAATCGATAAATTGTTATTGTTTTTTCAGCCTAATTTGAACACCTTTAAACATAGAGTGTTCAGATTTGTTGTGTATATACATTCGATGAATACACACATTTTGTCATTTACAGATTTTGGATACCACGCCCCCTTCGCCCCCAATCCGTAAAAAACGTATTTCAAATACTACAGACTTGTGCTTCGCTATATACACACATTTATACATAATGATTACATTCTGAAAGTTTTATTAAGATCATACGTCTACAAACGAAATTATTCAACAAATAAAATCTCATAGTATTGCCCACACTGCAGCGCAACTCAAGCGCAGTCGCTGCTTACTGCGCAGTTAGCAGAGCGCGAGCTTATGCGTGCATGTGGAGGCATGTGTATGTATGTGTGCATAAAAGAAGTGCAGAATGATTGGAATATCAGTTTGGAGGGTTCAGGGTATCTCCTAGTCGAGCAGTCTCGACTAGAGCACTCTTACTTGTTTTTTTTTTTTTTTCTTCTTTCAGATATTTCGACTCTTTCACTCCACTCCAACAACAGCCACAAAAATCTTGTAAAACTGTAATTTTAAATTAATAGGCGCGTATTACAAGCAGTTTATATGCACAGGCGTAGGAGGCGGAGGCCCGTCCCCTGCTCTCACCCTGCACCCTGCACCTGCACCAGCCGATGCTTTTCTGTCTTGGCTTTATCAAGTCGAGCTGTGGGCCCCATGAAGGTGTTGAAATCAACAGCTAGTCCAAACTCTATAAGAATTTATAGCGGAATTATGTGACAGCTGCTGCCGTCGTCGTTGTCGTCGTTGCGGCTGTCATTGTTATTGTTTTTTTTTGTTGTTAATGCTGTTGTTGTTGTCGTTGCTGTTGTTGGTGTTGTTGCCGGCTAGCGGGTGTTCAACAATAACAATAACAATAACAATGCGTTAGTCGATAGTCAAGTCAAGAGTCTCAGAACCCGTCTCCAACTACATATTCATCTCGATCTCCATCTTCATCTCCATCTCCATCTCTGTCTCTGTCTCTGTTTCATTTACTTGTCTCTGGTTTCAGGCGTTTCTTACGGCATTTCGTTTCAACGCATTTCATTTGATGCCATTCGATTTGATTTCTTTTCTTTAGCTGCCTTTGGGGGCCTCTAAGAGAAGCTGCTGCTCTTTAATTTTCACCTTTTGCCCGCGCTGGCCGTAGCTGGCTGAAGGCCTTAACTAATTTATGCAAATGTATATTTAATCGACGTTGACAGTTAAGGCGGGCGCTAAAGAACACAAAAGGCGCATCATCAGCCCCAGCATCGCCACTGAGAGCAACAGCAACAGCATCGCCAGCAACAGCAACATCAACATCAGCCTCATTGTTGCTGTTGCTGCTGCTGCTACTATAGATCGCTGTGCTCTTTTGTGAGATGATAGATGTTCACGAGGCGGCAACACCCACCGTAGATGGAACTTGCAGTTGGTGCTGATGTGGCCAGTGTAAATTTGTTGACGGCGCATGTTGTGCATTTTAAAGAAGTCCTCAATAGAAACTGAGGAGCAGAATCAGTCATCTGTCGCCTCTGAGAGTAAATGGTAAAAATTGAGAACTATATTTAACAGGCCCTTCGATAGTATTTATAGCGCTAGTCCGTAAACTTAATATCTGCAACAGCAATCAAGCTATGCATAATAAAATGGTGTTTAATAATAATTATATTTTATTTTAAATGGACTGCAAAGAGGCAAGAAAGGGTTTTGCTGCGATAAGACTACCGATAAGACCTACTTTATTGTTAATGAAATTTATGCTTATTAGAGATTCTAATGACGAATGACGATAAAGTCGTTATCTTAAAGGACAACTTTGAAGATATTCATTATATTATTGTTTGCAATTTAGACTTTAAGTTTGTATTTTGCTGAAATTCAACTCTTTATTTTCCATATAGAAGTTAAATTAATATGAATTTATCGTTGAATAATAAAACTCTGGAAATAAAATTACATATTTAATATCCTGCTATGTATACTGCGTTTCATGTTCTTTGCGCTTATTTTAATAAATATTATTACGTATTTTCCTTAAATAAATAAATTTAGATGAGTCTCGAAAAGAATGAATGATGGCAAAAAGTTTTCTCTATGATATTTTTCTGAGCTCTTTCAAGACTTCTAAAGTTTATTTAAATAATGACTGAGTATATTAAGCCAGAAGATTCTGTTATACTATATATCAATTATATTTATTAAAAATCAAAAATTTTGAGAAATATGGTCTGTTTATTCAGCTACAGATCAACTATTTATATATTGAGCAGTTGTAAAACTGTTGTGAATTTACCGTTGAATAATAAAATTGTATGTGAGTACGTTATATTTTATTAGGAACGCTCATCATCAGTCATCAAATCTTGAGCTGAGAATTTTTGACAAAGGTTTTATTAATACTTTTAAAATTAACAGAATCAGAGATAACAGAATAAGAATAGTAATTTCCAATACTAGAATAAATATTTGTATTTTACTACAACTTCTGCAATATTTTTTTTTTTTTTTTTTTAAGCGCCTCCATTCTTTATTATATTATTTGTCAGAGATCACCGCTGCATTTGCCAAACCATATTAAAGTTGATCTCAACTTAAAGCAGCTCGGATTTAGTTATGTGTATCGGCAGGCTAATGAGGTGGAATCTTAAGGAGCAATTTGGCATTGTGAGGAAAGTCTTGTAAGCAGCAGAATTGCATTTTGATTGTCATTTCAATGGACTGTTATATTGGCATTTATCATGCAGCGCTTAATGAAGCTGTAAATTTTTCAGTGATTGCTGCCAAATTACAATTAAATGCCGCGCATAAATCTCCGGCAGAGTCGTGGCTATCTAGTTGGCCAAGCAGCCCTTGAGGGCGCCAGCCAGGTATTGATATAAGCAAAATATGCCCCAACACATGCGCATTAAAACAGAAATTACTACCTGAATTCCGCAAGTGAATATAACAAAGCCAGCGGAGCAGTGCGCAAACTGTAACCGAGTCTCTATGGCAGTCGTGTTTATAAAGCAAATCATAGACAAAAGCGGGCTGGCTTAACGGGCGCCATAAAAGAGATGCTAAGATCTGTGTGCCGCACGCTGCATGCTGCATGCAGCTTGCTGCTTGCTGCTTGCCGCTTGAATGGCCGCAAGTGTCGTGGACGGGATGCAGCACGCGCTGCGATGGACGATGGGGTTGGGGCTGAGGCAGGGGCAGGGATTGGCAACTGGAAAGGGGACCACGCCGGGCCAGCCACTCGCTAAATATCAATAACATTTTTATTTATTTTGTTTGCGGGCATTTTGGCATTTTTGAGTGCATTTATTTTAACGTCCTAAGCCGAACGTTTTGTAAAACGTTTTGTCTGCTCCCGTACATCTGTGTGTGTGTGTGTGTGTGTTGCAGGTTCCCCCAGTTGACTGTTACGTACGAGTGCACGCCGAGATTTTCAGTAGCCATTGGCCCATTGGCATGTCGCGTGCAACTGCAGCTGCACTTGTCCCGGGCTCCATGGCTCCATGGCTACATGGCGAGCCGCAGCATAGCCGAACACTACGACTCCTGGCAACAATAAATAATAAACCTTTTGTGGATTTTGGTCTTGATGGCGGTGGCGTTGGCCTGGCTACCGATCGGCCAAGATCAAAGTCCCATTGCCGCCATTGTTTGCTGGATGGAGCCGAGCGAACGCAAAGCCGAAGGTGAATCAGCCGCCGATCGAGCAAGCAAATAAAAATGTCTGCGAAGGAGCCAGGTCGAACACTTGGAAAGTATTGTAGTTGTGGCTTGTTATTAGACAAGTGCTAAATGCGGCATTATATACCATTTTAATTAAAAAGGGAAAATCGAGCGGAAGTTGACCTACAATAGCAGCAACAGCAACAACAACAAAAACAAGAGCAACAGCAGCCTTGGTTACATGTAGGCATAAAAGTGAGACGGACAAGAAAAACCGGTGGCAATAATTTTAATGCCGCTAAGAGGCAAAGTACGGCCACGCGGACAGACGGACCGACGGACCGATGGACCGACGGACCGACGTAGAGTGGCGGCATCGTAAAATTCTTAAAACATATTTTATGAGCAGCAACAAGAGGCAACAACAGCAAGAAAATACGAAAAACGCTGCACGTTGACAAATTTGAAGGCCCGAAAGAGGTCGGCCAGGTCGCTTGGTAGGCGCCCAAAAGGAAAAGCAGCCTCATAAACGCTGGCGATTTAATTTAACGATTGTCATACTCTTACTCATACTCATGCTCAAAGCGAAAGGGTAAGAGACCAACGGCAGTAACAGCGCTCGCATGTCTCTGGTCGACTTTCCGATGAGTTAACTGGAACTGCCAGTGAGCCATGGCCATGGAGGAAGCCACCCACATAAAACAACAAATGCTGCGCCATTGTCTCAGGCGCTGAAATTCACTTGAAAAAATCTCATAAAACCCCAAAAAAAGCAACAAAAAACAAAAAATAAGGCAGAACAAATAAGAATGCCTAGCAGGCGACTGAACGAATTCGAAATACACTTAAATCGAGAAAATGGAAAGTCAACAAAGGCTAGCGCAGAGCCCACTGCAAACTGAATTCAGGCTATGACCAGGCTTTGCAGACTAATAACCTGCACAATTCATCAGTCAAGTGACGGCAGTGTAATGCTTCCGCATCTTTGCTTAGTGAATATGCCTCAGGTGCAGGGCATCGGCTGAAAAGCTACATTCGAATACATAAAACGGTATTGAATAGCCCTAAAACGAAAGCGGCCTGCGCTTCGGCCTGTTCGCTGAGCACCCAAAACGACATGGGCCCAGAGGCCGAGGAGAGTAAAGAGTGGGAAGAGGAAGAGCCACAGAGGCACAGATCAACAACGTTGATCACGCGCATGCGACGACATTCAATGTGATTTCGTTTGAAGCGCCGCGCGCATGCGCGGGAGCAAAACAATCGCTTGACAGAGCCAACATTGCCGGCGACGACGACGGCGACGGCGACAGCGACGTCGGCATCACAGTGGCGTCGGAGCTCAAATTGGGTCGCCAGGCGCTGTTTAGGCATATCCCTTGGCGGCCACGCCACTGTCGGCGAGACAGTAGCTGAGCTCCTAGATGCGCGCTGCTAATGTTGCCCGACCGTTCAAAAAGTCAAAAGTGAGCCAGTGCAATCTGATAATAATCTGACAAACTGTCGCTGGCGTTTGACGGCGCATAAAGCGCACAAAGGCGGCCAGCGAGCAGGAAGAAATCAAATTTAGCCGAGCGGTACAGAGCAGCCGAGGGGCGGCAGCCGGGTGCGCAGGGCTGCCGCAGAGAGCGGCACCGACTGCCTGCCTGCCTATTCCTAATGATGACAATTTTAGCTGTAGCTGCAGAACACGTAGAGCTCAACACGGCCGACTGCAGTCGCCGGCAGTCTCTGGCAGTCGCTGGCCTGTATTGAATTTTGAATGATTAGTTTGATTCGCGAGCGATCGGCAGATTGAGCCTGACTTTTAAATGTCGCAGTCGTTGAAGTTGGCGACGTCTTGGCCGCTTATTAGCCGCGCTAAATTGCACTAGGGACCCAATTTTGCAAAAGCCACGACAACGTCAGAGTCAGAGTTGGAGTTGGAGTCGGAATCGAAGTCGGAATCGAAGTTGCAGTTGCAGTCAGAGTCAGAGTAAGAGTCGAACAAAATGTAACGTGTGTCAGTTTTAAGGCAAGCGTCAACTCTAATGAACTCTTGTGTGAATTTAGCTGAAGTCAATAAGCCAAGCGCTGTATATCAATTAAACTGGCAGACATTTGTTGCAGCTACCTGATCGTGGATCGTGGCCGGAGCCATGGCTCCTTGTGACGCCCACTTGTGGGCAACGCGATGATCAATGAGCTGGAACTGTAGCTAGTTGCAGTTGAAGTTACCAACACTGGCCTCGGTCACATTGAGGCACGTAGAAATATGCGAGCTTTATGTCCATGTCAAGTGCAACAATTACCACAATTGAACGATCGTGTGTCCAGCAGTCGCAGCAGCAGCAGCATCATCTGAGCCGCCATAATACCCTGTGCCAGCAGCTGACCAATCCCATTGCAAATTGAATAAGAACATTATCACTGCCGCAGTACAAGCCGAGCCAAGTCACAAGGCTACAAGACAATAATAATCAAGATCAATTGCAATTACAAGCACAATGAATGCATTGCCTTCAACTTGATTCTCCGACTATGACTTTCAATTGGATATGGACTTGCCTATCGATCTACCAGACGAGGCAGACGATGCTGCCCACTTTTCTCGCAGGAAGTGAGCCGTGTGTCCGTGCGTCCCTGGCTAGACATGGATCAGACATCTGGACGTACACTATGTTTGATATGATTTGCTGCAACATCTTGCACAGACAGAAACAGAGACAGGCAGGCAGGCCAGCTTACTAGCCTCGTTGTCGTTTTCATCTTGTGGCCGCTCCTGTTGCATGACGCGACTAATGCGCAAAATTCACACAATTCATCATCGTGCTACAGCCTGGACACTAACAAGCCCAAATCATTTTTACCGCTAGCGTTTACAGTGGTTACGCGCCCCATTGCTGATCGAGCTGTGATCAGGTGCGTCTAGAAATAAATATGTGATCAAAATAATTTATTTATTATTTAATAGCATTTAATATGACATACAGGCAGACAATCCTAATCATTGTTTGTCCAAATATTGAACTAATTGAATTATATTATATAGATAATATACTCTATACTAGAATTGCAATATATGCCTTTCATCAATCTACTCTACTAATTCTTTAATTTCAAAAATCTTTCCAATAAATGAAAAGATACTTTAATATTTTAAATTTAAATACTTCAATATTTAGTAAACAAATGAAATATGATTCAGTATAGAAATGTTTAGATTCTGTAGTAGATTAGAATCTGAAATATAGTTGAGAATCTAAAAAGTTAGTTATTTAGTAAAACACACTTTAAAGTATAGAGGTCATGTTAACTTAGTACTACACTTTATTTCCTATATAGACCATGCATATTAATGGCAGTTTCTCTTTGAGCATTATATATTTATGTTTACATGCATATGGTCAATGTATTTTTTTACATTTAAGAATTGAATACATTATGTCTTTCTCTGATCTCAAATTGAGATTTAAGATGAGTTGACAAAGACATCTCTCATACTGTTAAATATAATTTGTACCAATATTTATAATGTACATATATGAATGTAAGCTCTTCTTTACGCATTATTATGGTACATTTTTATTCAACTTTTGGCCTTTAAGAATTTAATGTTTTCTGATTTTTTTTTCCGATCTTAAATTGAGATTTTAGCTGAGTTGAGATAGACAATTCTATGCTAAATATATAAATATTTGGAAAATTATTTATATATAAATATATTATAAATATTTCAAAAATTATTTATATATAAGTTGTGTAAGCTTTTCTGTAAGCATTAAATATTATAACTTCTAATTAAATTTCTTAGATTTAACAATTTAAATATTATATAAAATATAATTTTAAATATTTCTCTGATCTCAAATTGAGAGTGGAGTTGAGTTAATATCAATATTTTCAAAATTATTCATTTATTTATGAGCACTTCTTATCGCTGATCATGGACCCACTGTGCACGAGCACTGGCCGATGTATCTACTTACTTAAGCGCTATAATTGTTTAACGAGCGTTCAAAACGCAGCGACTGCAGTTGAAACTAAGGCGCCTTTTTATGGCAAATGTGCAAGGTGATTGACAAGCAATCAGAATGGGTATATCGGAAGGTAATCTATGCAATATTAATATGACTTACATAGTGAATGCTGTTCACTAATGTCTAATAATAGGTGTGTGTAAGTGTGTGTATATGTTGGTGTTATTGCGTGGGCACTTGAAAACGCAGTTCTTAGCTGGGATTTTAGTTTTATTACACGAAAATTTGTAGCATTTTGTGATTTCCGCGGAATAGATACATCTATGAAGCGCGTCTATAAAGAGTTACGCCCGCCCGCCCGCTTTGGTCAGAGCGACGGAGTCTCGGACTCCAGCGACGCCGACACCGACGCCGCGGCTCTTGATGTGATTTCGTAGAAGTGACCGCTGATGGACTATTGCGTATTGCTGTTGCGCGGTAGGTACGACAGCAACAGCAACAGCAACGGCAATACCATTGGCCAACATGCTACGGTGGCGGTCTAAACGACCTACAGTCAAGCCAAGTCCAAGTCGTAGTTGGAGTTGGAGTCGGAGTCGGAGTTGGAGTTGAGTCTCGAATCGAGCCCGTCATCATTTCATTGTTGCCATAAACTTGCATTTATGATGACTTACGGGTCAGTTTTCCTTTTGTTTTTCAGTCGTCGTCAAACCAAAGCACTTAATGTCGCACATGAGCTACAAATGCGATGGCAATGGCGATGACGACGACGACGACGACGGCGACGGCGATGGCTCCTCCACGCACTTGAGGCGATTCTCGCGTCAACGGCGCTGGTGGTGGCGGTGCTTGTAGTGGCGGTGGCGGTGGAGGAGTTTCAGTTTAAGTCTATCCCTGGGCCTGGGCTTGGGCCTGGGCCTGGGCCTGGTCTTCTGCTGAGTTGGAGCTGTTGTCTTTTCGGTAGTTGCGACCAGCTCAGCCTGCCAGTTGTTGTTGTTCGCGTTGTTTGTTCTTTTATGTTAACCTTTTGTTTTTACCTGATTTCGGCGTCGTCGACGGCGACGGAACAAAAAGTTACCAAACGCATTCGCCCTCAATGTCACAACAACAATAACAACAGCAACATATTGTGGCTCAGTCTTGTGTGGTTGTTGTTGTTGTTGTTGTTGTTGTAACATTCGTAGAAATCACAAGTGCCAAGCGCGCTTCATTGTGGGAACTGTTTTTGAAGTTGGCTCGCTGTCGGTTCAAGTATCTGCCCTTCGACCCTCCCTCACACACACACACACACATGCACACTCTGGCTCATAGCTTCCTCTCCCCCTCTCTCTCACACACTCACTATTTCTCTCTCTCTCTCTCTCTCTCTCTCTCCCTCTCTCTGTGGTGTTTTGAGCCACTTCAGTTTTCAACTCTAATATCCTTTCGAAATTGATTTGATTAACCTTTTGATGATCGATGATAATGAATATTTATTAACTGTCCGCCGGGTGCCACAATTTCCCACACTCTGTTGTCGAAACATGTCATAAAATGAACATTATAAACATTAATTAATTAATTTTTTTAATGCAAATATATCGATGGACATATGTATGTGTTTTGAATAAGCATCGAGAAGACGATTTCCTGCGGCGGCAGTTCTCATTGGGAATAACTGTCATTAAAACTAGAAAACATAACAGATTTTGTTATTTTTTATTATAAATAAACTGTGGCTAATTGGGTGTTGGCTGGCCGTGGATCGAAAATAGAATACTAATACGATTAATTAAGCGCCTTAGTTTCCGTTTTTATTGCTCAATTTGGTAGTTGTACGAAAGCCGCTACGACAACTACAACTACAATCAAAAACCATAAACAAAATATAACAAAAATGACAATTTATGAAAAATAAAACACACACACACAGAAAGATCGAAAAAAAATACTCATAATAAAAGAGCCCAACCCGAATCCGTTTATAGAGGGGTTTCGTTGCTTTAAGGGGGCCAGCATTTGCATAGATTCGTTAATTAAATGTTTGTAGCCCTGATTTTTATCAGAAGCGATAATTAAGTTGCATATGCCAAAGGAGCGCTCTGCTTGCCAAGTGATAAAGTTTTTATTAATGAGATTTTATGAACCGAATCTAAATACACAAACCCAAAATCCAACTGCAAAAAAAAAAAAAAAAAAACTTGCTTAAAGCACCGGGGGAAAACACATGTTGAAGCCATTTAGATAGAATGGGGGCTGCGCAGCGCAATCGAAACGCCGAACATGCCCAAGGTCTTAAACCATTAAATATGGTAATCGTCAGATAGCGATAACAACGAATGCTGCCGATTAATCCACTTAGATTGAGATATCAATGTTCCCTCTCAAGATCGAGTCTTAGAAAAGATCGTGTAATCGTTACATTTATATGAAAGAAACAAAAGTAAATCGAGGTGTGCCAATTGGCTGGGTTGGGATTATGTTTGGGAACTGATTAACACATGTATCATCTTTTATTTTATTTGTTTTTGATTTTCAGCAAATATAAAGCTGTAGACGAAGACGATGAGATTCAGATGAGATTCACAAGATAAGCGGACAAGCGTAATCAAATATGTTTATCATAAATATTTAAATGAAAATAAAGACAATTTCCGATTTTAATCTGAGGCTTTTGTTCGATCGCAGCTTATCGAATCGATCTACTACAGATCTCAGTTATAACACCTGGCGACCATTAAACGTCCCTAATGTTCCATAGATAGCGGGTCATACAGCGTGGCATTACCCCAAAAACCGCCGGATATATAAGTTAAACACTTTATGGGCAGCCAAATCGTCGCACGCCGCAGGTAACCAAAAATCGTATTGCCAAACGTGTGGATGGGGCTATCGAGTTTTGGGAATACGTTGGGTGGCTTTCGGTTTGGATATTGGATATGAATGCATTTGCATAAATATGAAATTTATCAACGCTGCGCTGTGCGCTGAAATGGATGCTGATTGAACTCATTTGGCTATTCAAAAAGATTCAGCGCGTTATGTTATAGGCCGATGCCACACACACACACACACACACACTTGGTTCGTTTATTTAAACAAAAGCAGTTTTAATAAATCGACATATGAAACACGACAACTAACACCATTAGCTCCACTTTAAATTGTTAAATTATTCAAACACTAATATGGTGCAAAAATAACACAGCAACAACAACAACAACAGGCATGGCTAACTATAAAATACCAATTTGTCTGTCATTTTTGGTCAATTTCATACAATATTTTAATGGTCAGTTGGCCAGTCTCTTTAGCACAGTGTGTATGTGTGTGGTGTGTGTGTGTGCACTCTATAGTTGCAGCATGGACGACTCATTTGTGTGGACATCAAACAAATTACTTTATCAACAGCAACAACGAGCCAAAAGCTGTTGATGTGCTGTTTATGCATCATCCATCGCCCGGTCCCTCGTCGACATGCTCAAACCCTCTCAAACAGTGTTGTTGCCCTCTCTAGCCCTCTCCCTCTGTCTCACTCTCTCTCTTACTCTTTCGCATACACCTGCCGCTCTCTCCCTCGCAATTAGCATACTGCGGCGGGGTGTGGTTGCCTAAATGACAACCAGCTTAACAAGCAGGCAGCCAACCAACCAACCAGCATCTGGCAGCCAGCCATAAAGTGGACCACCAACAGCAGCAGCAGCAGCGGCAGCAGCAGCACCCGATGTCGCCTCGCACCACCGCACCACCGCACCACAGACAAATTAACTTTCAGTTGTTGTCGTTTTCGTCTTGGCTTACAGTATCGATAGTGAGAATACCAATATATATTTTTTTATTAACAAGCTAGGAAATTAGCGAGGGAAATCATAATTTAATAGCCAGTCTTTTATTTGTTTTTATTTGATTGTTCACTTTTGTATCTTTAGCTTTGTCTCGGCCTTATAATGTGTATGCTTCGGGTAACCCGATATGCTGGACACTCGGACACTCTCCAACTAGCGAATGATATATGCGATTGATGAGCATAAATTTCCATTTGCTGTCGTAAAATGTACCCCCATCGATGATGGCAGAGCTCAACAATTTTGACATTTATTTCAAAATTAGTTTTAGAAAGCCAGCAACAAAAGCAACAAAAAGATATCGTATTTTATTTGATGCCCCATCCAAAATACCATATTATTATGGTCGTGCGCAATGTTTCAGCTCAAAACGTGCCCATTCAGCTGCTAATTAGACAGATAAGCTCGGCTTAAATACACGCCACTTAACTAGATCCACACAATTCGTATATCTAATCCAAATTCTTATGAGCTTACTTTTTATTTAGAGTTGAGTCCAGTTCCTCACTAACCAACTAGTTGTGATAGGTGTCCCATGTCTCGTGCGCTGGCTCGGTTTCAATAATAAAGACATAGTCATATATTTATGTTTTAAATCGATTTCACGTTATGCATATGTGTGTGTGTGATGGTGTGTGTAAATATATTGAGAGTACCATATACAACCAGTTCTTTTTCCATTGAATTTCAGTCATGATGATGGCTTGAAAACTCGTTGTAAAAGCCAAATTATAATTTTGTCATTTTTGAAATTTATTTTATGAGCAGCAACTTTTTTGTTTAAATAATGCCCAAGTAGTCACATAATTCATGCAAAACTCTCTGCCACAATTATGCTAATTTTAATTGAAAGATTTTTGTTACCGTCGCAGTCGCTATCGGCGTCGCAGTCGACGTCTTGAACTTGTACAAAGAATTTTTCAGCGTTTTTTTTATATTTTTGTTAATGTTGCTGCGGTCCGTTGTTTGGCTTATTTATTATATATTATACTGTTGTTGTTCTGTTTTTTTTTTTCTCTCTCTCTTTCATAGTCAGGGGCAGCTTTCGTTGTTCTGTTAAAAAATCAAAGCATAGCCTATAATTAAAGTATCATATAGCACTCTCGGGCTGCGCATGAAACTGTCAAAATATTTCCCTGCCCCCCGCTCCTCCCACCAGTTGACCGTCGTTATCTAGCTTAGCTGAGCTTAGCATTGCTCAGACCTGGCCATAATGATTAGCCGGTCATTAGTTGGGTCAGACTCGGTCTGAGTCTCAGCTCCAGTCGCGAGGGATTCATTTGAAAAGCCTTTAAGCCAAAACATATTCCGTTTTGTCTGTTCCCGGGTCCGCTCTCCGCTCACCGTTCTCCGATCTCTTCTGGTATGCACACATTTGTATGTATGTTAGTGTTTATGTATTTGGCCGGGGGTGCAGCCTAATGATGCCACAAATTTTTATGCACACATGCCCATAATTATGTGAAGGCCCCAGCACTTGGCCGGGACTCGGCGCGCAGCACGCAAATGCACCCACAATCAGCCAAAGCTATTCAAGACCTGCTACGAGCCCGATTCGGTTCCAGTCGACAACAATGGCGTTGACTGGGGGCTGGGGGCTGGGGGCCGGGGGCTGGTGTCTTTCAGTTTTGTTTAGATATCTGCAGTTCGCATCTATTTATGTAAAACAAGCTGAAAAATGCTCGGCACTTTGGCTCGTGTGTTGTTCGCTATGTTTTATTTCGTATTGTTTTGATGTTCGGTGTTTTCGACTGTTTTCAGATTTATAGCGCCAGGCATTCGAAAATCAATTAGCCGGCTGGCGGTCTGCGGCTCAATGGACGACACCTGCTGATAAGCAAGTGACAAAACGAAAAACGAAAAACTAAGTTGATCTTGAAAGAGCCCAGAGAAATGCTGAAGCGTCGATCAAAGCCCCGCCTCATTGGCGTTTGCCAAGTCCGTAAGTAAATAAATTTGCATTGTTAGCTGTTAGCTTGGGCAGCGGCGTCGTCTCCGAGGGGGTGGACTAGCAAAATATATACTTATACGCATTGCAGCTGCTCTTCTTGAGCTTTTAGTTCTATGGAACATTCACTTGAAGAATCTCCGACGGAGCCTTTCACTTGTGAAAATTACTTTCTAATTTTTTTGTTTTCTTGTTATGGTTTTTTCTTTGAGGAGCCCTGCTAGTCACGCCTCTGTAACGATTATTGGTATATATAGTATAGTGTGTTACGCTCTTTTGGAGCTATCTCGTTGTGCATATCAAATTTCATTCATTTTGACCCGTTAGCCGAATTTCTGGCTGCTTATGTATAGATCGAACGAGAAATGCGCGCCTGGGAAGTCGCGACTATTTAAATCGAAATTAATTAATGATCGGAGAGATGCTGACACTCCTCCCGCATAATGAGCCACAAATATGGCCACATCTTCGATAGGCTTATATACAAATGCATATGTGTGTGTGTGTGTAGAGGCTCAAAGCGATATACACATACATACATATTTAAATCGAGTGTTTCTTTTCATGTCGTAGCTGCGGCAGCTGGTAAGCTGCGACTTTATGGCTGTGTTCCCAGGCTTGTTTTCAGAGGCTTTTGTTAATAATATTAAATTAAATTAAAATATGTATATATGTACATTTATATAGATAGCTCTATATATACAATATTTCTGTTGTGCTCAGCCTTGTGACTACCGTTAGGGCTAAATGAATTTTCAGACACATCGAAAACAAAGATACGGCGACTGGCCAAAAACCAATCAAACCGTGATGAACAATTTATATGCTCTTATGCAAATTCGCCCATATAGTTTAGGCATGCGTGTATCTCTGTGAGTCCGCTTCGTCTTTAGAGATTGTAATTTATTAAATAAAATAAATGTTTATGAGCTTTTAATAAAACGCGACACAATAAAATACTTAAAGTTTATATAAGCTGTCGAACAACCGCGAGCAGCGAGTCGCACAGCTCGCCAGACATTTTGGCAACATGTTGGAGAGGGGGATCACGTACACACGATCCGCAACCATTTCTAGAGATATTTTTAGCTCAGCTCTCACTCTGAAGGAAGCGCTTTAGCCTGGCCAAAGGCAAAAGCCGGCGGAAATTCACTGTCAGTCGATCAAGTCGCTGTTGCTGTTGCTGCTGCTGTTGGAGTTGCACTTGCCACGCAATTCTATAGGCGACACTGGACCACGCTGGCTCGACGTTGTCAGGTGTCAGCAACAATGCGACGATTTCATCGACGATGCGACGTCGCTGTGGCATGCAAATGCCCAAATAGGCGTTTGTGCCTGTGTGTGTGTGTGTGTGTGTGCGACGATCTCTCAATCTACCAGTGCCTCTACCCATTTACCCATCCCAATCTCTATCGCAATCGCAATCGCAATATGCCAATCTGATGGCCTTGATATCGACGCCTAATTAAAATAATAAGCCTACTCAGCTTACAATTCAATTCAAGTTGTTCTTGAAAATGCTCGCTCTCTTATTATTTGGCAATTGCAGCAGGAGTGAAAGAGAGAGAGAGAGAGAGAGAGATGCAAGCAGAAGGTGCAACAACTTTCGCAGACAACTTTGCCGTGTTTACGTGAACGCGCCACATATTCACATATTCGAGCTGCCACATTAATTATGAAAAATTATGTACGAATGGTGGCCTGGTTGGGGGCTGTGTGTGCCAGCCAAGTTAATTACAAGTTGCGCCCACTATAAACGCCGCACGGCTGCGAGAGAAGGGCGAGCACCAGATAGATCGAACCCAATCAAGCAACGCACAATGGACTTTTCGTTTTTTCTTTTTTTTTTTCGCCAGCGACAAATAAGGTGGGTAGATTATGTGATGGACTAAGAGATGCCCTGTAAAATCTTGTGATTGCTGATCTTCGATTTAATTGCCTTCTAAGTTTTATTTTCAATGCAAAAGCGAAGTAAATAGATCATACAGATAAGCAATAAGCATAAGAGTGAGACTTAACAGAATCTGTTTACAAAACTTACAATAGATACACGTCTCATATACCCCACACACTCCTCGCACTGCAGGGCATGAGGTCTTTTGTGTCCGAGTCAAGCAGCGTCTCCGATTAACTTACAAATTGGGATTAGCGGGACACCAAGGTAGCAGCAGATGATTCAGATGATTCCCACTCCGACGCCGACTGCGTACATGAGACCCTGTTGGGGGGGACCTTGGAGGCCGACGGCAGCATTGCAGCATTGGCACAATTAAAAGCGCGTTCTACGCATTCATTTTTCATAATTTAACACGCTGCCCCCGCAACGCTGGGCCAACAAAGGGTTAAACATGCGGAGTATTGAGCGTGCAGAGAGCAGACTCATTAGATTTTCCATATCTAATTATGTTTGGGATATTTGATTAATTATTGGCGGCTTGATTGATTGAGCGCGCTGGACAAAACACCTTGCAGCCACAGGCTCTGAAGTGGCCAGTGAGCCACCGAGCCATTGAGCCACCAAGCCACTGAGCCACTGAGAATGCCGAGTCTCCCGCCTGGCAATGAAAAATGCAACGGCAAACAGTACACAGTAACAACAAAAACCAACGATAACAACATCAATGTGTTGTTGGCGGCATTGTGTTGTTGTCAGTTTGAGACGCCACAGCTTGCGGTGGCAGCAACTGTTGCTGCTGCCGCCTGGAAGTTGCTGCATGTCAAAGTTGTGTTGTTGCTATTGTTGATGTTACTGTTGTTGTTGTTGTTGTTGTTGCTGTTGCTGTTACCGCTGCGCAGCTGTTTGATTGATTGCCAATTGAATATTTGTGCCTTGCGTGATGTACGCTGTGCTGTCTAACAAAAGCCTCGCATGTCTCTGGGACATGGTCAAGTCCATTGATAAAAAGTAAGAGAGAAAGATTTAAAATGAAAACCCAGGCCATATGTTTTTTTCGGCTAATCAATGCTGGACAGATTTGCACCGCTAAATGCAACGATTTCCTGCCAGCAGCAACAGCAGCAGCAGCAGCAGCAGCAGCGGCAGCAAATTCGTTTGACAGTTTGGCATTGCCGCCGCACACACATAAATAAATAAATAAATAAATACGCAAAATGTGTAGCGCCTGACAGGCGGGGCACTAAATTTATGGCGGCACAAGGACACAGACGTCACACAGCGGAAGAACCAGCCAGCCAGACAGCCAGACAGCCAGCCAGCCAGACCAAGAGGATGAGGCAAAAAGCATTGCTGACATGTTAAACGACTGTGGCTAAACGGAAAGAGAGAGAGAGAGAGACAGTGAGAGAGAACCAGTGAAGCGGGTGAGTGTGACAGAGAGTAGGGCAGAGCGAGAAAGAGAAGGAAGTATGGCAAATCGAAAGCATTCGATTTAGCCAAAAGATACGAATTAATTAAGCAGCATGCGGCAGATACGCTGACTTAATCCATTCGCGCTATAAATCAAATTGCCAAGCAGCAAGTGCTGTTTCGGTCGCTCTGGCTGCCAGGAAGGTGGTTGTCGTGGCTTGGCCAATTGCAATTGGGGCTCAAAGGTGCCGGCTACAATTTGCCCAACGCCCGAGCCACTTGGCTGTTGTGGCGATGTCTTGTTCGAGTTAGGAATCGCATAAGAAGTCCATTAATTATCAACGGGTTGGATAAATACACATATTATTAAGAGCAACCCCAGCATGTTTCAGTGCCATCATCATCATTACATCATCATCATCATTATCATTACAACATGACCCACTCTCATTGGATGGTCTACGCAACATCACGCTGTCAGTCAGCTGGCAACATGTTGCTGCCGTCGCAGTCTTTGGTGTCTGGCAGCAACACTTAGCGTTTGTTTATCGCACCAGCACGAAATGTTGTTGCCAGGCGCTGCTCCTGCTGCTGCTCTTACTGTTGCTGTTGCAGAGCCGCCGCCCACTTTGTTAGACCGTGAACCGTTAGTTTTGCCACCGCCGCCACGCATGTTGGCCACTTCACGCGTTATTTACAGTTGGTCGGGTGTGCGAGGGAGTTGCAGCCGTTAGATGCCTATTGCTGCCGCTGCCGCAGTTGCATGTTGTCGCTGTTCTCCATCACATGAATCACGACGCACTCGCCTGGCAGCCAACAACATTGAAATTGAGGCAATTTGTTTGCTGTTGTCGCGCATCCTGCGGGTAATTAAAAAAGGCGCAAGAACAGCAACAGCAACGCAACAGCAACAGCAACAGCAGCAACAGCAGCAGCAGCACCAAAATCAACTACGTAGCCATAGACATGACATGGCCAATGGCTGTGGCAAAAACTGGTCACTGCAGTGGCAATTTGTGGCAATTACATGCGGAGCCATTTACATTTAGATTGAAGGGTATTTATCTTAGCCAAGTTGCACGGTGCATGGAGCACGGTGCGTGGTGCACGTTGCACGTTGCACGTTTACCAGTGGCACGTCAAAAAAGACACAAGCTGTTTGCCGAACTTGGCAAACATTATCAAAATGTTGCACTGCTCAGCTGTGGCTCCGACTGTGGCGCCCGTTAATGAAGTGCAGCTCGCTTTTCGAAATGTTACAAAATGCTAACAAGTTGTTATTATAAATCGACATGGAAATTAGTTTACACTTGAAGCCGTTTGCCGTTTGCCGTTTGCTGTTTGCTGTTTGATTTATTGCCGCCTGTCGCCTGACTGCCAGCTGTCTACTACCAACCCAGCCAGGCCGACGCAAGCCTCGACGCCGACAACGACAGCGACAACGACACCGATACTAACGCTCGAGCTCCGACACCCGACACCAGTTGAGGCGCTGTAACTGGCGCTGGCGCTGGTTAGACGCCGCGTGGATCCTAGGCGAGCGTCGCTCCGGCTCGGGCGGCCCATAGGTCGCGCTGCCTGTCCGCCCAATGCCGCTACAAATAATTCATTGCGGTCGCGGCTGACACACTCCGAAATAAATTAAAACCTAATAACAAATAAGTCGTCGAGTGGTTGCTCGCTCGTGGATTGTGGATTGTGACTTGTGGCTTGAGCTTGGTTTCAATTTCAGTTCGTATCGCCTACGCACAGGCAGCTCTTTTTAATGGATAAGAACGGTGTAAGAAACACCTCATGATTAACATATTAAAAAGCAGAAACAACACAAAAAGTCAAAAATCAAAAATCAAATCGAATTCATAAACACGGTAGAGCTGTGAAAG